>BTHU01000017.1:54584448-55184448 GCA_036184795.1 Tokudaia tokunoshimensis | reverse complement strand
AGAGTCTTCTCTGACCAAGGAGAGGGCCCAGGAAGACTTGAGAATGACCAGGGAAGGGCTGGTCAGAAGCCTTCGTTCCTGCCTGTTTCTTGGAGACAGTTCTTTTCCAAATGACATTTCAAACTATTATTTGAAAATCACACTGACGCTGCCTGGCTACGGTATAACAGTAAAACGCAGAGAGCTATTCCCAGTCATTATGGAGGTTGAGGCAATAGGATCATAAATTAAAACCCTGCCTGGGATACAGAGGGAGCGCAACACTAGCCTAGGGAACTAACTGAGATTCTTTACAAATACGCAAAATGGAGGAGAATGAGGAAAAGGGCTTGCCTAGAATGCACTTGGCCCAGGGTTCAAGCCTCAGGAATGTGCATTTCTAAATTATGATGTTCCCACAATTCTATATTATTTGTGATTAAATGTGCAGCTTTGGATGACTTGTGGGCACTTCTGCTGCACTACCAAACCACCTTCGCAGGACTATGTATTATTCTTAGACAAGTAGGTTATTTGTAAACTAGGTCTTATAAACATTATTAATCAAATCATTTGCAGAATGTGGATTCTGATAGATGGAACTGAGGTGTTCATGCTTAGAAGACAGACACTTAAGTATTTCATGAAATGAGTCCAGACCAGTGCTTTCTATCTTTATGTTAAGAGGCAAACTGTTATTCACACATACACACCTTAAAATCACACACACACACACACACACACACACACACCTTATATATCTAGGTCTTACAAATGACAATCAGTATATTTCAATGAGATATAAGGTGTATATTCATGATTTGTTTATTTTCCAAGTATCGAGTGTATACACCATGCAGATGCCCATGAGGACCAGAAGAAACTGGATGCTGGAGGTGAAGTTAGTGAGAAGCCATCTGATGTGCTGATGGGGCTGCTGGGAACTGAACCCGGGTCCTCTGCAAGAGAAGTGCTTTTAAACACTGAGTCTATCTCTTGAGCCATGGAAAAGTGTATTTAAAAGATAATTAAAGTTTAGCTAGCATATCCAGAAGGAATATGAATAGTTAAGAGTGACTTTAGTCAAAACAAGATCTTAAGAACATAGAATTTGAATTTGTTAGTATTCCAAAGATAGTTCAGGTTTGGTGTTTTTATTTTCTTTTAATCTTAAAAGGATCTGCCAACTAGTAAAATCTTCAGGGATTTTTCCCTAAAGAGCCTCCATGATTTAATCTATAATATGTAGCCTCTAAAAATTATTAAAAACATAAGCTATCACGAGATGTTTACCATAAAATACTGTTTATGTGAAACTCACAAACTATTTTTTCTATTAATCTAATTACAAACACAGCCAAAGGGCTGGAAAGAAAGGCAACAAGGTGGTGACTGATTCTCTCTCTCGGGGCTGCTTGGATTTATAGGATGTATGGGATTTATAGGCTTGCCTTTTATCTTTACATTTTATCTGCTATGAATAATAAAGGGTGTTTAAAAATGGTGACATGACTGTACTGTCACTTCTTGAAGGATGAGTAATCACACAAGGAGAGAGAACCCAGATGCTTGGTGTAGAAGCCCAAGCTTCTCTGTCTTGCTCAGAATCAGCTACAGTAGCAGAGAAACTGGGACACTTGGTGGGGGAGGAAGGGAGCGAAGCAAAACATGATGACTTGGTGCGGGCAAAACTCTTTATGTAATGTAGGCAGAGCTTTGTAACCCTGGGTCTTGAATTTCTTCACAAAGGTCTTCAAACAGACTCTCCTATCTTGGTTTACCTTATTGTTCCAATGCCTAACTACAAAAGAGGATGTATGTGTGGTTAGTGTCCTTCATAGGTTCCCATGATCATATGTCCTTATGCACGTATCAAACAAAGGAGGAAAGGGCCCCTGGATTCTCCAAATACCATTCAGTACACAAGGCTGTAGACTGCTCTGCTCAAAGCATATGGCCCCCAAATCTGTATCTCTGAAACCTTTGGCAGCTTACGGATATTGTCCCCGTTTGTAAAATGACTATGTTCTTGATTTGGAGTTTTCAGGGCAGTTACCTAGAACCCCAAACACATTGTCAAACACCATGATGTCCTCTCAACACTGGCTGCTCTCCCAGCTTGTTTGTACTTGGAAACCTAAGAAGCAAAGAAGACCTCAATGAACCTCTCCCCTGCACCCCCCCTCCCCGACCTAAGGGGCTGTCAGTCACCTCTCTTCTTGTCTTTCACTCACACATCCAGCCCATCAGCTGAAAGGGCTCTACAGTTCCAGTGAGCCCCCATCTCTCTCCTCCTTTCCACACTTGAAGACATCATCTCCTGCCCTAGGTTATTCTACAGCCTCCTAACTAGCCTGGAGCCACTCTCACCTGTAACACTAAAAGACAGCAAACCACTCCTATGTCTGGAAAAATGGAGGCTCTCAACCATAAAAGTGCAAATTCCTTACAATAGTCCCCACACCCCTGAGGGGCCCTGGCTCCTGCTGGCTCACTGAACTTCCTTTTCAAGCACTCTCCCACTGGCCTTGCTATCACTTAAACCTTTCAAGTTCATTTCCACCTGCCTCTTTCTGAGTGTGTCTCCTGAAAGTCCCTCATTTTTAAAGGAAGCCCAATGACTCTTTATGCCAACAGGAACATAACTAGGAAATGAGTGAAGTATGGAGCCAAGTGTTTAGATCTCAAAATTCTTTTTAGTTAGTAATCCCATTTCCAAGAAAGAAACACAAAAACAAAAATCCAGTTTAAAACTTTTTGGGGTTGCACAATGATATTCACATCTTTTCCCACTTTCTTAAAACAAAAACAAAAAACAAAACTAGAAACTTGCAGCAGACGTGATAAAATAAGATGCAGAATACCCAGAAAACTGAATGTCATTATGTATCACACAGGGAAGTAAGTTACAATGTTACAGGGTTATCAGAAAAGCTCACATTCCCTCCCAAAAGATAAACAGAGACAATGTTGTAGTTGATACTTAGAAACTTCTGTAACTTTTCCAATGGGAGGGGGAAACCCCCTTTTTATCTTTAACAAGAACAAATAATGTTATAAATAATTGTTAACTTTGCAAGGCACTACAAAAGGAATATACTGAAAATGTTAAAAGTGTCTACAAAATAATATATACAATAAATTAATCGTGAGCACTGGTTGCATAAACAAGTGGTCAAATCCACTTGTTTTCTTTTTATAAATAACTTAAAAATCAATGAAAAATTAACAACTGGGAGGGAAAAAGGACAAAAGGCTACAAGCGAGTACTTTATAGAAAGGAAATAAGAAGGCGCTAAGAGTACTGGACACTTCAACTAATTAAAGACAGAAAAGTGATGAGTTCCCTTTCCAGGCTGGCAAAGTAAAAGGACTGACAAATCAGGGTAATGCCAGGCATAGGAGAGATGCTGTTCTCGGCACCAGCTGCGAGCTGCAGGAACTAGTGGGCAACTTCCCAGTGTCTGCTCTAAAATGCTCCCCAGATGGTGGTGCTGTGTGGGGGTCTGGCTGCTTTGGGAGCATGTCACCAGGCCAGGCTCTGAAGGTTATATCTCCTTTCACTCCATCCTGCCTTTCCTGCTTCCTGGTTTGCGTTAAAATGTTCTCATCGCCTTGAACGTCACCATGCTTTCTTTACCAAAATGGCCGAGCCTCTTCAGTCTGAAGTACCTATTCTTTAAGCGTGTGCTTTTAACTGGGGTGCGGAGGGGTAGAGATGAGGATGACCCATGTGTACATACATGTGCTCGCTTGGCTCCTGTTCCTCAGAGGCCATACGCCTACTCTTTCAGCACAGGTTCTCTTGCTGGCTTGGTCAGTGGGTCCCAGGTATCCTCCTGTCTCCACCTCACCAGAATTAGAATTGCAGGTGCACATCAACACTCCCAGCCTTTTTTGTCCCCCCCCACCCGTGGGTAGGGGAGGGGGAACTATAGTTATTGCAAGCACTTTACCAACTCAACTATATGCCTAGCCTGACTCTGGGAATGTTCAAGTTTGATCCAAGATTCAAGACTAGTAATTTTTTTTTTTTTAACAGAAAGCACAGCTACACTAATAAACACCATGGGGGTTTTCAAGATAGGGCAGATGTGGGAAGATGTCCTAATAAGCTACATTAATGGGGTTTTGAAAAAAAAACATCCAAGCCATTTCAAGTGCTGGAAAGCAATACACACACACACACACACACACACACACACACACACACACACACACAGAGAGAGAGAGAGAGAGAGAGAGAGAGAGAGGTATTAAGATGCTCAGAAACTCCAGGGGGATATCAGGAGATCAACTCAAGAGCACGCTGGAATAAGAAAAAAGACTCCATGGTCTAAGAGAAAGGAGCCAGGATTTCTAACCTCAAACCACAGGCCTCTGCAGCTTCCTCCACAGGGAAACCATTGCTGCGGCTGACATGCAAGCCAGATGGGCAGCTCAGCTGTTAAGCTGGCAGGGAGGAGCGGTTTGGCAAATCCTGCTGTCCTGTTCCTTGTCATCTGCTTCAACCTCTGCTCCACTCCCCCAGCTCAGACCAGGAACATTTCTAGCTCCTCCCCAAGCTTACACTTTGAAGTCTCCTGAGATCAAAGCCAATCCGACACAGCACTAAGCTAATTCTTCCTGAGGATGAGTGTATGTTATAGAGCATGAAAGGTCCATAAGCCAGCCATTTTCAACAGATAGCCATTCGTATCGCCAGGATCGTGGGACCAAAATGGCAAAGTAGATCTATTTATACATAGGACTGTGTGTGCAGTTTCTGAAAGGCACCTGGATGAAAGCTGCAGAGATGTCAGTGCATCTTATGGTAACAGACACTGCGGTCTGCTTTGCAACAGAGCCAGGTGTCTTACCATGTTGTGAGTTAGCCTTGGTCACTGGGGGGCAGCTGGGAGGTCATGCAAGCAGAGCTGAAATTCCATATGTGGCTACATTTTTAGTGTTTCAACCAAGGCAGGGGAGGGGGTGCTTCCAATGTGGGGGTAACGTGGGCTGGGCCCCAGATAAGGATAAGAAAGGATTCACCAAGGCTCTACGGCCTTCCGCCATAAGGTGAAAAACCTCCTTCTTCTAGGTTCAGAGTTGCTTCAGGCCCCAGGCGATAGAGACAGATACCCATGGACTGAAGCATCTGAAATCATGAACCAACAAGTCTTTCTTCCATTCAAACTGTTTGTCAGGAACAGTAAGATGGTTCTTCTGGTAAAGGGGCTTCCACTAAGGCTGACCACCAGTGAGAAACACAGATACACAGCGAAGTTGAGAACCAACTCTCGCAAGCTGTCCTCTGACCCACACGCGTACACGCACATGTGCACACACACACAACCCCTCTCCACATGCACAGACACATGTGTGCACACACACACAAACACACATGCACACACACTCCCCCCTTTGATATATAAATGTGATAATAATAAAAACGGCTGCTAGGCTTTCGGTTGCTCTGATACAATTAGCATCTCGGCAATATCTGCTTCATCCTGCTAACAAGCATTATTCACTACGGTTTCCAGTCAGATGGGTCTCAAGCGGTGGCTCATTTTACTCTGTACTTCCCAGCAAGAGGAACTATTTTCTTTTTTTAAATAGGTTCACCAGTTGTCTGCATTTATTCTCTGTGGTTTACACATTTTGTTTTATTTTGAGTTGGTTGTGTTCCTCAGGCAGCCTGAAGTCTTCCAGCCTGGGATTATAAGTGCGTACCACCACACTTGGCTCAGGCTTATTAATAGATTCCTTATTCACCTTTCCTTTGAATGTGCTGTTCCTACCCATTTTTAAGTTACTGGTATGATCTTGTCCTACTGGAAGCTAAGCAGGGTTGGGCCTGGTTAGTACTTGGATGGGAGACCATAACTACTCAATCTATGTAAATCATGTATCTTTTACTACACAAGGGTTTTCCCTTAACATATGCCCCACTGTCTTATCTGCATTACATTTTGCCCAAGTCCCCCCTAACAGCATGATCTTACAGTTTCTTTTTTCTTTTTTTTTTTTTTTTTGGTTTTTCGAGACAGGGTTTCTCTGTGTAGCCCTGGCTGTCCTGGAACTCACTCTATAGACCAGGCTGGCCTCGAACTCAGAAATCCTCCTGCCTCTGCCTCCCAAGTGCTGGGATTAAAGGCGTGCGCTACCACCATCCGGCGATCTTACAGTTTCTTACATTTGCCTCCTAAAAACTGAATTGTCTGTATGTAGTTAGGGTTTACAAGATTCTGGGGCTTATTTCTGATAACACTGACAGAATCATCCCTGCGTCCTTCCTGCCACCCCTGCTCCAGATGAAGAGATGACAGACCCTGCTCTGTCCACCGGATAGCAACATGCTTTTCTCAACACTGAGCAACTATCCATCTATTGCAGAAGAACTATCTCTTACCCAGTGAGACAGCTATGCACTTTCTGTCTGGTTCCACCAAATTCTTTGGACCCTGAATCGATACCACGTGGCTTTGACCATGAAAACCTTTCTCGGCATTCTGTGATCATCTCTGAGCCGAAACTGTGCTCACTTGATTTTCTTCCCTCACATTCATCTTGGCTCTTCCCCAGAATTATGCACTTGTCCTTCAATATAAATGTCAGGATTGTTTTTATTCAATTAAAAACCACTCCGTAATTCTAAAAAAAAAAAGGATCACAATAAACTTACTTATTAATTTGGCATTAACTACATTCATTGCTTTATTTATAGTTTCATTCCTTCAGGTTTTGTTTCATATTTTTCACATGATGTCAGAATAGTGTGCTGTTTTTTTTTTTTGTTGTTGTTGGTTTTTTGTTTTTTGTTTTGTCAACTTGACACAAGTTATGGTCATCTGAGAAGAGAGAACCTCAATTTAGAGAAGGTCTTATCATACTGCTTCTAGGCAAGTATGTTGGGGGTATTTCCTTTGTTAATGATTGACGTAGGAGGGCCCAGGTCAGTGGGGTGGCGCCAACCCTGGGCAGGCGGTGTTCCTGGACAGTATATGAAAGCAGGTTGAACTAGCCAGTGAACATTGCTCCTCCCTGGCTTCTGCTTGAGTTCTTGCCTCCAGGCTTCTTCCTTGAGTTCCTGTCCTGACTGCCTTTCATACATGGAGTACCAGTGTAAACTGATGTGAACTCTGCTTCCCTGGTTGCTTTGTCAGGTTGTATATCACACTGACAGAAAGCAAACGAAGACAGAAACTGCACCAGGAGTGTGGGATGTGAACGCAGTGACCATCATGGGAAGGACTGTGGGGGTGCTCAGAAGTGTGGGCTCTTAACAGGCACCGAGTGATCGGAGCTCAATGGGCTGTTGTGTAGGAGCCTGAAAGACAAGAACTTTTTTTGAGAGCAGTGCAGAAGATGGAGGCCTGGCTTGTGAAGCTTCAGAGGGACTTTGGAGAGTCCCTTCAAGACGATTGGGACCATTTGATATTTCAAAATAAGAATCTGTGGTTTGGCCAGCTGGGGCTGAAGAATCACCTCTGTTAAAAAGAGCCCAGAACCACTAATGGGGAATTCTTGGTTTTGTTGGGACGGTCAAACCTGGTCCCTGGGGCTGGGAAATTAGTGGTGATTAAGAAGAGAGGCCAGCATCATGGAGATGAAGTAAGAAGTGATTGCTCGGGGTCAGCAACCAGAAGCTGTCATCTATTGAGAGCCAAGGCTGTACCTTGTGTCTGCCGCTGAGCTTTGGTAACGTGTATGAGTTTTTCAGGTGGTCCTGGTTTGAAGACAGGGAGAGTGTCTGAAGATTGGCACTGTGAGAGATCAGGAGAGTGGTGGATGCAGCCTCAGATGCAGCAGATACCTCAGGATTGAAGGAGTCATGTAGAGAAGATGGGACTTGGAATCATTTGACATGGTCAGAGACCCTGAAGATAGCCCAGGGAAGGCTACTGGTGAAGGAACAGCCAAGTAGCATCAAAGATACCAGAATTCTGGAGATGCCAGGACTGTGGGATGAGTAACAAGGACAGCAATACCTGTAGAGTGGAGCTGGCCTGAACCTAGGGACAAACTATGTGTCCTGTGAATGGCAAGGCTCAAGAGGAGCCAGATGCTTGCAAATGAGTCTCAGACAGAAGGACAATGACTATATGATTCAACGCATAGCCCTGGATGTTGGTTTTGCTTTGTTGAAATTGTGAGTGCTCCTGGGTTCTAATGTGTGTAACTCGTTTTATTTTGCAGGAACCTACAGCTGAGGGACTCTGGATTTTAAGAAACTTGGAATTTTCAAAGAGCCTTTGTATATTTGAAGGAGACTGAGCTTTAAAAAAAAAGACTGTGAAACATTAAAAGTCATACTAGGCTTTACATTGTGATAAGCATGAGATCTGGGGGGACAAGCAAGAAAGGAATTTTAGCAATGTCAAGCTTTTGTGTGTCAAGGTGACAACAGCTCAATTGTACTCAAAATTATTTATTTATCAACTTCACACAAACTAGGGTCTTCTGGGAAGAGGAACTCTTCGTTGAGAAAATTCCTCCTTAAGATTTGCCTGGAAGCAAACTGTATTTTCTTGATCAATGATTGATGTGGGTAGTCCGAGATGGTAGGCTAAGAAAGTAGGCATTTGTCTTTGAAAGAACAGACGTTTTCTTAAAGTGTTTATTTTTCTGTGTTTTAAACCTATCCCCCTTGACAATTCTTACTGGTTTTAGAAACTGCTTTTCCTTAGAGGCTCTTGGAGTTACAGGCATACAATCCTTTCAGGGAGCCTTCAGCACAATATTAAATAACTGTGAAAGGGGACATCTTCGCTGATTCCTAATTTTAATCGAAACAGTTTGACAGTTTTGACTTTTAAATATCTGCTGTTGTGAAACCACGCACACACAGAGACATGCATGCGCACGCGCGCGCGCATGCACACATACACACACACACACACACACACACACACACACACACGAGTGCACCTTCTGTTATTTTTCTTCCTCCTGGTTTGTCTTTTCAGATTTATTGTATTATTAATATCTACTATGTTTATCAGCCAGCTTTGCAGCCTCTGCTGTCCTGGCAAGTACACATCTCCTGATGCATTAGTACAACAACCGATGACAACTGGGAAGAGTCCCCAGTCCTTTAACTCCCCAGTTTCACTGGAGGGAAGCACTAGCCTTTTAATATACCCACAAATCTACTGGTTAATAAGTTATTGTAAACTTCATGCATAGATAATATTAGTCTACATCGCTTGAATATATCAATGGGGCTACAGTGATGGCTTGCCACTTACTGCTCTGGCAGAGGACCTGGGTTTGATTTCCAGTGTGGTGGCTCATAAAAAAAAATGTTCAAAGTGTATCCGTATTTTATTGTTTGACAATTTCATAAACACATACTACATTTTAATAAAATCCACCGCCTATCTTCCCTTCCCACCTTATCGCCTCTATCATGCTTCCCTCCCAAGTTCATGTGCTTTTTTGCTTTTTTTCTTTTTTGTAAAACCTACCAAATCTATTTAGTGCTGCCTATGTGTGCACTGATGGAGGACCACCTACTGGAGAATGGGTGTCCCCTCAAGGACTGCATCCTTGAAGAAAACTGACTCTCCCCCCATGCCCACCGTCAAAAGCCACCAACCATCAATGGCTCCTCAGCTAGGGTCGGACTTCATGAGCCCCTCCCCTATCCACATTGGGAGTACCAAGATTTTAGGTTAAAATTATGCTGATTCTCTAAGTGAGCCGGGAGCCTTTCTGTGCCTCACTATGTCTTCCAGTGTTACGGAACGCTGAAACTTTATGTTCCTTAAAGGTTGGCTAAAACAGCTAAAAACATAAAACTGAAAAACAAAGGAAGCCCAAGCAGCCCGCCTGCGTTCTCCCGTGACCACGCTCAGCCGCCCTTCTTGTCTCTTCCACAAACTGGTCCATCCAGCTTTATCAAAGCTGGTTCTTGGATCAGTTTTGGTCCTTGGTGTTTTAGTAATGAATCAGCCTGATGTTTTTAAGTGTGTTGGCTAGGGCTGTTCACGGCACTCTCCTGTAAATGCTACTACCCACCCGCCACGCGTCCAAACCTCTTCTCTTCCCGTTACTGTTGCCTAACTCTATTTATTTGTTTGTTTTCTGAGAAAGAATCTTCCTATAGAACTCGACTGACCCGAAACTCGGGATTTCCCCCACCCCTGTCCCCACCCCTTTTTCTCACTCTGTTTTAAAGGACTTTGTGGAAAATAAGAAACAGTACTCGCTCATAATCCACACAGGGTCTCGCCTACCTGACAAGGACACTAGGCTTAGACTTCCCTGCCTGCAGAACGCATCAAGGCAGAGAGGCTCGTGTGTGTGTGTGTGTGTGTGTGTGTGTGTGTGTGTGTGTGTGTGTGTGTGTGTATGTGTGTATCTACAGTGGGAGGGGCACTATTTACACTGTTAATTCTAGTGCAAAAGGAATGTGCTAAGGCCCTCGGGTTTCCAGAACCAGTCACAGTGTTCTAAACCAGTGACTGGTTCTCCGGCCTCTCCGTGCCTGGTAGCAGCAGCTCTGCCATCCCCCATCCCCCCACAATGCTGTTCTCTGGGCTCAGCCACTCAGTCACCGCTCTGGGCCCCTCCTATGTATGGATTCCGGCCTTCCAGTCTCCTGCCCGCTAGCCAGCTGCTGAGTTTAGTTACCTCCCCGGGCTTTGTTTTGTTCCTACTTTAACTTTCACCTTCATCTGTTAATTTCTCTGCCCTTTGCTTTGCCTATTTTCTATTCAATGTCTCATCTTTCAAATTCTTACAGTACAAAGTGATTTTGTACCCCCAACCTTTAATTTGAAGGTACCTTCCCTAGTCTAGACGATATATTATATAATAGTAAGATCTTTCTTTCTTCCTTCCTTCCTTTCTTTCCTTTTTTAAAAAAAAAAAAAAAAAAAAAAACAAAGAACAAGAAGAAAAACTACCACAGAGGGAAACAAAACTTTTAAGAGTCTCTAGCTCAGGCTGCCCTGGAAGAACCTTGAACTTGTAACCCTCCTGCTTGCCCCACCTGAGGGCTGGAATTACAGGTCTACACATCACACACGGTTTCTATCAGATGAAAGTTTTAAGAGCTGTGCGGTTAAGTCGGGGTATGAACACGTAGCTGGCCTTCTCCGAGCGGAGCACTGGCAAGCCAGTGGGAGCCGCTGCCTCCATTCCGGACACAGGCTTAGCTAGGGTTGCTATTGCTGTGATGAAACAGCGTGACCAAAAGCGACTTGGGGAGAAAAGCGTTTGTTTCATTCACAGTTCCACATAACAGTTCATTATGAAAAGCAAGCAGGGAAGGCAGGAACTTAAAGCAGACCAGGATCCTGGAGACCTGAGGGTGCTGCTTACTGGCTTGTTCAGACCAGGGACAGTCCCACTCGCAATGGTCTGTGCCCGCCCCCATCAATCGCTAATTAGGAAAGTGCCCTACAGGCTGGCCTGCAGCCTAATCTTATGGCAGCACTTTCTTAATTAAGGCTCCCTTCTCTCTGATGACTCTAGCTTGTGCCAAGTAGACATAAACTGCCCAGCACACAGGCCACATCTAAGGAAAGTCATCATTTCCCTCTCATACCATGTTGCTGTTAGCCTACATTTTACATTCTAGAAAAAGTGGTTGTGTTCACAGACAAGTCTAAAAAAAATAGCATAAATAGCATATGCTGATGGTGTGTGCCTTTTATTCCAGCAATAGACAGTCAAAGCCAGGCAGAATACTGAGTTCAAAGCCAACTTGTTCTACATAGCTACTTCCAGGTTAGCTAGGGCTAAATAGTGATACCTGCCATAAATAAATAAGTACCTGCCACCACACCATCACTACCGACACCACCACCACTGCCACCACCATCACCACCGCCGCCACCACCACCGCCACCACCGCCGCCGCCACCACCACCACCACCACTGCAGCCACCACCACCACCGCCGCCACCGCCACCACCGCCACCACCACCGCCACCACCGCCGCCGCCGCCACCGCCGCCACCACCACCGCCACCGCCGCCGCCACCACCACCACCGCCACCACCGCAGCCACCACCACCACCGCCGCCACCGCCACCACCGCCACCACCACCGCCACCACCGCCGCCGCCGCCACCGCCGCCACCACCACTGCCACCACCACCACCGCCACCGCCGCCACCACCACCGCCGCCACCGCCACTGCCACCACCACCACCGCCGCCACCACCACCACCACCACCAACAACAAAAAGAACAAAAACAACAACAGGAGCAAACATATACAGAAGAAAAAAATACCACCAGAATAAATCCTGCAGTGGGTATGTATTCTGCCTGGTCTTAAAGCTGCAGGTTGTAGAACTGAGGACCCAGCACAGTGTTATAATGCCTGGCTACCAGCATCCACATTGCTCTGGGTTCAATCTCCAGCACCACTGATAACACAACCACTTATACCTGTAATCCTAAATTAAGCCACACTGGACTCTGACTGGACAAGGACCTGCTCTTGCACCACCATGTCAGCTTATGGCAGAAGCCTTTACAGCACATTCGGGTAACTGGGGAACGAGAAGAATCGATTCTTCGGAAGCCACTGCGCTCCCAGGTTCAGCCAACACACACTATGAGAAGAAAGCCCATCTCAGCTGCCTGTGGCAAGTCTCAGAAGTGGATGCTGAAGGGACCAAGGTCTACACATCCCAGAGTGGTGTGGGAGGCTCTGACCTACTTAGAAGGCCATCGAAGACCAGAAACCACACACAGGTTGCTAGTCCTTTAATCCTCACTCCAGGGATTTTTGAGGTGTTAAAGGTCCCAACCTGGCTAGAGGCATCTGAAAATAACACTCAAATAGAATCCCATTCGCCTACACTCTATTCACTCAGAATTAGTTTATGATCTGGAAAGAGTTTGGACTCACGCTTCCATTTTTAGACCCTATGACAAGAGATTGAAAAGAAGGCTCAGCCTCTTTAAGGGAAGACACGTTAGAGGCTCTGACTCACGACAACAATTAACATACTAATAATTTAGGAGTTAAAGCAAGTACCATTGTCTGGGGTGCTGACCAGTCCTTATGAAAGCCAGACCCTCGGGGGAAAACTGAATATCTTCTACACTTCTTGCCGTGTTTCTGAACACTTTTCCCAACAAGTGCCAGTAATGAAGATGTCACTGTGGTAACAGCAAGTCTTCTGGTGGCCACCACCTAGTGTTCCTTGGGGTCTCCAGATCCTGTGAGGAAACAATGTCTTCCTTTCGGGCCGAATGTGCTTTGTTGGGAAAGAGTCACAGTTCTACCTTAAGTGAACAGCAACCAACAACTACACGGCACCCTGTTTATGCAACCTGTAAACCCCGATGGCTGGCCAGAGCATGGATACTAGTGCACACATGAGAGGGGTGCAGAGGCCACTAGTGCACACACCAAAGTACAGAGGCAAGTTTCAAGGTGATAGAGTCTCCAGAACACCACTGCAGAGACGGGCAGTAGCACTGCTCCCATCAAGTCCAGACAGGCTGAGAAGGTAGAGTAGAGCTCAGAAACTCTATAGCATCAAGCCTCTTAGAATCCACTGGCTGGCTCTTCCTAAGACTGACACCCCAGATGCCTTAATGCAGTGATCCTAAACCTGTGGGTCACGATCCACTTGGAGATATCTAACAATCCTTTCATGGGGGTCACCTAAGACCATCAGAAAACACAGATATTTACATAGCAAGTACTTGGCAAAATTGCAGTTATGAAGTAGCAACAAAAATAGTTTCATGGTTGAGAGTCACCACAACATGAGGAACTGTAATTAAAAGCTTGCAGCATTAGGATGGTTGAGAACCACTGCCTTAATGCATATCACTAGCAATAGCAACGGATTATAAACCAATCCTACCCCTATGTACACACACAAAGATTGGACTCCATTTACTTCTTCACCTATCTTAAACTATAAGACAGTATCTCTAAGCACTTCGGACAGTGTGCTGTCCACCAAGGGTTTCTTTATGAGGCCAGGAATGAGCAATCCAGTGCAAATAGCTCTGCAAACACAAGTTAAGAGAACACTTGCTTCTGACTGAGAAGCTTAGTGTAATCTTCAAACTGGTTTCATTTAGCCACGCTCCTATTGGATGCTTGGGGCAGCCATGCTCAGTGTGCAGAGCACCCTCACAGGAAGAGTCCTGAGCATAGAGAGGACAGAAAGGAACTGAGGAAGCCTTCTCATAGATGCTGTACCCCACAGGGTATAAGAATGTATAAGAAGACTCATACCCACATAAGGGGTGTGGAGCAGTGGTTGTCAACCTTCCTAATGCTGCAATCCTTAATACAGTTCTCCTCATGCTGTGGCAACCCCCAACCAGAAAATTAGTTCATTGCTACTTCATAACTGTATTTTTGCTACTGAGCAGTGTCTCCGTTCCTAAGACCATTGGAGATATGTGTTTTCCAATGCTGGTGACCCACAGGCTGAGAACTGCTGGTGTGGAGGGACCAGTACAAGAGGATCCTGGGACAGGGACATGGTACAAAGGAAACAGGAATGACCACAGAGGCAAAGGGCAGGCAGCTGATCTCATCCGGAACAAAGGGATCAGAAAAAGGAAGGAAAGAAACAAGACTAAAACAGAATATATTTAGAACATTCTACCTGCAGTTAAAGGCAAGGTTGGAAATTCCTTTTGGATATGGGTGGGTCTCTATCAGTTCTCTTAGAGCAAAATCTTCAACTAATGACTAACAGAGAGTCCTGAAACTTCAAGACTCTGCTTCCCACGTGCTTTCTATTCTTATTCTGCACCAATTAATCATCTCATTTTCCTCTCCCATTGGACACACTCCCGTCTCTCCTTCTCCCCCCTCCCTTCCCACATCCCTCTAGTTGAAACAACCCAAGTTCCCTAGGATTACAAAACAAACTTTCAAATATTATCACCACAAACATTTCCTCTAAATATAGCCTCCATCATGTTGAGAAAGGGCAAATATCTTTGCCAGGCGACCCTATTTACCTTCCTCAATCTCTGTTACTCTTTCAGCCAGTTGTGACCAGGACTCATTGCCAGTATTATGCAAGCTTGATCATTTGGGATCCTACTGACCCACAATTATCCAAGTACTAGCTGGCTAGTGATCATAAAACCACATTAGTTCACTGAATTAGAGACCGAGTCTATAAACACCCATATAACCTTGTCATAGCAAAGAGGTATATGAATCTACAGTGGATTCTATATTGCCATGGCAGATCTTAGAGTATCTTGTGATTGTTGATAAACAGTTAGATGTTCTTTAACACACACACACACGGGGGGGGGGGAGAGATTGATTCTTTGTTGATATATGTCTATCAGTGTGGATAACTATAGAGGACAGAAGAAGGTATTAGATCCCATGAAGCCACCGTAACAAGAGGTTGTGAGCTGCTGAACCTGGGTCCTGACTTTGCAAGTTCAGTGCATGCTCTCAACTGCTGAGCAGTCTCTCCAGGCTCCTGTCCAAGCCTTGTTGGTTAAGCGTTCCTAGCCCACTGGATATTTGCATTCAATTTATATTCTACACCAACCCCAGTAGGATGCAGGGTTCCTCTTTTCCTTGGTCTCCCGTTACCCCCTCACTACACTCTATCAAATTCAGAGCTGGGAAGCTCAATTGTTATCTGAAAACCCAAATGACTTCTCCTTTCTAGCAATGCATGGTACATTCTGGATTCCCGGCTTTCTGCATGTGACCACTGCACCTTGCAACAAAGGCAAAGTCCTCTTACAGTGTGTGTGTGTTTAAAGCTAAGAAAACACTGCACCTAATTAGAAAAAGACTGACTAAAGCTCACAAATACATGCAATTCTCTTATGCCACTGCCTGTCACCCGTAGACACAAATACTCATTAAAGCAACAGGAGTCACATTTGTCTGTCTAAATGCCTGCTGATTTGGTTGGCATTATCTGGTGATAACCCTGCCCTGTGGAAATGTCCAGATGCCCATAGAATATCAGCATCACAATATCAAGAGACTTTTCTTATCCTTTTGCATCATACATAAACAACGTGCTTATTAAGCAAAGTCCATAAACAAGATAAACACTATAAAACAAACAAATCATGCCTGGAAAGTGGAAGGCAGACAGACACGGTGGCAAAACCTGTCATAAATCTAGCTACACTTTGCACCTTGCAAAAGCTGAACTTCACTTAGGTCACTGTGGAACAAAAAGCAATGGTCTTTTCACAGTGGACTTCTACAAGGGGATTGGCTTGCACCGGGCTAACAAGATTGGCATAAATATTAGAGCTAAGGAACGTCTTTGTATCCACGATAAGTCACAGTATATAGTGGTTATTTTTCGAATGTTATGAAATTTTAGGGTCTGATTCACTAATCTTCCCAGACAGTCTGGCAAGACTGGGTTTATCTCAGAGATGACGATCAAGTGGAAAGCTTACTTAAATTATATAAAAAGTATAAAGAATTTGTGCAATGTTTTTATCAGCCATAGTTATTTTAGCATTTACTAATTTGAGTGCAGCTAGCATAGCATATGGGGAAAAGATTATCTGTTTCTCAGTATTGAGAGATGCCTTTTTAAAAACAAAAGCAACCCTCCCCTTATTTGTATACTTTTATCAACACTGGACAACAGTACACTAAAATCTTACACTCACTGTGCAGAGTACACTTATCAGCTTAAAGAATACTGCCATTTTCCAAGACTGGCCTCCTGAAACTGCAATCCAGACTGGATCCTACAAAACATGGCAACAATTTCATTACTTGCATTACTTTAGCAGGCAAGTCTGTTTGTGTATAACTTAGGGAGTAATTGACAACGAAGCTTTTATTTAAATACACATGGAAGCCTAATAACATCAGTTAATAAGTTTGTACTCATGCATGCCCACCTCACACAAGGCTGTGGAGCTAACGTGCTTCTATGTGTCTATAGGCAATAATTAGACTACAGTGTTCCTTCAGTGTTCATGGAGTGTTGGCTCCAGGTCACAAAGGTGCTCAAAGCCTGTATGTCATACTATGCCACAGTATTTACTGTTCAACTCTTCCACAGACCTTCTGCCATTTCTATATAACTTATACTCCATACCATATCAGTGATATGGAAAATAGTCTTCCTGTGTTATGAGGGGAGGGTAACCGGGAAGAAGGCTCTAGACATGTTCAATATAGATGCAGTTTTCTCACTTCCATATTTTCAGATTTCTGCTGAGTCTCTGATTGCTTGAAGCTGTGGATCTGGAACCACAGGTGTGGATTCTATGGGGAACACATTCAGTAAAGAAAACCAGAACCACAGACGTGGATTCTATGGGACACACGCAGTGAAGACAGCTGGGGCACCTGTCAAACAAGAGAAATGTAGGATGGCTAGAGAAGACAAGCTGTGATGAATGCATGAAGCAGAAGGGTGGGCAGAACCATTTAGAAAAGACCCCTCAGCAAAGGCCAAATCTGGGCGGTATACAGACAGCATGTTGGAGGATGCGTGGGAGAAAAGTGAGAATCCATATATTCCTGGTGACCAACCACTGCTGCGTCCCCTCCTGAAGGTGGGTGGCATTAGAGTAGGGCTTCCTCACACCTATTAGGGGAGGTCTCTCACAAGCCAGGGGCAGAGCCTGACACCTGCCTGCAAGCTCTGCTACTGGCCCACGGTCTGCACTTTGACCAGTACTTCCCTAGACCCAAACCTAGCCAAGGCAAGCAGAGGGAGGTAGAAGAGAACAGAAAGAATACACTTGCTGTGGTAGGAATGGAGTGGGGTATGTGTGAAGGGAGGAACGGCAGACAGGGACTAACAGCTTCTGGATCTCATGGGCAAGCCCTCTGTAGTCTTCTAAATGAGGGGCAGGGACCAGGTTTTATGAGCAGAGAACTACCTCTTCTGTGAGGCTCAGCAGAGCGGGGCGGAGCTTAGTGTAGCTCTACAGAGGTAGGCGGAGCTTAGTATAGCTCTGAAGAGACCACTTGTTTCCAAGATGAGTGGGAGTGTGACTAAATCCCACCAGAATGCCAGAATAACAACCCGCTCAAGGCTGTTTATTCCAGAACACCAGTCACACCTTGAGAATAGCCAAGTCTACCAGAAGTGGGCTAGAATACTTTATGTGCCATCCATGTGACAAAAGGGAGCTGGGTTAGGTCAAAAGAAAACGGAAATGTTGGATGAAACATTGTCGAGAGTCAATTCTTTACAAGTCAGTCTTGATTGATAGTAACGGGCACCTCTGGCCCTCTCAAATACACAAAAAGCTACCCATGTGGGAAGCAAGTCAGAAGCAAGTCAAAGACATCTCTCAGTGGTGGTTCTAGTTCTCCTACTAGCTCAGTCAGGCCCAGTCTGATCAGGTCATCCACTGTCTTCTCTGGGTCTGAAATTTACCATATGCATCTCTGAGTGCAGGCAGGCACACAAAGGGACCGCCACCATTATCCCATTTGCAAAGCCAGTTTAATCTAATTAAGAAGTCAAGAAGCATATGCATGAAAATTTTAATCTTGAAGATTTCTCAGAGCAGGCGGCGGCATGACAATAAAAGGTGTCAGATATGAGTGCACGATTAACTGAAAAGTGAATTAATTAACAGGCAAAGTTGCCCAAGAACTGAAAGGAGGAGAGAAAGACGTCAGAGGAGATTAGAAAAGGAAAGCTAACCTTTTGGAGCCGGTTCCTTCATCCCCGAAGGGAGCATGTTAGACGGAATTAGCTCTAAGATCTCAGAGTCTGTTTCTAGAGCTGCATGTCAGTCTCAACCTCACAGTGACAGCCACAGACATGTGTCTGTCATATCCCCACCGTGTGAGAGAAGAGGCCCAGGCCCATCTCGAGACACAGAGCCCACAGCCAGATCTCCCACTTGCTGGCTTCTCTCTGTGCCAATGAAGCCTCACTCCAAACAGCTCGTGCAAGAATTTGTCAAGTCAGGGCAGAGCATGTAGCTCAGGGGTAGAACAGTTGCCCAGAGGCTGCAAGACCCTGATTTTCAACCCAAGTGTCACACACATACAGGCATGCTCGTGCATACACATGCAAACATGCATAAAAAATATCATGTAATTATTTACTATACTTTTATTAATTATCAAGCTATATTTTAAAAAGGCACTTTGCCAATAATTTGAACTGGAAAGACACTTTAAAACCTTTTTACTTCTATCTATCTATCTATCTATCTATCTATCTATCTATCTATTTATCTATCTAGTTAGTGTATAGGTGGGTCCACAGTTGCCACAGCAAGCACATGGAGGTCAAAGGACTATTAAGGGAACAAGTTCTCTTCTTGAACCACATCAGGTCATGGGGGTAGAACTCAGGTTATTAGGCTTGGCAATGAGTACCTTCACCCAAAGCCATCTCCCTGGCCCTATCAAAGACATTTATTACCCTAAAGCTGTATCGGAGATAGCTCTTTTTCTTTATGAACTATGCCCAACACACACACACACACACACACACACACACACACACACACACACACACACAGACACACACACCAGACATATTCTTTAAAGCCAGGCTCTTAACCCCAGCACTCCAGACACTCTGGGCTAGATGACCATGAAGGAGGCCTCCCGCATAAATGCAAAAATGAAAACAAGAAGAAGCCCCAACCCACAGGTGCCCACCCACTTCCCACCATCATCTTCTCCCCCAAACTATGGCAACCAAAGAAAGTCTCGGGAAACCACCACATGTTGGTGAAAGGACAGAACCGCCACTCTTTGAGAACAGCTTTAAGTAACCGAGGGTAAGTTTACATACCAGAGTTCAGTGTGAATGAAATGACTAGTTTTAAAAAAAATCCTGGTTGGGAAGTGGGGTCGGTGGGTAAAGCACCTGTCGTACAAGCACAAGGCTGGAGTTTGGCTCTGTATTCTGAAGCAAAGCCAGGTGAGTACTGGACTACTTGAATCTCACCCCTCCTACAAGTTGGAGCGTGGGGACAGAAGGATCCCCAGAAGCTAGTGGGTCAGCTAGTCTGGTGCACACATAGATGAACAAGAAACCATTATTCAAGTGAGGTGGTGGAAGGAGACAGGCGATCCATGTTGTCACACATAACTGTGCACACATGCATGCCCCCGAAACTGAAAATAACAAAATAATTCAAAAAGCTCTTTATTAGAATATACAAACCAGTGCTTATCTCTAAAACAGTCACTAAAGAACAAAGATGCAAAGTCAATGTTTTGCCTTCAGCTGCACTGAATTACGCTTTCTTGTTTTTGTTTATTCTGATGTGTTGAGACAATGTCTCCTGTAGCCGGGTTGGTCTTGAACTTGCTTTGTAGCCAAGAATGACCTTGAACTAATATTTCTGCTTCCACCCCACAAGTAGGAGGACTCTAGGCAGACACCACTATATCCAGCTGAATAAAAAAGTGCTTAAAAAAGAAAAAGCATGCAACACATACACTTAATAATTCCCTAGAAACAAAGAATTCAGGTTAAAAAAAATCACATTTAATCCTACCTACCCCATGATTCTAGAATAAATATCAGAGTCCCAGCCAGGGACCTATCCGGGCTGCGTGAGGCAGAACTTGGCCTGAGAAAGAGGCCGAGATGACTCATGATGGACCCACACGCACCCTGCCTCAGAGGACCACAGAGCTCAAAAATCATTTTCCCATCCACAATTAATGCTGGCCCCATTCTCTAAAATACAGTTAAAGGTAGGGAGAAGGGAAAGATGGCTCTGGACAGGACACATAAAAACATGCCTTATGTAAATGCCTCCAGATTTCATATCTGCTGTTCTGCTCCTTTAGAGAGAAGGTTAGTGACAAGAACTTCAACACTCAACAGAGACCTGTGAGAAACACACTCCCCAGTGACACCTGACAGACCGCAGATTGAGAAACAAACAAAGAAACAAAAAAACCTAAAACTACCCTTAATGGATATCTTTTAAAAATCACAGAGGGGGATGTCTTTCCTCTGTTACTATAAAAGCTATTTTTAACCTTATTTTAGGTATTGCTGTTGTGGAGCATAAAGAAATCATGGGTGCTGTCGTCAAGTCAGAAGGAAACAATGCTGTGCATTCTCCTTGACCTACAAGTTCAAAGGTCATCTCGACAGCCCCGCCATTTACTGAGACTGTCAATCAAAGATGAACAAGAACAGATGGTAGCCACGGTGCCTGCAGGAGACCTGGGCAGTGACCACATGCAGATGGGGACACACAATCATTTAATACCAGTATCATCTGCCACCACCCTGCCCCCTCCCAGGGTGGCTGTGGACCTCAGGACTACCCCGATCCTCCCAGAGCTACCTGTGAGTCCTCTGGTGGGCAGCTTGTAGCTGCTGTCCTCTCTGGCATTTGTAGTTCGACCTCACCTGTACCACCCAGGAAAGAACACTGAAGACTGGCTCTGCCCAGTTCCCACAGGTGGGCCGGTGGCTAGCAGGGAAGAAGTCCCTGGAGGAGGGTATGCAATTCCACTTGTGCAGTCCCAACCAGGTTGGACTCATTTACCCGAGAGATCATTAACCAGGTGCTCAGGCCTCTTGGCAAGAAGAGAGAGTCTGGAAGTTGAAAGAATGTTACCAAACACACAGTTTGAGTCACCAGTTAGAGTCCATCAGTGTCCAGGCAGGAGCCGAAATGAGGACACCCCTGGCTGGGGGGAGAGGACACTGATTTCTTCTGGAGCTGCCAGAGTCTGTTTGCTCTTCCTGCTCCCTTATGGGGGGGACAAACATTACCACACGTGCAAAGCAGCCTACAAGGAGGGAATTATACACAGATAAGGAGTGCTAGGTTTTTTTCCTCACCAATTTTCAAATGCCTTTTTTTTTGTGGTGGTAGTGGTTTCGGCTCTCGCTCTCATGTCACCCACAAAAAGGACAGTGAGTCCCTATAGTAATTGAAATATTCTGTTTGCTCCACATCTAAAGACCCAACACCACACAGTTTGCAAGGAAAACAAGTCACCACGAAGCAAGAAGGTTCAGAAGTTCAATTTCACACATTACAAAGGCCCATGGTTTTGAAGACTCCTGACAAATGTTTTGTTTTCTGGCATATTTCAAGCTATCCCAACGTTAACTTCCTCCTTCTTCCTAACCCATGAAACCACACATGCTCAGTCTCAGCCTTTGTGTAAAGTGCCCGTTGATGGGTACATTCCCCAAATGTATTCTTGCCCTGGTCTTCCATTCAGAGTCATATAGTCATATAATTCCATTTTCCTCAAATCACATATTTGTCATATAACATGTTCTATGACTAAAGCTCTCTCTCTCTCTCTCTCTCTCTCTCTCTCTCTCTCTCTCTGTTTCTCTCTGTCTCTCTCTGTCTGTCTGTCTCTGTCTCTCTCTCTCTGTCTCTCCCCCCCCCCGCCCACACTCTTCCTACTATTGCAAGTGACCTCAGGGAAAGACAGCTTATTCCAAGAAATTAATCCCTGTATTTTTCTAAATGGTACTTACGTAAGTCCTCTTTAACTTAGAATATGGAAAATGTAAAATGTCCATTGCACGTTCTCTAAACGAGGATAACAGTTCCTATTCTGAAGACTGAGAACCATGAGATGCTAGTGAGAAAGGACTGAGTCGCTGGGCACCTTATTTCTCAGTATCAAAACTTCCTGACAGGACGCCTCTCTTCACCCAAGAGCAAAATGATAAAATCTGTGAAGCTCTGTGAAAGCTAAAGTTGGGAGCCATAGGACTTGTCCCCTTGAGTTTCCTATGAAGGTCTATGACAAATCGTGTCCTAGGAAGATAATCTCCAGGTATCCCGAAACACACCTATCTCATGGCAACCCAGGTGACCACACTGACTATGCTTTAAATCAGAGCAAATACATAACAAAGCCTAAAAAGGAAAGATCTGTCCTTATTTCAACCTGAAATTTTGTACCAAATGTCTGAACTCTGTGTGATAGATCCTTTCACTGTGTCTATTTTTGACATTTCAGGAAAACAGCAAGGACAAATGCATCATTTATTCATGGGGAAGGCACCAGAGAACTATCCACATAATCATTTTCAGTGTTGCACAGTGGGAAGAAGCTTCAGGCAAAATGACAGAGGTTAAGCACATAAGGAATGAAAAAAAAATTATGCTATATTTTTTGATACAGGTATCAAAGCACGCTAAAAATATTCAATGAGCACGTTAAGAGAGAGAAGGTGTAAGCTCAAAGACTCCTCTACATTCTAGCACATGTAGGTTAAAGCTCATAGATCCACAACACAAGACCGTTCTGCACAGACCAAGAAAGGAGCCTTTGCCCACACTTACCAGATTCCAGGCAGGAAAACCTCCTTTAAAAGGGAGAGGGAGAGGAAGGCTGGTCTAGATGCAGATGGTTGGTCTGTTTCCCTTAACAACAGCAAGAATGGAAGAGGAATCCTGGTCTCTCCAGTTCCCTACAGGCAATCAACAGCCGTAATGGGTGGGCGGAGCCAGGTGCTGAGAGGGGAGGGCTCTGTAGCTACTGGCCAGGTAGAGCCAGCCAGGCAGAGCTTCCCACCAGGCAGCGCACTCTAAAGCTTTGCTGAGAGCTGTCTGGGCTAGAAGCTGCCGCTAATGCCTGCCTGTCTCAAAGCATGAGCGAATGCAAACGTGGAGAAGACAGAAACAGCTCATCACAGAGGCAGCCCAAGCCAAACGCTACAGACAGAGCTTGGTGGATTCCAGAGACGCGGACAACAGCTCAAACTCTGTAATATCGCCCTGCAGCCAAACTGCACCTTGGAAGTTGACAGCCAAGGTTTAACAAGTGTACAGTCTGCCCCAGGTGACCTGGAACCTCAGAGTCCCTCAGCCATTTGGAACGCCCCCTTTACAATGAGTGACACAGGATGGGGGAGCAAGAAGGACGGCCCCCCAGAGCGTTTCCTAAACGGCCATACAAATGTTAGGAAGAATAGCTAAGGGAGCAAGAAGGCCCTTCTGGACATTTCTTGTCATTCTCATAAAGACAAGATGAACTTTCATTTTTAATTCACTAAAACTGGTTGGCATTTTAATTTAGTGACACTGAGCATATTTCTGAACCACCCCGATCCTTGACAAGTGAAGCCCGGATACCTCCTTCCTGCCCTGTACTGGGAGACCCTGGTGTTCTTGAGAGCAACATTCCACCATCAAGGCGCTTTTAACCCCTCTACATTTCCTTTCTCTCGAGCACTGAACTACAGTCTTCAACCAGCCCCGTCTACTTCCTTCTGCTTCCCTCAATGAGGAGGCTGACTCAAGAGGCATAGAGTGGGCTGCCTGAGCTCATGCCTAGCAGGTGCAAGACCCTGGCTTCATCTCCAGCACTGTTAACTAAACGAATCCATACCCCACTGCACACTTATCAACACAGGATGCTTTTCTTTTCACCAATGTCTCCAACACGTTGGAGGTACCGGTTTTAAAATTCAGTTTTGAATCCAATGGTCAAAAAGAGAGAGCCCATGACCCCTCAGACTCAACCTTGCCTAGGATACCAAGTGGCAGCCCAAGATAGAGGGGGCCTTGGCCCAAGGCTCAGTGTAAATTCCCACTAGAAGGCCAGTGTCGTGGTTTGAATATGCTTGGCCTGGGGAGTGGCACTATTTGGAGGTTTGGCCTTGTTGGAGTAGGTGTGTCACTGTGAACATGAGCTTTAAGACCCTCATCCTAGCAACCTGGAAATCAGTCTTCTGCTAGCAGCCATCAGATGAAGATGTAGAACTCTTAGTTTCTCCTGTGCCATGCCTGCCTGGATGCTGACATGTTCCTGTCTTGATGATAATGGACTGAACCTCTGAACCTGTAAGCCAGTCCCAATTAAATGTCATCCTTTATAAGAGTTGCCTTGGTCATGGTGTCTGTTCACAGCAGTAAAACCCTAACTAAGACAGCCAGGAACAAGCTCGGTTCTGAGCACCAAGAATATAGAGAGGAGAGCCAGGGGTCTTTACCTGTAAGTTTCCCTTTGAAAGGCTTGGGATCCGGCTTGCAGATGGTACCATTCTTTAATAATGATGAGGAGCAGTTTAAGAGGATGCTTGATCCTATCCAGGCCAAGAGACTGCCATCCCCATCTGCTGGTGGCCCTTGCACACTGCAGTCACGAACCATACTCAATCTTACTTCATACTTCAATCATACTTCAATCCACTCTAGAGAGGCAGCCATGGGATTCCTGCTTTGTCACAAACACTCCCTGACAACCAGCGCCCGCTGCTCAAGGACAACCTTCATTCTCTCCCTTCAGATCTTAATTTCCAATCTTCGGTTTTCTTTTTTCCACACTCAAAAATTTTCTTTTTCTCCTTTCCCACCTAACATCTGGGAGTGTGGTTATAAAATGAAAATTCTTAGCACACAGGGAGAAAACAGATGTGAGAGCCAGTGTTCCCCACACATAGAAGAGCAAGAGCTGCAGCATCATTAAAGGAAAAGAAAATTACCAAGTACACTGAAGAAGGCAACTGAGGATTCTGAAACGACCAAAGAAGGGACTGGGCCCTACTGTGGGGTGTGTGTGTGTGTGTGTGTGTGTGTGTGTGTGTGTGTGTGAAACAACCAAAGAAGGGACTGGGCCCTACTGTGGTGTGTGTGTGTGTGTGTGTGTGTGTGTGTGTATGTGTATGTATGTATGTGTCTGTCTGTCTGTCTGTCTGTCTGTCTGTCTCAGGGGTTCCTACAAGTTGTTCTGTGCAACTGGAGAATGTACTGGCAGCCAGTCACATTTAAAGCAATGTTCCTAACCATTTCTCTCGGGTATCCATTCATCCCTCTGGACTATTCTATATCTAGCAAGTTATAAATGACCAATACCAATTGTTATAGTTTATATATGCTTGGCCCAGGGAGTGGCACTATCTGGACATGTGGCTTTGTTGGAGTAGATGTGGCCTTATTGGAGTAGGTGTGTCATTGTGGGAGTGGGCTTTAAGACCCTCACCCTAGCTGCCTGGAAGCCAGTCTTCCACTAGCAGCCTTCTGATGAATATATAGAACTCTCAGCTCCTCCTGCGCCATGCCTTCCTGGAAGTTGACATGCTCCTGCCTTAATGATAATGGACTGCACCTCTGAACCTATAAGCCAGCCCCAATTAAATGTCATCCTTTATAAGAGTTGCCTTGGTCATGGTGTCTGTTCACAGCAGTAAAACCCTAACTAAGACACCAATCTTGGGGTTTGGGGAGGATTACCAGAAGTGAGAACTCTGAAGAAAGATTACCTTAGAAAACTCATGATTAAGAGATGCCACTGTGTCAAGTCTCTTACGTGATGCTGTGATTTATAGGAAGGCAGCAGGGGAGAGTACAAAAAACCTTAGGCTTTGTAAGCCACTGCCAGGAGACTGGCAGTGATACTGGGGACCTGAAGCATGGAGAGGCAGCCAGAGTCTGGAGTGTAACAGAGGAGGATGCTACCGAGTGCAGTGAGGAAGACGGGAATTGTCAGGACTTCACACGGAGAAAACATGTTTTCTAACCTTACGGCCCCAGTGTACTGGTTGTATGTTAGTACAGATACAGCAGAAATCTCATTTATAATAAGCTTAATTTTATCCTAGAACAATCAAGAGGTGAATTTCAGTAGCTCTGCATTCCAATCAGAGTATAGAGAAAAAGTAACTCCAAGAAATAACTCATTTGTAAAAGGACTTTGATCAGTGTCCAGTTCAACAATGTTCTCCATCTCTACAGAAAAACCCTTCTCTGAGAAGGAGTGAGAATCACACCTGTTAAGAGTAAATATTAAGACTGCAGCTAAAGATCATACTGGTTTGGGAGGTGGAGTAGGTGCTCACCAGCTGGCTAGGTTTACAGCATGAATTCCCTCCTATTGAGTGGAAATACCCAATTAGGTAGCTACAGGTCAGCACCAGCATATACAGGCTCCTGTTGCACCCAGGGATAGCTTACCATTCTAGCTACTGTTGTGGTTCACAGGTGTCACTGCTGGGTAGGACTCCTGGTCACTTTCTCCCTTAGCATCTTGGAGAGCACCTTGCAGTATTGTGAAGGGTGGTTCTCAAGAGGAGGCAGATTCAGCTTGATTCTTCCAAACCATTATATGTATATGTTTATTTAAGTATCTGTATGTCTATGTTTGTGTGACAATAATAATTAAAGAAAATGAACCTGTGAGTTTAAGAGGAGCCATGAGGGACACAAGAGTGGCTGGAGGAAGTATATGCAAATGTGTTTGTACATATGGGACATACATAACATTATAAAAATAAAAGATTAAGAAAAAAGGATGAATGAAGAAGAAAAACGAAATGCAGTTCAGCTAGGTGTGGTGATACCCACGTAAGAGGATGAGATGTTAATATTGACAGTTTGAGGCAGGTATATTGAGAGCATCAGACTGCTACATAACAAGGTACCACAGAATGAGGAAGGAAAGAATGCAGACACTTGCCCTTCTCCTAAGTATGTATATATTCATAGCCTTGCTTTCCTTTTAGCCTTTATTGATTTCAAAAGCTTGCAACCAACCACAAGTTCACCTGCAAAGACAAGGTCACAACACAGGCTGCATGACAACATGCACCAATCAGTTGTTTTAAACAACCAGACATGAAGCCAACTGAAAGAATACAGTGCCATGATACATGGGTAGCATGCATATAGCCTAAAGCAAAAGCATAAACTTATCTGAAACACTGTAAGATTGGGGTGGGGAATGGCTCTATGGCTTGGTTCCCTAGAAGGAATTTTGTAGAGGCTCTACAGTGTGAACTTTACCCATGACAATATTGTGCCTTAATAAAATGTTGAATCCGCGTATGGGTCTATACATATCAAATTCCTTAAAAGACAACGGCAAAACCACTTGGATTTCTAGGCTCGATGTTCATGGGCCAAACTGAGTATGACTCAGCAAGAGCCAGTTAACTTCTGAAGGCACACATCTGTTCTCTTTATCTCTGCTTCAGCACCTCACAAAGTTTCAGTCAGCATGAATCTGGGCCTACTAAACTCAGCCAGAAGACTGAAACAAGGTCCCACTAGGCGGCATCACCACCAACTAATGGGACAGAAAGCAACAATGCTTGTGTTTGGTTAGGTAGAAAGCAGAAATACCAGAGACAGACAAGTGAGTCAAAGCCAGCCAGCAAATATGACTGAAGTGATAACCTATCAAATAATTAACCTGATAAGCTAGGAATTAGGAGACCTGAGAACTAACCCTAATTGTCCCTCCCCCCGCCTTTTTTTTTTTTTTTTTTTTGCTTAAGAAACAATTTTTCGGGCTGGAGAGATGGCTCAGCAGTTAAGAGCATTGACTGCTCTTCCAGAGATCCTGAGTTCAAATCTCAGCAACCACATGGTGGCTCACAACCATCTGTAATGAGATCCGATGCCTTCTTCTGGTGTGTCTGAAGACAACTACAGTGTACTTACATATAATGAGTAAATAAATCTTTAAAAAAATAAAAAGAAACAATTTTTCTTTTTCCATTCATTCATTCATTCATTCATTCATTTGGAGACAGGGCCTTTCTATCTATCAATGGCTGTCCTGGAACCTGCTATAGATCAGGATGGCCTCAAACCCATTGTTAGAATTAAAGGCATGTACCTCAATACCCAACTACTTAAGATAATTTAATACCTTAATTTACCCCAAACCAGGCTCCAAGTCAGCACCTTAATCCTGTTCTATGCAGTTTGATACTGAACTTGATAGTTTCAACTTGATAGAACCTTATTCTACTAACCATCAAATATGCTCTGATCGTGGAAGGCCACCTGAAGAGCTGTCAGTTCACAGGAGTCTAGTGAACCAGTTAAATGCATCTGGGATAATTCAAACCTTAAGGCAATACCAAAATATACTCTTGTTCACTTAGCTGTGGAAGTTATTGTTAGGAAGATATTTTCTAGCCCTTTTGTATTTGTTTCTAAATCTATGGTGTAAAGGTTATTACCTGTGGTTTGGAGTTTGGTCAGAATGAGGGAAGAAAGAGCCCCAGGACATTCCGAGGCTGCAGAGGTCAAGGTGGGAGCCAGACAGCGCTGAACTTTAAAGACAAAAGAGCCTGCTGCCTTTCAAATAGCAGGCTTAGAGCCCAGAGGGAAAGGCAGGAGAAATCTGATGTGGGCTTTATGAGGTCTAAATATAGGCAACTGCAGCAGAGTGGTTTCTTTGGGGAACAATTCTAAGGATTCTTAGCTGCTCACTGCACATCAGAGGAGGATAAAGGCTTCCTGGGTTGTCTGGGAGGACTGGAAACCCAGAGAGGAGCCCTGGGAAGGTGAAGAAACATCTTTTGTTCCCAGTCCTCCTGCTGGACAAAGGGGGCTGCAGGAGAAGGTCATGGCTTGGTTTCTGATTCAAGAGAACAGTACTGAACAGGGGCCAAAAATTTACCCTGTGCCTCTGTCCCAACACAGCAGACTGGAAGAAAATCAAGGCATGCCAGGGACTCTGACAGAGACCTGGATTTGTCTACTAACAAATACAGATTACTTGTACAAAGACAGCAGAAGTGTACGTTTGCATAATATCCATTCTTCTAATAGTTTCGGAGGACACTGGATTGGTGCAGGTGGTACATCCCACCAATACCGTGTCGTGGAAAAGGTCAAGAGCTGAACAGAGTAATGCAGGACTTGGGAGCAATAGCAGTGTTATGCTAAAAGTAGACCATGCCAGAGTCATGGATGCAAGTCTGACCCACGACTTCTGTAACTTTAGAGCCCTGGGGTAACAAGTGGCCTTTCCAAGCCTCAGTTTTCCCATCTGCAGAGCTGAGTTCACTGTGGCTCCTGACCCCAACTACCTGTGTCTTACTCTAAGCTGTTTAAGTCAGTTTCTGGGAGGAGACCACAGTCTTTTTGCACGGTCTCTGTGAGTTCTACTGTGGAGTCAGACTTAAACATCATTAGTCCAATGTGCAACTCTAGTGTGTGTTTAGGTTCAATATACACACCTAGATGTAACCATCAGCCTTATGACTGAATCTGATGGAGAGACCTTGGCTGAGCGAAAACCCAGCTGGGGAGGTGGGCATGAATGCTCATTTCTGAACACAGGATCAGTTGCTTTTCAATGGACATTAATCTCCTCTATCAACCTCTCATTGGACACCTATGACTGTGTATCTCTTAGAAAAATAGAATGTGATGGCACAGGTAAGTGCCACTTTGACAAACTTTCCACATGGCTAGAGGCTGAACCCACTGACACACCTACCCTCTGACAGTGATGCAACTATTCACATCTTCATTCCCTGGTCTACAGGGAGCATATCGAACACCATGACCCTCTGATGGTGGAAAGCCACCTTCCACTGGAGGTACCACTCTTACCTTCCCAGTCTGTCTTTTCTCATGCTCTGAAGATCATCCCTTACTAGGTTATTGGTCTTCATATTGATTTATAGACCACATAATACATTAAGGAAATCAGCTCTTCTTCTGTGACAGAACCCGGCCTGCAGTAGGCTCTCCAGATTCTTTATTTTGTTTTTGCTATGAATTCTTTTTCTCAGATGTTCTCTGGTAGTCACACCTTCTCTGACAGTGTTGTTATTGTTGAGATGAACAACTTAAACTTCTTTAAAAACTTAAGGTCAGGGGCAAGGAAGACAGCTCAAGTGGTAAAAATTCTTGGTGTGTAAGCCTGAAGACCCAAATCTGATCCCCAGGACCTGCACTAAAGAGTGAGATGCAGTGGCACATACATGTAACTAATCCCTGTGACAGTGGAAAAGGACAAGCAGCCCTGGAACTTGGCAGCCAGATAACCTGCTTGAATGGTCAAGTCCCAGGACCTAGTGAGATATGTTGTCTTAAACTCAAGGTGGATGCCTCCTGGGGAACAGCACCCAAGGTTGACTTCTGTCTTCCAAAAGCACATGCACACATAAGCATGAAAACCTGTACACCTGGGAAAACACACACACACACACACACACACACATACACACACACACACACACACCCTTAAGTTTGGTAGATATTATTAGCCTTAAAGAATGCACTGTGGAAAAGGAATTGGCCCTCACAAAAACTGGTTGCAGCAGCTTGATGGGGCAAGGGAGCCTAATTTAAGACACTCTGTTATGGCCGTTCATCACCTCTGTCTTGTCACAGTGAAGACCTCCCTACTTTGGCAACATATGTCCCTGTGCAGTCACACATTTGTACTGTTCCCCTAATACAAAGAGACTGACTGTGACCATGCATTCCTAGGGCTAACCACCCTAACCCTAACCCTAACCCTAACCTTAACCTTAACCTTAACCCTAACCCTAACCCGAACCCTGTGCTCCCTCTCTGAGAGACTGAGGGTCCCACTGCAAGAAAAGGTCCAGAGTGGCTGGGAAATCCTACCTTTTTTTTGTATCCAAAGCCCAACACTTCATGAAAAAAAAGTATTTCTAGACTGTTTCTGCTCATCTGCCATGTGGCTATCAGGCTCTGGGGTGAGTGGCAATGGCATTGGCACCTCCCAGCTCTCTACTCCACACTCAGAGCTCCCGGGCAGGCAGCTGGTGGGGAAACAGCAGAGTGGCCTTGGAACTTTTGCCATACACCTAAGCGCAGCGATTCCGGACGGAATAGTGACAGCAATACCAGAGTTCCCACCAGGACCCCCACACGAAGCCCCCCCAGCAGCATCCCTAGGCACCAAAGCACGAGCCCCCCTCACCCAGGCAGTTGCTCCTGTCGTAACTATTTTTCCCTTGACTCCTTTGACTCCAAAAGTTAAAATGTATAAAATAGACAACAAAGGCAGAAGTTAAACAACTAAAAATGATGAATTAAAACAGTGTTTCTCCTTGAGATCTTGGAGTGTTTCCTTTTGCAAAGCTAGAGCGAATCAAATTAAAACCAGAGTGAATCAAGTGTGGAGAAGCAATCTGAAAAGATGCCCACAGGTGTAAGAAAGAGTAAGCCATAGGAGCATCCCCGGGGCAGGACAGGGCTCTAAAGGGAATGTCTAACCAGGCACGCAAGATACCCAGAGTGCTCCATCCCAGGTATGAAGCCAGGCTGAGCACAAGAGACTGTGTTTCCAGATGTACTCTAAAGGATGATACACAGCTTGTTAACTCCTACCTTTAAAAGTGCTGTAAATGCCAACTTAAATGGCAACCACTGGCACCAGGGCCAGTTGGCATTGTCTAAGTACCCTCTACTTGGGGCATCTTTCCTATGGGAGACAGGTTTCTCTAGGCAACCCAGATTGACAATAGGAAATTGATCCAGAGGGAAGAGATGGGATGGTTTTCAAAGTAGTTCCCCTTGAAGTAGCCAATGACTTCAGAGATGAAAGTAGTCTTCCGAGCAGGCGTGGACCTTGCCTAGTGCTCATTCCTATCCACAGCGCATAGAACAAGATACCAGGGGTCAAAAAAAAAAGGTCTTTTTTTTTTAAAGACACAGATGGCAAGTGTCCAACTGCAGCAACAGTGAGGGCCATGTAGTCATTTCTTCTACTACAAGTATACCCAATGTGACAACGGCCCTCCAATATGGTGGCTGTTGAACAGCTATGAAAATGCTAAGACAGACAGATGCCTGTTGGGACCTGGAAACAGCTAAGCTGTCAGGCCTGGAATGAAAATAAGCAAGAGCCTGTACCTCACACCTGTAACACCAGGTCTTGGGAGCCAGAGGTAGGAAGAGTCCTGCTGAGAGATGCAGGACAGCTAAACTCCAGGATGGTTAGTTCTCCACCAGCCTGGGCTACAGGGTAGGACCCTACCCTGACTCACTGCAAAAAACTCATCAAAACAAACAAGGGAAGCAGCCAAGGTGATAACGATCCTCCATCTGCTTCTCAGGAGGCTCGATACTCAGATCTTGGTCTACTGGATGCTTCCTTAAAATGACGCTGGCAGCTGGTTAATTCATCAAGACAGACATTTATTTCCCACAGTTTGAGAGGCAACAAGACCAAGGCCAGAGCAACGACATCCAGGGTCTGCCCAGGGCTGTAACCTCCTGCTTAAAGTATTCTGTCAACTTGTAGAAGAAAGCTCCCTCCAGGAAGCTTTATAAAAGGCTGCTAATCCCCTCCCCGCCCCGCCCCAAACTACCCATGCTTAATCACCTTTATCTAGCCTGGTCTCTGAATCCTGGAAAATTATTGGTATTTGAATTCTAGAGGGAAAACGTCGAACCACAGAAATGTCTAAGGGTTTACCTCGGTGAGACTGAGGGAAAGGGCTAAAAAAAGCCTATTTCCTGCCTCATGCATATCTACTGAGATATTCCCAGCATGCATCACTTTCAATATTATATAACATGAAAAAGACTATCCATTTTACATCTGTGTTGAAAAACAACTTAAGACATGTTAACACTCTTTTCTGAAGAAAAGAAAGAACAGATACTTTCTTCCATGGGTTCTTGCAAAGGTGTCTCTAATTCTTATGATGTCCATTCAAGTTCAGTCTTGCCCACAGTATTTATAGCTAAACTAAGGATATCAACATTACCCTGGCACCTACTTGCTGTATCTAGCTGGCTCTGCTGGTAAAGACATGGATACCCAGAAGGATAAATCTAGTAGGAAGTAGGTAGAAGAGTTATGCTGGAGATTGATGCTATGGACCTCAATGACGGATGGCCTCCAGTGATAAAGGTATGCCACCCTCTCTAGACAACTGACCTCTGCTTCATAGCCAAATGACTCCCGGCACATTTCTTGTGGCCTAGCGGACGGGTCAGGGAGCACCACACCACTGAAAATGTATTTTTCAGCTTAGCTGAGATCACTTGAGTGTTTTCATTTATTTCTGTGTTCACTCGAGAGGCCTGAATTTCTCAGGGGCAAGAAAAATGTTTGTATTTATACAGCCTTAGCAGCCTGGGGGGGGGGCTGTTTGTAGTGAAAACATTATCATACAAGAATGAACTGTCTTCTGACTAAAAACAGGCATGTTAAAAATGTATTCATTCCTAGATCACCAGGAAGGTGGTAAGAACTGTAGCCCCAGAGCCCAAAATAAATGTTGGTGTCTACAAAAGCTACTTTTCCATCATCCCAAATAGCTTGTGTCCTTCCCTACTTTCTGTCCCACTACAAACATGCCTGGCCTTCCTCTCAGCTGCTTCTGTCGGTGTTTAAGACTTTAAATGGTGATGGTGGTGATGCATACCTTTAATCCAGCAGAGGTAGACAGAGCTCTTGAGGCCAGCATGGTCTACGAAACAAGTTCCTGGATAGCCAGGGCTACACAGTAAAACTCTGTTTCAGGAAAAAGGGAAAGGAGAAAAGGAGGGGAAGGGAGGGGAAGGGAGGGGAGGGGAGGGGAGGGGAGGGGAGGGGAGGGGAGGGGAGGGGAGGGGAGGGGAGGAGAGGCAACCTTAAATGATGGCAAAGGATAATAAGAATGTTAGTGCAAACTGATTGGGTGTTCTAGGCACAGTTTCCTGGTTTGGGGGCTTTTGCTGAAACATACCATTTGAACAAAGTGCCCAGGACTCTCTCCTCTGTCCCCAGTAGGTCTCTATCAAGACACTGAAATAATACCCAAGCAAGCATTCCAAAGGAAGAGCCAACACAACTTGCATGTAAGAACTGGTAATTTAAAATCTGCTCCTGCTGTTGCTCTCCGAGGGTCACTGTGATAATCAACACAGGTTACCTCCTATCATGACGTAAGCCACAGAGAGGAGAAAAAGACAGAGGGAACTAAGCACCTTCCAGTCCTCTTCTGCCTTTCTATAAATAGCTTCCCTGAAGTCGTGCAGGAGCTTGGGGGCAACCCTAGGCAAAGAGGGTGTTTTTAAATCCAAACCACATCTTACCAATTCTGAGACGATACACCCTGCTCCCTGCATGGGCAGAGGCAACTATTTATAGCAATATAAATTAAACTATAGTAATATAAATTTCTGTGTTAAGAATGCCAGTCTGGAAATTCCTTTTTCAAGGAAACCTGAGCAACCTTTTTAAAATTTCTGATCCATCAACTTTAAAACTAGTAGCATACAGCAGCACACCAGGTCTACAAGACCACACTGGAATATAGCAGTCAATTGAAGAATTTCATTTCTTTTCACTATCTGCTAATTATTCCTTTTCTTGTGAGTGGTATCTTGTTTTGATGAGTCTATAAATTATTTGGCAGATAAAAGGAGGAAATAATGTTTAATGTTATGTCTACCTACTTTAAAAACACCAACTATGTAAAAAAAAATTGAAATTGCTTAAAGTAAAAATAACGCTTTTCCTATGTCTGGAACTGCTTGAAAATGAAAATGTGTGCCCAAACTACCAAGATATGAATTAATACTCTTTACAAGAGAACTCCAAAGAATGAGTATGATATTCGTAGCCCATTTCCATAGTATAGAATGAAAATGCACCTAGTAATTGGCCACCAGAGGGAGCTGTAGGTTCCACAATACACTTGAACACAGCAGGAGGGCAGAACCACCCAGGAGGCCTCCATGCAGGCATGCATCACTATTCGTACCTCTAAGAACTCCGAGGGGACAGGGTGGACATTAAAATGGGGCTTTACCTAAAAATAAATGCATCTGTGCTAATCTTAAAATTGAGCAAGAAATGCTAGGCAGTGGTGGTACACACCTTTAATCCTGGTACTTGGGAGGCAGAGGCAGGTGGATTTCTGAGTTCGAAGCCAGCCTGGTCTACAGAGTGAGTTCCAGGACAGCCAGGGCTACACAGAGCAAGAGATAAAAATAACGCAACATGCACTTTTAGAAAAATTTATATCATTAAAATTTATCATGCATTTATTTTATAGAATGAGAGGCTATTAAAAAGATATGCAAAGAAAACTAAGAGATCAAGAAGATTAATAAATTCATAATATGTGCATGCAAGATAGCTTGGAGAGCACAGAACAGGAAATACAGCCCAGAGGCGCAAAGTGGGACAAGCCACACAAGGCTCTCTACTTTGCCAAATGCAAGCAGCGGATATGTGGGGCTGTGGTTTGAATCTGAAATGTCCCACACAGACTTCTGTGTTTGAATACTTGATTTCCAGATGGTGGCGCTGTTTGGGGAGGATGCAAAACCTTTAAGACTCATGGCCTAGGTAGCCCACTTGGGTTGCTTCTGGCAGACCCTGGAGGTGTATCCTCTCTGTCTGGCCCAAGTACTCTGCTTTGTGTCTAATGTTTAGACGTAAGGAGCCCATGCTGTTCATGCCTACTGTTGTGAATACTTCCTTACTGCCCTTGCCATAGATTTATAGATTTTCTGAAACTGTGGCCCAAAAGGAGCCTTTCTTCTCTCAAGTACTTCTGTCAGGCATTTTGCCAGGGCAATAAGATTAGTAACTCACACAACAAATAAATGGAGAACAGTTTTCATGGACATGGTGTCCTTCCTGAGTCAATGTGGGATCTCAGCAAGTAGAAAAGATTTGTCTCCTATTCACATGAACCTGAAGGCCATGAGAGTGAAAAGCTCACCTCAGTTGCTCACTGACACTCCTGGGAGGGAACCAATGTCACGGCCTGTCTATCTAGAAAGGCGGGCACAGAGACTCGGGATATGGACTGAAGGAAGACAACAATTTGGTCATGCAGATGGAGAAGCTGGGGTTGACGTAGCCATAGTGACAGAGAAACGGTGGATCTTCTGAGGACACAAAGGTTTGACCATAGCTATTTGGAACTTTGGGCTATAAAAGCCACTGAATGTTGAGAAAGCTCAGCAGTTTGTTCTGTAGGAGCTTGGAAGGTAAGAATGTTGAGAGCAGTGGAGATGATGGACTTGTGACTTTTCAGAGGAAAGCAAAGACTCTACTGGCTTTTTCTGTGACTTCTCTGTTGTTCTGGTTAGCTGTGACTAAAGAGTCAGAAGCAATGAAAAGATACCAGAACTACTAAAGTGAAACTTTGCTTTACTCAATGCTGGTCCGCTGGAGCTGAGAATTTACACATCGTGCGTGTGCGTGTGCACGCGCACGCGCGCGCACACACACACACACCTAAGTCTTTGTTTTCAAGGAACATTCACATTGCTTCAAGAGAAGGAGGGGGGGTGTCTTGACACAAACAATACTGCTTTCTGAATAAGAAAACGGAAACAATGGTGTTAAAGTTGATTTGCCTGTTTTGATTTCTTGTCCGACCACCAAAATTTGGAACCCTTTCTTTCAAATGTTTGTACTTTCTTACCACGCATACTAATTTTAAGCGTTTGCAATGACAGTGATGTAAGGCAGTAATCGTACAATAGAGGAAGCCCAACAATGGGCCGAGAACTTGGAGGGACAGAAATGTAAACAACCCTGGAGGTAACCTCAACACCCTTTTCTCTTTGAAGCACGCAGGAGCACTGACTAGAGTCAAGCATATATTCACTAACTGTGCTGATGTCCTGCATGCCAGCCCTTTAATATTTTACTGGGAAGTTAGCAGATTGCAGATTCCTTATTAAACATTATTTGCACTGGGGTCATAAGTCTCCAAAATATTTAGGAAGGAAGACAGGCAATAATTTAATTCTAACACACAGCTATACATCTGCATCTGCTTGCACAAACATGAATTTAACTTCAGCTACTATTCATGCATCGTTCGTGCATCTTCATGCACGAAGCAATGAGAGTAATTATTTTCACTAAGACAAAAGACATTTTGTAATTGTATCCATTATCTGTCTTAGATTTTTGTGGTGTGCATCAAAAATTTCATGAACTATATTTATGCTTGCTGACCCTGAAAAGGAAAATAAATGAAAGCTGCTGCAATATCCAGGAATCTGACTCTACCAAGCTCCAAAAGTCAACAATAACTAAACTACTCTTCGGCATTTGCCACCCAGAATCTCCATTAAAGAGTTTAATTTGAAAACCACAACCAAATACTATTGACACCCCATTCCTGGTTCTAAATATATCTGCTATAGAAAATCAGTGGCCTATGCCACACATTCAAACCACAGCCTGCAGACCACAGGCATAAAGCTATTCCCCTGAATTTAGTTGAGACTCCAGAAACAATATAGCCAAATCCAAGTCTCAGAGGCAAGGTTTTCAGTGGCTTATGCTTTTCTGCTCACACCTCAAATTTCCCCATGAAACAAGCTAGAAAGAAACAATCTTTCCTCTTATTCAAGACAGATCATAGAAACTAGAACCTCTCTTCTTCAAAGCCAGCCATAAAACAGAACAGTGTTTCTCTAATGTTCTACACTGCTTTTCTGTGTAACAACTGGCCATAAAGAAATAAAGACCCCTAGAGGGGTCTTGCCCTAGACTTAGGAAGAAGACATTTTACAACTGAGGGGCCAGGGAGAGTCCTGGTCAGTCTGTTTCTATGAGCTCAGACCCTGTCTGTACATCCACATTCTACATGCTAGCCTGGCTTCATAAAACTCACCTTTAGGTTGTCAATCTTGGCAATCAAAGAAAATGTGAGCTCCTTTGTCACTCCATTATCATCTCAGCCACACAGATTTCACTCAAATCATCAAGGGGAAAGGCTATACTACTGTTTATACATCGTCCAATTGTCCAAGTATGTTTTATGTTGTTGTCAAGAGACTGTAAGTCCTGCTAAAGCTTAACTATCTATCTTGCTCCTTACTGGAAAACAGAAATAGAAACAGAAACATGCACAGAGTGCACACGTACACACACATACACACACACACACACACACACACATGCATACACATGCACACAGTGACTTCTGACTTAGATGGTTACCTATAGACCCCAGGAAAGATTTTATTTTCCATTTAAGAACCAATTTTTTGGCTCAACCATTTGGTTCCTCAAAATATAAATATAAAAAAGTTCTATAAGGACATGACAAAAAGAAAAGATTAATGAAGAGGAAGGAACCCAACAGCAACTTCAAGCTTTCACATGCTCATGCACACACGGGCATACATACCCATGGATACATGTGAACCTACACACACGCAAACACCATATACACACACATTTAAGAATTCTAGTGCCAGGCTTCCAAAATAAATTCTGTATTGTGCATTTTTAAAAGCCTGAGTTTAGGTACAATAAGACATTTAACTTTTAATAGTGAGGATGCACGGCAGATCCAGAGGATATCCCTCTCAAGGCCTCTTGAGGTGCACTCTGGTTATGGTATAGAGCAGCCAGGGCTATGGAAACCAGTGGCAGGCAGAAGGTGCACCCTTCCTGCCTCCTTGGGGATGGAGGAGGGGGCTTCCCTTTGACCATACCATCACAGAACTGCTCTGGTGAACCCTCTCAGTCAGAGCCCCCAAAGGTGTGAATGGTAGCTCATTTTCTGCAAAATAAGTATGACCCTGCTTGGGACCTAGCAAGGAAACCATGAGGAAAAATAGGCGCACATGCCTGGAGAGAGGACTAGAAAGGTCACCTAGCACTCAAGAACATGCCACACACCGTATTCACCTTCTCTATTCCATGACTACCACCCCTCTGCCCTTACAGCCTGTCATGATCAAGTCTGAACCACATATGGGACTTCAGCTGCCTTTGGCTTTAGCCATATCAACAAAATCTATTGAGCACCTACTATGTGCACAGCATGTCCTATTCCTGAAAATAGATTCTCAGTGACTGCTACATCATTAAGGTTTAGAAATAAGGAAGTAAAGTCTTACTATTTTTGCTTTTCTTTAATCTTAATATATTCATAAATCAGGAGGGCAGATAAAGCAGGGGACACACTTCTGAGGAAGGGACATTTACTAATAAACAACATTAGGGAAGATCCTCTAAAAAAAAACCCACAAATTACAAAGAAATATTTTTGAAATGTTCATACATACACCCTGCCCTGTAGGAATGTATATCAGACACACCATAGCTTTTTCTCTGTGACTCGAGATCTCTAGAAAGATCTATGCTAATGACACTGATAGAGTACAGCAAGCCTGGGGGCTCTAACAACCTTGATACAGGCTGCCCTGGGCATTCAACTTACCACGTTTCTTTACCTCCAGGAACCAGGTGGGCTGGGTGGTATGCAAGCTATAAGTTATTACTTTTAAAAGACACTGCACTCATTCACATAAAATCTAAACAATAATGTAGTTGTTACAGGGTAAACAGTGGATGGTATTTATAGCTGAGGCAAAAGGTTAATAGTCTTTCAGGTTATTTTGGCATTTTTCTAGGATAGGGTGGGAAACAAGAACAGGTTCTTTGGGATTCCAAATGAATCACAGCAGCACTGGACTATTTGACAAACACATGTTGGTTCAAAGGCTAGTACCTTGCAGATGTTGTGATCCTCAGCAATGCCTTAGATAGCAAGACTGCTCCAATGGGCTCCCCAGGGGGAAAAGGAGGCTGGCAAAGAGCCTATAGGCCCTAAGCATAGGCTCTGGAGGGAGTCAGTCCTCTGTGACAAGAGAGTAAGAGAAGCCAGCTCCGGCTATTCAAGATACAATGTCCAGGAGAAACACCAAGTGCAAGCCCAGCTCTACCACTAAGGAAAGCCAGGTGCGGTGCGTGTAATACTAGTAGCATGAGGTCCCTGGGACCCATGGGCCTCAGTTCTACCTAGAAGAGAAACCCATCACTGACCTCCAAACCTGGATTCTTACACTGATGATAGCCTGGCATTCCTAGATCACCAAGATCTTCTGGAAATCTGAGTTTTTAATACAGAATCTTCCAAATGTTAGCTCGGAATTTTCTTAGTACACCACAAGCAAAATTGACACACCTGTGGATTTCTTCTAGTCCATGGGGATCAATAGTCCCCACACTTTAGCCTGAATGCTATTTTAGAAGTGTCTGTGATCACTCAAGGGGGACTTCAAGGTACTTACAGCAGAAATCAAAGAAGGGTGGTTGTTTTATGTGATATTTTCAAAAGGGTAAAAAACAAACCACCAATCTTTTGGGGACAAAACAAATTCATATTTTGAATCTATATTAATATTTTAAGATATAGCCAACACATCAACTTACTGGTTATTTACTTGTTGCCATTTTAGAGGGAAAACACTTGATATTATTGGGATCAAACTGTTCCCACAGAAACCCAAGAACTACCTTAGCACCACTGACAACAGCATGACAAGATACTGTGATATGTCTCCTGCTCCAGCGTTTAAATTTCACATCTAATATACAGGAAACATATGAGAAAGAGGACTCTGTCACGGCCAGCTTCAGCTGTCAACTTCCCACAATCAGTTAGGAAGAGGATACCTCAATTGAGCAATTTCCTAGATAACTCTGGCCTGTAGCTTTATCAGTAAGGTATTGCTTAACTGTTAATTGATGAGCAAGAGCCCAGCTCCCTGTGGATGGTCCCATCCCTAGGTAAGGGGGCCCAGACTGTTTAAGAAAGATAGCTGAGTAAGCCAGAGCAAGCAAACCTGTTAGCAGTGTTCGTACAAGACTTCTCCCCAAGCTCTTGCTATGAGTTCCAGCCATGGCTTCCCTCCATGATGGGAACATATTAATTCATTAATTGATGACATCACCAGGACACAATGTAATGCACTCAATGAGGCAAGCTACTTATCAGTCATTCAAAGCTAAGAAAAGAGAAACACGTCTAGACCAGAGTCCAACAGACCTAACGATTAGATGCAAGATGAGCATCTCAGTCCCCTTTTAACAGCCTAGCTGGAAAAGCCATCTTAGAGACACTTAGAGGAGTTCAGCTAATGGACAAGGTAACAGTGTCCATTAAGCAATTACTTTTAATTTTGTGAAGACAGTTCTGTGGCTATACGGGCATTATTTGCTGATTTTTGGAGATGTAGGCTGCAGTACTTAGGGACTAAAACCTTGTTATCTGTAATTTGCTTTTGAATACTCTTGGGGGGAAATTGATGAAGCAAACACAGGAAAATATTAACTTAGATGTAGATAAAGGAGACCAAAGTAAGTTATTACACGGCATTACAGTCTTATGATTCTTAGAGTTCAGAGGAATTTCTCTACATGCTATACTTCCAAAGCCCTTCAGCTCATTTGTTTCAAAATTCAAACTAGAAGCTGCCAGAAGAACGAATGATGGTAAGCCAATGATGTTCAAGTCAGTACCAAGACCCCACCACACGTGACAGTGACCCAGTGATGTTCAAGTCAGTACCAAGACCTCACCACACGTGACAGTGACCCAGTGATGTTCAAGTCAGTACCAAGACCTCACCACACGTGACAGTGACCCAGTGATGTTCAAGTCAGTACCAAGACCCCACCACACGTGACAGTGACCCAGTGATGTTCAAGTCAGTACCAAGACCTCACCACACGTGACAGTGACCCAGTGATGTTCAAGTCAGTACCAAGACCTCACCACACGTGACAGTGACCCAGTGATGTTCAAGTCAGTACCAAGACCTCACCACACGTGACAGTGACCCAGTGATGTTCAAGTCAGTACCAAGACCTCACCACACATGACTTAAGTGTCTAAGTGTCCCAAAGGTGTCAGCTGCAAGCTCAATTGTCAGGAAGGACACAGGATATGAATACCTTAAACAGGTGCCTGTGTACTTTGGCCTTACTTGCTCACACAGGTATCCATATCCACAGTTCTTCAGCCTGTACTGTGCTGGCAGTACGCCAAGACTTAAACTGAGGCCTAGGTATTGAGCTCAACTCTAAGCTAGAACTTACTTTTCACCTCAGGGTCCCAAAGATACAGAGGACCCCTCCGCCAGCCCAGAAAGGTACCACAGTAAAGGCCTCTAACTATTACCACAAGGACACCAGCAGACTGGCGTGTCATCTGTATGGGGCTGGTCCCCATGTGCTGTTTGTCCAATATGCGTGAGATATCGTGACTAGCTCCCTCCCATTTCATGCCTCATCTATCCTGACTGTGTACTTCACTGTGGGCAAAAAGCAGGACCTGTGCCTGTCCCATCAGAAAGTATCCACAAGGATGTCTGGGTGAAGCGAGTGGCCTGCTGACCCCACGCAGCTTCAGCCTCTGCCTTGGCTCTCAAACAATGCCTGGTTCACTGCCTGCATTGAGTGGGATGGTGGCTGAGGTGACCCACCGCACCTGTGTGTTCCCCCATCCATCTCCGACATCCTTGGGCCTTTCCTGACTCCTAATGCTAAGGGGTTGGTACAAGGGCCCTGACCCTCCATTCCCAGTCCCAGCTTGGCCTTGCCTATCTAAAGAGAAACTTCTGGGATCTACTGTGGCATGGATGAATTCAGCCCTCTGCAAGATACATTTTCACAGATGTCAGTGCTGAATACCCTTTGCCCAACATTCCTTTATCTGCCATCTCATGCCTGCCTCCCTTAGCCTCCTTTCTCTCCACACTCCTCTGGCATGTGCTCTGTCCTCAGATCTCCTGTGAGAATCAGAACAGGGTCTTCCCCTGAATGCCCAAGAGAGGAGAGAGGGCAAGGAGCTCATAGCACGCCCTAGGAAGAAGATACCCACTCTCTAGGCTGGCAGCCCCAGGCTACTAAACACTCCAATCACACTGCACTTAAGGACTTCAAGTCAGTGGACTGACCCCAGTCACAGGCAAGATTCCTGGGCCTGCCACAGTGATGAAGCAAGGCTAGCCTCTAAGCGTATCAGCTCTGCAAGGTGAGAGCTGGAGGAAGACGGAGACTCTGCGACCCACTGTAGACCAGAGACAACAGCTGCTCCACCCCCTTGGGCTCTGGGACACATCCCAGGGAAGGGACCTCTACACATACTCTGCCACTGGAACAGGCCGGGGGGGGGGGCGGGGGGGGAGAGAGAGAGCGCGCGCAAACCAAGTGAGCAGCTACCATAAGGATGCAAACAGACTCCCAGCAGTAGCCAAGCAAGCAGCAGCACCTTGCTTAGAGTGTGGTGACTTCTCAGAGACAGAGTAGAGTAGCGAGGAAGAAGAGAAGGAAGAGGCAAAGTGGGCCGGATTCATGCAGACTTCAGGTTGTTCTCAGGGACCGTGGGGGAGGGGGGCTATAGGAGACTCTAGAAGGTGAAAAATAGAATCTAATCCTAGCCATCAGAAGCCAAGGGAGCAGAGATGCCAGTCGAGGGGCGGTGTGAAAGCTCAGTCAGTAAAGGGCTTGTCAGACAAACGTGAGGACTTGAGTTTAATTCCCAGAAGCCATGTTTAAAAAGCAAGTGTGATGGAATGCTTGGGGAAGTGGACACAGTTAGATCCCTGGGGCCTGCTGGCCAAATATAGATTACCCTAATCAGTGAGGTCTAGGCCAATGGAAGGCGCTGTTGTTAAAAACAAACTCCAAAAACATCCAAACAAACAAAAAACTAAGGTCGATACGCACGCGCGCGCGCGCACACACACACACACACACACACACACACACACACACAGAGAGAGAGAGAGAGAGAGAGAGAGAGAGAGAGAGAGAGAGAGAGAGAGAGAGAAAGGTACAAGCCAAAGCTAATTGAGGCCAAGATCGAGTTGCAACCCTGGGGCAGCAAGCCGGAACAAAAGGGCTCAGAAGCAGTGAGGCTTCACCCTGCCCCTGCAGATGGCAGAACAGTGCCTCAGTGTCTTGTTGGCTTCTCACGTGTCCTCTCACTCCCTAAAGGATTAGATTATCTTTTGTCCTGCACTGTTCCGGAGCCAGGCATGGGGGCACGTGTGTGTAAGCACGGCATATGGGAGGCAGAGGCAGGACAATCGAGAGCTTGAGGCTTAACTGGCCAACTGGACAAGGCAAGACTGTCTTCAAACGAACAACACATGTGGAGGGAGGGGAAAAAATTACTGCATTTCTTTGTCATTGTAGAAGGAATAAAGACTGGGTGTCTTGTGACCTAGGGTGACAAGAGACTCAATCTGCATCTTGCACCTTGACATCCCGCTCTACACAGTATTGATTTCAGACAGAAGTGTCCGAATCTTAGATGAGAGCTGTGTGACTGTCCTATCCTGGGCCCCAGGTGAGGCTGACAGGGAAGTTCCCGCTGCCATTCTTCACATGGGTGGGTAGTCTGCTCCAAGGCTCAGATAGCCGGCTCCAAACAAAGCATCTTTTTGAATAGAACTTAGACTTGGCAGCAGTAGAGATGAAAAACAATCTTGCATCCTAAGTCCTGGACTGTGGCCCAGGGAACTAAAAAAGGATAAGGGTGTCTCTCGGACTAGGTCTCTCAAGAGAGGACTGGTGAGCTCCCACTGAGGGGACCCAGGCCACCAGGACGCAGCTCTACCAATGCCTGATCTTTAAGCCTTCGGCAGCTGCCATCACTGCACTAGAAGAACAAAGAGGACATACTCTACTTCTCCCCAAGTACCCCCAAGTTACCATGCAGGCCGAGTCTCACATTCTGTCTCCCTGACCTCCCCTATCATGCCTCAAGCCAAGAAATTTCCACAGTGAGAGTTCCAACACCTACCCTGACTGTTGTCAGGGAGATGGGGTTCCAGCGAGGCACGGACTAGGGAATACTGAGGCTGGGGGTGAAGGGAGGATGCTTGCTGGCCAGAGCTCTGAAAGACACATTGGATGACAGGAAACACACTGCAAAGCCTGCTCTTGTATTTGTGACCACGGCCTAGAGCTACCTCAGAGCTTCCGCTCACTGATCGCTGAACTCTAGCCTTCTGCTACAGGGTGGAGTTATCTGTTTCACAGATGTGCCGTGCCACAGATGGTTTTGAAAGATTTGTTAAGGTTGGGTGGGAAGAGAATGAAGGCCATCAGAAAAATACTAAGTAATGAGACAAGGTTTAAAACGACATCATCAACAAAGCAAACAAATAAGAACAAACAAATCAATAAAAAGAGGGAGGAAATGAGGGGACCCTGGGAAAGACCCCTTCACCCCAGAATCTGGCTGAAGAGTCCAGCCAGCTGTGTTAAGAACGTCAGCACACTAGCAACAACATGTGCTGTCAAGGCCATCTATATAAGAACACCCTTGTATACAGAGATACTTCAGAGATGAATGTTAGAACAGCGATGCTTAAGGCCTTAGCGCATGTGACCGAGGACAGCTTGGTGACCTGACAACCTGAACATTTCTGAGACTCTCATGGAAACATCACAGTAAAAGGCATATCTTCACCCTGCTGTACAATCCCGTGACTCATGGTTTTCCTTATCAGACTGTAATCCTATCCAAGGCACCCAGGAGACACCCTATGATCCCATTCAAAACACAAAAGTAGGGGAGAGTTATTGGAAACCTTTTGGGTCTAGTATCTTCAAGGAACCCAGACCCACATTTGAGCATGTACTATCTCTGAACACCCATCTTCCTGTTAGTTTTCATGTTTGAATCTTTGTTAAAATGTCTTCCTAATAGAGTTCACCTCTATAGCCAGGAGATGGCTCAGAAGGGGCCTACCATCAAGGCTAACGGTAGTTCCACCCCCAGGACCTATGTGATGGATGGGTGAGAGAACAGCCTCCCACTCCCATGAAGCTATCCTATGACCTCAAGGGCACATAGATTCTGAAAAGACTTCTCAGACTGCTGCAGGTGCCAACAGGTGTCTGTTGCAGGTACAAACTGGTGTCTGCTCTCTGATAGAAAGAGTAAGGGGCCAGAGCAAGATGCCAAACCGCCTTAGCCTGCACTACCAAGGACATCTTCACAGTCACCAAGCAAGGGGGAGGAGGAACGGAGAAGAGGGAACGGGAACAAGAGGGGAAGGGAAAGGAGGGGAAGGGAAGAAAAAGGGAAGGGGAAGCTTGATAGATCCATCTGGTGTTTCCATTTGCTAGGTTGAGAAAGGGAAGGGGCCCTGTTTCTGGTTCCCTCTCTGGCACTGATCTGTCAGACTACACTATTTTGTCTTTCTAATTTGCATCTAATTTGCACCCGGTCCTTAAGAAGAGTCCTTATTTTCATACAAATAGGAAAACTTTAGAGCTGAAATTTCTTGTGTTCTTTTAAGATTCTGAAACTAAATCTATTACAATAACAAACTGAGAAATGGGATAATAATCTATTTCATCTTTTAAAAATGTCTTTCAAGATTTTTATTATTTATTTATTTATTTATTTATTTATTTATTTAACTCAGCAACAGAGGCAAGCAAAAGCTCTAATAGAGAACCTCCAGTTAACCTAAGGACAGACACTGAAAGGACACTGTGTTGACTCTGGAAGCTAAGGGGTTAAGAAAGGAAAGATCAGGAGACTGTCCCAGTAGATAAAACACACCAAGTGCAAGTCTGGCAGCCTAAGTGTGATGCCTCAAAGTCACAGAAAGGTGCACGGAGAGAAGCAACTCCACAAAGCTGTTCTCTGACTTCCTCATGTAGTGTGTGGATACCTAGACAAATGGATTTTTTTTTTAAATTATTTCAAAGGTCATCTGAGCTGAGTTGGGCTATAGTAGCAGGATATGAGGTGAAGTTTTGATAGGGATGGAATTTGAGAATTCCAGGAATTGGGGTCATTTCAGGTTGGTAGGAGGAGAATTCCTGGAAACAGTGACAGGGTTGCCCTGGAAGGGAAGAGAGAGAAGCACAGGGCTTTCCTGTCCCCACCTCCAGGGCAGGCCTCCCTTTGCCTGAGCATAGGAAGGCAGTCAATCCTGTAGTGTGAGTACACAGTCAAAGGAGAGATACCATTTGGCTGGGATGTGTGTCTCTCACACATTCCCACTGTGCAGGGAAAATGCTCCGGCTTTCAGATACTCCCCTTCCCAGGGACCCACCCACCCAGAGAGCTTGTCGTCCATTAGCTGTTCGAAGCACACAGAAGAAAGCTCTTTAAACAATACTCCAATATTTTCTCTGGTTTTATTTTTTGAAGATTTTTCTTGGTTTTATTCTATAAACTTCACATACTATTATGAATGGGCAGAATTCAGTGACATGTGAGATGTAGAGGGTTTCTCTGGGGCTTGTGGAGAGGACAGCGTGTAACATGGAAAGAGGCCCTGTTATGCACAGTCTCCTGCATCAGACAGAGGTGCTGTCATAAGAGGGCCACAGGGCAACGCATGGGGGCCAAACAGACCACGATGACACGAGTCTTCAGTAGGCACCCGCCATCTTTCAAGATCATTCCACCACGAAATAGAAAAGGGTCTTGGGCAGGGGACAGTAGGCTGTCTAGTCATTCTTCTACAAGAGCTGACCTGCATGATGTAAGGGACTAGTTGGACTTTGTGCACACCACCCAACTATCTCAAGGATAAACGAGAAAGCTAGGAATGAATGACCACTTCTAGGTCTCAGCTGGATCAAGATCAAAGCTCTGTGCTCCAAAGTCTGGTTCAAGCTGTTTACCACCGCCCTGCCTCTTTCCCATAATACACTGCCACACCCTACAGAAAGCCTAAGTAGCCAAAGGGCCAGGGAATATCATGAACAGAACTGAAATATGATTGCTAAAGCACCCAGAAAGCTCAGACTGCCCCCCAAAGCCAGGGCACCGGTGTGGCAAGGTGCATCACCAGCAACACCCAGTCACCCCATCCCTGGACGAAGACATGTCAAGGACACCAGGTTCAAAAAACAATACATACTTTTATTTTCCCCTCATTAGGAATTAAAAGCACAAAACAAACCCCAGAAAGGTCATCCCTCTGCCTCCACTTCCTCCTGTGGATCCCCAATGTTCCTGCTGTGGTATTTGTAAATAACCAGCGCATATCTCCCATATACTTTGAATCGCTTCTACTAAACACTGTGTAAGTCACTTTTGTACTGTATTGTGTAAGAAACAATGGTGGGGTGGGTGTGGGGAACCACTGTACATGTTCAATACCAACATCATTTTCCTCCAAATATGTCTGATGGGGGATTGGGAGACTTCATGGATCCCGAACCAGCTGAAGTGATAAAAATAGGCACAGCCAAATTCCCAAACTGAGGGGAGGAAGAAAACCTCACTTTCCTCAAGCAGTCAGCCCTAGTGAGGGAGCCACTAAGTACCAGAGATCATGATTAGATATCCATGCAAACACCACCCCTGGCCAGCGGCTTCAGCATCAGGCACTAAGCCAGCCTCCCAGGTGGCTCTGCAGAAGCCCGTGGGTGGTCCAGGTGCACACTTGAGTTTGAAAAGGATTTACCAGCCAGGCCTTCTGGCTCAGGCCTAGAATTCCAGCATTCAAGGGGCAGAGACAACAGGACCACAAGTTCAAATCTGGTCTAGGAACCTTAGTGAACCCCTGTCTCAAAAGAAAATATACGGGCGTGTGTGTTTAGTTGTTAAACACTTGCTTAACATGCACAAGGCCCTAGGGATCAATCCCCAACACCCCTCCACACACCACCAAAGTTTATCAGGTTTTCCAGAAGCCCCCATACACACACAAAAAAAGCAAACATACCTGGCTCCAAATATGTCCTTTTTGGCGAGGTCGATTCCAGAAACAACTTTTACTCTGAGAATACGGGATTCTCCCTGTTAGGAAAGGGGAGGAAAAAATGACAAGGTTAAAACTGATCCGTAATAGACAGCTCTCTGGACTTGAAGCTTCAAGTCAGTAATTTCCACTCAGTCCAACACTGTAATATACTTCAGTTCATGCTTAGGTAACTGCTGCTCATCGCCTTGTTCACAGGCCACACAGCAGCTATGCATGCTAAGACTCAAGCCGGGATGGTGACATACATATAATCCTAGCGCTCAGGAGGCAGAAGTAGGAGGTTCACCACAAATTCCAGGCCACCTTCATCTACACAGTGAATTCCAGGCTAGTTAGGGATATATACTGAGACTCTGTATTAAAAAAACAAAACAAAACAAAAACCAAAAACCGTCCAATGGGCAGCTGGGAGGATAGCTCAGTCACTAAAGAACTTGCCCTGCAAGCAGGAGGACCTGAGTTCAATTCCCAGGACCGACATAAAAGAACTGGGTATGGTATGAGTTTGCAATCAAAGTGCTGGGAAGGCAGAGATGGGGTGGATCCCTGGGGCTACTGAACAGCAAACCTGGCTGATTTGCTGAATTATAGGCCAGTTGAAAACCAGGTCTTTAAAGAAAGAAAACCAAACCAAACCAAAACCAAAACAAACGAACAAGGTAGACGGCATGTTAAGGAACGACATTTGGTATATATACAACACAATGGAAAAAGATGTTAAGACTCTGGAGACTGAAGCATCCTGATTAATCAAACCCAGATTTAATTCTAAGTAGCCAGGTCATTAACATCCATTACTTCTGATACTTGAGGAAATACTGCCCAGTTGTATCAAGATCACCAACAATCACAGGGGACGCTGAGACAATATCTTCCAATGGTCAAGCACCAAAATAACTAAATAATTCCTTCTTTCAAGTGCATATATTTATAAATGTGGCCAGTGATAGAATAGAAAGACGTTTTACGTAGTGAAATATCTCCTTAGAAAACAGTGCTTTTCAAAATGCAGTGTTAGCAAGTGAAAATAATTCCCTGGTTCCAATAAAGAGAAATCAAAAGCCTCACTCTGAAAGGTAACCTTCTCAGACTGGTTGGTTAGTCAGCTTTTCATCCACCCACCCAGTCAGCCATTTCCTCACTCCTTCTAGTATTTAAGTATGTCCTATGCCCTGGCACTGAACTTGGCCTTCAGATAAAAACAGAAGTCTGCTGGAAGTAACAGACACCAGCACTTCCGTAGCAGGTGAAGGGCCAAAGGCTGAGGAAACCAGAGGATGCAGGAGGGCTGAACCAAGGTCACAGAAGATTGAGATTGGCTCACTAATAACATAAGCTGAAATAGAGGATCGAACCCAACCCGCCTAGGCTACAAATCAGATGGCCAATGAGAGAAGGACTGGGTCTGAGTTAGAGACATCGGAGCTGACCAGCATAGTCCTGGAGGTTGGTAGTGATTGACAACGGTCTGCAAAAAGTTATCCAAGAATAAAATAGAAGTAATGACTAGGAATGGAGCCCTTGTGACATAAGTGCTGAGCAACGAGAGGAGATGCAACCAAGAACTCATCTGCCGAGGAAGAAGACCTGTGTGATCATGTGATGATAAAGGAGAAAACCAGGGCAAAACCAAAGGTGGATCAAATCTGCTAACTAGCCACAGATCCATTGTACGTATGGACAACTAGAACACATGCTTGAGATGGCTTGCACCCCAGGAGCCTTCCATCCACCCATGCATCCATCCCCTATCCCACCCTGCATCACTACCTCCCTGACATAACACGGCCTGCACACGAATACAGAGGAAAACACAAGAATGTAAAGGAAGATGTTCCCTTCCTATCTGTGCTGGGGGGATCAGCTCGGTGGTACTTTGCCAGAACTGGGTTCATTCTCCAGCATCCAAAACAACAGCAGTGATTGGCAGCCCTGAAGGATTGATTAGAAAAGGGAAAGTAAAGACAGAGTCATCAGGGATAACAAAGACGCCATGCTACCTTAGTGAGACAGCCTCCCAAGCAGTTACCAAAGCACTGAGTCTGCTGGGATAGCCCTGACCTATCTCTTACATACTTACAGGTCTGGGGTCAAGAATTCATTCTTTTGGCACATGGTATTCTATGGATAGAGGCTCTTCTCTATCTCTCCCCAAGCTGTTCTTTGCTTTTGGTCATGTGGTGCCTTCCAGAGCCTGCTCATATTGAGAGATGACACAGTGAACCTAGTTTTTACAGATGGATCAAAATCTGGTACCATGTCTCTGCAGAATTCTTTGTATGCCTAAGAAGTGTGTGTGTGGCCTGCTAGTGCCCAATGCATACAAACTGAGCACTAACCAAGTGTCTACCAAATAAATGGGCCCATGCCAGATCACGAGGGGGACAAGGAGCCTTAATATAAATACTAGAGACAAGAACTCCTCTAAATGTAGCCATACTGAGGGTGAGTGTGTGTGTGTGTGTGTGTGTGTGTGTGTGTGTGTGTGTGTGTGTGTGTTGAGAAGGTGGGAGGGGTGGAATCTGAGGACACCACAATGGCTGGGCATTGTCTAAAGGGGTGACAGGCTAGTAGTCTCAGGTGCCACTAAAGGAACACCTGGCAGAAAGAGGAGACGGATGAAATGACCCTGAGGTAGAGAAGCGAGTACCTGTCAAACCGTGAGTGTTGTTGTTCCACTCAGACACAGCTATGGCTGTCTGCGCCCGTGATGGTGGATGTGGAGGAGATGAAGGGATACTGTTTATGATGGAGCACAAGGCACTAATGCTCACATGCCGAAGGGTAGAAGATAAAGATGCTGGTGAGAAACTGCTCACCTTCCTCTCTCCTGAGTGGAGTCTTGCCCAGCAAAGATTATTTGATAGGGACCTCAACCAAATTGTCACCAGGTCTGAAGAAGCGGGATGAGGCTAGTTCACACCTGAATTCCTAGTATTTGCATTCCCATTGGGTGAATGGGCTTACCTGGGTGACCTACTTCCCAAATTAAGCAAAAATCATGCAAGATTGATATGAGTAAATGCTGAAAGAGAAACTCGAATAAAGAGAAAGCTAGGCTTTTCTAAAGAAATCAGGTCTTTCACTTAGTAAATGTGAGCACATGTTGTGAAATCTAATGTTAACAAGGAAGGTACTGAGGTCAACCTGCCCTGCAGCCTGCCTTCCCCTGCTCCTGAAAGCACCTCCCATAAGCCCTTGTAATACAGGAAGTCACAGCCCAACAGAAGCTTGCTAAAAGGATTAGTATCTCTAAATCCCCTAAAATTTCATTCATGTGCTTTATTCAACAGAATCTCATTTGTGAATCAATCCCAGAAAAAAAAAAAGCAAATCTTAGAGGAGAATGGGGAGAGAGCAGTGAGCAAGCAGGACTTGCCCCAGCAAAGGCAAGGACTTGAGTTCAGACCCTCGGAGCCCAGGTAGAGTCTGTAACCCCAGTGCTCCTACTCAGGTTGGAAGACAGAACTCAGGAGCTCACAGAAGACCTAGCACGGAGATGCAGAGATTTCAAAGCCAAAGGCTGTTCTATGATCTCCATATGTGTACCTTGGCACATATATGCACGGACCCCCTCATACACACATGTACCCCCTTCTCTGTATACATACACACGTGCATGCACACATATATACACACGTGCTCTCTCTTGAGTGGAGTCTTGCCCAGCAAAGATAATTTGATTATTTATTTTAAGATGCAGATAAATATAAATATTATGTAATTATCATATAATGGTATAATATCATTATAATAGGTATAAAAGGGCTGGAGAGATGGCTCAGGCAAACACAACAACCTGAGTTGGGATCCCTAGCATTCAACACATATGTAACAAAACAAAACACTCTGGGTACAACAACAAGGATTGCATGCAATCCTAGTGATGTTGAAGTGGAGATGAGATGGATCCTGGGAGATCCTAGCCACACCCATTCAGTGAGACACCTAGTCTCAAAGATGATGTACAAATTTATCAAAGAAGAGACCCTGCATGGACCTCAGCCCTCCACACATGTACCTGCACACACACGTGTACTTACATGTAAACATGAAAAAATGGCTGCTTGTAGTTTGAATTCCAACCAGAGCTTGAAGTAAGGATTCCCAGAGTCAGCTCACCAACCACTGGGCCCTGGGACGAGGACCTCACAGAACCTGTCCCCTTCTCCTGCCTTCTCACCTACCCCCCACCCCTACCACTGCCTCTCCGATGTGGGACTGTCTGGAGTCTGAACCCAGAGTTCCAGCCAGAACTTGGGGTCAACAGGTTGTCCAACCTTTATCAGAGACCTTTCTGGTAACAGATGGGAATTAACATGAGTTTCACAGCTAGATAATGTTCAGAGAGTGAGAGACTTTGCTCACTCAGTCCTAAACAGGATGTCTTTGTCACACCCCTCCCCCCCTAATACTGGGGGATCTATGTGAAAGAGAAAGTAGAGTGACTGAAAAAAAAATCAGCTTTCTCTAATGGAATGTCATTGAGTAGATCAACCACACTCTAGGGCAGGTCCCATGCCTGGGAATAGTTACCCAACACAAACAGTACCCCATATGCATGTGAGAGGTAGGGGTGTGTGTGTGTGTGTGTGTGTGGTGTGTGTGTCTGTGTGTGTGTGTGTGTGTGTTTTGTTTCTCTTAAAAGAGAGAAAAAATTTGAAGCTGGGTGGGTAGGAAGGTGGTGGAGGATTTGGGAGGAGTTGGACAAAGGAAAGAATATGATCAAACTACAGTGTTTGTAATTCTCAAAAAAATAAATTAAAATATTTTAAAAATATATATTATACACACATTACATTGTGATGTTCTTCTGCCTAATGAGCACTGAATACCCACCATGTGCCAGATATAGTATCTGGAGACAAATGTAAACAAAACGGAGTTCTCAGAGAACTCAAGAATCCAAAAGAGGCAGAAGGACAGACTGGAAACACAGACTTCTGCTGGCGGGCAGACAGTGCTTTAGAGACATCATGATAGGCAGTGAAACAGTGGATCAAGGCAGGTGGTGGATGATGAATGGCCGATGGTAACGGAAGGCCACCCTCAGGGAAGACTCATGAGAGAAGACCTGGGAAGCAGTGTTGAGGGTGAGCAGGAAGCTTCAGGCGGAGCTGACAGCAAGCCTGGGGACACATGGGCAGACCAGTGAAGAATGTGCCCAGAAGGGCACTGTGGTATGGGGGAGGTCAGAGACCAGACAGGAATCTTTAGAACAGGGTGGACGTTACACCAATCATTTTAATGGATGCGCTAAACCGTGGGTGACAATGATGGCTTACACAGAAAGGGGGTAGAGAGAGAACGTGTTGGGGCTTCCAGCAGGGTGGATACAGAAGTAACCCCAACTGAGCAAACAAGAGTACATTCAGCAGGACATGGAGGTATGTCCGTGTCATTCTAGTACTCAAGAGACTAAGGGATGTAAATCAAGGGCTCCAGGCCAACAGGGACAGCACAGTTAAACACTGTCTCAAACAAACAAAGTCATAAAACCTAAGTTCAAGATGAACTATATGATCCCAGCCTGGCATGGTAGCTTATGGCTTAATCCAAGCACTCAAGACACAATGGCAGGTGAATCTCTGTGAGTTTAAGGCCAGCCTGCAATACGTAGTGGGTTCCAGGACAGTTAGGGCTACATACAGACCCAACAACAACAAAAAAGAACCAAACAACCAAAAGAAAAATGAGTTAATAGCCAAGCAACTCAGTTAATATGCTGTTTCCTTTTTCTACCAGGACACGTAACTAGACTACATTTCCCAGCCTTCCTTGTGGTTAGGGAGACGTCATATGACTAAGTTCTGGCCAATGGATTCTTAGAAGAAACAATGAGGACTTCTGCCAATGATTTATAAGCCATCCCTACTGGACGCACTCTGTTTGTATCTCCATCCCTCTACTAAATGGAGAAAAAACGTGCATGATGCTCTGGAGAGGGAAACTTCATTGAGAGAGTCAAAAGAAGCCTTCCACTCCCAACCCCAGGACCTGCTACCCCTCCCTGATAAGATAAGCATCCCACTGAAAACCAAAAACTGAAGCAGCATTGAGCCTACGTTTCTATTCAGCACCTTACTGTTTTGTTTTGTTTTGAGCCAACAACAAGGCTAAAGAAATGGCCCAGGAGGAAGAGGAGACTCAGAACTGAGTCCGATCCCTGATCCCACAAGAGGGCAGTAGAGCGCTGACTCCTGAGCTGTCCTCTGACCTCAACACACCAGCCTCAACAGGCACACATACACACACGATAATGATAATTTAAAAAAAAAAGTCAATGATATTTCTATGTAGTAACTACCTAGGAAAGATGCCATATACTGATGGCTTCTGGCTAGTGGCTAATGTCTTCTTGTTTACTTGTAGTTTTTCCTTTGAAACAAACTTTCTCTCTCTCTCTCTCCCTCTCTCTCTCTCTCTCTCTCTCTCTCTCTCTCTCTCTCCCTCTCCCTCTCTCTCTCTCTCTCTCTCTCTCTCTCTCTCTCTCTCTCTCTCTCTCTCTCTCTCTCTCTCTAACACTTGCCTGAGGTTGTAGCTCCATCCAGCACTTGCATGGCCAGTACCACGAGGAACGAAATGGGGGGAAACTCCAACTTTTACAAAAGTCTCAGCCCAAACAAATGATAAAGGAAATTCTAAAAAACATGAAGTCACAGGTAAAGGACCCACCCAGTTTGCTGCATTCCTAAAATGAATAAGCCCACTCTACCAAACGAAAACAAACCCAGGAGCTTTTTTCCTGTTTTGCCAACTTGCAAAGATATAGCACCGCATCCTGAGATGATATGAAATCTTATGCACTATGCAGCCAGCAGGTGAGAGATGCGGAGAGAGGAGGGCCTTTTATTGAGCACTAACTGTTTACAAGCAGAGGCTGTAAGAAAGCTCGCCCGCTCTCCAAAGTTCAAGCAAAGAGTGTTACACAATAAAAATCATTTTTAAACAGTAAAGACTTCTTATCTCTGTTTCCTCAAAATGACAAACTAAATACAGATAAGCAGCCGTCATCACGGAAGCAGGTAAAAGGTATGTGACTAATTTACCACATGCAGTGGGCCTCGGGCTGAATGACTGTACTTTCTGAAGCATGCTTATTACTTTCATAAAATCTACGCGTGATATTTTGGTCCTTATTTATGACTTTAGTGGAATCAAATATTTAACTAAGGTGGCTTGACATCGACAATAAAAAATATTATTCAGAGACAGACTGCACAATCCAGAAAGAGGCAGACACAGAAAAGGCCAGACCAAAGCCAAGTTTCCATGTCTCTCCCTGTTGTTAATCTGTTCTGCATGGCTGTTATTTAACAGGGGTGACCCCAGATACTCTGCATGTGGGACTTTCCTGAGCACCAATGGCGAGCATTTTAAATGTTCTTAGACCACATGTAAGTGGTACCAGGTGATGCCCACCGATAAAGTCTCTGAAATGCTTCATTTATCAAAATCCCCATCCTGGCAAACAAAATAAAAGAAGGATCTCAAGTCTATCCAAAATTCCCAGTGATGGGATCTGCCCATGACTTTTCCCTTAGATAGTGACTTCTTATCTACTAGTGTTATCTGTAACAGCAGCTGCTGTCTCTGAAAGAATGTGATAGGCAGGCTGGGAAATCACCTTCTTCTTTCATGGGAAACCAGCAGCGACCAGTGGCTTCACGAACACCAGCTGTCCACATGGATAAGGAAGTCCTAAGTCAGGGATCTTGCTATCTTGCTCATTATCCCCTTTATTATTTATGTATTTGTCTTCCCTACCCTTTGACTTATTCATAAATCCAATCAGTACTTGGGACACTGTAGAGCCATCTGTGGATTAAAAAAGATACCACCACCATTCTCCACCACAGACTGCACACCCAGCATGCAACTTTAGTTACATTTTAGAAAGAGTAAGCTAACATATGGAAGCTGCCCGATTAGTACCCAAGAGCTTATCATTCATTCGTCTTTGTACTCCTGCCGCAAACCTCAGACAAAATCGTGTGCTATATATTTTTGGAAGACTTCTTTTTTTTTTTTTTTTTAAAGAACAGTTCCAGGTTCACAACAAAAGTGAATGAAGGGTACAGGGGTATCCATCCTCCAGGCTACCTACTTTCCTAGGAAGCTCATGTACAGTTTCCCCCACCACCAACTTCCTGCATCTTTGACACTTGTTACCAGCGATCCAACTGTGAAAATACATAGGGCCCTGCAGAATCTACAACTTACATTAGTGTTCACTCTGAGCCACGTGTCATCAGTGTGTGTGCACAAATAAGTACAGCCCTTCCACATCCATGTTCTAAATGAAATCCTAAATGCCCCCTCCCCATATCACACACATTGCCGTCATCTATATCCTTCCCTTTTGGGCTCCTCCGCCCTAATTCCTGCCCTCTCACCCTTTCCCACTCTTCATCTCCGTGGCAGGTTTCAGGAACATCTCTGCAACTTTGCCCCTGGGTTCTCCACTCTGCCTGTCTAAAGTCACATTCGGCTATTGTATACAAGGCAGGTTTAGCACTGAGGGGGCCACACACTGCTGAACAAGCCCTGACCTCCTACAACTGTGGAGTTAAATATGGGCGCATGGGAGTGGCTAGAGGTAGAGATGCTCAGTGGTAAGAACAAAGACACAAAGTAGAGAATGGGGAAGGCCCATTGCCTGGACTACAGGGCCAGTTCCAGCTCAAAGAGTAACAACACCAAGTCCCAACTCACAGAACCAGCTCCTCTGGTTGTCAGCCCATGATTAGCCCAACACAGGACACACAAGCCCATCACAGGACACACAGTCAAGTGCAGGTCTACAACACTGTGAACCAGTCACAACTGAAGGACACGGTATCTGAAAACTGCAGAAGTATAGGGCTCCATACACCAAAGACTCCTTGACCTTGACTGGAGAACAGCCATTCTCACACCAAGTAGGTATGGCTAACAAGTAGGAGAAAGGAAGGGAATGTCTTTTCAGAGCAAGACTGGCCTCTAATGGGACTGCCTCCAACAGCACTCTGCCTTCATACACTGTAGGAAACGTTGAAAATATGCCCGAGGATGCTTGGCGTTCTTTTCTTCCTTCTCCCTGACAGTAGCAGACTTGAGCTGAATATCTCTTTTCCAGTAGAATATTCAGGAGGTAACAGAATGTGACTTTGAAGAATAGGTCATGAGACACCCTGTCTCACCCTGCCACCTCACAAGGGGACAGAAACAGCCACGGTGTTATGAAAAGTTTGTATGGAGAGAAACTGAGGTCTCCTCTCTACAGCCATTCGATTGAACCAGTGCTATATTTTGAATATGGAGCATTCCTCAAAGGCCAATGTGTAAATGCGGTAAATGTGTTGTCAGTCGATGGCAGTGCTGTGAGGTGAATGGACGAATAGTAGGTGGGACCAGTCATATTTGTTCACTACATATTACCCCACAATGTGCTGCATCACCACATGCCAAAGCAATGGGACTGAAACCTCCCAAACTGAGGACTACCTATGTACATACAGATATATATCATATATATTTGCATATATACATCATATGTATATATTTCCTTTCTTGGCTGATTATCTCAAGTTTTTGGTCACAGCAACAGGGAGCTAACATACTTAAAACCTAATTCTCAATTTCAGGTACATCTTCAATGTGAGAATCACTGCAGGACTCTGAACAGGCTCTTATGAGAGGGAGGAAGGTAAGGAGGAGAAAGGGCAGAGAGGATTAGAACTTAGAACGTGTCAGAAGCACTGCCTCGTGGAATTCAGCAACCTGGGAATGAGACCAGCCCCATTCAACTGCATGGTCAAGGATCCATGCTTCTTCTAAAATTCTACAGACCTACACCAATGACTCTAAAGCCCAGTAACAGTGACATCTTGTTGCACTTAAACATGTCAAGAATCACTGTACACTCGTGCCCCACGTCAGGTGGGACAGTTTGGGGGCTGGAGAGATGGCTTTGTAGTTAAGAGCACCGACTGCTCTTCCGAAGGTCCTGAGTTCAATTCCCAACAACCACATGGTGGCTCACAACCATCCATTAACAAGATCTGATGCCTTCCTCTGGAGTGTCTGAAGACAGCTACAGTGTACTTACATATAATAAACAAATAAATCTTTTTAAGAAAAGAATCGCTGTACACATATAAAATTAACAAGTATGACAAAGTCTGGGGACACAAGCCAGCAAGGCTCCACTGGCATGCTGCCAAGCCGACAGCCCGTGTTCAGTTCCCGTGTTCAGTTCCTGGGGCCTCCATGGTAGAAGGAGAGAACCAATTTACCAAGTTGTCATCTGACCTGCACATATGCACCACAGTAAATACAATTTTAAAGAAGAAGAAGAGGAGGAGAAGGAGGAGGAGGAGGAGGAAGAAGAGGAAGAAGAGGAAGAAGAGGAAGAAGAAGAAGAAGAAGAAGAAGAAGAAGAAGAAGAAGAAGAAGAAGAAGAAGAAGAAGAAGGAGAAGAAGGAGAAGAAGGAGAAGAAGGAGAAGAAGGAGAAGAAGGAGAAGAAGGAGAAGAAGAAGACGACGACGACGACGACGACTGGAAAGTTGCTTTGTGAGTCCAGCACAATACCCCAATAAGGTCACCGAGTCGCCTGCAGTAGTCACAGAAAGAGGAAGCAGGGAACAGAAAAACAGGTACAAAATCCCAACTGGGGCCACTGGCCCTTTTATGAGAACTGTTAACATTCTCGAAAATTCTCAGAGGAAACAGGCTGACAGGAAATTGGAACTGAAACTCACATTGACCAAAAACTGTTGAGGGAAGAGTGAGACTGACGCCAAGCTACCTCTGAGGACCCTGGCAAGAAAGGAGAAGCCATGCTCCAAGAGAAACCGAATATGAGACAAGGTGGTCTTCTAGGAACTGACTGTGTCCAGTGAGGGTCTGCTGAGGTCGCAGCCACAGCACTGCTGTCAGAAAAACTCTGTGGCAGTGAGCGGCAAACTCCCCCAACTGCTCTCAACTATGACTAATCTTCCTGATCATCCGGGGCTAGTATCACTGGGCCTGCAGTGAATCACACAAAGAACTCAATACTCTCTGACCCATGACTTCAAAGCGCTCACGTGATATTTCTTCCTGTAAAGACACGTGATATTTCTTCCTGTAAAGACAACACTAGATGCCTTTGTGTCTGGCTCAGAGCAAAGCAGAGCCTGGCATTCAAGGTGGCTAACCTGTGTCCCTGGCCTGATTCTCTGTTCTCCATCATCCCACCCATAAGCTCCATCCCTTGGGAAAAGAGAGCTTAGCAGGTGAGGTGAGAGTCAGCGGAAGGCTGAGGAGGGAGTGGGGTCTGGGCTCAGTACTGTGATGAGAAATATACCCCCACTGAGCCTTAGCAAGAACCAAAGGTCTATGGCTAGGGAGACTGCTAAGTGGGGGAAAAAAAGTGCCATGCAGTTAAAAAGACCTGAGCTCGACTCTCTAGAACTCAAGCAAAAACCAAGTGCAGCAATGAATGTCTGCCATCCTGGTGCTGGTGCTGCTATCGTGAGATGTGAGGCAGAGAGAAGACAATCCCTAGATGCTTGCCTGCCTGGTGGTGTTCACAGCAGTGCACACCAGGTGACACTCCCTCAATTAAGGTAGAAGCCAAAAAAACAGTCCTCTGGGGAAATTTTCCTATGATCACTTATGGTGCCATGGCATAGGGGTGCCTGAACTCACATACACAACATAGATGAATGGATGGGTGATTAGATGGACAGACAGACAGACAAACAGACAGCTCGCTCCAGCTAATCCCAGTGGAAAAAAAGTGTGTATTTCCAGCTATCTAGGAAGCTGGGTCAGAAGGATTGCAAATGAAAGGCCACCCTAGGCCCCTTAGTGAGACCTTGCTTCAAAACTAGAAAGTAAAAAGAGGGCTGCAGACACACTCGTGTTACAGGGCCTGTCAGTCATGGTACTTGGTTGGGAGATACAGCGCACGGTTAGAATACACAAGTACAGTCTGGTCAGAAGACATGGTGCATGCTCAGAATACACTCCAAACAAAGAGCAAACTCTGGGGGGACATGGAGTTTGGCAGTGACCCCAGCTAGAAACATTAAATCATCACATGTCAGAAATCCAGTGAATCAGAGATTACGGAAGAGTAGAGGAGGCCATGAAACGAAGGAGCCCAAGAACATGCCAACTCAAAAGTCTGCTTTCTTCAGTTAATTAAAAATTCTTTTTAACCGGATAGTTGGTCGAACTCCCTGTAAAAGGTTTTCAAAGGATCTTCTTGTCAATGGTTCTTTTGTTCCGTTCCTCTAATCAGAAGACAGGAAACATTTTTGAGTTCCTCTGAGATCACAGAGAATCATCTTGTGTTTACAGTTCTAAAAATGACCGCAATAAACAACAGAACCATGTTATAGTCCAAAGCTATTAGCTCAGGAGCTAAAATTCTGCATTTTTCATGGCAGATGTGAGTGACCTCTCATAAAAATTGAGGTCTGGGGCTTTGGTTGGAATGTGTAGTCTAAATAAAAAGGAACGGAAAGGGACCAGGGCCCCAAGGGCCCTCAAGAAGATGCCTCCAGGCCTCAGAGATAAAACTCATCGAGAAGTATGACTCGGGTTAGAGCGGCATACATGTATGGACTGCCTAAGAGCCTTGGCCAAGTGTCAGGCGTGGCTCCTCCACTGAGGAACTGCAGAGATGGGAAGGTACGGGACAATGGCAAGTGTCCTCACTGTGGGTGAACTGCAGTTGAACACAGGGTGCCTGGTGTGCATGGGCACAGAGCTTCGTGACTGGCACATCCACATAGCTCCTTGCCGCTGTTTCTTAAGTACTGCACTTCCCACTGGACAGGCCCCTCCATAGTTATATACTTCCTACACTTCAGACAGCCACCTGCTTCCACAACCAGGCCCTATTCTGAACATACATGACTGACAATTCCCCACCACCATACACACACACCCTATAGCCTATATAACCTGTGGCCAATGTTGGCATCACAGATGCTCTCTGTTTCTTTAGTCACATAGATAATCCTTGAATTTATTCCTATCACTACCTCATTTGCTGCTGGTTTCATGTTCAGAACGTAATTCTGTCCGTCCTAGTTCCTGGGTCTGTGTGATGCCCTTGGGGAGCCCATATCAACACATGAGCTACAGCTGGAAGCCATTCCATGCTGACCCACTGTGACCAGGAGGAAGGCAAGCGGGAAAACTGAGTTTCAGGACCTGAGACCCAGGGAAAGCACCTGTTACCTGGGCTTTCCCACTGGCTCTATGAAGTTATACCCATAGTCACTGAGAGACACTTCCATTGTTCTCTGGTGGATGGACATCCCAACCCTGCAGACAAAATGTTATGATTCTGAAGATTACATACAGGTGCAACTGCTGGCAGCCATGCTTCTGCAGATCTGCCCATTTGCTACAGAGCTCAGTCGGCTTGCCTTGTGATGGTCAACACAACCTCACCTGTGTTTGACAGCCTTTCTAGGGCCCTAGACCAGTGAAGTCCTTCTTCCATGACCCCCATAGTAACCCATCACTCTTCTAGCCCTTCCTTTTCAGTGCTCTCCAAAGAGCTCTCCTCCTGAAGATGAAGCCCTTGGGAGCAGGGGCCATAGAGCAGCTCATGAAGATAAGGGGCCACATGCAACCTCTCATGGCCAGAGAGTCTTAAGGTGCCCCTCGAGTGGCCCAGCACAAGATAGTTCTCCCAGATTCTGGCAGAGAATGGACGGAGCACCTGAGATTTCAGGGAAGTTGACTAGATGATGCTGTTGTGAAGGAAAACAAGAGAGTGAACCACAAATAGTGAACATTAAAAAAGGAGAGGAGTGGACAGCAGGGATGGCTCAGCAGACACAGGGACCGTCACGCCTGACAGTCTGAGTTGGATCCCTGGCATCTGAATGGTAGAAGGAGAACAGTGAATACCACAGGTTATCCTCTGATCTCCAGATGGGCACCACAGCACGGGCAAGCACACACGCATGTGCGCACACAGACACACACACACACACACACACACACACACACACACACACAGACACTCACGCACATTCACTTTAAAGAAAAAGATAACAGAGAGCTGGAGATATAATTCAGCTGGCAAAGTATCCACCTAGCACATATAAAACCCTGAGCCCAATCCCAAGAGCTGCCAGAAAGTAAAGGAAGGAGGAAGCAACCCTGAAAACTAATTCCTTTTCTGATGGAGTTAACAGCTTTAGGATGTGCTGTCAGCACAGCAGGCAAGGACTTCCACCAGTTGGTTCATTCCTTCTCTGGACCAGACAATCACATGGTGTTATAGCCACAGCAGAGCTAATGAGAGTTCCACTGTGTCCAGGTGCCAGCTCCTATCCAAACTATATCCATTAGAAATGCTAGCAAGGTCCTGGGGTTCTGGTCACAGGGTTCTGTGATTGGATCCATCCAGCACAATGCCCTGAGACAGGAGAGCATAGAAGGGAACACAAATAGCAGGTTAATATAATTCGCAGTGGATCTACAAGCTGGGTAAGATATCAGATGACCACATCAGAATCCAGAAGGCTCTCATCAGACTGGGTAATGGGCCAAGCAGCATAGGCTGGGTTCTGTGGTAGCGCGTGCCATGACTGCCCACTTCAAGGGAAAAGGCAGGGCAGAAGAAACAAAGTGGGCGCCTGTAGAATCTTGGGGGCTTTGTGGTCTCAAGGTCTACATGACTGAGTGGCAGGACAGGGGAGCCTTTTGGACTATTCCCAGACCAGACCAAGGGCTTTCATCCCAACTGCCCTGTCCAGCATGATGTTTAAAACCTAAGAGCCATGATTTAAGATGAACACTGTTGGTTTACTTTTTTTTTTTTATTCAAATAGGATGAAATGTACACAATAAGCAAACCTCCTAAGAAAGGATGGCAGTGTTTGGTACATACAGGTGTGACAGTCCAAAATAGACTGGCACATTAAAAAAAAAAAAAAAAAGCCAGAACCTTGTGTGAGGTCTGACAGTCTTTATATAAGAAGGGGAGGAGGAAGCAGTTACCCACACAAATATTTACTTGTAAGTTCATAATGAAAACTTAGTAAGGACAGGAGAACCTGGTGACGCTGGAAGATTCTGGGGTCAGAGGCAACAGGAAAGAGAAGAATTCTCCCTGTATAGCCTTCTTGACTCTTTGAAATTAAAACCATCAAATTATATTAAGAACTTAAAAAACATGTGTTGTGAAGCCAGGATAGTTAACAAACAGAATAACAAAATGTATTTTAAGGATGGTATAAAAGGGGCTAGAGAGACGGCTCCTCTCTCTGCTAAGAGCATCTTGTTGCTTTAAGAAGAACCCAAGTTCATTTCCTGGTACCTACACAGTAGTTCACAATCATCCACAGCTCCAGATTATCCAGCACCCTTCTTTGAATACTGGGACCAGGCATGGCACGGTACACGTACATATGTGCAGGTAAAACACTCATAAATAAGCTTAAAAGGGCTACTGAAAAATAGTATATGAATGTTTAATCATGGTTTAGGGAAGAAAAAAAAGCATATTTTTTCACGCAGGAAAAGACCAGAACAGTAGCAAAAGTGAGGTCATTTTCTGTTGAGAGTGGGGAGAAAGCTGAACTCAGGGAAAACTGCAGAAAGAAGATGTGCTTCACAGCAGGGAGGGAACTTCTGGTCCTTACCAGAGTCCGACTGGGAACAGGTGGCCTCCAGGAACAGGTGGTGGCCCTAGTTTGTTCTAGCCAGACAGCAAGGCTGGCATCCTACCAGAGGCACCAACAGGGGCAGGAAATAAATGAGAGGGTCTCTGCATCCCTCCTCATTCCGGAATGTTGACTCTTTCAGACTCAGACATGAGAAGGCAGACCTTCATCTCAGGAGGAAGTGTAGTATCACAGAGTACTTGATATGTCGGGTCGGGGCTTCTCCAAGAGAGAGCACAGGAACAATGAACACTTGGCACTTCCTTCACGATGCTAGTGCACACTTCATTCAAAAGCTTCCTTGCTGCCTGCTTCCACTTAGCATGAACAACAGTGAAATAGTAGTCTACGTCTACAGCATTTGGGAGTTCTGTGTCTTACTGTTCTCATTCCAAAAATGATTTCCAGTGCAGATCCCACTCTGCTGGGATGTAAAATCCTCTTAGAAAGGGTACTAACACTCGTGCTTCACCGCTTCAGAACCTAAAGGTGACAAGACAGCCCAGGAGAGCAGTCTAGCCAGCTCCCTCCAACCCTGCAATAGACTATGAAGCCCCATGGAAAAGCAGAATCACTAGGCAAGAGCAAGAAGACAATCCTGACCTTGGGAAGCCATGCAGAGGAACTGAGCCAACTTATCAGAAACATGGAGAAGGCCCCAAGGCCCAGTGCGATGGACCAAAAGAGCTGCAGGCTTCAGTCAAAGGCCACAAGGATGGCATGGGTCCTCATCCAAGGCAAAGACTCCCAAAGCCAACCCAGACTTTGAACATATCCTTAATTCCTGTCTTCTTCTCGTTAGCCTGGTGGCTGGAAGCCTGTAGGTGAATGTATGGTGGTCGTCTTTCATCTAGAATGATAGCACATTCCAAGTCACTAGCTTTGCCTTGGGGGAGGAGGTTAGCCTGAGAGATGTAATAACTTCACAGACACATGCTTCTACAATCTCGTCTCCTTCAAATGTGCGACCAGCTACCATCAGGCTACACTGAACATGTCCACAGCCTCAACATGCAACCTCACCATTTCATTCACATCATTGCAGAGACAAACTCTTAGCCATGGGGTAACATTAACTTTGGCTCCGAAAAATCTCTACGCCCTAGCTTCTGAAATGTGCCTTGTTTCGACTCACACCTTTAAAAAAGTGAAATAGAGGCCAGGCAGTGGTAGCATATGCTTTTAATCCTAGCACTTGGAAGGCAGAGGTAGGTGGTTATCTGTGACATGTCTGATCTACAGAGTGAGTTCTAGGACTGCCAAGGCTACACGGAGAAACCCTGTCTTGAAAAACAAACAAAAACAAAACAGGTGAAACAGAAATTGATTAGCTTGGTCAGTTTCCTCATAAAATACCTGTGATCAGATGTTTTATCTGTTCTAATTTTGCAGGGTTTAGGCATCAAGTGTGTGTGTATGTGTTTGTGTGTGTATGTATGTACATGCATGCATGCGTATAGAGGCCGGAGGTATAGAATCCCCCTAGAGCCAGAGTTAGAGGCAGTTGTGAGTCTCCTGACTCTGCAAGATCAGTACCCACTCTTAATCATGAACCTCTTTCCAAGCCTGCTCTTAATTTTAAGTGAAAACTAAGTCAAGCTGTCTATTTAGCTTTTATTTAAACTGTAAGACAGGATCTCTATTAGAGAACTTGTACAGACACAGCCTCTAAAAAGATATGTTAGTGAGTCACAGCACATCTAAAAGGTCTAGAAAAACAAAGAGAAATAAATGATATCCTCCCAAAAATAGGTGGGAAGAAATAATCAAAGTCATGACTGAAATCAATGAAATAGAAACAAACAAACAAACAACAATACAACAAAGGGTGGGCTCATTCTAGAGATGCAGAGGTGGTTCAGCATGTGTATATTAATAAACAAAATCTACCACATAAACAGACTAAAAGACAAAAACCACATGATAGGCTCATTAGATGCAGAAAAAACCTTTGACAAAATATAATAGTCCTTCATAATAAAAGTGCTAGAGAAAGCAGGGATACCAGGGAGATACCTCAACATAATAAAGTTGATTTACAGCATGCGCTTCAACAACATCAACATAAATGGAGAGAAACTCAAAGCCTTCAGGAACAAGACAAGGATGTCCACTCTCTCCACACCTATTCAGTATGGTACTTAATTAAGTCTTAGTCTGAGCAACAAGACAACTGAAGGAGATCAAGGGCATCCAAAAATGAAAGGAAGAATTCAACTATCTTTATTTGCAGATGATAAGATTTTATGCATCAAAGACTTAAGACTCCACTGTGAAAATTCTACAGCTGATGTACCCTTTCTAACACACAAAAATCATTAGCCTACTTATATGCAAATGACAAATGGCCTGAGGAAAGAATCCTGGAAATAGAATCTTTCACACAATAGCCACAAAAGAAACAGTGGGTAGGGAGAGAACCCTAATAAGCAAGAAAAAGACCGTAGAATAAAAACATTAAGGCACTAAAGAAGATATCAGAGGACAGAAAGTTCTTCCATGCTCATAGATAGCTAGGACTAATAGAAAAATGGCTATCTTTACAAAAGCAATTAGATTCAATGCAATCCCCATCAAAACCCCAACACAATTCTTCAGGAAATTGAAAGTCTTCAACTTCATACAGAAACACACACAACCAAAACAACAACAACAACAAACAATGACAACAAAACCAGAACTGCTAAAACAATTCGAAGTAATTAAAGAACTGTTGGCAGTATCACCATCCCTGACCTCAAACTACTACAGACAGAGCTATAATAATAAAAACAGCATGGTATTGACATCAAAGCACACACATTCATCAATGGAATTGAAGACCCAAGCAGTGTTGTCTGAGTAGTGAGTTCTTTGTAAAAATAAAGGCAGAGAGCTATAGAGGAAGTCAGTCTCTTCCCTCCATAGCATTCCAATGAGCAACTGCGCGCGCACACACACACACACACACACACACTCACACGGTGGGGGGGAGGGGGGAAGGGGTAGGCACACATGAATGGGTAACCTGCACATAACCATTTATCCACATCCATGTATACTCACTACACTGAACTTCCTCGTGGCCCACCTAGCAACACAGCTTCATCTTTCAGAGCCATTCTTTGAATTGCTCAGCTATGATGAATTCTGTATATGCATATTGACTCCGAACCTTTGCCCTTCTGCCTAAGTATCTTCTTTGCAACAGAAATGTACTTTGTCAGGACTAGCACTCACCGGTGACCTTGTGAAGCAGGCCGTGATTCATGATCGGGAAACAAGGTGAAGATGCTAAGCTCTGACAAGGGAGATGAACAAACACTGTCGAGAAAGAAAACAGCGGGCAACGCAAGGAAGGATGCTGGGTAAGGCTGAGCAGCAACATGCGATACCGTCCATGGTTACTTCCTTGGCCCACCTTCAGCGCCCTAAGCCAGGGAGCCCCATGGACAGGCAAAGGTTAAGAATCATTTGAGGCAAGCACCTGAGGAATGCATCGTTGAAACAGGAAGGATATCCAAAAGTCAAGTTATGAAATCTCTAAGAGGTCTATTAAAAATAAGTTAGATTCCAATCTCTCCACCTCCTTGAGATGTGACCTGAACTCCCATTAAAGTCAAACCTCAAAGTCCTTTTCCAACTGGGACATCAAGGATTATTTTCAGTCACCTGGGGCAGGAGGGGAAGTGAGACCACAGAAATCGAGGGCACTTGGAACATCAGCCCTCCTCCAAGGATGGAATGTTCTTCTGCTAAACTTTGATTAACCACAGCCACCATGATCAAGCTAGCCAAACCAGTGCGCCCACCCCAAGAGAGCTGCTACAGCCCACACGGAGTGCCACAGAAGTTACCACAGCCCTCTCAGACTGCGACTCTCTGTCCTTTCTCTGCTCCTCAGCAAACACACAGTGCCTCTAGCTGCCTGAGACCTAAAATGCTTCTTGTCAGCTTAAGCCATTAGTGCTTTTAATTTTCTATTTAAACACTGGGAACAAAAGTTTCAACCCAAAAGGTACTATTTATCAAAAACAGAGACACCGATAGCCCAGGCTGGCAGAGTAAATGGCAGGTGAATGGAGATATTGATTGGAGAAAAGGTGCTATCCCATAGGGACACAAAAAGATACGTTTGGCAATTCCACTAAAGATGCTTGATAAACCATTTTAACAGGCAAATAATGAGACACTGCGATGCTTCACAAAAAAATCTACCGCTCTTTCAAATATACCCCAGCAAGTCCTAAAACTGAAAACTCCAAAGTGGCCTGACCAGACTGAACCATGTAGAACTCAACTGCAAACCACGGAAACACTTCAGTTCTCCCTACAGAGTTGATAAATGTTCAAAGATAACCATTCCCCCTTCCCCCACTGTAAGGGAAAAGATTCACAGTTTTCCCAGTTTTCGTGCATTCCATTTCAATCCATTCTTTTTTTTTTTTTTTTTTTTTTGTCTTAGTGCCCTTACTAAATAAAGCTCACCACCTTGAGGTCTACACAAGATCCTTGGAGCAAGATGTAAGTAAGCTAAGTAAACTACCTCGATGATGTATTAATAGCTCAAAGATCTTGGCGTAGAACAGTGGATGCGGCTCTGTGATGGGATGGGAGAGAGCCTGCTTAGCAAGCCTGAATCCCTGGGTTCGATCCCCAACCCTGCACAACTGTTTACAAGCACCGAGGAGATAACTCAATGAGTTAAGTGCTTTCTGTAAAGGCAGAAGGACCTGAGTTTGAATCTCCATAAACCACATAGCTGTGGACAGTCATGCAATAGAAGATATGGAAGAATACCTGGATCTTCAGAGGCCAGCTAGCCTGATAGGGGATAAGGCAAAGACTGGCACCTAAAGTTGTCCTGAATGGCATGCATGTAACACACACACACACACACACACACACACACACACACATACATACATACACACACAAGGGGGGGGAGGGAGGGAGGTACACACATATATATATACATATTAGAGACTTACACTAAAAAGATTCTTAAAGAGAATCTTGAGGTAATATAAAATTATTCTAAGTGTGGGTGGGTTTACAGAGTTTTTAAATGCTGCAGTGGGTGAGCCATTCTCTCCCATTGAGAAGAGCCTTACCCAGCAGCAGTACTCTCTTGGAGGTAAGATGGCTCTCGTAGGAAAATGTTCTAATGAAGGTGAAAGAAGCAGACAGTCAAGAGTATCCGTGTGTTCTGAAGCATCTACACAAGTCTTGCCTGCAGCTTAGTAAATTTCCTCCGGTGGTGCCAAGGTCAAAATTGCAGTTTTAATTCTACCCCCAGGAGCAGTGCACGCTGGATGCTCCTCTCTGAACCACACCTGCCTCACTACCTGTAGCTGTCACATCCCTCGTGCCTAAAGAGCCTTCTACCTGGATGCCGGAGTTCAGACTCCCTGTCAAGATGGCCTCTTGCAGGTGCTCTGAGAGCAGAGTCAGAACAGTCCTGGAAGACAGCATGGGTTGTCCACATCCCTCCTCCATTGGTAAATGTTGGCAGTACATCCTGTCTTAAAGGAACCCTCATAACAGCTCGTCTTTACCTTGTGTAAAGTTCCTCCTCGGTCTCTCTCAGCTTATGCAAACACACACCTGGCAGTGAGTTGCTCAGAAGAAAAAAAGGGTCAACACTGTTCCCAAGCAGTTCAAACAATCAATGTGCTCTTAAGTATGAGGCCATCCTTCTCCCAAGAGACATTCAGTCTCACCAACTCCTGGAAGCAATCAAACAACAGAACCTTACAATGCCAGACCTTAGAAAGCTCATCACTTTTGAAAACGATTCAATGATCTTCTGGACATAGGTGTATTCTCATAAAAAGCTTAAAATTAAGTTACAGGCTAAACCAGCCCCCTCACGTCAGGAAGATAGCTCAGCAGGTAAAAGCACAAGCCATCAAACCTGACATCCTGAGTTGACTTTCCGGAGACCAAATGTTAGACCCAACTTCCACAAGTTGTCCTCTGACTTAGAGGCAACACGGCACACGCATAGCCACACATAGGAATAAATTTTTTAAGGTAACGTTGTCTAAAATATTGCTAAAACTCCATTCTTGGACATGCTAACCCTCAGTATTCACAGTGTGACTGGACTTGGAGGGGTTAAATAAAGCTGAGGTCATTTAGATGCCACTAATCCAATGTGACTGGTGCCATTCTCAGAGGATATTTGGACAGAGACACCAAAATCACACACATGAATGGAGTGAGAAGGGTGGGCTGGGGGAGTTAGCCATCTGCTCCCCAAGAAGAAAGATCTTAGAGAAGTGATTCTCATTCCCTCTAATGCTGCAACCTTTAATACAGTTCCTTATGTTGTGAGGACCCCCAACCATAAAATTATTTCATTGCTATTTTGTAACTGTAATTTTGTTGCTGTTATGAATCATAATATAAATATCAGATATGAATGACAGTTGATATGCGACCCCCTCCCAAATGGGTCATGACCCACAGGTCAAGAACTGCTGCCTTAGAGAGATGACCTGGTAGCAGAACTTTGAGAAGTTAATTAGTTAATTAGGAGCCAATTAACATGTGGTCTTTGCTTGTTGCAGAAAGGAACAGCATTGTAACAATCACTAAGCTAACAAGCAAAGCAACAGTATATGGCAGAACATTCTTCAGAGTCAAAACACTGTTGAATTGAGTGATTACTAGGAGAAACGTGGAGGGGAACTCCTGGGACCAACCCTCTTGGCCAGGAACAATTTGACCAGCAAACTCCACTAAGACCTCGAATTTGTCTCTGAAGCATGGCCAGTACACAGTAGCTTGATCATATATCAAAGATGCCAGGAGTGGAGTTGTCTTGGAGGAGGGGTAAAATTTGGTGCCAAGAAAAAGGCACAAGAAAAGAAGATCACAGGCATTCTGACCCCCAAGGGAGAACAAAACAGGACAACTGGGCAGAGGGGTCAGTCCCACAATACACCATAAACAAACACACATTAAAATAATGCTTATGAGCTGGGCGGTGGTGCAGAGGGGTCAGTCCTGCAATATACCATGAGCAAATACACAGTAAAATAATTGCTCATGAGATAGGCGGTGGTGGCTGCACGCCTTTGATCCCAGCACTAGAGAAGGCAGAGGCAGGCTGATCTCTGAGTCCAAGGTTAGCCTCGTCTACAGACTGAGTTCCAAGACAGCCAGGGCTACACGGAGAAACCCTGTCTCAATAAACAAACAAACAAACAATAACAACAACAAATATAATTGTTGTGGCCTTTACATTATGATTCATAAATTAAAATCACATACACTTTAATACTTCTTAAATTAGTGAAATCTAAAACTGTGAACACGCCTGGGTACTTTCAAGGGAGTGAGTATTCACAACTATTATAACGCTGAGACAGCATACTGGGGCCTTTGAAGAGACCAATGCCTGCCTTGAGTTCAAAGGCTACACGAAGGTGAGGCTAGACAGTTCAGACCTTTTTTAGAGCAACGTTTTTTTTTTTGCAACTGGAAGCAGGTGGGTGGGTTTACATCCCAAAAGGAAATCATGGCACTGTATGAAGATGGCTTTTACTATCACAGTGGAGTAACATGCTATAGGCATCTGCTGGGCACAATCTAGGATGTGTTGAATATACCCCTGGCACAGGACAGTGCTCTAAAAGAGAATGGTTCTACCCAGAACACCAGTACTGTACATCTAGAGGAGCTCAGGGCTGTAGACAAAGGCAGCACATACTCCCCATGGCAACCTTTCTTTGACTTTATATTTTTATTTTTATATTTTTGGACAGGGCCTGTCTTTGAACTCTTAATCTTCCTGCCCCAGCCTTCTAAGCACTACCTAGAGAAATGGTGCTTTAGCATCACTCGTCCACTTGAAATCATTCTCCCTTTACATAACCTGCAGACCATTCTCCTGGTCATGGGGTTATTCACACCAACATGAGTCCACACTTGCATGGTGTGTTCAGCTTACACCCTTCTCAGCCAGCCTCCCATCCCACCAATTCCCTAACCTTTAAAGACAGACACAGAACTTTCAAAGACCCAATGCAAAATGAACCTGCAGGCCCTGTTCAACCATTATTAATAAGATGCCAAGAACAAAGTACCAGATCAAACCCTGGACCCCTTGGTGTGAGGGGCCAGTGATGATGCAAGAAGAGCCCACCATGAGCTGGCTGTCCTCTGCCTCCCTCTCCAGCTCCCATACCACCACATCGTTATTCCTAAGTGGCTCCCCATCACTTCTTCTGCATGTCTTCATATGCACATGTGCCTGCGGGTGCCTTCCTCAAATGCTTTCCCATCTTATTGTCTGAGAGTCTCTTGATGAATATAGAGGATTCTAGACTGTCAGGCCTGTAAGCCCAAGAGATCTATCTGTTTCTTCTTCCTAAATGCTGAGATGTACCTGGGTTTTGTTTTACGAGGGTTCTGGGAAGATTGAACCCAAGTCCCCACGCTTCCACACAGCAAGCACTTTAACAACTGAACTGTCTTCTCGGCTACTTGATTACAACCAGAGCCTGGCTCTGAAGAAGGGCCTGGGAGGGTGGCTCCCAAGCCCACACACTGGAACTTTCCCCCACAGCTACCATATCAATCCTCCTTATCCTTATCCACAGTCACTCACCATCACGGTACCCATCCCATCTTTGAAAGTGACAAATATCTCGGGCCCAAATCTTGCATTATCCTAGAACACACTAAGGCCTCTGCCCCTGTAGCACCCTTGGTCCAGACCTCCAGACATTTCCACCCACCCTGAACCCCCATCCATACCTACACTGAACTTGGTCACCTTCACTGCTCTCTTCTTCTTCTTCTTCTTCTTCTTCTTCTTCTTCTTCTTCTTCTTCTTCTTCTTCTTCTTCTTCTTCCTCTCTCTCTCTCTCTCTCTCTCTCTCTCTCTCTCTCTCTCTCTCTCTCTCTCTCTCTCTCTCCTCTCTCCTCTCTCCTCTCTCCTCTCTCCTCTCTCCTAACACCTCACTCCAGGGTCCTCTGCTGTCAGGCTTCTCTTCCTGCCTGTCCTATCCAACAGCTAACAGGAGTCAAGCCCATACCCACCAAAAGCCCTGTAACTGAACACTTTCCCGTCATCTCATAGTAATCCTCTGAGAGAAGTGTGCCTCTGCCCCACCCTGTGTGAAATCAATGCTGGCACTATGGGGAGGATGCCGGGCTTCATAAAACAAGCTGGGAACTACTTTACCAGCTCCAGCTCTTTAAAAATTATATTTAGGTTTTTGGTGTATACTCACTGGATGTACAAACTGGATGGGTTTCATAAAAATAATTTCATATGAGTTCCTCATATACTTTGACTATATTCCCTGCTTCCTCCTCTGGTTCCTCCTGTTTCCTCCTCTGTTTCCTCCTCCTTCACTATTTTGCCTCCTCTCTGCCCCCTCATCCTTTCATCTAAACAATCTCACTCTACTCTCATGTACTAAATACAAATATACTTGTCTATGAGTGAGAGAAAACATGTAATATTTTCTGGAGACTGACTCTACCCAATTTTATCCATTTTCTCTGCAAATAACAATTTAGGTTCCCCACCCCTTATTCCCCATCCCTCCTCCTCTCCCCTCCATCCCCACTCTGTGTATGTAAATGATTATGGATAAAAGTCAGGAGTCTCACTTGTAGCAGCATACAGCAGGCTAGGTGTTTAAGCTGACAGAGAGTCTCCTGCCTCTGCTTCCCATCTCTCTGTGGGAGTGCCAGGATTACAGATGCTTACTACCATGTCTGATGGGCTCTGGGGATCCAAAGTCGGGCACTCTCGCTTGCACAACAAAGGCTTTATCTACTGAGTCATCTGCCCAGCTCAATTTCATTTCTCTTTATGGCTGGATAAAACTCCATTGAGAATACGTACCATATTCATATTTTCTTCATGCCTCTATCCGCTATCCCCGCACAACTTGGTTTTTGTGACTGGAATTGCAGTCAACAAGGACATAAGAGTATCTCTGTAACAGGCTGGCTTAGGATTCTTTAAACAGTAGGTCTGGGTCATGTGCTATTTCTAGCTTTTGATTTTTGAGGAGCCTCCACACTGATTTCCTAACGGTTGGACTAACCTACATTCCCAACAGCAGTGTGTGGGGGTGCCCTCTTCTCTCCCAACAATTTCACCAGCTATTTTTTGATGACAGCCATTCTGACTGAGGTGAGAAGGAATCTCTGTGGGGTTTTATTCTGCATTTTTTCCTTCATCATACTTCATCTTTTCAGATCTGTCAGTTCATGAACCCATTCACTGATCAGACTGTTTAGTTCCACAGTCTTGATCCCAAAGTAGAACTGTCTCCGTTTGTGTCTCTCAGAAACAATATCAAGTTCACCAGTATATGCAAAAAACCAATAGAATGTTTTCCCAAACCACCTGTGTTGGCCGGTCTTATGTCAACTTGACACAAAACTAGAATTATCTGAAAAGAGAAAACCTCAATGAGAAAATGCCTCCAGAAGATCTGCCTAGGAGACATTTTTTAAAATTACTTAATTTGATGGAACAGCCTCATTGAGGGTAGTACCATCACTGGGCTAGCTGTCCTGGGTTCTAAGAAAGCAGGCTGAGCAAGCCAGGAGAAGCAAGGCGATAAGCAGCATCCTTCCATGGCCTCTGCATCAGCCCCTGCTTCCAGGTTTCTGTCCTGTTTGATTGAGTTCGTGTCCTGACTTCCTTCCATGATGAGCAGTGATATGGAAGTATAAGTAAGTCCCTAAAAAAACTAAACCCTTTCCTCCCCAACTTGCATTTTGGTCATGGTGTTCTGTCATAGCAATAGAAACCCTAACTAAAACACCACGGGATTAACAACAAGTAAAAAGAATACAATCACCCAGAACTGGCAATCATGTGGGGGCAGGGAGGTTCTCTATTTGGAGGAATGTTGATGTGGCATTTCAAACAATGTGGCTAAATTTATGCAGAGCCCTGAGGGAGAGATTCAGACAGCACTTCACAAAGCCTCTCCCAGGAAGCATCAGACAAATGAGCAGAGAAATACATTTATAAGAACATTCATTAAGGAGACTTACTCTTAAGCTATATACATCTAACAGTATTAGAAAACTTAGCTGCAGCAACTACTATCACGTTATCAATCACTAGGTACTGTCATCTAGGATAAAGTGACCGAGCTTTGACATTTTGCCATTTAATCCTTAAAACTCAGCGGACTTTCCGAAAGAGGAAAATGCTGAGTCATTAAGTGACTAGTGCGGTTGACAACGATCAGCAGCTAAGGCCAGAATTTGATCTGTGTGAAAACAATACAGAGCACACACACCAGGGCCAGAGACACGTAATTCATAGTGGAATTTGCCTTCAGATTTACTACTTAAGGGCAATGTACTGATGTGAATAAGAAATGTCCCCAAAGCTCAGAAATCTGGGAAAACCCAGTTCCCAGGGGTTGGCACTGTCTGGGGATGTGGCTGTACTAGAGGAAGTATGTCACTGAGGGTATAGTTTGAGAGTTCACAGCCTCACCCTACCTCCAGTTTGCTACCTCTGCTTCATGCTTTCAGTTAAAAATGCTTCCTCTGAGCCACGTGGTCCCTCATGTTATGGACTTAATCCCCTGTTCCTATAAACCCAAATAAACTCTTCCATAAGTCATGGTATTTTATCACAGCAACAGAAAAGAAACCAACACAAATGACCCGTGGTAGAGGCATTCTTTTTTTTTTTTTTACTGTGTCTCAATACCAAATCCACCCTGGCCAGTCTATCAGCTGCCCAATGGTAGATGTGCCCAGTTCACACTTTGTAGCCCACATGAGGTCAAAGGCAGCTATGGACAAAGTCCAACCCAAGGTCATAGACTCTGGACTTGCTTAAAACATTCTGGAGGCTTTTGCAATTGTGCTGGGACCATGACTGTAAGGGCTGGAGCATGGACTCTGCAGACAACAACAGCATGTTGAAATGTCAAAAGGTCCAACACCATAAAAACCCAAAAGGAATGGGTTTGATAGAATCAATATCTTGTTTTTAAAAAAATCTATGGTTAACTATGCAAGTCTTTATAGGACCATTAGCAGACAGTAGCCAGCCTACTGCCACCAGGCTTCCTTTGTAACCATCAAAACCACCATCTCTCTGATAGCAAACACAAACAGACATGGGCCACCCAAGTTCCCAAGGACATGTATTTCCCACAGAACGCTCTCAATGGTTAGCATCATTTGCTAATTTAAACACTTCTTGATTGTTGGCCCTGGGTTTGTAAGACAGAATGACACCAAGCTCTGAAAAGTCTGTCCTGGAGCCCATGTCATTAGTAGGGATAAAGAAAAACTAAACAATAAACTGTCAGGATCTCTTTGCAGATTGACTTAGTTGCAGGAGAGACATTTCTGGCAAAGGTGTAGATACTATGGCTGAAATATCACCTGTTCTCTAACACGGCTGAGTTCAGTGTCATGGCATGAACTCAAGAGTGTTTGGCTACAGGGGTCTGGAGAGATGGCTCAGTGTTACGAGCTCTGACTCTTTCCAGTGGACCCAGGTTCACTTCTGAGCCCCTACAGGGCTACTCACAACTGTAACTCCAGTCCCATGGGGTTCAATACCTTCTTCTGGCCTCCCCCTGCCCCTCATTGCACACTCATGGTGTAGACACATACATGCAGGCAAAACACTCATGCACATAAAGTACAAAATTTTAAAGTTAATTTTTTTTAAAGTATATACAGTTATTTCTTAGCTGTTTGATGATAGGCTCACCATGAAGTTCTTGCGTCCCTACCAGTTAACAGAGATATAACATAGACATATCCTGGCTGGGAGAATGAATGTTGCCAGTCACCAGGACAGTGCCTAGGGTTCAGAGGCATCTGCATGTACACAGCATCTCCCAGCTCAGGACAAAGAGCCAGGTCACCTGATCACCAGCCAGGTGTACATCCCCTGTGCACCCCGCCTTGTCGACAACCATAGAGAAATGTCCATGCTGATCCAAAGTTCATTTGTAGGTCAACAGTACCCACATACCTGTGACTTGATTATCTACAAATGCCTGAGATGAAGAGTCTTCTTAAACTGAGTTTAAAAATCAACAAAAATGAAAATTGAGGTTCGCAATTGCAATTTTTAAGGAGATGAGAACTTAAATTCTTACTTCCAAAGTCTTCCAATTGAAGTTTAAGTCTTCCTTAAATGTGGCTACTAAAATGAAAAGTAAAAAAAAGATACTTTCCTAAATGAATAGGCATCTGTGATGGTTTGTATATGTTCCTCCCAAGGAGTGGCACTATTAGAAGGTGTGGCCTTGTTGGAGAAGTGTGTCACTGTGGGGATGGACTTGGAGACATTTCTAAGCATGCCCAGTCTGTTCCTGGCTTCCTTTGAATAAAGATGTAGAACCCTCAGCTCCTCCTGCACCATGCCTGCCTGGATGCTGCCAAGCTTCTGCCTTAATGACAATGGACTGAACCTCTGAACCTGTAAGCCAGCCTCAATTAAATATTGTCTTTTCTAAAACTTGCATTGGTCATGGTGTCTGTTCACAGCAGTAAAACCTTAACTAAGATAGGATCATTAAGACAATAATAAGAAATATAGTAAAGGTAGTGTGTTTATGAGACACAATAGGAGGGAATATTCCAGAAACTTCTTTTGCATAGCTTGAGTTTCAAACTCTGCCATTCAGCAACCTCCTGGAGTTTGGGATATTTGTGAGCCCCTGTGCCAGGCTCTGAAATGTCACAGGAATCTCAGACCATGCCAGATGACCAAACCCTGTCAATAGGAAGACGCAGATACTCCTAACACCATCTCACATTTCACTCTAGGTTTGTAAACTGGAGAAAGGTTATGGAAACTTTCCAAATATTTATATTTGCTATATTTAAGCTAAATGGATGGTTAGGATAGGCAAAGTATATGGAAATGTGGCTAGATCAGACATTTGTGTATATATGTAAATATTGTATACATGTCTAAATATATAAACACACATATACACCATGGACATATTCATGGGAATAAATATGCACCACATACACAAAAATAGTCCCAGCACTAACTTTTAAAAGGCAATAGACTGTTTTGACGCATTTGCTTGTTTGTTTTTGAAACTGGGTCCTGTGATACTAGGATTCCAGGAATGTGCCACCATGCTAGTCTTCCAGAACTTCTTCGCACTAACATTGCTATTTGTACACATGATCAGAAAATCAGTTCCTGCTCTCTGACTCAGAGAAAGAATGTTCCCATCAGCAATCACCACCAAATGGTATGATTTAAGCACTTTACTCTTTTCAAAAGGCCAAACAAACCACCTTTAAAAGAAAGCTTCAATTTTTTATATTGTCATTGGCCCATGCCAATGCATTACCAGGATTTGGCACTGTTTTATTGCATAGCTCAAAATGCCTTTAAAAAAAAATCCATCCTAACTATCACACCAGCCTCTGTGATACTACTAATAAAAAGTCCTATGTTCCCCAATCTGAATGATTTATTGTTATTTTATTTGTGAAACAAGGTCTCAAGTAGCTCAGGCTGGTCTTGAACTTGCTTTGCAGTCAAGGATTACCCTGGACTTCGGGACCTCCCACTTCCTAAATGGTGGTATTACAGGTGATGCTGAAGGTCAAATGGAGGACTTCCTGTAGGCTAGACAGGTGTATACCAAGTGAGTCACATCCCTAGTCCTCACGTTGTCTCTCCCACTTTTAAAGCACTTTCTCCTTCCCGTGCAAGGAGACAGATGACAATTAGCAACAGGGGGGAGGGCCATTGCCAATCCTGCTAACACTACCCTCTCATGATAACTAGCATGAACCAAAACAGTGTCATGACAAATGTGGTCGCTATGAGATGCTGGCTCTGCTCAAGCACATCTTTCTGTGCCTTTGTTTTTCCAAGAGTCCATTCTCCCAAATTTGTAGGAACTGAAGCTCAGAGAAGCTCACCCAAAGGCCAAAAGGTCAGTGGGTTTGCTACAGGGAAAGTAGGTCTCAACCCGAGGCCCATCAACCCACAGAGCCATTCTCTCTCTACCCACACTCTCATCAGAACCACATTATCAATAATCACATGACAGTCACCTGGACCAGATAACATTCTCAGTACTTCCTTTAAAGCTACTGGTGATCTCGGAAAAGCAAGCAGTAATTCAACACCAGGGCCACTTCACCTGCTTTTGCTCCTGTGGAGACCTGAGAGTGGGCAGGGCCAGGGCAGCACACAAGGCTGCAGTGAGCAGCACAGCTCTGTGACAAAAAGGACACATTATACCAGAAGGGCATTCCTCCGCAAAGAGAACTAATGGAGAATGCACCACTAAAAATGGAAACAAACAGACAAAAGGATCCATTGATCGCCACACAAAGAAGCCATCTGATTGGAATTTTCATAGCAGATAGCACCAATCCAGCTTCATGACATGACAAGGGAACAGACTGAATTTCCTCATTCTGACAGCTCTTGGTGAGAGAACAGTTGGATCCGAAATTGTGATGCTAATCAAGTCGCAAATTCACCCACCAAAAACTTTAGAAGCCCTAGATTTTGCAATAGAACCTTCCATATGTCTCCCTCCAGCAAATCTTCCTCATGGCAGATGTAAGACCACACACCTGACCCTAGCTGGTCCAGAGCCCTCTGGGGCTGAGTACATTGCTCCTGTATTCTTTGGATGTGCCAATTCTAATCCAGGCTGCCAGCATCTCTCCCAGGATGGCCTAGACAGCCTGCTAACCGGTCCCTGCCTCTGCTCTTGAACTCCTCCAGTACAGTGAACCCTGAACCAACATTTACTGGCAGGATAACTATAAGTAGAAATTTTATACTTTGTCCTTGGCCAAATCTGCATAGCTCACCAACCTCTCACCTGGATCCACTCCCGCTCACACCACTGACATCCCATGCCTAACTGCAGCCATAGACCAAACTTGGCAGTTCAGCTGTGGTCTCAGGAGCTAACCCCTAACCCCTTACCCCTGTACCCCAGGCTTTTGAAAGGAACAAGATGACAAATGGGTACTCACAGCTGTCCTAAAGCGAGATTCCTCCAGCCCAGCTGTCTCAACTCTACCAATCCGAGGCTCCATGAAAACCCAGACTGGCCGCATTGATCATTAAGCAATGCAGACAGAAATCGTCCTCTCCTTCATCGGCCCGTGAGAAACCAGAACAAGGGTTTCTCACTCTGAGCCTTGTGCAGTGTGTGTGTGTCATGTCGCCATTTCACCTCAAACTCACTGTGAGGCTGAGAAGTGACCTTGAACTTCAGACCTTCCTTCCTGCCTCCACCTCCCAAATCTGGGATTATAGGCCTGTGCCACCATGCCCGTCCAGAAGGTACAAAAAAAAACTCCAGTTGCTATTTACCTGTCTTAGACAAGCGCTCTACCAACTGAGCTCCCTCCCCCCCTCCAGCTTCCTCTTTTCTGTTCTTTTTGCTAATTTAGGTGTTGCTTTAATTTTTTTTTCCCTTCTGATTACAAATGATTACTAATCACTGGGAAGAAGAAGAAGAAGGAAGAGGAGGGGGGAGGAGGAAGGGGAGGAGGAAGAGGAGAAGAAAGAGGAGGAAGAGGAGGAGGAGGAGGAGGAGGAAGAGGAAGAAGAAAACTTAATCAAGAAAATGTCCCCATAGGACTGACCTGTGGGCAAGTCTGTAGGACATATTTTTAATTGATGATAGATTGGAAGGGCCCATCCCATTGTAGGTAGTGCCACACCTAAACAGGGTGTACTAGAAAATGAACTGAGCGAGCCAGAAGCAAGCAAGTAAGCAGCATTCCGCTATGACCTCTGCTTCAGTTCAGTTCCTGCTTCCAGGTTCCTCCTCCCTCACTTTCCCGGATGATGGACTTAGAAGCTGTGAGGTAAAATAAACTCTTTCTTCCCCAAGTCATGGCATACTTGTCACACAACAGAAACTCAAACTAAGCAGACAAGCCCAGGTGCAGTCAGCCAGGGGTCACTGTCTGGATCAAACAAACATGGAAAGTGGCATAAAAGATTTCACAAATGCAGAAATATGTAACACCAGGGATGAGTGTTAACAAATCATCACAATCCCAGAAGAGGCAAAGTTGGGCAAGGAAAGTTCCTGGGGTATCTGTACCACCTAGCCATGTACCACGGGCATTCCCAAAGTCATAAGAAGGTGAATGCAAAAATCCAAGCTTACAGGTACTGACAAGGAACAGTAAGTACTAGATGCGGTGGAGGAGACGTGCGAGGTGGCAGAGAGCTGGTCTGCTGAAAATGATAATGGGGAAACTAAAGAAGTAGCAACAAAACCATGTTTTAGAGATTTGGAGATAAAGGAGGAAGAGCCGTCACAGTGATGGAAGTGGCAGATGTGAGGCTAGACTCAGGACTCTGGGGCTTTTCTCCCCACTCGCAGGGATACAAGCTTCCCTTCCCAGCTACTAAACCCACTTCCCTCTGGCGGTCTACCTCTTCCTCACAGAGCCCCATCCCCCACTGTCCATCAAGTCCTGCTGGTAACAGACAGAACTCCTTCCCTGACCTTTGACATGGATGGAAAATGACATGGTGTGTTACCTAATGCCACAGGAATGAGTGAAGAAGCTGTGTGTTATATGGGCCATCAATCACATGGACACATCTTTCCTCAGAGGACAATCAGAATATACTTCCAGACTTAAAGGGCATTGAACCCATTGAGGCAGTGTTTCTTGCTTTTTGAAATCTAATAAGTGTTGCTAAATCATACTTCCATATTAATCATGTTTCCAGTCTACAGCAAGAGATATGGTATAGTTTAGTGGTATAGTGTTTGTCTAGCATGCACAAGGCCCTGCATTTGGTTCTAATTATAAATACACACACATACACACACACACACACTTTTGCCAAGTTCTCCATCTTATATGTCTATATTTATATTACATATAAATGTAATATATATTATTGCCATCCTTTTATATTGATCTATATAAACATACAACAGCAGGTACCAAAACTTCAAAATAAAGTATAAATTAGAAAGTGTTTAACTGTTTATCAAAATAACTATATATAAATTTTTGTTAGTTAATGTCCAACAATGGTTGGCCCCTGGAGAAATGGCATATCTAGTTTTGAGTTATATACTTTGAAGGAGTCAATAAAATACAAAATGTGCCCAAAGACAAGTTCTAGACAGTGCTGTATCTAAAACAGCCTGTCTTCACAGTCTACAAATCTTAATGCCTTACTTTCTTGGAATTCATAGGTCCTGTCAGAGCAGAGGTTCTCAACCTGTGGGTTGAGATCCTGTGGGTGCCAGACAATCTTTTCACAGTGGTCACCGAAGACCCCTGGAAATATCAGATATTTACATTACAAGTCATACCAGTAGCAGAATTACAGCTATGAAGTAGCAATGAATATAACTTTATGTCTGGGGTCACCACAGCATGAGGAGCTGTAGTAAGGGGTCGCAGCGTTCTAAAGGTTGAAGACCACTGCTCTAGAGTGTTCTTTCATTTTTCATTGGCAGTAAGCCTGTAAATTTTCCTCTGTCCTGTCTTCCTTCATGACCTTTTCCCTCACTTCAAAGCACTGCACTGTGGGTCTTCCTGGCACACAAACTCTGGGAGTTGCCAGACTTCTTGCCTCCTCACTCTCCTGCGTCCTGCAAACCAAATTAAATTCTTGAAGACAGCCTTGATTGCAACCTTTTGTGCATCTGAGATTCGCTGCAAATCCGCTTCAACTCAGCCAGTAGAGCTCTTGGCCAACAGACACCACATACCGAGCAATCAGAGAGTGTGTAATAAATAAATCAGATAAATCCAGAAGACATTATCTCCACCCTGTGGCAGAACATGCTCAGAGAGCCTTTCTCTGCTAGGGTAGAAGGAATCTCCCTGAAGCACTTGATTTTCAGACCGACTAAAGATGGGGAACTCTTCCCAGAGAGAGCTATTAATATCTACAATAATAAATATGAACCACCCTCAGCGTGAGAGTTGTAACCTTCCTTATTTTTTTTTTCTTTTACCTCTAGTCACAAGGAGTTTCAAACTGAGTTTGCTTTCAAATCCTCTTTTCATTCTTTAGAAGATGACAGACTACTGGGTCCCAGAGGGGAACCATCCACACTTAATTAGCCACAGGTAGGAGCAGCTTTCTGGACAACAGCAGTAGGAGTATTGATATCAATGATGCACTCAGGAAATGCACTCAGTGACTGTCTTAACAACCTGGGAGCCTCTCGCATATGACACACTTCCTATCTTTCCACACCTCATCCGACTTTGACTTTATTCTCATTAAATGTGTGACTCAAAAACAAAACAATCCCACAAATCAAGGCCTAAGGAATATTCCAGTCCACGCACGGGGAATACCAATGAAGGAAACTTAGTGCGTTAATGCCGCAAGAAGCCGTGTGGAATTTACTAGAAAGAGGTTGGCTGGGTCCAACTAGGCCGGAGGTCAGGCTCTGCAAAAAGCTTGAGAACAGAACCCGAGATCTCAGTCTATGTTAGCACAGCTTCTAGAAAGACAAAGAGGTTTTTATCTCTCATTATGGTCCGACAGCCTTCATACCAACATAAACTTTATAGTCAGAAGATAGACCCAGACAAAGGGGGGTCAGGGAGGGAGGCGCTGACAGGGCACAACACTGTTGGCACCCCAGGGGCATAAACAAGCTTATGGCAAACTGCAGCCTGAAGGGGACACGCCCCACTTGAAAAGAGAGTATCACCAAAGCCAGGGAGGGCTGCTGTAGCGCTCAGAAAGCAGCTAATGCTGCTTCGTTTTTACCTGTTCTCCGCTCTAAAGGAACAGACACTCGCCCTTCCCCATCCCCTGCCTCACTAGTCCACGCTTCAGTAAACAAGTGTGGATCCTACCCGATGCCTTCAGAAATGCAGAAGCAGGCGATTCCGGGTAAAGCCGGAGATAAGAGATGTAGCTCAGCTGGGAGGCTGCTTGCCAGGCATGCAGGGAACCCCAAGTCTGAGCCTTGGCACTCCATAAATTGGGAATGGTGGAGACAGCCTGTGACCTCAGCAACCAAGAGGCTGGGGCAAGAAAATCCATTCAAGGCTCTTCTAGCTACAGAGGGAGTTTAAGGCCACTTGACCACGGCACTCCACCCCTCAACAACCAATTTTTTTTTTTTTAAAAAGAGACAAAGATGTTCTGACCTTTAGGAAAAAAAGTGTGTGTGTGTGTGTGTGTGTGTGTGTGTGTGTGTGTGTGTGTGTGGTGTGTGTGTGTGTGTGTGTGTGTGTGTGTGTGGTGTGTGATGTGTGATGTGTGTGTGGTGTGTGATGTGTGTACGTGACATGTGTTCACTCATTCCTGTGTGTGTAGATGCAGAGGCCATGATGCATGTGTGGGTCATCACCTTCCGACGTGTGAGACAAAGCCTCTTGCTCCTGGCTGTGTACACTAGGCCATCTGGCCCTCAAGTTCTAGACGACTCTCTTCTCTCCATCTCCTGTTTCTCCATGGAGCACTAGCATCGTGTAAGCATTTAACCTGAGTGCTAGGATCAAACACAAGTCCTCATGTTTGTGCAACAGCTTATCCACTGAGCCACCTTCCCAGCCCCCAATTCTGACATTTTCTGAAGGAAATAGAATTGCTTGAACTGATGGATCACAATAACAGCCAAATTAAAACTGTAAAAGCCCAGAACCCACTTCTTTGTATTTGGCACCTACATCCCCAAATTGGGAAGGGGAAATGGGCTGGGTGAGGATGGGGCCTTTACACCCAACTCAGGATGTGTCATAAGGGTGACATGAATTCCAGTTCTTCCCAACGGCTTTCAGACACTTGCTGTGAGCCTCTCATGGTTACTGACGACAGCAGCCTTTAGGGTAATCTAACTCATGTGCTCACTGCACTGTGGTAAAGATAACCTGAAAACTAAGGCCAGGTATTCAAGATCAGCCTTGGCTTCAACGCGAACTGGGGCCAGCCTGTGCTATAAGAAACTCTCTAAGTGGTAATAAAGATAAAGAGGTACTGAGGCTTAACTCCATATCTAATTCATGGTCATGCTCACCATCATAGCTCCATTGTCAATGCGCTCTCTGATCTGAACTAAGAAGATCTGGATTCAAGATTCATGTCAGCCCACTGAATTCTGGGCAGTAAGAATAAATTCCTTAGCCGGGTGTGGTGGCACATGCCTTTTAGCCCAGTCCTTTGGAGGCCGAGGTAATTGGATCTCTGAGTTCAAAGGCCAGCCTGGTCTACACTAGGACACCCTGTCATCCTAGGACAGCCAGGGCTACACAGAGAAATCCTGTCTTGATAAACAAATAGAATGTTTGTTTTGAAGTTCCTGAGTCCCAGCTCTATAAAAGGGAGGTGGTATCTACTTTGCAGAACAAGGATCAGTGGGGGCCACAGAGAACCTTCTAAATTTCAAACTGCGTAAATATGAAAGGGAGAAACAACACTCATGGAAGCTTTCAAAGAGGAAAGCTCCCCCATCCCTGCCCTAATCCAAGTAAAATCAACAGGAACATTTACTTAAGCATAGAAAACCAACAACCAATCCATCAGAGTCAAAACACAGGTCTCCCAAAGAGCTCAGGAAAAAATAACCTTCTTCCCAGCTGTTAGGACTGTCCCTTCCAGATGTTCACCAACCATGTCCTGAGTCCCAGGTGCCAGGCATCTAGGAGAAGGAGTCATTTAGGGCCGACTGAAATGCGCAGGGGAAAGAGACTTACTTCAGCCTGAGTTTGGAGCTTGCCTGATGGCTTTTCAAGTCAATATTAATGGCCTAGGTTTGAGCTACTGCACTCTATACTGAGGGAGCTGCCCACGTATTCTAGTCTCCTGACACACAGGGCGCCCAAGCCTCCAAGCCACAGATGCTGTAGGGTACGCTTTCTGTCCACTGTCTTCTAACTCGGTTCTGCCCATTTTCCATAAACAAAACCTTTCAGCTTTTATGAGCTCAAATTTAACACATTTTTCAGCCCCTTCAAGAAATAAACAATGACTGAAAGAAAAAAAAGCAGGAAACAATTCTGAGTAGTGAGTCAAAGCCTGTTGAGGCCTAAGGGTCCCTCAGCTCAGAAAGGCCCGGCACAGGTAACGGCACCACAGCTGCTGAGCACTGCTCTCTATGACTCTTTGGAGTTTCCAACCCTGAGACTGTTATTATGGCCCCTAACACACGAGGACCCAGAGTATGTGATAGGATAATTAACCTGCCAAAGGCATGCTAGAGCAACGCAATCATACCCTACCTGACAAGAGACGCTTCCAACGCTAAGGCTCTTGGGTACCTTCTGCTACATTCCAACCAAGCAGGAAAATTGTTTTAATCTCTGTGGTTGAGACAGGAGGCTGGCTATATGGGAGGTGAGGGAAGAGTACAGAGGTGCTGCTCAAACTCGACATCCTCCTGCCTCTGATTTCCAACTGCTAGGATTACAGATATACTCAACCACACGCCACAATGTCTGCTCTTTCGGAGAGCTGCACGTTGAGCTAAATTCAGCAATGCAGAAGTAATTTAATCATTCAAATACAACAGCCATTCCTCTATGGCAGACCTCTGACGTACGTAAGTCATCCCAAAGATGTTCCACTGATGGTCCCTTCCAAATTCCCACTCCAAGGACTGTCAAAAGGCACCACTACAAAATCCCATAACTCTCTCACCTGCTCATGAATTTGTGTGTGTGTGTGTGTGTGTGTGTGTATGTGTGTGTGTGTGTGCGCGCGTGCAGTTAAAACAACTCAACAGACTCAAGTGAAAAGATACTACAGGTTGAATGACCCTCACCCAAAAGGCATGCATCCAGAGTGTTCTGAATTTCAGTGTTTTGTTTGTGCTTTTTGGAGTATTTGCACATTCACAATAAACATCTTGAGGATGGGACTCTGTTCTAAATACAAAATCCACTCACGGAACACATAACTTCATTTGCACAGCCTGAAGGTAATCTTACAAATCATAATTTTAATAATTCTGGACATAAAACATCTCCAGACTGTTCGCTTCTCCTGTGGGGCCGTGTTGGCGCACAGCATTTTAGAGTTTGCTTGTTTGGGTTCGGGATACTCAGCCTACAGCAGTCAGGTTGGGGAGAAAAGGCTAACGGTGCCTTTCTAAAAGTCAGTAAGTATTACTCAGTCACAATTAAAGTAATTGCCTCTTGGCCAAACCACATATTGTATTACCCTGGAATTCTGTGTAGACATATAGTCTCAGTTACTAAAAGCTCACCTCGGGTGAACAAGCCCTAGCAACTGCTCACTCAGTGCCCCCCCCCACCTTTGCTTTCCGTTTCTTGAAGTTCCTTCTGCTGCTTTTGGAATTCTTTAGAAGTTCCTATGAGGAAGAAGTAAGGGCACAGAAGTTCAAAGGCTGCAAGGTGGTGAACGAAGAGTAGTGGGCGTGTGTCTTCACACTACAGCCACCAACAGGCAGCCCTGGACGGATGCGCTAAGTGAGCCATATATGAGCTTGCATACGAATCTTAAGAGTTTGTTACCAGAGGCTGGCTGGTGGGTAACAGCACCTGTGATTCTCCAGAGTTTGGTTCCTATCATCTATGTCAGGGAGCTCACAAAAGCCTGTAACTCTAGTTCCAAGGAATCCAACTCCCTCTCCTGGCCCCTGAGGGCACCCAGACACAGGTGCCACAGATAGGCACATGTGCAACAATAAAAAAATAACAATAATATTTTTACAAATGAGTTTATTATTAAAGAGTCATAGGCGGGTGCTTTAGCGGAGTCATTTGCTTATCATCCATCCCCCAGCAAAGGATTCCAAATACTGTAACACTAAAGCTGAAGCAAGGTTAAGTGCTCTGTGGTAGGAGCCAACCAGCCAGGAGAAATGATGAACTCACTGTGAGTGTCTGTTCTTTTATCTGATCCCAAGCCAGAACAGAGGCACTGCTAGACTCAGATTTCAGGGCAGTCGCACAAGGAGGCCAAAGGCACATGACTGTCACTGAAACTACATTTCCCTCTTTCTGTTGGTGACAGGGAACTATACCAGCACGAACTCCCTTGTAACCCAGCATAAACAACCCAATGGGCACCTTCTTAGGACTTTATCAGTGATCTTAGCAAACCCACAACATGTACACATGCTGAATAAGATGATAAGGCACAAGGCTACTTTCTTTTTTTTTTTTTTTTAAATCTCACAGGCATCATCTGGAATTCTGTTTTGAAAACAAACACTGCAACAAGCCGAATCTCACCTCCTACCAAACTCTTCCCCCTTCCCAAGGACAGCCTGTTATGCATGCGTGACAGGCGCTCCACAGCGTGGAACTAACCACACTGTATTCGATGCACTCAGCGGAGCGGTTACTGTAGGTAGGGAATCATTAACTGTACAGTGAGAGCGCTCATGGCGACCCAGAGGCCGAGTTCAGCCAGGAGAAAGACAAGCTTCCAGTGCCCTCAGCCTCCCAGACTTCATCTCATGCTCCAGGCATTTCAATGTGTCCTCTGCCATGCGGTGTCACATAAGCAGGGTTACACGCCCCAGCACAGAGCAGTGGTAAGAACCCGAGAGTGAGACATGTCTGCCCACCATAGCTGGGAAAGAGAGGCCCACCCCAAACTGCCGGCCCCCCTTACGCCCAGTAATCTGACGAAGCATGAATAAGAACAGGCAGTGAGAGTGGAGAAAGGACCGGGCTTTAGGAATTAGGATGTCACTGCTTATGTAACAGACCTGTTATCTTGGAACTCAGAACCCTATGTGAGCCAGGCTTTGTTCTATACTCCCAGTACACTATCCTAACACTTAAGAGATGGAGAGAGGAATAGTCTCAGTTGGACACTAGCTTGAGCTGTGTAGCAAGACCTTGTCTCAAAAACAAATGAACAAACAGTTTCGCATTGTCATGGGGCCTGTATCCCTGGCTCTCAGAAGCCACACTGTAGACATGCGAACCTGGAAACTTGCCTCTACTGCCTCTATCAAAGCAGCTTCAAAGGGAAGGTTCTCCTACCTCTTAAGCTTTCTGCAAGAGTTTTACTACCAGCCACAAGGAATGCTGGGATGAATATGTGGGTCTGGTGTGAGGACATGTGCCCACTAAGAAGAGATAACTGGTCACCCCAGTCAACCTAGTGGGAACCTACCATTAGCAAGATAAGAGAAGGGAAGAAACCAGTGATGTGGAAGAAGAGGAAAGGAAGCAGGGGTCAGGTGGTGGACGTACTGACCAATGGTCAGCACTTTCTACTGAGTGAATTGCAAAACAAAGTGATGGCTAGGAACATGGGTTTTTGACTTTTTTTCTTTTAAAGATTTGCTCTTAAGGGCTCGAGGGGTGGCTCATCGGTCAAGAGCACACATCAGTCTTGCAGAAAACCTGAGTTCCATTCCCAGCATCCAAACAGTGGGCCACAACCAACAGTTACTCCTCCGAGGGATCTGCTACTCACTTCTGATCTCTGAGGGCTCCCGCACACATGTGAAACACACATACATACATGCATACATACAAATAATATAGATATTTTAAAAAATAAGTTTTTAAAAACTGCTTTCATGTGTCTGAGTGTTTTGCTTGCATGTGTATCGGTGCACCATATGCATGCAGTGCCCACAGAGGCCAGAAAAGGGTGTCAGATCCTCTAGAGTTTCAAACAGTTGTGAGATACCATGATGGTGCTTGGACTGAACCAAGTCCTCCACAAGAGCAGCAAGTACTCTGACTCGCTGAGCCATCCCTCCAGGCCCAGATCACAGAATTTGGACTTATAGCATTTAAGCACTGCGAGTTTTGTTTTGTATCAAAGAGTCTTGAGAATGAAGAAGCAAGCGGAGGACTTCCTTTAGACAAGGCAATGGGAGGAGCCAACTTCAGGAGTGACATCCTTGAGATGTCTCCTTGGATAGGGCATGGCCAAGCCAGAGCTGTTTGCAGGAGAGACAGGCTAGAAAGACGAGGCTGACCTACCAATGCCAGGCTTCTCTTTCTCAATGGCATAAAAAGCAAAGACATCAGCCAACGACGTGGGTGGAGTAAAAAAGTAGAAAGCGTGAAATGGCTTTCTCCAAACTGACAAAATTACCTTAAAGGTGGAAGAAGATGTCAGACGGGACTGTAGCAGCTGTGGAGCAGCCAGGGTTTCGGACTAACAGGGAATTTTAGTCTAACCAGGGCTGGAGTCTCTCCAAGGGACCTATGGCTGCTTGCTTATTCCTAAGAGAGGACTCTTGAATGCTTGAGCTGCAGAGGCACCTAGAGGGTCTGTGCTGAGGGAACCTGAGAAGTCAGGCCCATGAGTATGCCAAGATCCAACTTTCTGTTTCCAAGTAGGAATCTCAGGTAGGAAAGGAATGAAGCCCATTGACTAGGAGACCTCAGATTCTATATTTTAGAAGTTACCAGAGCAAAGAGGCCTAAAGAGGTTCCCTGAAATGTGGTATGTATAGACTGTTGAAGCTAAAGAGGTCAAGGGTCATAGAGTGAAGTGTAAGTGCACATAGAGTCTTTCACAAGGAGTGGAGCTAGGCAGACCCCAGAGGGAGCCATGCATAAAGGAGGGTGGGGGTAGGAGGTAGGCGCAACATCGAGGAGGCACAAGAGGGAAGGATGGTTGGTGGCATAAGGACCAAAGGGAGGTGAAACTTTAAGACAGAAGAAAAAAACAAGTGGGTGAAAAAAAAGAGAGAGAGATGAGAAAAGATAGAAATGACAGGAAGGGACTCTACAAGGGGTCTCAGCCTGCTCAGCTCGTGATGGGACACTGAGGGGATTTGCTGGACATGAGGACCTAATAGAGACCCGAGGAAGCAGGGAATGAATGGTCTGCAGCCGCAAATGATCATCCGTGGGCGACAGTAGGCTAGGAGGTCCACCCAGCCTACACAGGCTTCATCTGGAAAGGTGCATCAATCTGAACTCTCTGCCTACCACGGGACAAACTGGCAATCCAAGGACAATAGCTACTTAAAAGCTCACTCAACTCCGTTTCAGCAACTTAATTGCGAACTTATAACTACCTCTTCTATGCCTTGCACTCCTGCCTTGGGCAGGATGACAGCTTTCAGCCAAAGCCTGCTACCACTAGAGGGCGACACAGCCCCAAAACTAGAGCAACTCCCTGGGCCTTGCTTTTTACAAGCTGAAAATTCTCTCAAGTTTGAAAACTTTGTTCATATATTTTTCAGACAACATGAAATATTGTTAAAATACAGAGAAAGACTTGCACGTGGGTATGCAGAGAAATGGGTCTCCAAGGCTTCATTCCTAGTCAACGGCTTATCTCTAGGCAAATGAGAAGGGTCTGAAGAGGCCATGAGGGGTATTATTTCATGTTGGGCAATAGGTCACACTAAGTGTTTTCATAGGCTGACATCATTTTAAAATGCCTTGAAAACTAGAAAATAAAGTACATAGAGGATATATCTGAGCAAAACCTCAGAGAGAACAGAGTGGAAGATACTACTCACTGTACCCAACCCTCCAGCCAGCAGCCACAGGCTGTCCCCTTAGGCCATGGCATCTCTTCTAGGCCATGCCCTGTCCCTGTGGACAAAACACGAATTTGCTTAAGAAGGAAATTAAGCCTAACTGTCCTTCAGGGCTCTCAAATACTGGAAGCCTTGGCTCTGTTCTCTGTTAAGTGCATTAGCATGTAAGTTCTGGTCATCAGCTCTCTGCCTGCCAATCATCGCCCTGTTCTTGGCTCTCTTGATTCCTTCCCAACACCTGGAGGAGTTGAGGAAGAGAGCTTGTGACTCAAACAGCATGCCTTCCCCCTGCATTCCAACAACCACCGGTGGCATTTCATGTCTTGATAGAAAGTTTCACATGCGCAACTAAGGGCACCAATCATCTACCAAAGGAAGGAAGGAAGGAAGGAAGGAAGGAAGGAAGGAAGGAAGGAAGGAAGGAAGGAAGGAAGGGAGGGAGGGAGGGAGGGAGGGAGGGAGGAAAGAAGGAAGGGAGGGAGGGAGGGAGGAAAGAAGGAAGGGAGGAAGGTAAGGGAGGAAGGGAGAAAGGGAGGGAAGGGAAGGGAAGGAGGGAGAGAAGGGAAGGGAAGGGAGGGAAGGAAGGAAGGAAGGAAGGAAGGAAGGAAGGAAAGAAAGAAAGAAAGAAAGAAAGAAAGAAAGAAAGAAAGAAAGAATCCTGCTATATTGTCACGTGACCAATACTAACTACATATTTAGACCAGCAGTTGTGGCAGCCAGGACCCTGAGGTTAAAAACCCTGAGGTTAAAAACCAAGGCTTTTAACTGATAACAACAAGGAAGTGGAACTTTCCTGTTCAATTCACAAGCAAAGGTTCCGGATCCCCAGGGAAACAGTCAAAGGTATCCAGGAAGTAATGAGGTTGACTATTCATGTGCACAGAAATAGTCTCATTATCTTATGATTTTTTTTCACCACTATATGGCTCCCTAATTAAAAAAAAAAAAAAAAAACCCGACTGATTGCTTCCTGGTAAATAAAGACAAATGCTCGGTAGAGATGTGGCTGACTTCCAGACTGAAGAATGGACCCAAATCAAATTTGAACCCGATGAAAAATTTAATTGATTGCATATTACCTTGAACATAAATTATTCTGAATGGAAACGGGGATGAGATGTTTTTCTGCTTCGAAGCAATGGAGTCTGGATGTGTTCCTACATTCTCATTAATTCACACACTGATTTACAATTAGTGTCTGTGTGAACTACATTATCTCTGGAAGAAAAACAAAACATGCAGAAGAAGAAGAGCCAGTTTTGCTTTGGACTGGAAGCTTCTATGTCCTGAGAGCCTTGGTTCCTTCCTCTGTCATGTACTAAGCCCCGCCTTTCTCTTGGAGAGAGCCTGGGCTTTCCATTCAGGTGAAGGGAGATCCAGTCAGCAGCTCCTCCAACATCTTCCACCCTCCCTCATCCCATCAGGGGCCAGCCAAGAAGTCTTGCAGGCTGTTCAAGCCCATTCCTTGTCTTGCTCCTCATCATCCTGCATGGAGATCTGATCAAAGCCAGACATTGCTGAATGAGTCTGCCCATTCCAATCCCACACTCACCAGGGTGAGGCACATCTGCTTAGTTCCACATTACGAACTTGACTTAGGCTACATTTCTCCAAGCTGCAAGCTTTGGCATTGACAAAGAATGTTATTTGGTCCCCTCTGCAAATTCTTCTGCTATGTAGCCTACTAAGGCATACCTCCTCTGAGCCACATCAATAATGTGTGAATGTCTCCAAAAGCCCCTTCTATCTGCAGGGTCCTGAGATCCACATTCCCGAATTCTACTGTGGCAGATCTGAGGAGAGGATCAGGAATCTGTATGTGGGATGACTAATCAAGGCTCAAACAAGGCACAGAAAAACCCACACCACTGACTTCTAAAGGCCACATTATGATATTAAGTCTGGTACTCTAATTCCATAAAAATGAGATGATTTGATGAACAATCTGGTGACCCACAGAAACCTGTCAAGGGCCTGCATATTTTCCTACATCTGTTTGCTCAAAGGCAAATGAGAAAGTCATTATTCTGAAAAGCTTTCTGGGTCAGGTAACATAAACAAATAACCAGTTGGTCACTGTTGGGCCAGGATGAGAGCCTAGGTTACCCATGGTCCCAGGAGGCAGGTTATGAGGTGTGCCTGGCTTCTGAAGGCGTAGAGTTTGGGTGGAAGTTTGGCCCTACTGGGTGTGGTTAAAAACCTAAAAAGCATCAACCAACTCTGACATTTCTCCTTGGGCACCCCATCTCCGTTTCAAACTTATAGCTCACAAGTACAGGAAGGTTTTCTAGAGTCTGCCAAATATATGGCCTGCATTGATTCCTCTAACCTATTAATAGGGGTGGGAAGAGAGAATCCTATTCTAAGATCTCTAATGTCAAGCTTACACCCAAGTGGAAGTTAAAAATCTCTCTATTAATACTGCTCATAGAAGTGTTCCCAGCAACGGGCTCAGTTTGGTTCATTCCCCGCTCCCCGTCCTGTTTTGCTGTATAACACACAAAAAAGATAGTGCTTCTCACTACTGAAGCAGATATTAAACCGAGCACGGAAAGTGCAAGTCATTCTCCAAAGGTCCAATAATAGAATCCTAGTTCCTCCACGTCTCAACCCAGACCAGGTTTCTTCCTCCATCAAAACATTTCTTTTGAGCATCCCCATGACAAGCTTTTAAGTTCATCTTGAGTGGACTCCTGGGCACCCCTCTTAGTGCTTTAATACCTTGAACTAATGAGAGTCAACACAACTTAAGCTCTCTGGGCTTCCTAAACAATTCTCAGCACTTACCCAAAGATGCTTTTAAAAACAATCACCAACATGCAAGAATTCCATGGAGGCCCCCATTCCCAGAAGGAAATCTAATTCTGTGAGTTTTAAGTTCATACCGTGCGACTAGACTAGACAGGGAGAGAAAGAGACAGACCAAGGCCAATAAGTTAAATAAATTCATAATGTAGACAGATTAAAATTAAGTCTACCACTACAGGAGACAGAACAATGGCCCAGAGAGATGGCCACCCACATCCTGAACCAGACTCCATGACTCTGCTGGGTTACATAGAGAGGGGACATTCAGTCTGCAGATGAAATTAAAGTTGCTAGTTGGCTGACCTTAAAATAAAAAGATCATTCTTGATTATGCAGGTGAGCATGACGTAATCACAACAGTTCTTTCTTGAGAGTAGAAAAGAAGCCTGAGTAAAGAGGGTGGAGACAGCCATAGCCATGAGCATGCGCAGAGAGATGGCTCAGCTGCCATTAAACTGGAAAAGCAGGTACCCCCAGAAGCTGGACCTGACAGGATGTGATCTCCTGGAACCTCAGAAAGGAATGTGGTCCCCAAAGCACTTGATTTAAGCTCAGTGAACTAAATGAATCCGTGCGTGCGCGCGCGCGCGCGCACACACACACACACATACATATATACACACACACTGCAAAATAAAAGGTCTCTGTTGTTTTCAAGCTACTATATCTGTGTATATGTGTCCCCAGGCAGAACAACCCATCTGGGTGTCCACACAATGTCTAGGGAGCCTTTCTCCACCAACCAGAATGATTTCTGCAAATCTATGTCAAATGCTATGCAAAAACACATACTTCATTTTATAATCCCAATGAGAAAAATATAAGATCTTCTAATGACGCCAATAGTAGAAGCCTCTCTCCCTACAATCTGTGAGTACCATACATAGCAGACTTGACCCAGAGCAATCCTGCAGTTTCTAAATGTACCCGAGCAGGAACAACCATGAGAACACATTTTCTAGTTCACAGTTACTGGAATTTCATTGCAGAAGTTCCCTCAAATACTCGCCTAAGATATATCTCTGCAAACTCTAAAAAGGTTTCTGTCTGGCCCTTACCAAAAGATGTATTCGTTTTCCATTTCTATCATTTCATTATTCTATGTGAGTGTGTGTGCATGCCGTGGCATGCCAGGGGACAGCCTTTGGGAATTAGTTTTCACCTTCCCTTTGTTGAGGAAGGGCGTCTCGCTTCTCACTGTGTATTTCAGGTTAGCTGCCTGTGTGCTTCCAGGCAACCCTGGCTCTGCCAACTACCTTGCTATAGGAAGGCTGAGACTGCAGATATGCGTCATCATATATGGTTTCTCACATGGGACCTGGGAAACAATTTCAGGTCCTCTGGCTCCCATGGCTAAGTAACCATTCAGTCAACTCCCCAGTCTCACATCAAAGAAGATTTATTCCAGCAACACAAGCAGGCAGAAATGTCTGAAAGCCTGCCACCATCATGGAAACGGAGACTGATTAGAAAGGAAGAGTGCCTGACAAATACAGAAGTGGATGCTCTCAGTCAACCATTGGACTGAGCACAGGGTCCCCAATGGAGGAGCTAGAGAAAGAACCCAAGGAGCTGAAGGGGTTTGCAGCTCCATAGGAGGAACAACAATATGAACCAACAAGTACCCCTAGAGCTCCCAGGGACTAAGCCACCAACCAAAGAGTACACATGGAGGGACCCACGGCTCCAGTCGCATATGTAGCAGAGGATGGCTTTGTCAGACATCACAGGCCCTTGGTTCTGTGAAGGCTTGATGCCCCAGTGTAGGGGAATGCAAAGACAGGGAGGTGGGAGTGAGTGGGTTAGTGAGCAGGGGGATAGGACACGGGGTTGTTGGAGAGGAATGGAGGAAAGGGGATAACATTTGAAATGTAAATAAAGAAAATATCCAATTAAAAAAAAAGAAGAAAAGAAAAAGAAAGAAGAATCCCCAGTACAGCCATGGCTTCAGTCCTCCCCCGGGTTTCTCATATCCTTGCCTCTGTCCACACACCTCCAATTCCAACCCATTTGTCACTTGGGCACCAGTCATCTATTTTTTTTCAAATAAGCTGTATCTATACACCTTACACACACCACACATACATATGCACACAAAATTCAAAACCTGTAAGAAGGTATGTACTCTGAAATAACGGCAAAAGGTGTAACAGTAAATTTATAAAGTAACAACAGTCTCTCTTTAGCAAGCTTGTGCAGTGTGTATGAGGTGCTACTGTATCGTGACTTTCTGATAGCAGCAGCCACTCATAGCTGTGTCACCAGAACACAGGAGGAATGCCTGTATGACTCAGCCCAAAACTCGCTAAAGACAGGAATTTTTCAGCTCCATTACAGTCCTGTGGGACCAGTCTTCTACATGAACATCACGCAACTGCCTACTTAAATATGCATTATATATTTATTACACATGGGGCAAGCCTTTTTCCTCACAGCCCTGTACAATCATATCCACATTGGCTCTTTTACCATCTGTCCCCAGCTAGCCCTTCTACTCCAGGAAGGCACAGACCATCTGCTCGGTCACCACAGAAAGCCAAGCAGGCCTGGTGCCAGACTGACTACCCAGAGAGGGCACTGGGCTCTGCTCTCATCTTTAGAAACCATCTCGGCCATTTGGGTTCCTACAGAGAACTCCCATCATGGTGGTTGATAATCAGACTTCCCTTCTCATGGTTCTACCTAGTCAAGATCAAGGCTCCTGAAGTTTCAGTGTCTGGGGAGGGATGGCTTCTGGCTGGCAGTCAGGTCTTCCAGCCCTGCTCTCTGATGGTAGGGAGCTAAATGGGCCTCTGGGGTGTGCCTTTTATCAAGACACCAGCCCCACCAGAGGGCTCCTGGGATCACTTTCCAAAGGCTCCACCTTCTCATGTCACCATGGGACAGAATTTCGACTTGAGGTTGTGGGGAGACTAAACATTCTGCCTACAGCAGAAACCATATAGTTTGACAACATGAAGTCAAATATAGACGTTGAAAAAGCATTTTATTTTTTACCAACTACAAACTAGATTTAAAGAAAAAAAAAAGACAATAGAAACTCACCTAAATCCTTCAGTTAAGAGACTAGTAATAGGGAGATCCCCTCTCCCCCTCCTTCCCCCATCCCCTTTTCCCTCTCCTCTCTCCTTTCCCCTCCCCCTCTCTCCTTCCCCCTCTCCCCCTCATTCCCCTTCTCCAGTCCTTCTCCTCCTACTCTGTTTCCAGGCATCAGATGCAACTTGACAAGCCCCCTCAAGTCCTGCTGCTGTGTCTTCCTTATGTGATGGGCAGTACCCTCAAGCTGTAACCCAAAAATAAATCCTTTCTGGCGTTGACAAAAGAAGGAGAAAGAAGCAGGGTTGTAACAGCCGGTCCGCTCAACCTCCTCGGAGGAGCTCTAGGCCAGTGAGAGACGCCGACTTACAGGACAAGATGAATGGCACACAAGGAAACACATCCCTGGTCATGCTCTAGACTTCACGTGTACCTGCATACATACAGCCACCCCCCAGGAACACATTCCAACATATATGCACACACATATACATGTACACACACACACACATATGTGAACATACATACACAAACAAGTGACAGGATATAATTTCATACTAAAGTCATAATATACATCTCAGTTTAAACCTGAGTCTAAAACAGAGGTTTGCAAACTGACTAAGCTAAAGAGTCACATACTAAAACACAGCTCATCTTAAACTGAGAAGGCAGGTCTGGTGGCAGAAGAAAGTGTTGTCTTTTAAGACACTATATGTAGACAACTCTCAGCAAGCAACCATACACTGTACATCTGCCCAAGAGAAAAACAGCTTAAGCTACAAGTGGAAAAACGCAAACATAAAGGAGAAGCAAGCTGGTCTTGGCTATGCTGGAAATGACAGAAAACAGCCCATGACACTCCTAGGACAGCTATACTCAGACACGCGGGGCTCTCGGCAATGACACAGAAAATTTGGGAGCCCTAATCTGCTACTGATTGGGGACAGAGAGTGGCAGGGGCTCTTTTGAGAACTGTCTAGTAGTTCTGTGAACAGTTAAATGTGGAGTTACTGCAAGATCAAGGAGGACATTCAATTTCTAGATACAAAGCCAAGACAAATGCAAGACAAAGACCTGGCATGAGCTAACCTGTGCTACACAGTTTCAACACTTGGGAGGCAAAGGTAGGAGAACTGCTTAGATTGAAGTCAGTTTATGCTATATATTAAGACCTGTCTTAAGATAATTAATTAGACAGTTAACTAATTTATTGATTGACAACCCTGTAGTGCTATTTTTTAATAGTAAAAAAGAAAGTAGAAGCAGCCCAATGTCCATCAACATATAAATACCTAAGCAATACCCTACAGTGTCCATACAGTTTGCACCTTCGAGGAGGGCGTAATTTTAGAATATACTGTAGCCCACACTGTGGAATATGGTTTGATGAATAAAAAAGAAACTGGGTACCAATACTTGCTTCAGTGGTGGGGATAATCCCAAAGACACTATGTTAACTGAGGTTGCCAAAGACCACACAGGGAATGATTTGATTATAAGAAACGACCAGAATAGACTAATCTAGAGCCTCATGTAGTAGGTTAGCAATTGCTTAAAGTTAAGGTAGGAGGCATGGGGGAGATGTTGAAATTGATGAGTATGTGGTGCTAACCACCTTCTTGGGAAAACAACAATATTTCAAAATTCAAACAAGGGTGTCTCAATGGGACCATGATAAAACCAGTCAACTGTATTCTTTATTTCTACATCTTTGAAACAGGGTCATGCTGTGTAGCCCAGGCTGGCCTCGAACACCAGCTCTTCCTGCCTCAACCTCCAGACTGCTGAGGTTAGAGTTACCATGCCCTGATCAGCAATAGATTTTAAATGGGTAAAACACATGGATATGTGGGGTTTATCTCAGTAAGCTTTATGTGCACTGCTGACATTCAAAGCATTTTACGATCCTATAGCAAATCGATACTGTGAGCAAAAGAGATGTCTTTTACAGTATTTACATTATTCCAACTATGGGTATCTATTTGCATATGTGACAGGTACACACTGACAGAACCAATAAACTCAAAATGGGAGTGGTTTGGCAATTCAGAAAACAAGTGAGCAGGGATCAGCCCCTCACATACAAGTCCAAACAGTGAGTCCAAACAGGTGAGGTTATACATGAAAATACCCCCCAGATCCCCACACCATCCTCTATTCAACAAAGGGTCCTTCTGGAGCATAGATGTCTCCCTCAGGGACCACAGGGCTTCCCTTTAGAACACACTGAGAACCGTTGCTAGAGATTCAGAGCTTTGGGGTTCCAGGAACTTGCTGAGCTCAAAATCTGTAAGAGTTTCTTGATTCACAAAGCATCAAAGGTGGTCACACAGCCAGGGTTCATAGCACACCAGCCTGAGCTATACTAGAGATCATCTACACCGCACCCCATCCCACTTTTCTTTAAATTAAAAGGTGGTCATATGACCACCACCCACGGGGCTCCATGGGCTGAGAAATTCTTCCACCTATTCTGTGGATACAGGTCCTAGTCTTCATGGACAAAGTCCTGAAGAGGAGCTTCCATCTATCCAGAGTCCTTTCACAGAGCACCCAGACCAACGGGGCCATTCAGCCACCCAAACGAAGGACAGATGAACCAACATTCTTAATTATTTCTCTTCCTCTAATAAAAACAATGCTTAAAAAAAATTTCCCTGATTTGTTCACATGGCATTATCTGATAACTGGGTTGGGGGTGGGGGTGTAGCTCAGATGAACCCTGTTCAGATGCCCGACACCATTGTTAACTAAGTGTGAAGCCTCGCACCTGCAATCCAGCATGCTGGAGGCAGAGGCAGACGAATCAGATGTTCAAGATTATCTTCTACTACACAGTGAGTTCCAAGGAAACATGGGCTTCATGGTGCCATCTCTAAAACACAAAAACTACCAAAATGAATGAATAAATCGATCTCCTTTACCTGTCTGCCTCCATCAACAGACCGTGTCACTCTAAATGCCAGCCCAGACAAGAATCCAGTGCTAGAACCTTCCAGGTACTGCTGCATGCAGTAACATAGGGACAGGTGTGCGATCCCTTTGTACTGTTGAGAAGGTTGAATCCAATTATGTGAGTGGTTCCTAGGTGACAGGGCTAGGACTTAAACCCCAGTCTTTAATCTCTGCCACACCACAATGTGTTCATTAAAATAACAGTAAGAAATTAAAGCATACTTAAGGAGCAAGGTGCTTCATACTGAGAGACATTAAAAAAAATTACAAGTTTAGAGCAAGGAACCACTTCTAAGGCTCTAACATGAAACTCAAATTTTGTCCTTTATACTTTATCCCATGATAAGAATTGTATCATGGCCCATTGGGGGGTTCTGCTTTATTGCTTTATTTTCATGGTACTGGAGCCTCATCTAAGCTGGTAATCAAGTGTTCTATCACTGGGCCACACCCCCAGTCCCAATGGCACCATATTTATTTATTCAGCAAATTCAAATGTCCAATAAGTACATGTCAAAAAATGAAATACTGGTTTCTGAGGCTAGCATCAAACACTCGTGATGATTAATTTCTGCAGTCAGCAATGTGGTGCGTGTGCGTGTGTGTCTGTGTGTGTGTGTGTGTGCGCGCGCGCGCGCGCGCATGTTTTCAGGGAGGTTTAACTGAGGGGGCAAGGCCCACTCTACATCTAGGTGGTACCATCCCATGGGATGGGCTCCTAGACTGAACAGAAAACAGGAAAGGGAGGAAGCCAACAGTCACCTCTCTGCTTTCAGGCCGCTGGCACAATGTGACTATCAGCCCCTCTCCCACCACCACGGCCTCACACCACAGTGGACCATTCACCAAGCCCAGGCACCTACATCCTGGGAGTGTTCCTCTCACCATACAAATGGACCTTTCCACCTTTAGGGACTTGGTCCTTTGAAAGTCCTTGTCAAACATCTCAGGGAACAAGCCCTTGCCTCTTCTAGCTGTGTTCCCCGGCGCTGTCTTTTCTCTAACCCTCACCAGCCGAGCACTCCAGCTGTCAGCCCCCGTTTCGACCTTTCTTGCTAATGACAGAACCGTGCCCAGAGCATCCATACACTGAGGTCCTACCCCCACCTCAGAACCCCAGAGAGGGACTCAAGTTCAAATGAGGTGACTACGGCAGGCCCTAACCCTTCCTTACAGGAAGAGGAAATTTGGAAGCACAGAGGGAAGGTCCAGAGAGGGCATGGGGAGGGGATGGCTATCTGCCAGCCCAGGACGAGGCCAGAGGAAGCCAAATCTGTTCACACTTTGATCTTGGACTTCTAGTCTCCAGAAAATAAATGCCTTTCGTTTAAGCGACCCAATCTGTGGCCCTTGCTGGTAGTCCTGGCAAATAATCCATTTCGCAGCCATTTCCCTGGCTTCCCAGTCGGGTGACACAGGCTTCAAGGGCCTAGGGGTCAAGTCCAGCTCCTGCTTCAAATTCCTCTTCCATCCTCAGCGTTAGGCAACTGGTGAGGTTTCTTACTTCCTCACTGCAGACTGAGACCACCCACTCTTCGTGAATGTTTGGAGGATTAATTGTGGCCAGACGTTTTATTGTGCCATATTTCTATAGTGAGTGTATTTTTTAAACATTTACTCTCTCTGCCAGCCACTCCTCCAAGAACTTGGCATACATTAAATTATTTAATCTTCCGGGATGAGCCCTTCATTAGAGCATTGGGGAAAAGAACACCTGAGAGCTAAGGAAGTGGAGTTGCCCAAGCATCACAGGAAGTATGAGGTTCAGACTCCTCCCCAGACAGCCTGGTCCCAGACTGCACTGCTGACCTGCCGAGCCCTCACCCTCTCCACCGCACGGGTTATATGTCTAGCTTTCTCTTAGCTCATGGTGCCAGGCAATCAGTAGACACTCTGCAAAGGCCAGCCGAGGAGATCCTCGTGAGTGCCTGTTTCTGGTCATTGGTACCTTTTGGTACCTTTACCCAAACCAATGCTTTTAAAAGTATCTTAAAATACTGTGAAGGTCAATTTTAAATGCCAACTGGCCATGACTTGGAATCACCTGAGAAGAAAGCCTCAGTTGAGGAGTTGTCCAAATCAGGTTGGCCTGTGGGTTCGAGAGCCCACCGTAGGGGCATCATTCATTCCCTGAGCAGAGGGGAGGGGGTGGGGGGTGGAGTGGGGTCCTGAAGTTCATAGTACTGGAGAGAGCTGGCTGAGCGCAAATAAACAAGCACTAAAAATGTGTTTGTTCCTGAATGAGGTCATCTGATACCTGGGCAAGCCTCAGATGACACAGAGATCCCTCTCTGCTTCTCACCAGACACACAACTAGCCAGGAATGAGTTTCTTCCTATGGGTCGAGAAACAGCCGTGGCTGGACTGTGGGTGTGCACATCAGGCTGCAGGGCTTTCTAGGGCTTCTTTACTCAGGGCCAGTCCAGGCCTTGCTCTAAATACCCTTGGAAGGCTGGCTGCGGAGGGAAATTGCACGTTTCACAAGATATCCTCACGTCTGCATCCCAGGCTGCCCACACTAACGGCAAGCGCTTTTAAGTTGGCTTTCACAATTCTTTCATCCAAAAAGCACCACCTGAGAGCACGCGAGCAACCCCGGTGGAGATAATCTGGATTAATTAGATTTTAGTTTAATAAAGTCTAAGATGTAAGCAGAGAGTATGGGCCAGCCTAGGCAGTCAGCTTCACAGTAATACACTAACCTATTACATCCAGTCATGGTGGGTACTATTGTTCTTAACCATGTTCAAAAGATAAGTAAGAAAAAGTTAAAAAAAAAAATTAAAGATCATGGAAAGAAACAGCTTGGATCAGAATACATTACCAATGATCCGAAGCAAAGATTAACAGATTCCGTTGGCATTTTAAAAGATGTAGATTAAGATCTTGATTTCCTTGTATTCCAAGTATTACTTAATAGCACTTGTCATTAACAAGTATTTATTAAGCAGTGTGCCTCCAGTGTGTATCCCCAGCCTCTGGGTAGGAGGTACAAGTAAAATCAGCTGCAATACAAGCATAGCCTGATTCCCTGGACGGCAGGAGAAACTACAGCACACTCCACCGAAGACAGCATCCGGTGGAGACTGAAAGATGTAGCCTGGAGACACAATGTGATCAGCTTTGGCTACATAAACAAGACTTCAAACCAAAAGCACAAAAGCAAACAAAACACAGTTGTCGAGTGAATTGGCAGTAAACAGTACCATTAAGCCTCCTGCAGCCCACGAGATTATATCATGCCTCATTAGGACACAAGTATCATCATAGCATCCTGTGGTACCCTGCACCATCATGGCCCAATCATGGCAACATTGTGACCAGGTATCTTACCTGTTAGCCCTCGTTCTCCTTATATCCTGAAGCTAAGACATAACCAGGTCATCACATCTGAAATACAGCTGCCAGCCAGTCCTCATGAACTTCTCTGACGCTGTGCATACCCTTAAAGCCTAGGTTCTCTGCCAAGCCCTGACGCCTGCTGGACGTTACCCCACCTATCCTAGAAGGAGCCAAGGTAATACTAATGTAACTACTAATAAACCCTACTCTGATTCTCAGGGCATGAGTAACACTTCTTCGATAATAGAATTCTCTCAGAATCCTCAGAGGCAAAGGGTAGTGTTGGCTCTCTGTAATGTGAGTATTAACTGTCACATGCACATGTGTCTAGGCAGTTCCCAAGATTTGTCTAGTACTGATGTCATAAAAATTAAAAGTACTGATGTCATTTTAAAACATTTGAGGAAATGTTAGCGATCATAGGGAAAACACTGCAATTACCCTTTGAACCTGTGAAAACTGGCAAAACATTTCTAAAAAAGTCAATTATAAATGTACAGGAAATTTTAAAGAGAAAACAGTACACTGGTCATTCAAAACATTAAGAAAGGGGCTAGAGAGATAGCTCAAAGGTAAGAGCCCTGGCTGTTCTTCCAGAGGACCTGAGGTCAGCGCACCCATCAGGTGGCTTGCAATCACCTGTAATTCCAGTTCCAAGGGGCCCCAGGCCACCAGCCTCTGGTAGCCTTTGTACTCATGCCACCTCCCAACACCCAGAATGGGCGCACACACATACACATAATTAAGATAAATCTAATTTTAAAAACCACCGCAAATGCCGGGCAGTGGTGGCACATGCCTTTAATCCCAGCACTTGGGAGGCAAAGGCAGGCGGATTTCTGAGTTCGAGGCCAGCCTGGTGAGTGAGTTCCAGGATAGCCAGGGCTACACAGAGAAACCCTATCTTGAAGAAAACCAAAAACACTGCAAATAATGGTTTTGTACAGTTTTTGAAGTATATGGCCTCTCTCCTTGTTGGAAGCGCACATCTTTTTCATACCTTAGCAAAAAGAATCCCTACTTTAGGGGAGGCACAATTCATCAACACTAACAACTTTAAGGTGAACAGCATGAAGGATTAGTACTTTCATAGTACGCTACAGCCGCTCCTATCTTGTCCCAACGTTGTATTGCCGCAGAAGGGAACCCTTTGCTCAGTCACTGCCATTTTCCGCTCCCTCAGCCCTTGGCAACCACTACTCTGTTTTGTTTCTATAGATGCACCTCCTCTAGATATTTCACACACAAGAAACCTTCAAACTTGTGACTTTTCAGTGTGTGGTTTCTTATGGGTTTTGCTCTTTAATTTTCCTAGATATACTTTATGTGTATGAGTGTTTTTATCTGCACGTTAAGTGTGTACATCAAATGTGTGTGGCGCCTACAGGGCCCACGGAGCCCCTGGAACTCAAGTTATAAATGATTGTGGAGCCCCTGGAACTCAAGTTATAAATGATTGTGAGCCACCCAGTGAGTTCTAGGAACTGAACTGGGTTCCTCCACATGAGCGACAAATGCTCTTCTTAAACACTGAGCCATCTCTCCAGACCCTTAGTACTGTTTTTCGTTCTGTTTTTAAAGATTTACGGACTTATGTGTGTGGCAAGTGTATCTGTGAGAATATGTGTACATATGCAGGTTCATGCTCCTGTGTAGACACTGAGCAGTCAGACGAGGGCCCCAGCTGTCTCTTCAATTTCTCCCTGCCTATTCTTTTGAAGCAGAGTCTATTCCTGAACGGGGGGGGGGGGGGGCTTCTGCTGACTCGGCTACACTGGAAGGTAGGAAACCTCAATGTTCCTCCTCCCTCTGCCACTCACTTTGAACTGGCTTTTGTGGGATGCCCAGCTTGTTCCGTAGATGCTGAGTTCTGGTCCTCACACCTGTGCATGAAGCACATTTATTTACCCTCTGATCCATCAATCCGGTCCCTGGCTTCTTAGTGTTGTATCATACTTTCCGGCCTATTCACATTGCAGTATGCTAATACCCCACTTACACAGCTATGCCACGCCACCGCTGTATAATCCACCAACCACTTTATTGTCTCCTCTTCATCTGCCCACACTGACAATACGGGGGTCAAACACCTTTTTATCTGCTGTGAATAGTACTGTCTGCCAGAAATTTGAATACGCGTACTTTTCATCCTCTGTACTTTCAATGCTGGGATCCACCTGTATGTTCCTTCGCCACTGCCTCCAGGTCCCTCTCCGCCACCCTCCTTGTTTGTATGGACAAGGCTATGTTCACTGCTTCCCAAGCTGCACTGTCTCCAAAGGACACACTGCTGCCAACTTTCCCATGGTCGGTCTCTCACGCCTCTGTAACTCCATACAAGCTCGACCTCACTGACAGCGTGCTCCGCTGCTCTGTGGCAATCTCAAATCTTTGTCTTATTTTATTTTATTTTTTTTTTTGCCTGAGTGGGTGGGAGATGGGGGTGGGGTAGAGTCAAATGAGCAGGTGGGATGCTCCAAGTAACGACTAAAATAGTTGATTTACAAAAGCAGGTGTGCAACTTTGGAACTCATACATAGATGCTACACCGGATTAGGAGGAAGAGGAGCTCTGTAGGTTCTGCAAATGCTCTTGGTAAAGATGACCTTGTGAACCAGAGCCAGGCAATGTAGATGATGCCCCAGTCAGGTGGGGTAAGCAATAGAGCTGGGTTGACTGGGATGCTGTATCCATCTACTCGGGCCTTAAGCTCCACTTTGTCTTGGGCAGGATAAGCCACTAGTCCACTACTGTTCCTGCCATTTTGGTAAATGTCACAGTAATGTATCTCTGATAGACGGGAAGGCTACACTACTATGCATTTCACTTCTTGCATGTGAACCAGGGATATGTATAGTAACCAATCACAGAGGCTTTGTAAGAAGGGCCATGGTTGATCACAGTGATCAACCACACCCCTAAGTGGCTTGTGAAGAGAAGTGCTAGCATGCATTTGTATGTTTCACACCCAAACATACTATACCACACATACTTGCATAGAGTAAGCATAAGTGAAATTTGAATTCTGCTGTACCTTGGAACTGTTACTTTTTAAATATTTGAAATGTGTGCATATTAGAAGTGAGCAAAGTGAACTGCTCTTCCAGAGGTCCTGAGTTCAATTCCCAGCAACGACATGGTGGCTCACAACCATCTGTAATGGGGTCTGATGCCCTCTTCTGGTGTATGTCTAAAGACAGCTACAGTGTACTCGTATAAATAAAAATAAATAAATAAATCTAGAAGTGAGCAAAGTAAGATATATATACACATACATACATACACGTGTGTGTATACACATACATATACATATATGAGATCTGTGTATACAACACATTTTATTTGGACTATTTAATAATTAATCTGAGGCTAGCTAAGAGTTCAACCCATCACTGGCCACCATAACAACAGAGAGGCATGCAGAGGACAGTCTTCTGTCTGTGGACTGAAGAATCCATCCTGGAAGCATCCTCTCAGGTGTACAGTGTTTGTGATTGTGGGGCCACTGGAGGACAGGACACACGAGCACAGTCCTCGGGGCAGGTGGCAGCAGCTTCGACCTTTGACCCTCACTGTGAACTTGGAAACTAGACCACGGGACTTTGGGCAAGCCAACAAAGACTGAGCACCCAGGGATCAGGAACCGGCACTAGATGAAACCTCCACTATATTTTCCTGCCAATTTTATTTATTTTGGGTTTTTTTTTTTTTTTTTTTTTTGGTTTTTCGAGACAGGGTTTCTCTGTGTAGCCCTGGCTGTCCTGGAACTCACTCTGTAGACCAGGCTGGCCTCGAACTCAGAAATCCTCCTGCCTCTGCCTCCCAAGTGCTGGGATTAAAGGCGTGCACCACCACCGCCCGGCATCGGGTTTTTTTTTTAAGGAAGAAATTTGGCTGTTAAAATTGGTCCCAAAATTTGCCAGGAGAAAAGTATGACCTATTAATAATACATAAATTTTGCCAGATATTTCAAAGGAGCAATTGTGTGTGCCTTCTGGTTCTGATCATGTCTTCAATGTGGGGGTTACAAAGCGAAGCAACTTCCAGAGAGGTGCTCTGGAGTCAAAACCGGGTACACACTGGAATTCTAAATCAGACTTCCAAGGACCGGGCCCTACAGGCATGTGAGTACAGTTCTCCAAAGATAAGTACTACCCCTCTGATAAAGGCAGAAAAAGGAAGGAAACTAGATCCCCAATCTTATTTTAAAACAAATTATCAGAGCTTGAAAAACAAAACACTAATGAAAGGAAGGTGGGGTATTAGGTTCCAACCAGGTCAGAGAATATACTCTCTTGATCACAAGGAGTTTTTCCTTGTCGAGATGAATAGAGCCTCTGATGTGGGTGAAGACATAACCAGAAGGATTCAAACAGGCCAGAAATTAGGTGGACGAGCAGAAACCAACCGAGGAACCCCACACCACTGCTGGTTCTCACTTCAGACCTTCCTGGTAGCCTGGCAAAGTGGGGAGCTCAATAAATGGTCTTTAACCGCTGCTTCCATATTAACTGTTTCCAAATTTACTTCGTCGTGAATAATTTACTCACGTTTCCATGAGCACCTAGCATGGCACAGTAAAGGGGAAGAGAGGCCCTTTCCTTGCCTTGGCTCAAGGTGGAAATGAGGGCAGACCGACCCAAAGGAAGAAGCCGGAGAAGGCGCCTCCTATCTGCCCTAGACTATGAAAGGCAAGGAGGGCATTTCCATCTGTGAACACAGCTGTCTTTCTCTCCTGCTGGCCTTCCACAGTCTGTCCACTGAGGGGTGTGCAGAACCCCAATGTGTTCACGGGAATGGCGGCAGCAGAGGAAGGAGCAGCAGCTCCGTGCTCCTCAAATGACACTTGACACAGACAGACGGAAGCCAGAACTGCTTATTGGAAACCTCAGCCCTCATTACCCAAAACAAAGAGCAGCTCTTTCCATCACCGGGAGCTCCACACACCAAATGCAAATTAAACCAGCAGAACAAAACCCTCATTGAGAACGGGCAGCTTGCTAGGGTCTTGTTCTCCAGTCCAGCAGTTCCCAGGCTCCGAGGACTACATCGTCCTCAGTAACTGCAGCCTGGAGATGGTGACACTCAGGATGCTGGGCTCCACTGAGCCCTGTCTCTGCTTGATGCTCTCTCCCGCCAAGCTGCACACATTTAACATTTCATGTTAAAAAGAAGAAGAAGAAGAAGAAGAAGAAGAAGAAGAAGAAGAAGAGGAGGAGGAGGAGGAGGAGGAGGAGGAGGAGGAGGAGGAGGAGGAGGAGAAGAAGAAGAAGAAAAAGAAGAAGAAGAAGAAGAAGAAGAAGAAGAAGAAGAAGAAGAGGAGGAGGAGGAGGAGGAGGAGGAGGAGGAGGAGGAGGAGGAGGAGGAGGAGGAGGAGGAGAAGAAGAAGAAAAAGAAGAAGAAGAAGAAGAAGAAGAGGAAGAAGAAGAAGAAGAAGAAGAAGAAGAAGAAGAAGAAGAAGAAGAAGAAGAAGAAGAAGAGGAGGAGGAGGAGGAGGAGGAGGAGGAGGAGGAGGAGGAAGAAGAAGAAGAAGAAGAAGAAGAGGAGGAGGAGGAGGAGGAGGAAGAAGGGGTGTTCTCTCTGCTGCTACTCTGTAAAGCTGTGACCATGCCCCCCTAATCTAAGATCAGCTATCTCCTTTGTGCCCTTACAAGGAGCTTCACCTGCCAATACCCAACTCCTTTAAGTGCTCTCTCTATCAATAAAACTCGGAGAGAGAAGACATCTTCCTCCAAGTTTCACAGGAAAGGAAGCACTGGCACTAACCAAAAACGTTGGGTTTTTGTTTGTTTCTTCGGTTCGTTGGTTTGGTTTTGTTGATTGTTTTAGGTTCATTTTCTTTCCCTGAAGAGTTAGGATGTTTCAGCTAAGATGCAGGTCTTCAAAAATCAAATAAGGGGGCTGGAGAGATGGCTCAATGGTTAAGAGCACTGACTGCTCTTCCGAAGTTCAAATCTCAGCAACCACATGGTGGCTCACAACCATCTGTAATGAGATCTGACGCCCTCTTCTGAGACAGCTACAGTGTACTTACATATAATAAAAAAATAAATAAATCTTTTTTTAAAAAAAAATCAAATAAATGTCAATGTTGTCGGTGTCAAAAGTATCCTCAGACAGCAGGATTTCGTTTTAATGCTGGGGACAAATGCCCAGGGCTTTGTACAGACCGAGCATGCACTTGACTAAGTTCCAATCCTGCTCTTAACAGGTGAGTTCGGGGTCATGGGTGAGCTGGGAAGAGCATGCACAGGTCAGGAACCTGTCCTTGCAGACCTGTCCACCCAAGCAACCACCCACCACCCTGAGGAAGCGCCTCATCGAGCAATTATCTCCCACAAGCAGGTGACAGAAGTCTTCACACACAGTCTTCATTCTGACTTCAGAGAGACCTGTTCAACAGCATCTTCACAAGCCTCCACCACCACCACCACCACCACCACCACCATATTCAGCTAGAGCAATGGTTCTCAACCCACAAGTCATGACCCCTTTGGGAAGAAAATCCCTTTCACAAAAGTCACCTGAGACCATCAGAAAACATATATTTATATTATGGGTCATAACAGTAGCAAAATTACAATTATGAAGTTGCAACATAAATAATTTTATGTTTGGGGGTCCCCATAACATGCAGAATTGTATTAAAGGGCACAGCATTAGGGAGGTTGAGAACCACTGGACTACAGGATAGTTTCATTCACTTATGAGGCTAAAAGATCTAAGGACTGGTGGCCCAAGGGTGTGTCCTGCTGGGCAGACCCCCTCCTAGCACCCCATTTCCAGTGCCTCAGAGCAGAAGGTGGGGGAAGCACACATCATCCTAGCCTCTTCTTGGCCTGGCTGCCAGGAAACTCGGATCTACCATCTGTCTCAGGAGTCCTTGACATCCATTTCCGATCCCTTCCTTCCTGGTCCTGTGTTAATCATTTTTCATTTTATTGGGCCTGCCCGTTTCTTGGACACAGCCTCCAAGTATATTGTGAAAGCAGGCAGAAACTGCACAAGCAATAGAAATGGAACATCTTAAGTACCTACTTCCGGGAACGCCTCCTCCTGCTACGTGGGGGTCCTGCATGCTCCTCTCCCCCACTCTTAACCTTTAATAGACTTCTCCCCATAATATACCCTTTGTAGTCCCCGAATCCTCCGAGAAAAGCCCCATAATCCTCAAAGACACCCCATTATTCCTATGTGGCTTATGAGTGGAGTCACAGTAGCTGGGCCAGTGTGCTGATGGCTACAGGCAGAAGGGTGGCCTGTTCTGTCTCCCACTCCTCTCTTTCTTCTGTGCAACGCCCTCCTTATTAACGCCCCAGGCATTGAGGTTCATAGATACACCATTGCTTGGGACACTCTTGCTATATAGGAGCTCTGCATGCTCTCTGTCTGTCTGTCTGTCTGAGCATTCTTTCTCCCTCTCTTGCTCGCTCTCTCTCCCCAGTGAATGTAGAGTAAATTTCTCTGTAAAATTTAAAGAGAAAAGAAAAAAGAGAAATAGGGTCTGAGCCATCTTGCTTGAAGCTATTTTAAATGTTCCAATACTGGGCATGCGGCCCAGGGTATCACCAGTAAAGTGTCCCTGCAAGTCCCTCCTGAATCTTAAAAAAATACCAAATCACTATCCTTCCATCCCTAGTTAGACTATATCTCTTCTGATAATAGATCAAGTCCTTTACAATGATTGGGACAAGAATTATTTCCAATTCAGACTTTTCTGAATTTAGAAATATTTGAGAACATGCTACCCACTGACCACCCCTAATTCAAACCTCTAATATCCAAAATATCCTGAAATCTGAACAGCATGTTCAACCTGTTTAGCTAACATCCAAGTAGGCGGACTTCCTGGGGAGGATGTGGACTGCACCCTCTGCTGGTACTCTGGGGGATGACCTTGTTTATTGCATAAAGGAAGTTTCCTTTACCTTGAGATGGTCCTCAGTGGTCACTAGGTAATGTGAAGTACCCCTTTCCCACTCCTAACAGAGCAAGACTGAAAGAAAGCTGCTGTCTAGAACACAGCAGACGTTCAGCAAATGGTCAGTGACGTACAAGAGAAGCTGAGACTGCTTGCTTTCACCATTCAAAACTAAACCAGGGCATTTTATAAACAGTGTCACAGTAAAACTGTGGGCTGGATGCTGTGAGGGGGAACAAGAACCCATAAAACCAGGCAGGTGCAGCCTCAAAAATTCCTCTACATAAGGCCGTGTTATTTGTATAACAGTGTCAAAAAACATTGAGAATCGGCACATAAACAGGTACCAGATAGTCGGACCAACCTGAAAACAAGCTCACTTGACTATCATTGGTATATTATAATTTGTGACTGGACAGTAGGATACGTATAACTGTCCCACAAGAGTGCATATAAAACTCACCATGTCAAGTAGTACTACGTGACAAGGTTTTGACCAGCTCTGGTAAGATTGTGAGTCTGAACCTTATCAGGCAACCTGGAGCCCAGAGAGGCCCATCAGAGTGACTTCTGATTGGGGTTAGCACCCCTAGAGCATCTACACTAAGATCCTACTTCCGTCCTTCCCGAACTAGTCACCCGATGCTGTTAGCTGTGAGCACCTGTTCATACCATGGCTTGGGTCTCCCAACAAAAATGTGTGAGCAGTGAGGGGTATCAGCACGCCTTTTTCATGCTTGAAAATCTGAGGCTCAATGGTAGAAGCCATTTGATTTCCTTGCAAGCCAGTAAGTACCCTGGTACCCTGCAACCTCCCCATGTAAGCTTTAGAAAGCTCTGGAAACTGCTGAAAGAAAATGAGGGTGGGCCCTGAGATACGAGGACAGGATGCTGATGGCCACAGTGATTGACACGTAGTTTATCGACACTGTAAAATAGATGCTATCCCTATTGTACAGATGAGGAAACTGAGGCACAAAACTGAAAAAAAACACCCCCTCCCCCCCCAAACCAGAAGATCTGAACCCAGACAGCTGTCATCAGGAGCTCTTGAAACCATTCTCCTGTATTCACAGCAACCCACCATCAAAGGCCTGAAGGTTAAAGGGGAGAGAGAAGACATGGAGAAGAGAGTGGAGGCTACTATCTGGTCTCTTAAGACTGAGAGCCTGGTCAGGCAGTGGTGGCACACGCCTTTAGTCCCAGCACTTGGGAGGCAGAGGCAGGCGGATTTCTGAGTCCGAGGCTAGCCTGGTCTACTGAGTGAGTTCCCGGACAGCCAGGGCTATACAGAGAAACCCTGTCTTGAAAATACCAAAAAAAAAAAAAGACTGAGAGCCTGAACTTCATGGAGGGGCCAATCAGAGTGACTTCTGCCGGGTCAGAACCCCTGGAGCATCTGTGTGCAGCCCCTGCTTCTGACCCTCCTACTTCTGCAGGCTGATACAAAGGCACTCCCTGACATCACAGCAGCCATAACTGCAGGCCTTCCCGACCAGGGAGAGCAGATCTGTCCTTTCTCAGTCCTCTGCTTAGCCTCATGCTAACCCTGCGCTCTCCCTGCAAACAGCTTAGCTCTCTGTACTCTGCCAGATTATTTTAACAATGTTCTGGATAAAACTAGGAGTAGGGAAGTCACACTCCCACCAGCTCTATTTTTATTTCTGTTAAATGCTTCATTCATTCATTCATTCATTCATTTATTCATTCATTCATGCCTCAGTAATCCAGTCTGCCCTCCCACACTATGATCCTCTGAGGAGCCACTTACTTCAACCTCAGGCTTGCAATGCTTCCATTAAATCCCCTCTGGCCCTCAACACCACCAGATCAGTATGCAAAACATCCCAGTTCGCTTGCATATCTGGTTCAAGGTTTGCATTCAGAAGTGAAGGCCTTTTGTTAGTATAAACCCTTAGATAAGATATCACATTCTGGGTGACTGACTTGCGTAGGCCTGGAGGAAACCAGGCAACAGCAGAAGAGACACCCAGGGCTTGTCTTCCTGCGTCCTTCACCAACCAAAAGAACTTCTTAGCGGGTGCCTTATTAGTTCAACTAAGCACGGGTTTATTTTAGGTTTTCTGTTTCTTCCTCTGGTGAAAACAAGGCTTCTCCACTTGGAGCAGGCCCTGCAGTTGCCTGCAAGGACACACCCTGAGGCCTGGGCGATGACAGTTCAGAAGGACACTCTAAGGCTCTCTCTCTCCCAGTTCTTGACAGCACTCTTGAGAGGAGCTGGCACTAAAATATTATTCTGCACAGTAATTGACAATGGTCTCGTTTCTTCCCCCATCAGAATAAAAGGCCGAAGAGCTGGAGGGCTGTGTCATAATTCTTGGGAACAAAACACTCCTCATGGCTTCTGCTTTCTCTTTTGTAACTGAAGGCAGAGTTCCAAACGCTTTCACCTCCTGAGATTTCCTGGCCACATCTGAACTGCTATGGAGAGTTGGCTTCAATGCTCAGGAGACCAGAACCTTAACGGCCACCGTATCTGTAGGGAAACTATCTCCCCGTTATCACTGCTACCTGTTCCTCTTAACAGTTTGCCTCGGTGATAAAGATTTTTGCAAGGCTCAAAAGAATTCTCATCCCAACATGGCTGCAGTCCTGATTTATGGGCATTTATGGGCCTGCAGGAAGGATCAATTGTATTTTTCCACTGTAAAGGAAAAATAACATTATGGTGGTGGAAACAGGGAGCCGGCCGCCTGCAGAACCTGCTGAGGTTTCCTCATTTCAGATGAAACTTAGGAGGCAGATCCATAAAGATGGGGGGGGGGGGCAGGGGTGTAGATATGGTTGATCACCGAATGCCTTAAATCATCAAACCTGCCTGAAGAAGCGGTTCTATACACAAAGGCCATCATTAATCCACCATCTCCAGGCACAAAGCTGCTGACTGTAGACTGTCTGCACAGATTTAAACACACACACACACACACACACACACACACACACACACACACACACACACCTTTCCCATGCCTCCCCTGAGATTTGACTGTCTTTGTATCTGCCTCCAGAGGGCTAGATTAAAGGTGTGTACCACCACAGCCTGGCCCTTCACATCTTAACCATCAGCAAGAAGATCAAGACCTACTGAATATATGGTCAACAAGCCTCTGCCTCTAAAATCCCAGAAACACACCCAGATCCTTCTAACCTGTATATACAGTCAACAGCCTCTACCTCTGAAATCCCAGAAACACACCCAGATTCTTCTAACCTGTACATACAGTCAACAGCCTCTGCCTCTGAAATCCCAGAAACACACCCAGATCCTTCTAACCTGTCAAGATAGCAGCCAAGATCATGCTAATGAGACAAGAACAGAAAGACACTAGATATCTCTTTTCAAATCCATAAGCCATGGGAGAGGGTGGGGCTAACTTTATTGCTATTTTTTTTAAAGATTTATTTATTTATTTTATGTATATGAGCACACCATTGATCTCTTCAGATATACCAGAAAAGGGCATTAGATCTCATTACAGATGGTCATGAGCCACCATGTGGTTGCTGGGAATTGAACTCAGGACCTCTGGAAGTAGTCGGTGCTCTTAACTGCTGAGCCATCTCTCCAGCCCTTTATTGCTTAAGTGTTCTTTGTAGGCACTTATCAAAGGAGAGCAAACATATATAGCCTACACACTTTTCTCATGTGAGAGAGACCTGAGAGACATGACCTCAACCGGCCACACCCCAAAATAGGCCCCATGCAGCCTGGCCAGGAGCCCACCAAGTCTACTCAGCTTGATAGGAAGGGAGCCATCACTTCAGCAGAGGTCCATGGGCAGAAGTGAGCAAGAGAAGAGGAGGGAGGGACCGGGGAAAAACGTGGAGCAGTTGTTCACCAGGGCCTGGGTGACCATAGTTACAAAAGCCAAGCTGCGGGTTGTGTCTGTGAAAAGGGCCCTGCACGTTCTGTAGCAAGGAAGTGGGGCTTAAAGATGCTGACAGGGTACAGAACTCATGTCTGTGGCCACAGGAAACCATGAGGAGGGAAGGAGCCAAGGTGCCTTAGGCCTGCCTCAGCTCCTCAGTATTGGATCCATTCAGTCAATGTGGAGAGAGAGGAAGAGGGAGGGAGGGAGGGAGGGAGGGAGAGAGAGAGAGAGAGAGAGAGAGAGAGAGAGAGAGAGAGAGAGAGAGAATGAATATATCCAGAACCTCACTCTATCACTAAGCTGCACCCCAATCTCCTGTGTCCTTTTCTAACATCTAGTATTCCTGTCATATAAACACTTTTTAAAAATGGTGCTGATTCTGAGAGTGACTATAACTCCCTCCAGCTTTGGCCTATTCCAGGCCTTCTCCATCCTTCCTCCTTCAGACACTTCATTCCCTTCTAGTGTGGAACACAGTGCTTGGATAACTGATAGGATTTTTCCCCCCTTACCACAAATAAAACAAAGTCACTGTTGTCAAGTAGCACATAAGCCCAGGCCACTGAGCAGCATCCCAAATGTATTACATGTCTCCTTACAGGACAAAGTTTCCAGGGGACTTTTACTGTGAAAGAAGCATGGACTGATGATAGGGGCTGCTCAGTCTCCTGATGGGAGGGATGGTGGGTTATACAGAGAGAGGGAGACACACACCGCTAAACACACACACACACACACACACACAGAGAGAGAGAAAGAGAGACACACTGCTACACACACACACACACACACACACACACACACACACACACACCCTCACCAGGGTAGTTCTTGGGAGGTACTTATTGACTCATTTGACAGCTTGGAAGACTGAGTAAAAATGAGTAATTAACATGCCTTTCCCATTTTTACCAAACAGTTTTCAGTTAGTTATTCAAGATGCCTGTAAGATTAATACTTCTTGAAATACTCCATGCTGGATGTCCAGGGGGGAAAAAATACTAATTTTGTATTTGCAAAACACACACTCCCAAACCCTAACAACTTATAACTGATAACCCGCCCTGCCCACTTCAGTTAAGTGTCTTGCGTAAGTATCACTCACATTATTACTTTAAAGGAAACTGCGCGTATGGGTAAAATGGCATTTGAGTAAGAGACTAGTCTTTCAGTTTTAGAATAAAGGTCAGAATTTTTTATTTCTCCTTCAAATCTGTGTTTCTTAAATTGCAGAAAAACTGAATTTGGGCCATAGTGGCTTCTATGCTTTTAAAAGTTTTCTAGATCATGAAAGTCCTAGTCTTTATCTCACATTCACTAATTCTTCACAATCCTCATATAATTTAGGTATTTCTGAGTGCCACCATTTATTCATGGCCTATTGCTCCTTCCCTGTCTGTTCCACACTTATGACTTCTGCTACACCCCTTGGATAGCATAGCTCGTGCCCCACCAGGCCCACCGTATTCTCAATTCCAGAGTTACTCAGAAACTTCTCTTTATTCTACACAATCTCTGCATCTGCAACTAGGAAATTACACACATACCTGACTCCAGCATCTCACCATCTATTTCAGGTACAGTGAGAGTCTGCACTGCTTTACTGTCTACACTTCTACCTCCTACCTATCTTGGGCCCGTGAGCACTCCCCACCACATCTGGACCCTTTACTACCCTCCCGATTCTATAGAAGCCTTGGAGCAGTTGCTCCTTGTCTTGAAGTGTGGCACAGAGTTGGAGGGAATGGTCCAGCACTTTCCAGTTCACCATGGTAGGCAGAGTTCAGGCTTTGGAGCTTTTGGGATGATGATTGAACCTGCTTGGAAGCAGCCCCCCCCTCCATTTCCTCATTTACAAATTTAATACATAATGAGATAAGGCACATAGTTATCCGAGGAGACCAAGGTGTGGTGGATCATCTGGGTGGCAGCTGAATGACGGGGCTGCCTGCACTCTTACAGTGTGCTTTTTCTGAGTCAGGGTTTTGGGTGAATTCACTCATTTCATCTCTTCTACAACCTGTAGCATGTGCTTTGTCTCTACCTGGAAGAGACGTTAGCATCCCAAGCAGCTATGGCTCCTGCTGAAAGGAGGAGCCAGGGTTTCCCTTCCGCATCTGATCTCTCACCTGCAGAGTTGTGTTCCGCTAACACGCTATGGCATGAGATTTGTCTTCATGTGAACACACATGTAATGGATCACTGATGTTGCCTGTGACTATAGGAGTTCCTTTGCCTACTCTATATCCATATGATATGACTATGGACTCATTCACGATTTACCGATTAGAGCCAGGCATGCCTGGGGGGCGGTGTGAGGGGATGAGGGGGTGAGCAATAGTTTTTCCCCTCTCTCCTAGTTCTTTGGTTTTGGTGCTCCGATGTAGGCATTCACTCATTAAATGTCATTTTGGGAGCTTATGATTCTGTCATTCCCTGTTAGGTGTTCTTTGTAGCCCCTCGTCTGCCCCAAGTGTGGCAAACAAGCCCTTTAAGAACTAAGGTAAGTTGGGTCTGGTGGTGCACAGTTTTGATCTCAGCTTCTTGGGAGGCCAAGACAGTATGATTGCAAGTTCAAGGCCAACTTGGATAACTTAGTGAAGCCAGAGTAAGAAGAGGACTGGTGGCGTAGTTTAGTGGTAGAGAACTTGCCTGGCAGGCATGGGAGCCAAGGTTCCAAGCGAGTACTGAAAGGAAAACGTTGAAGTTACAATGCAGGTGAAAGGTGGGATGGCATGGGAAGGGTGGAGTCAGAGAAGCCTCCAATTCTTGCCACCCACACCCTCCTAGGCTTTTGAGTTCCCACACCAACTCTCAAAATAATTTACAATAACTTAGCAATACTGTCTTTGACCAAACCTCTAAACTTTTCACATACAGTTTCCATGGCCAGGGTAACAGCTGAAGAACAGAAACCCCTCAAAATGTCTCAATCATCCCCAAAAGACTGAACTCTGTCCATCCCTGTGATGAACTGCTGAGAATGAAGCTGCACTGGGGAGACAGGGACTTTCAAATTGTACTCAGCATCAACTTGTAAATGACTTCACCAAAGCAGGCCGGATTCCAGCAGGTCTATGCCCCTATACAGGGATATTAAGGGCAGAGACACACATTGGAAAAAAAAATCATATAAGCAAAGGGAGTTGGCCATCAATAAAACATGGAGAGAGGCACAGAAGCAACCAGGACCACACCTTGATATTGGAGTCCTAGCCCCAAGAAGTGTGAGCAGACATAAATTTGTCACTTACACCACCCAGGCTATGGCACCTTGATAGGACAGACCTAGCTCAGAGCTGATGTTCTGATGATACTACATATCCCATCCCCCTTTGGTCCTCATGAGGTACACTGGAAGCAATCTGAATCTAGAGTCTCCCAAGAGTCAACTGTCATTCCAAACCTCTTATCTTCCTGTCTGGAGCACTGCCCATCAACTACTCCCAAGTCCTCCCCAGCTGCATCTTCTCCAGCCATTTCCTCTATAAACAGAGTGAGAAGCAAACCCTGAGTTGGACAGGGAAACAATGCATGAGAGTTAGGCTTTCTCTGAGACCACAACTTGCAGACAGCCAAGCAAAGTCTTAAGTATTCTCTAATTCCAAGGCCGCAGCTGCAGGGACACACAGACCTGTCCACCGCTGAACCCCAGGCACCTGCACTGGTGTGAGGCTAGCAAGCTGAGTCAGACGAGCATCTGTGGAATTTGAAAATATTTAAGCTCGTTGTCCCCCACATAAACTGGAACCTTGCATAGAGATATACTAAGTGAGAGAGCGTATAAATATGCCAGGCAGAAATTATGTCAGGCAGTTGGGTCAACGTAATTACAACACTTGACCACAAGTTTCACTTATCTTCCACACAGCCCAGGTGACCATGGAAACCAAGCTTTTACTTACACAGGAAGGGGGCGGGGCACTTCTCTAAACAATTTAGAGTAGGCATTGAATAAGAAAAGTAATGCCCCAGGTGCATTTACACAAAATACAACCATAAAGTTCTTAGTCTTTTCAATAACAGATGATATGTAAACTGTCAGCCTGGAAGACTTACTCTATAAGAAGCTTTATATAGAGACCAAATGGTAACAAAATAGCAACTGCAGTTGAAGTTCATAGTAGACAGTCTATGGGCTGTCAGGAACATAAGCCACTGGCACCAGGATTATAACGCAGTAGTATGTCACAGTCCTCTATAAGGTGCATCGTGTAACTACGCGCACATTAGATTGACCATGATCTGTTCCAAATACACTTTGTACATGTAGCGAAATAACACACTGTATGCTCATGAAGAGGCAAATTACTATACTACACATGAATCAAAATGTTTCCAAAAGTTCTGAGGTGGTGACAGTGGGATTCTCTGTAAAGATTTGTTTTATTTTATTGATGTGTGTGTGTGTGTGTGTGTGTGTGTGTGTGTGTGTGTGTGTGTGAGAGAGAGAGAGAGAGATTGAGATTACCAAGGATTCACCTGATGCGGGTTCTTGGAAGCAAGCTTGGGTCCTCGGAAAGAACAGCAACTTCTACTCACGGAGCGTCTCTCCAGCCCCACAGGTGAAGGGTTTTACCTACCCTTATCACCATATGATGAACATATATACTGAAATACACTTACTTAAAAATAGGTACATATAAAAAGGAAAGCTTCAGGGGTTTAAATATTTTTTTAAAGATTTATTTATTATATGTAAGTGCACTGTAGCTGTTGTCTTCAGACACACCAGAAGAGGGCGTCAGATCTCATTACAGATGGTTGTGAGCCAACATGTAGTTGCTGAGATTTGAACTCAGGACCTTCAGAAGAGCAAAACTTTAAAATGCTTCAGGGAAGCATCCTGGCTAACAAAGAGGCTCCTATAGAGCCAGGATAGTCTCTCAGCAGCATCAGCCAAATGCCAAAGCACAGGTGCCTTGTCCTGAGGTAAATAGTGGCTGCCGCTTTTGTAGTAAAGCGAGCCTTGGAAAGACCCACAGCATTTTCTGAAAGAACTTTCCTGGCAGACCTCATCTGGTGCTGAAAGGCACAGAGAGACAAGTATTGGTGTTCTACTGGTAGGAAGCAGGCTGAGATGCCATGCCCACAGCTGGTCAAGGTTCACTGAAAATGACATAGATGTGGTATATCGAGTGCTTGTTTAGTGGCAAACATTGGAGCTGCATGGTACAGAGCCTTACATAATATACTAATTACACACTTCCCCCAAAAACCATGTGATGAAGTTTCAAGATTATCCCTCCACTAATTGCCTTGGTTTAAAAAATGCTTTTCTCAGTAGAAAAGAGGGGAAAAGTCATGGAAGCCAACTCAAAACCTGGGTTAACCTTAAACTATGCTGGCCATGTGATCACTGGTCCTGTTTGATGTAGCAGAACAAACCAAAAAAGTAAGGGACTAAAACGCTGGGCTCAAGAATTCTTCTGTAAAGTTTTCAGAAGAAAGCAACAGCTTGGAGCTGGGGAGGTGAGCTCCCCAATTTTTAAAGGGCTGAGCAGAAAGATCTAATCCCCACTGATCTTATTCAAAATAAAAGATGTTTTCAGAAGCCAGTCCAGGCTTGTAGTCCCGGTGCTGGGAAAGCTGAGACAGGAGGATCCTATTTAAGGAGTCAGTCTAGCCTGCTTTATGAGTTGCAGGCCAATGAGGGACCCTATCTGGAAAAGTAAGTAAAAGGCACTTGAGAGTGTCCTATGGCTTGCTTGGGTACCTACACATGCACAAACTTGCATTCAAAGGACACACCGGTGAACACAAACAATATCACTTCTTAAAATAGGTCTCATAGTCCAATGATCCAAAAATGTCCACCGGAAGACACGCCATGCAAACATCACTCTCTGATCCTTGTCTGGGGGTGTCTCTCCTCGCCCCATGCCTGGCCACCTACACATATGCCACAGTGACCCAGTTGCTGCTAAATTCTTGAGAATTCCTCCGAAGTCTTCCTTGAAGATACCAGCAACTATGAAAACCTCCTTCCCTCCATCTCACCAGCATATCTGAGAAAACTAAAGAGTGGTTAATGAGTCGGCCACTCCAGAGACCATTCCTTCACAGAGGTATAGGTAACAGGCATTCTACAGAACCCAAAGAAGCTCCAGCCAAGGGTGCTTACAAGTCAAGATGATGTACGCAGGAAGCACAACTCAAACTTTAATGTCTGAGCAAAATCAGCCGGAACCGAGGAGTAACACCCCGTGTTCTAATGCTTCTAAATGAGGTAAAACACAAAATAATAATTATCAGGAATCCCATCATCCACTGGCCAAGCAGCCAGCTGAAAAATCCGTACAATTGGAACCAACAGCAATGATTAACAAGCACATGTGTCTCTCTCCAACCTCCAGTTCAGGGTCCTGAAAAATCTCTTAGGAGGATCTGTGGTTAATTAGCATAAAATATTCTTCCCTTAACAAGGAAATGACTGGTTGGAAGAGTCCTTCTGGAAGAGAGTTACAGATGCGGTTCTGCTCGGAGATGAACACAGAACCAGTGAGACTTTACCAACCACACAAGCAATGGGGCTTCAGGTTCGTTTACCAAATGTCCCCTTTCCATGTTGAGAAATGTCAAGGCTTTGAATGATGACATCCTGTCTAACGCTCGAGCTCCAAGCCTTGAGCATACTCTGTCTCTGCAAGGTCTCCAGCCCCTTTACTTCCAGTTTGCCCATTCATCTTGCACATCTGACCTCATCTTTCCAGCCTCCCCCATCAGTCTATACCCCAGCCCTCCAGGCATTAATTTTGCCTTTTCTGCTTTCAAGCTGTCACCCTTAGTCCCATGTCTCCTCATGTCCACCCCCACCCCTGCCACATTCCAAGATGTGTCACCGTAGACTGGAGTACCACATCCTTGCTGCTGCCTGGCACGCTGCTCTCCACCTTGACCCACTGCTGCCACCCCAGTGGCCCATACAGCTTTCCCTACCTGCATCAGGTCCTCACATAGCCAGATAACTATAATAGTGAGATTTAACATCTGCCCCACCAGAAGTTTGCAGGCACTTAAGTCCTAGCTCCCATTACCTCGAATGTGACTGTATCAGAAGACCAGAACTTTAAAGAAGTTAGATTAAAATGAAAGCATTAAGGTGGGATCCTAGCCAATCTGACCGGCAGCGTTACACAGAAAAAAAAAAATAGCCTGTGCGCACCAGGGGCATGTGTCTACAGAGAGACTTCCTGAGGACATGGTGAGAAAGCAGCCACCTACAAGCCCAGGAGACAGACCTGGAAAGATCCTATGACACCCTCATCTTGGACTTCTAACACTTGCAGAACTGTGAGAACATAGATTTATGTTAAGTCTCTGGGATGGTGTTTTGCTATGGCAGCCATAGTGAACTAATAATAGAACTGTCCTTACCTTCCTCTACAATGCCAAAGCTTACCCAGTTCTTAGCAGCCTGTCTGCAGTAAACCTCACATCAGACTATTCAATCCTACGAAAGTTACAACAGCTCTTAGGGTACTCGGGAGGCTGTACAATCACCTAATTTGGGGAAAATTTAATACTTAATGCTCATAACATCAGCAGTTACTGCCCCACCCTCGATAGACGCTGATTTCCCTTCCATCTCTATGGGAATCCTGCATAACACCACTAAACCAGCAGCTCTCTCTTCTGCATCTTTGGACTTGCCTATTTTCCTGTCAGTAGGCTCATACATCACACATCCTTATACAGGCTTCGCTTCACTCTTTTCAGGGCTCAGGACTATTCGTGGCACAGACACACAATGTTTTGTTGTTGACCCGCATCAGTTAAAGAACACCTGGGCTGTTTTCACCCGAGTCTGACGTCACATTTCCATCTTAAAGCTTGAACACAGCAAGTAGACCTGGTTGACTCTCAAAATGCCACAGTTTCTGCTTCACTTTGTTCTGACTGAATTGATTCCAGCATCCAGACTTCCTTGTGCTCAAACATCCTTTGGGGCAAATAACGAATTTCCTGCGTGTGTTTCCTCCCAAAGCAGCAGAGTTGTTTCGACTTTGGGATGCATTTCCCCAAATGCGATTCCATTTCCAAAGCAAGTCCACAGACACCTGTTTCGCACACACAGCAGTTTGCAGTTCATGGAGAACAGCACTCAGAGGCCACATCAATCAATCTGCATGTGGTCACTTGGAGAGCCAAGGACACTTCCTTTCCAGGGCAACCATGCTTGGTTGCTTAAATTCACTAACAATAGTCACCTGTTCTCTGATCTCAACTTGGCCTCTCCTGCTCCCCAAGGAAGCCTTACTCTTCACAGCTGGTAAGCTGCTCTGGGGAACTGAAGGGGAGACCAGTTGTCCCAAGTCCACGCTGCCAGCTGCAGGAGCCAGCAAGCACGGCACTGTGATTTTCTGTCACAATGCAGACCCCTTAGCTTACCTGTGTGGTTCAACATTTACCTTCTCTAGCTAATAAATGCAGCGTTCCTTTGCTTTCTCCCTAGGAGGCAGTGGTGGGAAGGAACAAACCTGACTCCCCACTGAGAGAGTTGAGGGTATGCTAGGAGAACTGGGATTGGGTCCTAGGAAACAGCAGGGACAGGAATAAAGAACTTTTTCCTCTTCTCTACAGTCAGGTGTTTTTCTCAAAATAAATTTGGGTCCACAAGTTATCCAGGAAGGGACTCAAACTGAATGAAAATAGGTGGCTGCTCCCCACCATCCCAGACCCAAAGCTGTCTTCAGGGATGAGGTATCTACCAGAAACACCCCTGTTGGATTTGCCTGCACCAAAGCCACAAACTCTATGGGAAAGCCCAAAGCCTCAAAGATTATGATGTCAAGCCCAAAGCTCTCACCAGAGTGTCAGCCTTGAATGAGAGACTGTGTGCAATAACTGCACACTTCAGAGCTGGTGCCTGGAATCCTGTCCTGGGACTCCTACACAACCACTGGGGTCCCATACCCCTCGCTCTGTCTTCCCTTCCTTCAGCATTTTAAAGAGTTACGTTTTATTTTATGTGTATAGGTGTTTTGCCTGCATGTATGCCTGGAGGAATGACTCACCAACCTTGTTCCAGCTAGTGCTGAGCAAGCAGTTACTATAGCAAGCTTGTCGACTCTGGATGTGATTATCCTATGTCCTTGGGCTAACTACTCCCTAATGCTTCTCAATGGGGTTTCCTTCGTATTATTTTTTCTTATTTACCAAGAATGTGGTCCTTGGAAGGCTGAGTCTCGGTCAGCATTATGCATTTTGGATGTTGAGCTTTGAGGAGAAAGGACTTCTGCAGCCAGAATGGCATTAGTTATGAGTGTGGTGACAGCTGTCACACGAGTGTACACATACAGCCTCGTTTAGCAAACTCAGAGTGCTTAACTGGGTTTCAGACCCTGACCTCAGGATTGCGAAAATAGTCCTAACACTCTACAAAGCGTACTACTCTTATTCCTCTATGTAGAAGAAGAAACTGAGGCATAGGAGGGTCATGATTCCCCTAGCGCGTGACTGAGGAGGGATACATCTCAATAGGACACAGGCAGCCTACCTCCAAACCCTTGACCCTGGGGTCCTATAGAAAGCTGCTGAGGGCCATATTTGACCTGGGGACATTTATGGACTTCAGAGCTGAAGGTTGCTAGGGATGTGTCTGGAATCCCAGGAGCAGTTTGCGGGGGATGGAGTCATATCATTTCCTGTGTGTGTGTGTGTGTGTGTGTGTGTGTGTGAGAGAGAGAGAGAGAGAGAGAGAGAGAGATTGGAGGAACTGGATGGAGCACTGTCTGCTTTGCCTGTGAATCCAGGTTCGATTCCCAGCACCCACACCTAGCAGCACTAGGGTCTCAAGTAACTGCCACACCCAGCCCCAAATGCTTTCTCCAGCACGAAAGAGGAGCACTTGGCATTTGCACTGCACAGTAAGTGTTTGTGACACCAGTCCACTCTCTGTCTCGCTTAATCTTTCCAAAGCCAAGTGGGGTTATCACTTTCCCTCAACAACAGAAGTGAAACAAAGCCATTTATGGGGCAATGAAGCCCATTTCCACTCAGTTCAACTCAGCAATCAGCTTTCTGGCTGTGTGGTCCTACCCGGTCCCAAATCAACTAAGCAAGAAATGACCTTCTCCCTGAGAGAAAATCATATTCCACACCAGCTCCCTTCATTCTTCCTCAAGACAAGGGCCCCCACCCCTGATTTATGTTCTCTACACCACCCCAATTCAAACAGTCCCTCCTTAAATACCAGGGAAACCTAGATGAAGTAATTAATTAGAGCAGTAATTAAAATGTGTCTCTTCAGGGTAGGGAAGAGAGCCCAGACATTAACTGCCTGCTACGCAAGCCTAAGGACCTGGATTCTGAACCTCAGATCTCATGTAAAGAGCCAGGCATGAGGCAGGTGTGGGGCAGGTGTGGTGGCATGCGCTCATAACCAAGGTGCTCAGGTGGCAGAGCCAGAAATATCCCTAGGGCTCACAGGCTAGGCATCCTGGCCTAATCAGCAAGCCACAGGTCCCAAGGAGAGACTGTCTCAAACACAAGTCGGAAAGCTCTTGAGAAATGATACCTTAATCTGACCTCTGGCCTACACAGACACACACGACACACACAGAGACACACAGACACACACACACTGCATCTTTGATAAGAGACAGGAAAGCCATTCATTTCATAGCCAACTTAGGCAAATATGATGAATAATAAATGCCCTCTCATTCTACAGGGCCCCTGCCCTACCTCCCCTACCCCAATTTAATCTTTCCTGTTCCATAATAAAAAGTACAGTGCCAGGAATTTGATTACCATACAAAACCTGACAGGGCCTGTTTCTACTTGGAACAATTCCTGAGATGCAAGCCTCCTTCTCCCACTCACCCCATCTCTGTCCACGCCCTGGAGCTCAGTGCTCCCCAGTGGACCTGGGCCTTACTAATTGCTGCAATCCTTAGCACCATTTTGTTTTCCTACATTACATAAGACAGCCGGCAAGAAGCCGCCAGGCATGAACAATGCTATTTTTTTCACATGAGCTCACTTGATGCTGGACGTCACTGATCTTGAAACAACATTTTCAAAAGAAGTTTATTTTAAATAAGGCACTTCCTGGACTCTTAAAAGCCTGCTTCATGGCATCATTTTTCTCTCTCTCTCTCTCTTAGGAAACTTCTTCTAAGTCAGAAAAAGGTTGTCAACCTCTCTCAACCTTGGTAAAAGTAACATTTCTTTGGGTTCAGATGCCTTCCTCATTGGGGGAAGCTGTTTGGCATATTATGGGATGCTTAGCAGGATTCCTGGTCTCTGCACAGTAGCTGTCAGTCGCTCTCCTGCCTCGCTGAGTGACAACTAAAATGTGCCAAGGGTCACCAAACATCTCTGGATTGGACCAGTTTTGCAACCCAGAGATGCTTGGTGACACCTGGCAAAAGTTTGGGCATTGTGGTTCACACTTGTAATTCCAGCCTTGGGGAAGGAAGCAGGGAAGGTGGATCCTGAACTCTCTGCTTAGCTACCCTAGCCTATGTGGTAAGCTCAAACCAATAAGAAATCTTGCCTCAAAAAGCAATATCTAGGAGGGGTGAATGTGGTTGCCCCATTACACGGTAGCTCCATTTTAACTCTGTGTGTGTGTGTTTGTGTGTGTGTGTGTGTGTGTGTGTGTGTGTGTAAGCTTCTATATCAGGCTCCATACTTCTTTTCAAAAGTCTTTAGTGTTGTTATTTATCCCTCACCATGCTCCCTCTTGTACCCTGCCCTACCTCCCCTACCCCAATTTAGTCTTTCCTGTTCCATTATAAAATACACACTGCCAGGAGTGGGTTACGTCTTTTGGAGTTGTTGGCCAGTGAGATCCCATAGACATCCATTATAGACTATTGCCGACGCACTTGGTTACCAAAGAAAACTCATCAATAAGACTCTTTTGCGGAAGGCAGCACATACTTGAGTCACCTAACAGAGAAATCAAGCTGGTATTAACCTGGAAGCTTTACCCCTCCTGGCTAGATTTCATAGTGCTGGGAGGTGACATCTACGACATCAGAGAAAGAAAGAGGTCATCACTCTTACTCAGCTGGGAACTCTGCAAGGCCAACAGTAACTGGCTTCACAGGGCATGCCCACTGGCACAACAGTGACAAGAGCGTCACAGGAATAACCAACCACTCTCTGCTTGGATTTGAGTCCTGCTCTGCAAGAAGAAATCCATCCATACCTGGCACCACGAACTGGATAGGCAGGTCACAGATCCTAAAGGAGAACCTACTACTACTATTCTGCTAAATAGATTTAGTGTTAAATTGACTCCTGATGACTTATCATTACACTCACTGATTAGTGCATCTCTCAACCCTTATCAGAGAAGCTTCTATTTGCAATTGATGGTGATTAACATAGAGATGCATGGGCTGGAGAGACAGTTCATCGGTTAAGAACACCGATTGCTTTTCCAGAGGTCCCGAGTTCAATACCCAGCAACCACATGGTGGTTCACAACCATCTGTAATGGAATCTGATGTCCTCCTCTGGTGTGTCTGAAGACAACTACAGGGTACTCTTATACATAAAATAAATAAATAATTCTAAAAAAAAACCCAAAACATAGAGATCCACAACTGACCAACATGCATAAAATAAGAGACTGCAGGGTGCCCAGCCCTAAATGGGACATCTATACCCCTCCTCCCTCCTCCCAAGGCTAAGGGATCATTGTAGAAGAGGGGACAGAAGGAGTGTAAGAGCCAGAAGTGGTGGATGACTAGAGGGAAACAGTGTATTCTGAAAACAGCGGTGTAGCTGCATAAACCAACTCCGAGCAGTGTGTCAGCGTGTGTAAGACCTTTACAAGCCCAAGATCAAAACCCAGCATGAGGATGGAATGCAGTCTCACCTCTAGGCATGGAGCTATTGGCCACTGCTAGCTGGTTTCTCTAAAAGTACAGACTCTGGTAAGTTAGCCATGCTCCAGCAGATGTTCACACACCCATCGGGGCAGCACAAATAGGTCTTGATGGATTTAATGAAAATAAGTAAGAACACAAAGGAATGGAGAACTGGTTATGGAGGTGAGTAGATATGACCAAAACATATACAGAATAGTAAAAGAACTAACAAAAAGTTTTAATTAAAAAAAAGATGGTGGCACCCGAGGAAAGACACCTGAGGGTTTTTGTTTTGGGTGTTTTTGCTGTTGTTTTTTGGCTTGTCACTGATTAGCCTCAAATAAGCGACATGCTTTCAAACATCTGGTTCCTTTCAACAACTACTCAATAGAGATGTTTGCACAAAGAAAGCTAAGTCAGATCAAAAAAGTCCGTTCTTCATAAAGGGGCTATTAGGCAAGCTATCAGACAGGTCAAAGCAGTGTGTGTGTGTGTGTGTGTGTGTGTGTGTGTGTGTGTGTGTGTGTGTTTGTATATGTAGTGTGTGTGTATGTGGCATGTGTGTATGTGGTATGTGTGTATATGTGGTGTGTGTGTATGTGTGTATATGTAGTGGGTGTGTATATGTGGTGTGTGCATGTTTGTTTGTGTATGTATGTGGTGTGTGTGTGGTGTGTGTGTGTGTGTGTGTTGGAAGGAGGGACCAGAAGCTACAGTTTTATTCTAGATGGGGTGCTGTACTGATGATTTTCACAGCTCCCATACAGGTGGGGAGAAGAGACCAAGTTAAGGTCTGAGCACAACCATGGTGCTATCATTGCTACTAAGATTCCAATGTCTTCCTTGAATAATCATTCTTGAGACTATTTGAATCGTTAATTTCCACAGTTCACAAAACTTCATATTAAAAAGGCTTTTCTTTTTTCCCCTTATTTCTATGTATCTTTGTCTTATTTTATTAAGTGACTTGTTACATTTTTAATTTTTAAAGTAGAATCTAGTAAGCATGTTATGCTTTAGTTCCCCCTGATGATGATATAAATCACACTTAGTGGCTTATTTATTATCTTACAATTCTAAGGGTCAGAAGTAGAAAATGAGAAAGCAATTTATATAAAGTATGGATACATGAATTTATTTTACTATAGCAACCATTTTATTGTCAATGTGCAACCAGTAAAAACACATGAGCACACACACACACACACACACACACACACACACACACACACACAGAGCCCCATTTCCTACCTTGACAGAGGCTGCTTTCCTCCATCAGCTCCAGATTCTCATCTAAAATCCTTGCATCCCCAGGCCAGCATCCTGGATTGCACACCTCACCTCCTGTCCACATGCTGCTATAATAAAGCATCCCTTTCTCTTGTCGCACTACTCAGGAGCTCCAGGACAACACAAACCATAATCAGTTACTGTGTGGATGGCCACAAGAGCTGGAAAAGTATGGTGGAATCCCACAAGAAGTCACTCCACTTTCTGGTATAAACATCCATTTCTTAGCTAGTAGACCCAAGTCCGTGGGAATCTGACATGAATCAGGTGTGCCCTCACAGACACCCAGCCCAGCCAGGTCTGCTAATAGACTCCTGCCCCCCTACCCCCAGCAATTCACCCTACCTCAGAAATTGCTTTAACCAGGGTCTAGAGAGATGGCTCAGTAGTTTATTGTTCTAAAAGACCTGAGTTCAGTTACTAGCACCCACATGGGACTGTTTACAATTGCCTATACCTGTAACTCCAACTCCAGGAGGACCCAATATCCTCTTCTGGCCTCTGTGGGCAACTGCACTCCTATGTACATATCTCTATACAGATACACATAAATACAAATAATTAAAAATAAAAATAAATCTTTTTTTTAAAGGTGTAGCCATTAAATGTCAAGTTAGCTCACTGCCTGTGAATCTGCTGATGAAAGGAAGGAACAGGTCAGAGGGCACTGAGGGAGAATGCTGGGAGAGACTGAATCTGAGGTGTTTACTTCCGGAAGTCTAATGTCGACATGGAATCAGATACATATGTACATCTGCAAATCTAGATTCAAACATCCCTATGAAGGATGTTGAAATGCGGACTTTTCCTCTAGACCTTAGTAGTCAGTTTTTCATCATTGTATTGAAACATCTGTGACAAGATAACTGCATAAAGAGATTCCTTTTTTTTAAAGGATTTATTTATTATTATAATTAAGTACACTGTCACTGTCTTCAGGGATTTGAACTCAGGACCTTCAGAAGAGCAGTCAGTGTTCTTACCTGCTGAGCCATCTCTCCAGCCTAAGAAGAGATCGCTTTACCTGCCTGTTTGGTCAGCTAAAAATGTAAACAGCATGGTACAAACGCTGGTGATGGTCCCCGCTCCCCCAAACCAATGAGAGTTAATATTCTAAACAGGAAGTCAGCATCTCATAAGGTTCAAGTATTTCCATCACCCCTCTAGAATTCACTAGGGTCCTGTGAGAAATATCTTAATCCTGTTCAAGAGTACAATGGACCTAGAACACTCTACAAGGCCCCAGTCCTCAAAGATTCCCCAACATCAACACGTGAAGGAAGAAGCTTCTAGCACGGAGACTGTTGGGGGTGGGGTGGGGGGAATCACTTCTAAACCACAGCACATGTGTTCACTGGAACTACACTCTGTCTAACTGACTAAAACACAAACCACCCATGTCCTAGCTAAACTAAATGCAGTGGATCATGTGAACAAAGAAACAAAGGAAAGGAGAGGAGAGGAACGAAATGACGACAGGGTAGGAGGTGTCTGAGAGAGGAGAGTTGGGGAACGTGACATAAATGAAATTGTAAAAATCTAAAGTTCTGTTGAAATTATTAGTATACCATTCTCTGTGTAAGTGTTTTGCCTGCATGTGTGTCTATGCACCACATGTGTGTCTAATACCTTTTAGAGATGAGACGAGAACATCGGATCCCTTGGGCCCAGAGCTATAGACAGTTGTGAGCTGCCATGTGGGTGCTGGGAATTGAACTTGGGACTTCTGGGAGAATAGCCATTGCTCTTAACTGCTGAGTCATCTCTCCAGACCCAAAAGAACACATTTTTTTAAAAACGAAAACTAAAACAAACTAGCAAGATATCTGTGTCTACAATAGTTTGCTTCTGTGAAGCTACATTTTCTTATGCTTCTCATTTGTTCGATAGCATTATTATTTCTTGGCCAAAACTAAATCACATTTAACTTCACTGCAAGAATCTGGGCCTTAAATTATTTAAGTACTAATCGCTTAAAACAAAAAACATATTAGATTGGGGGGGAAACACTTTAAATTGCACTGGATATACACAAGCTCCAAATTTACAAATATTACCTCAACTCCAAATAAGCTCTGCATTCAGCAAGAAATGTTAGATTTTAATTTCCTAGAGCGTGGAAATCAATGGTAATCTATGTAAGTTTTGTGAAAATGGAGGCTTCAGAAAAGGGTTGATCCCTGAGATACACACACACACACACACACACACACACACACACACACACACACTCGCACGCGCACTAGAGAGTGAGAGAGACAGAGAGACAGAGACAGAGCAAGATGTTGAAAGTATGACAGCAAACAGCCGTGTAAATGAGGTAACAAGAAAGAAAGAACACACGGACTATGTAGAAATCCACCAATAACTGCTCCTCCACTTTTTCTACAACATAAAATGTAACAAATTTCTTCCCTGAGGCAGATTTTCGAAGGCAGGAGTATTCCTAAGGGTAGGCTCTCTCCTCTTGAATAGTTAAAACACCAGGAAATCTTCTGAGCCTTGGAGGCCACCTTACACACTCAGGTCATCAGCCAATACCTTCTTGGGCCTTCTCAGTTGGGGCTGTCACCACAGAAGCCTGCATCCCATACAGCCACTAAAGTGAGCAGTGGGCTACCCAGGGGATAAATCTGGTTTCTCAAATCAGCTAACCAGTGTCTAACTTAGGGCAGACCACATTATTAAGGTGCTGTTGTAAGCAATGGGTCTGACCTATCTGATGAAACAGTACTGAGTAAGGAACACAGAGAAACACACTGGCCCATGGTCACACCCACCACTCAGAACAAATGCAGGATCCCCAAAAGGCTGTCCTGAATGACGATGCTCACCCGGATGGGCATATGTGTGGCTCTGCTCTTTGAAAATAACTGCCGTTCCTTATTTTATAACACCTGGACTCACCAAATAGCTGGTAACTAGTTGTTGTTTGCCTTGACAAAACACAGCAAAGGAATTTACCACTTGGGACATGATTAGGGTCTTCTATCGGTAGCAAGGGAAAAGACAGGTTGCTAAGGAATGAGAATATAAGCAAGTAAATGAAGTATATTCATTCACCGAGGGAATTTTCTGTATCGAGCTACCTTTAAAAGCAAAGGCTGGGTCTGGGCAAAATCAAACCAACAGTGAGCAAGATGTCTTAGATCTAAATGACATATCTCAATGGGGCTAAGCTCCCGGGGCCAGGTGACAGTCATTCATATCTGACAATGTCATGGTAGCATGTAATAGTCTATCAGTCATCCAAAAAGTCTCCACTACCAATTAGGAGTCCTGTCCCTGTTGGGTATAACTTCCTTGAGTCAAGAGTGCATTGAGGACAGGAAGCAGTAGGCAATAATGATCTCGATATATTAATAAAGGTGATCTTCAGCTTGTGGGTAACATCCAAAACTGACACTGTACGTTGAAAACATAAGCCAAAATGTCACCATTTTTCATTTGTGTATGTATATGTGCCTACATGACTTTATACACACACACACACACACACACACACACACACACACACACACTCAACGCACACACATACATTTCCCAAGACAATGATCCGAGTCTGATCCTGGGTCAAAGTGTCATAGAAGGACCTGGCTCCCAAAGACCATTTTTTGACCTTTGTATATATGTTGCTTATGCAGTCCGCGTGCATGCACACATGCACATACATGTAATTAAAAACATTTAAAAGACATATGTAACTGAAAATACTCATAATGACCTACAAAATGGTCAACCATGACACCTGTCCCTGGAGCCCTAATATGAGTCACCAAGGAAGGTAACCTGCCTGTTAGAAGGACCTTCCTCTAAATGGATGCCCAGGACAGGATGATATTTATTAAGACTGGGCAGCAACTACAAGCTCCATGCTGGATTCAAATAGACGGACACCATAGGCTCCTTACCTCTTACAAATCAAATGGAGCTTACTAGTTCCACTACCTCTCCATCCAGGGGGCCTTTTGGGGTCCCCTTTTCATCTCACACCTTCTCAGAGGCAGAGCCATGATTGTGGATGCCTGGGATGCTTCACGGCCGCACAGAGAGCTGGGGCATCGGCTGTGTGCTTTTTTTTCCACTTCATCTTACCTTAACTATAACGGCGGCACACGTTCTCATCTCAAGCTGCGGCAGAAGGCTGACAGCTAAATTATATTTCTTTGACTACCACTGTAAGTCCTTAGGGATTGGAAAATTCGATCCACTGCAGAGCGGACTATAAATAGCCACCTTCCCTTCCTGCCACCTCTAGTATGAAACCAGCAACTACTAAAAAGCACTCCGTATCCTAGCGTGAGCGAGTCTTCCATGGCTGTGAGGCAAAGGGAAGGATGGGGACATTTGAGACAGGCAAGCCCAGGAGGTCACTGAGCTTTCCTGGCTGAATGGTGGTGGTGATGATGATGATGGAAGGCAAAGAGGGGGAGGGGTACCCAGGAGACATAACCTATTAGATTTGGTTTAAGTTTTCACAAAGACCCAAGTTTAAAGCCTGCTTCTGGACACTTCCTAAGTACATGGTTTTGGCTAAGTGATCCACCATCCTCTCTATACCTCAGAATGATCTCCATGATCCATTCATGGATTAATTAGATTAACCATGAAGAGGGGCAACACGATAGAAAGGGGAGGTTCTTGGTCTTTGCACTGTTGACATTAGAGGCCAGAAACCTGCATAGAGAAAGAAATGTAAACTACTGAACAGCAATCCTGGCCTCCACCTACCAGACGCTGTAGCACCTTCCAAGGCTGGGGCAGTCACAAATGCCTAGAAGGAACAACACAATTGGGCCCTGTGATGGTTTAAAAGGAATGGTCCTCACAGACTCCTGTGTTTGAATGCTTGGCTCATAGGGAGTTGCACTATTAGGAGGCGGGGCCTTGTTGGAGTGGGTGTGACCTTGTTGGAGGAGGTGTGGCCTTGTTGGAGGAGGTGTGGCCATATTGGAGTGGGTATGACCTTGTTGGAATGGGTGTGGCCTCATTGGAGGAAGTGTGACATGGGGGCAGGCTTTGAGATGACATCTGCTCAAGCTATACCCAGTGTGATAACATGGTCTCCTGTCACCTGCAGATGAAATCCTAAGACAGGCCTCTAGGTGAGAACCGCTGTAGAAGGTCCTTAATAAATATATACTTTTCCCTCCTTCCTTCTCAGTCTTCTGAAATTAAGAAAACGGAGGAATTATTCCAGACTCTTCTTTCTTGCCTAATGAGCAGTAACCAAATCTAATATCCTGTATGTATCTCCAAATATCCTCTGTCCTCACCCACTCCTTAGTTTCCACCCTCATCACCACCATTTCAGCTAGGACAGCTCCTTGACCTTCTATGGCTGTCTCACTAAATCTGCTCTCCCTGGTTGTCTTAGTTAGGGTTTTACTGCTGTGAACAGACACCATGACCAAGGCAACTCAAGGACAGCATTTAATTGGGACTGGCTTACGGGTTCAGAGGTTCAGAGGTTATGCAGCAGCATGGCAGCGTCCATGCAGGCATGGTGGGGGAGGAGCTGATAGTTCTTCTGCATCCTCATCTGAAGGCTGCTAGTGGAAGACTGGCTTCCAGGCAGCTTGGACTAGGATATTAAAGCCCATGCCCACAGTGACACACCTACTCCATCAAGGCCACACCTACTCCAACAAGGCCACACCTCCAAATAGTGCCACTCCCTGGGCCAAGCAAATACAAACCATCACACTGGTGCTCCGTGATAAGTTTTATCTCTGTATTGATTCGTTTATTTGCCCAGCTCCACTGAAGCTGAGCACATGCTATGCCACTAAGCTACATCCCCAGGCCACCCCTCAGGTCTCAACTCCCCAACACAACACAGCCTGAAGCTTCCACTCCTGGAACCAGAATGTGTTGGTTCAAGTCCTGCCCCTGATACCTACTACCTCGCTTATTTAACCCCTTTGTGTCTTGGTTTCCCCAACTGCAAAATAAGATATCAGTATCTGCCTCAAACCTCTATTGTAAATATTTTGGCTCACTGAAAAAAAAAATCTTAATGGGAAAAATCACATTTACTGTGTATAACTTAAAATATGCATAAGTTGGGTTAAATTGAGCTCCACTACTTTCAAGGATGCAATTCGTATTTTATGCACACAGGTGCACCTGCCTACAAACATACTATGAATAAATGTAGCATGTTGTTATTAACTATTTTTGGTAGACAACCGATGGGTTCCTGTCTCTGATACAGAACGCATAATATATAACTACATTATCATTTAGAACACGGACAGTTCTACAGATAACAGGAGGTGACTGGTCTTAGGTCAACTTGACACACAAACTAGACTTATCTCCAAGGAGGGAACCTCAGTGAAGAAGATGCCACCATAAGATCCAACTATAAAGTATTTTCTTAATTAGTGATTGATGGGGAGGGCCCAGTCCATTATGGGTGGTTCTATCCCTGGGCCGGTGGTCCTGAGTTTTATAAGAAAGCAGGCTGAGCAAGGCAGGGGAAACAGACCAGTAAGCAGCACCCCTCCATGGCCTGTGCATCAGCTCCTGCCTCCAGGTTCCTGTTCTCCTGGATTTCCTGTCATGACTTCCTTAGATGATGAATAGCAACGTGGAAGTATAAGCCAACTTTCGTTTGGTCATGGTGGTTCATGACAGCAACAGAAACTCCAAGACAGAGAGCTGGTCCCAAATTTCCATCTTTGTCCATCCAGGAAATGGGTGAGAGATCAAGGACAACCTAGAACAGCTAGGCTTCCATAATTGCAGCTGCTGGGGCATTTGCTTTTACTTAAAGATCAAGTACAGGGATCACTCTTCAAAGCCTGGCACCTATCTTTTGACTCCTCTTCATAGCTTAGACCCAACAGGGCCTGTGGAGCCATTTTTCTCCTTAACTCTGCAGGTGCTTCCGTGCAACTTGGATTGCAATCGATCCTGTCTAATCTTTGTGGAGAGATGGGTCGGCGGTTAAGAGCAGTGACTGCTCTTCCAGAGGTCCTGAGTTCAATTCCCAGCAACCACATCATAACCATTTGTAAAGAGATCCAATGCCCTCTTCTGGTGTGTGTGAAGACGGTGATCATGTTAAAAAAAAAAAAATGCTTGTTTTGGCTTTTGCTTTACTGGGGGTCCTGCTACTTAACCTACACTACAACTCGAGATCCTCCTGACTCGGTCTTCAGAACATTAGGCCACACCACACCACAGATGGCTTCTCTCCACACACTTGGATTGCTGTTACTCATCAGCAAGACCACAACCACATGGGCTGGGGAGGAAACCGAGGCAGGCAAGCTGTCATCTAACCTCCACACACATGCATGCATGCGCCTGCGAGCTTGCACCCGACTTAGCAGCAACAAGAAGCTCACAGACTTCTGTATCAAAAATAAAAGATGTCACAAGACAAAGCTAGAATGCCGGAAATAGAAAAACAGCTCTTGACCAAGGAGCCCAAGTGTTTCAGTTCTGCATTCTTTCATCCGTGTGGTCCGATGGGAGAGGTCGCTGCACAACCCTGTGAGTGTACTTGATATCATGCCTGCTTAAATATGGTCCTCACCGTCGTTTCTGTGCTGTATTGTATTACAATGTAAAAATTCCTTTAAAAACCAGGATAGGTGACTGTAGGAAAGGGTAGATGATAGCACAGTCACCATCTAGGGAAGAAACCACTCATGAAATGCAACAGAAATGCAGGGCAGCTTCTTCTCTCCCCACCACCACTACCCCATAGCAGTCCAATCTGAAAGTTGTTTCAAGGCAGAAAGCAGTGTGGAGGAGGAGCAGCGCAGACAGACCTGATGCTAAGACCCAGAATTCCTTTGTGGCAGAGTCTTCACCTGAATGGCGATCTCCAGCTGCAATCACAGCCCAAGCACAAGCTGCTAACAATGTCAGCCAAAGCCTATGTTCTCATAGAACCAGTCTGGCCGGAGACCTAACATCACTTGGCGCTTTTCATCTCAGATGATCAATCTTAAGACCCCACATTCATGCCAAACTGGGCTCAAGGAGAGGAACTCTGACAGTGTCCATCCTGCCCACGGACAGCTATAGAGACAATGACCGGGAGGGATGGCATATTAGACAGATTTGGGAAGAACCAGAAGCTGTCACACAGGTGACCAAGGCCAGCTGCTGTCTCCTCTGATTTAGCCACCCACTCCACGCGTGTTTTCTCATCCCTACCTTCATTGGGCGTGCTCAGTTGTTCTGTTCTGTCTTTACTGATATAGGGCACATGTCATAAGGAGTAAGTCTGTCACAAAACCCTCCCATCAGGTATGTGAGAAGTACAGTATTGGTGAAAGCATTATCACCCACAGATCCTTACAATATGGAGGTGAGTGTCTCGGGTGTCTTCCCCGAGGAAAGAAAGTGTGGACTTTTCAATGAAGCTGAAGTACTCGTTTTTCGTTCTTGTTCTTGTTCTCTCTCTCTCTCTCTCTCTCTCTCTCTCTCTCTCTCTCTCTCTCTCTCTCTCTCTCTGTGTGTGTGTGTGTGTGTGTGTGTGTTATGGTGTGTATGCGTGCACATGTGTGTGTTCCATCTTCCCAGGCCCACGCCAAGGGCCTTCTGAACGTGGACTGAATAAAGGGGTGGACCACAGGGCTGCACAGCTGACTTGGGCAAAACTCCAGGGGCAGAGCAATAAAAGCCATTCCAGTCCCTCCTTGACACATTTTGCAGACAGATGAGCAGATCTAAGCCTCTGTGGACCAGAGGGACACAGAGAGAGACTTCCTGCACAATTGTGGGAATGAAAGGTCCTTAATCTTAAGAGAAAGCCACAGGAAGCCATTCTCTCTCCTCTCCAAGCAGTATACAAAGAGCCCAGCTCCGACTGCCAGGGGCTACTACCCTCAGATAAATAAGGCCTCTGAGAAGAGCAGGATTATGGATGGCAGAGCAGAGCAAAGAGCTCCCGCAGTTTCCTAATGACATCACTGGGTTGACAGACCTGACCTGGGAGTACGTTCCCTAAATGGCATGAGTAGTGAATGAGCCAAGGGGAGTTACAGTCCCAGGGACAGCTATAGCAATCTGCCATCACGCTTACATATCACAGCACACAATTAGAGACTGGCCAACTCAGACCCCAAAACTGCATGACACTGCTAACTGTAGCCTGTAAGCAGGGAGACTGGGAACTAGCAGGGGAAAAAAAGAATCCACCAACAGACTACACGGGAAGGCAGATGCATCCTCTTTCAGAAATACTAGTCAGCTGAGGTAGGGCTCTGATTTGTCTCAGATTAGAAATAGTGCAGTATTTGTCAGCTCCACCCTTTTGTTTGGGAAGGGACGCTCTCTAGGTCACACCCAACACTTAAAGGGCATTAGCTGAAAGGCAAAATAAAGAGCTTCTGACCACTTAGATATTTATGTAAACTGTTGTGCACACATCATTAGAACAAGAAACTACTTGAAGGATGCGGTGGTGCATGTAGGCCTGAGTTATTTGGGAGGTTGAAGCAGGAGGATCACTTTGACCTTTGAGTCCCAAGGTCAGCCTGGGCAGCAAGATCCAAAATGTAATTAAAACAAAGCTAGGCCAATGCACTGAAATAGATTTATATTAAGAGATGTAACTCCAGACCTGCCAGGCAGTGGTGGCGCACACCTTTAATCCCAGCACTTGGGAGGCAGAGGTAGGCATATTTCTGAGTTCGAGACCAGCCTGGTCTACAGAGTGAGTTCCAGGACAGCCAGGGCTACACAGAGAAACCCTGTCTTGAAAAAAAACCAAAAAAACAAAAAAACAAACAAACAAACAAACAAAAAAAACAAAAACAAAACCTCCAGACCTAAGAAAACAAATAAGAGAGACAGACTCAAGTTAGACCTCAGCCCATAATCATCACAGAACACTCCAAAAAAACTTTCAGAGAGCATAGAATTAAATCATTTTTGTGCAACTGTCATGCATAGAAGGATAGAAACACGAAGATCAAGGGTCGAGGTAGAGAAAACGTCTGCAAAAATATCCAGTTTACCAGCCAATCCTGTACCCTTTCTCCTCCCAGCTGGTAGGAGCTCCCGGCTGGCAAAGAGATGACCTTGGTACCCTTGGTAAAGAGCACAAGGCAGGGCCTTGATAAACATGTGCCAACTGAGCAAATATCATATCCATATTCGTACCAAAGTGATCTCGTTTTGGTTTTTTTTTTTTTTTTTACCTGAACCTTGAAGCAAAGGCTTGGGGAGGGGGTGGGCGTTTTCTAGTTTCCTTTTATATATGAGTTCTATCTCCTTAAATATTAAATTTGAGATTAACCTCTAGTAATCATACATATTTATGGACACAGTCTGTGATTGCAGCTATGTGTACATTGCAGGGACCCATCTAGGTCATTTCCATCTCTCTATCGCTGCCTTTGTGTTCCCAGTCTTCAAGTTCCTCTCTCTTTAGTTATTCATAAAATACATAATAGGTTCTTAAGAACTGTAGTCACCACAAGTCCCACAGTTCTGCCTTATTTTTAAACTTATAAAGAAAAAAAAAGTATCTCATAAAAAGAATATACAAGCAGGTAACAAAGAAAATAATTATTTTTAAATTATCTGTAATTCTTTTGCTAAAAGCTAGATCTATCTGGCCACTAACCAGCTGGGATATCCCTAGCCATTTTTTTTTCCCCTTCCCTTTCTCCCTCTTGCTCTGGCCCCTGCTCACTCCTGCCCCACCCCCAGCCATTTTTAATATGTATAAACTTTTCTTTTACAACAGAATTCTATTGTATCAGTTTTATAGGCCTCTAGATGTCATTTCCAAAGATGTTATTACTAACATCTCCATATTCGTCAATATTCTTCAGTGCTACCTCCTACCCACACCCGACTGCTCGACTCCTCTCCGCCTCCTTCTGGCAGTGAGGGCAGGAAAGCTCTCACCCTGGGCTCAATGCGTCCTCTTCGATTAATGCTCACTGGAAGCTAAGACATGACTGCAAGGCAGGCCTGCTAAATGCCAGCTTCTCAAGAATCAACAGAAAGGTGCCCTAGAGCCCACATCAACATGCTCAGAAAGCCACCGAACTCATGTGTCTTCTAAAGCACTGGTTCTCCGCCTTTCTAATGCTTCAAACCTTTAATACAGTTCCTCATGTTGTGGTGCACCCCCAACCATAAAACTATTTTCATTACTACTTCCTAACTTGATTGTGCTGTTATGAATCATAATATAAATATCTGATATGCAGGATATCTGATATGTGAGCCCTGAGAACCACTATTCTAGAGTTAGCAAGACTAAGTTAGGAACTGGGGATACCCAGCTCCTCAGGAGGAGGGAGCTTGCCTTGCAAGCAGGAGGCCATGGGTTAGCCCCCAGAGCACTGGGAAGCAGCCTTGAAGGGGAGAGGAGAGGAGGGGAGAAGAAACAAGAAAGACAAGCCAGGGATGGAGGGGTGAACTTAGTGGGAGAGTACTTACCTAGAAAGACCCTGGGTTCATGTCTTAGACACAAAAAATTCATTCATAAATACAACTAATGCACCCAGCAAAAACTCTTCAATTCAGACTCCCTGAACATCTCAGTGGTGATGTCCCAAACACACACACCAAGATGTGCATATAAAACTAAGGGCTGGAAAGATGGTTCTTCCAAAGAACCTGGCTTCTGTTCCCAACACCCACAGGGCAGCTCACAACCATCTGTAACTCCAATCCCAGGAGATCCAATGCCCTCTTCTGGGCTCTGCAGACACCAGGCATGCTTGTGGTGCACCCATACAAGAACATACATACACACACACACATACACACACACATACATACATACATACATAGTAAATAAGTAAAAAAATCTGCTTAGCCTTATATTAAAACATTTGTAGCCAGGCAGTGAGTGGTGGCATACGCCTTTAATCCTAGCACTTAGAAGGCAAAGGCAGGTGGATCTCTATGAATTCAACGCCAGCCTGGTCTACAAAGCAAGTTCCAGGACAGCTATGGCTACACAACTTGTGTCAAACAGGGCACATGCCCTCTGCCTAGGAGACAGGAAGCAGAAACACATGCGAAGCACTCAAGCACTATTCCCACCTAACTTCAGCTGGCTGAAAACCTCCAGTATCTAGAGCCCTGACCAAGTATCAGGGAACTGGTTGGATGCCACTCACACCCATAACAGGAGATTTCCCACAGTATATATGTCCTTCTTCATGGGACCACTGTCCCAATGAGCCCTTTCATGTCCCAAGTCCAGACGGACAGCACATCACAGCATCTTTCAACCAAAAGAAAACATCTCTGAGAGGCCCTTTTTCTCTTGGAGAATAGAAGATATAAAGAGAATCCACCCTCCCTCTGAGGATGCCTGCCAACAAGTCACCGAACACTGAATGTGATGAGCATTAGGGAATCTGAGTGGCTTGACTTTAGACTTGGTGAGGTTTGAATCAATACATGGCTGCAGTCAGGGACAAAAAGTCAACTGAAGTGTCAAATTCAAACGAGTTTACCCAGTTGCATGTGGTGGGGGTGGCTTTTCTCACTTAGAGTATCACAGCAACAGTCAGCAGTTGGGCCATTTGAATTGAGAGCAAACCTAAATGACTATAATAGAAGTCCAGACAGGTACATTCACCAGCTTCCGTTAGAGCCTGAGCTACAGGCACACACTGGGAATCAAGAATCTCTTTAGCAGGGCTAGTGATGTAGCTCAGTTGGAACAGTGCTTACTTAGCATGAGCAAAGCCAGACAAGTGACAAATGCCTAGAATCCAGCAGGAGGATTGGAAGTTCAAGGTTGTCCTGGGCTCCACAGTAAATTAGAAACTAGATCAGGAGAGAAACAACCCTAAAACTATGTTTCAAGAAAAAAAAAATCTGTTTAGTAACCAAGACTAGGAGTGATGCTGGTAATCAGTTCCTCAGTGACAAGAAATTACAGGAAGGCTCACACAACCAGAAGCATCAGACAAGGAAGGACTGGCACAGAAAAAACCTCTGTGCGCCAGCACATCTCTCTCCTGAAATTTTTTGTATATACTCTGAGGAAAGACAACATTGAAAACACTCAGAAAACTGCTGGTCTCTGCTGCTGTGTCCATTGAGAATGCCCTCTGGATGTTTTTATTAAATATTTGATTTTTTTTAACAGAATATATTGGTTTCTAAATCTAGTTTCTATATATTTCATCTCTAAATTAGGCTCTCATTTCCATATTCTACCAACAAGCACAGAGCTCAAAGTAACAGTAAACAGTACAAATGTTGCCACCTATAGTCAGAAATTGAGAGTATCTGTTTGTACTGCCACCTGCAAGAGAAACACTGTAACAACAGAAGTAACTTTCAGTTCACCCTCCCCACACCCTTCATTAATCCCAATACTGGATTAGTCATTACAGCGTGTTCATTTCTTAGTGTGGACTAGCAAAAGTTTGCCGTAACAAATATTTCAAAGCCAGATGTGGCGGCACACAGGCACAGTCTCAACTGCTAGAGACAGAAGCTGAGAGGATGACAGGCCAAGAGGTTCAGGACATCCCTCTACCAAACTCTTAAAAACCAAACAAAATAAAACAAAAACCAGAATGGCAAACTCATCTAACCAAACACCTGCAACACCAAAACTGAAATCTTGTGAGCTTTCCTCCCCCCCCAACCCCCCAACCCCCCCACCCCCCAGCTGCTACTCACCAAAAATGCAAAATTAGTTGGGCAGTGATATCACATGATTTAATCTCAGCACTACCTAGGAAGGCAGAGACAGGTGGGTGGGTCTCTGAGTTCAAGGCCAGTCTGACCTACAAACTGAGTTCCAGGACAGCCAGGGCTACACAGAGAAACCCCTTCTCGAAAACAAACAAAACAAAATTAAGGACGACAAAATCTGTTTAGCTTATCTTTTAATTCAAAGGAAAAAAATGTTTTTTTTTTTTTTTGGTTTTTTGAGACAGGGTTTCTCTGTATAGCCCTGGCTGTCCTGGAACTCGCTCTGTAGACCAGGCTGGCCTCGAACTCAGAAATCCGCCTGCCTCTGCCTCCCAAGTGCTAGGATTAAAGGCGTGCGCCACCACCGCCCGACTGAAAAAAATGTTTTAAAGGTAAAGCAATATGCTTTCATTCTGTCACACAGAACCATTTTAATTTGGATTTGGTTTTGTTTTTTCCCAGGGCTGTGGATCCAACCCAGGGCCTCGGGCATTACCTGTTTTTATTATGCTATTTGAAACACCACACAAGGCAGAAAGGTGATTAACTGAGCCATGGATTCATCTAATTTACCAGGAAGTCATATGTGTTGTTGCAATAATGTTGCATTCTAAAGTGATTCATAACTTTAAACAGTTTAAAAGACATGTAATTCCCATGTAAAGCACATGTTCAGTTTATAATTTACAGTATAGAACTCAATGCATTTACTCCATTCACAAGAATTTCTTCCTTGAACACATCCTTTTTTTTTTTTTTTTTTTTTAGCACACAGTATATGGAAGTTCCCCAGATTCCCAAAACCAACTTTCAGATACATGGTCCCCAGTAATAGGAGTACCCACTGTCTCAGTGATGCCCTAGAACCACAAGATATCTCTATTTCCTTGGCAGCTAAGAAACTGTTGTCATCTCAGGATTTCCATTTTGCTACTGTTCTTAGTCCTTGCAACAAGTTATTTGATTCCTTTGGTTAAGACAACTGCTTTTCCATAATAACAATAATTCAAGCTTCCTGAAAAATAGAACAATGTACTATGAAGAAAAAGCCAAAGTTACTCTTTTGAGCCCCGGGTCTTACTATGTAGCCTAGCTAGCTTCCAGCTTGCCAATCTCCTGTCCACTGAACAAAAGGAGACTACGGAGAGGCTCACAAGTGGGAAAGGGCATGTGTCATGGGTCCTGGCTTTTAGCTCTAGCGTAAACAAACAACAAAGTTTTTAAGTGGTACTGTAAAGCCTAACCTCTGCTTTAGTTTCTCAATGTTTAGCAAGTGCGCATGCAGCAGGCAATTCACCCAGTGGTCCTGCCCTCACAGCCTATGAGGACTGCAACCCTGACACAGCACTAGGGATAACACCACTGGGAATACAGTCTGGCAGCCCACACACCTTAGGATACAGACATTATGTGCACCGTAAACATCAGAAAGCAGCCTTGTCCTGAACATCTTCCACAGCTGCCAGGATGAGCTCACGGATGGCTGTTTGAGAGGTACCAACAGAGGGTCTGGTTTTTCCTCCACGAATGCCCATTAAAGACTGTTTCTCTCCCTCTAACCCTTGCTCAGACACAGATGCAGAAATTGGTCTTGAAAGTGCTAACTTGAATCTGCAAGCTCTGTGGAGAAGCATTTGCTTAATATGCAAAGCCCTGAGTTCAAGCCCAAACAAACATCCCGGCAAACAATAGGGAAAAAAAGTTCCATTACTACACATTCTGAAGCAGACTTAAAGCTTAGAGTAAATCACAGAGGTTTCTAAGAACTCATGGGCTCTGAAACACCCTTGTTTCATATTTTAACATCTATGAAATAAAGATACTTCCTAAACTTGACAGCATGTCTTACTTGAACAACAATATTAGTTTTGGACATATAAAAAAAATGATGCATCTTAAGATGGCTGTGCCCTTAAAATGAAACCAATATGCTATCTACGGCCAAGTTACCCTTAAGTGTTCATTAGCAAGTTTATAATCATATACAAATCAGTAGGGACCCCTTACGGCAATAGAGAAGAGCACTGACTGTGGTAACTGTACACACTGCCACACAGGAGAGGCACACACAGCTACTCTCTGTTGCCAGGTGAGAATATGACCCAGAGAAGCTAGGTCTCTCACCATTTTTCATGAACCCGTCCCCCCATCCCCCAAGCTTTAACACAGTATGGGGACCACAGTAATGAGGACTAGTAGGTCATTTTGGTCAGTGATCATTTTCCACCATCATGAATAATCAAGCTGTGAAAACCACTCAAGATGCTCTGAAGAAAAAGGGAAGTCTGTCCGCATCCTTTAAGAACCAGGGCTCTGGGACCAACAGGTCCACTCACTCCCTGAATATTATTCACGCGGTTCGTTTAAGGGATCTTAGCTTCCATTCCTTAGCCAGAAATAACAGAATACTGTAGGGTCTCTAATGAAGCCTAAGTTAGATGGCATATGCTTAAGGCTTAGTACTTGATGCTTATCCTTGTTTGTATGGAATGAGAGATACATCCCAAGTTCCAGCTCAAGCTATGGCCTCATCTAGCCACCAAAAAAGCATGTTAAGTGACAAATCCCATCATTTTGTCTCTTTGGGGTTGTGGATGCTTGTTTTCTGGTTTGTCTGTTGGCATTTAGCCCAGGCTGGCCTCGAGCTTACCATCCGTTCCTCTGCCTCCCAAGCGCTGGGATACCACAGCTAACCCTTTCAAAAGGCTGTTGTTCAAACTCTCGATATATTATCCAATAGAAACTCTCCCCCACCCAAAAAAGATACCTGTCTCAGGTGTAATGAAATATTCCAGAAGGGTAACAATATTATTCCTTAAACAGGCCAACATGGGACTACAGAGGGCCATAATTAAATACAAACAAGAAAAAGGCTCTTCGAGCACCCAAATCAGTGACAGAAACAGGTCCAAATCATCCTGATTCAAAACCAAATCCAATCCTCGGCCACGAGTAAGAATTGCTGTTCATTACCTAATCCCTTCAATACCCAAACTCCTTTAATGGAGCTTTTGATTTTGGTTCCTGAAACTGACATGATTTGAATCAGAGTGAATACAAATTTGAAATATCCCAAAGAAATTCAGCTGCAACGCATGGCAAACATTAAGTAGCATGTACACCCATGGGGGCAAAACCTACATCTCAATCATTCTCACTCCATTGACTAGCCAGACCTCAGGCCGATGACCCCAGGCACCAGAGTCTTGGCTCTGCCATCCTGCTATGTTCTAGATTAGCACCATGCTTGACCAATAGCAGTAGAGAGCTCCCCGGTGCTTTAAAGATGGAACAGGACTAAGTCCATTCCAAATACATAATGCTTTCTGCCACTATCAAATATAAACACAAGTCTACTTACAAGAGAACTCTGGGTACCCTACACTTGTTGAGAGGCTTACAAGTGGACTCCTCTTTACAGCTAAATAAGCACCTTCCCGCGATCCTTGCAGCCCACTGGTACACCCTATTTAACACAACTTGACAAGCCTGAGGTGCTTGGGCATTCCACTTCCAGAGCCTGTTAATTACTCCCATTTGTTTGCTTACAGACTATTTCTGGAGGCACGACAAACCAAGTGCATTTAATAATTTGACATTAATATTTCACAAAGGCATTCTGTCTGTCTTCAAAAGACCCCCTGAACAGAGAGAAACCTCCCATACCAAACAGATACCTTAAAAATATGAAGGCATTCATTTTCTATTGGTAACAGAAAAATGAAAAAGGTAGGTGAGGCTTATTTTGTGTCATATATGATGTGTGTAACTAAACAGAACCATCAGTAGCAAGGCAATACACAGATAAATTGTGTCTTCCTAACACCTTGCTATTCCCTGTACAGTCCGAGTCACAGGCAAGCCCCCACACACTCGGTTCCCCCACACACTCAGTTCCCCCACACACTCGGTTCCTGTCTGTGCTCTTTGCTTTCACACCCCACATCAGTCAAGATCAACAGTGAGTCTCCAAGACAAAAGTGGCAAGAAGCGCCCGCCCCGAGGTGGATTCTGACAGTGGCTGCCATCGTAAACAAAGCACAGACACAACCCTGACAGAAAGGATCCCTTTATGCAGATGCATTTTCCAAAACAGTCTCGAAATATTTCTTTCAAGCAGCTTTAAAAAAATAATCATGTTATTTTTAAAAAATAAATAAATAAAGAGAACCTAAGATGAAACACGGCTGTCTTCATCTCCCTTGACACCTCACCCAGGAAGCCCTTTGTTTAGGAACATCAGAATCTCAGCACTGCCCTCCAGCACCAGATAAGGAGCGAGGAGGAGAATCCCCTAGGTAAACAAAACAATTCTACTTTCACCCATCTCCAGGTAACGGGGCACGCACGCGTGCACACACACACACACACACACACACACACACACACACAATTTATTCTACACACGTATGGCAAATAATCAAAAACACATCACATTACTAGCATTGTGATCATTCTTTGATCACAAGCAGTCCAGTAAGCCTATCTAGCACTATCGAAAAATAAAATCAACCCCTACACGCCCTGCCTTCCACAAGATACCCATTTCTTTCCACACGTACGTAAAATACACACACACACACACACACACACACACACACACACACACACACACACCAGTAGGGAAGCTGCAGAATGCAAAGCCATAACGTGAGTCTGTCTCAGATAATAGACTCTCCTTAAACCCCACCCCCATCACCAGAGAAAGAGCGAACCTCAGAAAGAAAAGCAGGGAGGGTAAGAAAGAGAAATCGAGAAAGCCCAAATTTCCAGGCATCCACTTTTCATGAAATGCACAACCAGGATAGGAAATACCTCCCTGCTGAGTAATGCTTCAAGGGTTGTAAATTCACCTCTCGAAAGGGGAGCCAGACCTGGGCGCGCACCCCGCCAGATGGCGAACCACTCCTACCTGCTCCATCCAGCCTGCCTGTCACTCCGCGCCCGCGACAGGCCTCCCACCCCCCTTTTTGGCAGAGCAACACACCAATAAGAGTCGAGAACGGCTGGTCGAGTGAGGGCTGAACAGTGATTTAGCAGGATCGTTTCAAAAGAGGGAGTGGGGACCGCGATGAGCGAGTGAGGTTTTTAAAAACAAAGCCCTCTCCAGTCAAACCGACCGTTTGGGGGGTGTGGCTTATTTCATTCGTTTTATTAATAAAAGAGATCAATGGAGCTTTCTTCTCTCCACCCACCCCAAGAGATGCCGGGCTTTGAATCGTCTGGACCAGAGAGAAATGGCAGGGCTGCAAGCTTCCCCTAAGTTTCCTGCAGCACCTGCCTCCTCCCCAGATCACCTCCACACACCAAAATAGGAGACTATGGAATGCACAAGCCCAGCTCCAGACTTTGCAAGACCCAGGGGCGGCCGCATGCAACTCTCCGGGTGTCCCTTACGCTCGCCGGGATCTGCTCGCATCCGCTACGGAGCGCCCATTAGCAAGAAAAGTCCCAGGGGCAGACACCACTAGGCTCCTCAGCAGCCCCCAGATCGCCTGCACCACGCAAAGACCCCTGCAGCCACCTAAATGTGACACACGCCACGGACTCCGGGCTGCAGGATCGTGGTCCAGAAAAGTTGCCAACAGCCCCGAGAGACGCAGCTTGCAGAGGAAAGAGACCTGCGGGGCAGCGGCGCACGCGGCCTCCGCCCACCCCGAAAGCCCCGGGCGGAGAAGCGCACCTCCCGGGGGAAGAGGGAGGACTAAGCCACTCACCGCCCGGGACCCCTCGGGGTCACCCGGAGTCCTGGAGCCCCTGCTGGCTGGGAACGCTCACCGCGGAGTGGGCCCCGTCCCCTCCGCACAGCGCTCTAGGCAGGAACTCACCTCCTCTTCCGAAAGTCCGTAGACAGGCTCCCCGAGTCCGGTCGCCATGGAGCCGGCGCCCCGCGCGGGGTCCTGGACGCTGCAACGGGCTGAAGTGCGTCGCGGGGCCGCGACCCTCTGTCCTTCTGCGCCGCCCGGCGGGGAAGGGCCGGCAGGTGAGGCTGCACCCGGCCGCGACGCCGCTTCCTCCCGGAAGGCTGCGGGGACGCGCGGACAGGCGGCTCCGAGAGCGCGCCGAACGGCGGCTGGCCGGGAGTTCTCCCCGCTCTGCGCTGAGCCAGCCGGGCTCCCGCCCCCGCCGATGGCTCTCCCGGCCTCCCCAAGCCCGCTCGGCGATCCCCGGGACCCGCGCGCCCGCCCCTCGCCTGCTCCGCCCGGCCGGCTCTCCCCGCCCCGCCAGCGCCGCCAGGCGCCCACGGGGACCCTCCCGCTCGCCTGGGCGGGCACTCGCGCCCCCCAAGCCAATCACAGGCCGGGCTGGGGGGCGGGCCGCGGGGGTGGTGGTGTTTCGCCCCACGCCCACCCCACCCCCTCGCCTCCTGGGTCACCCGGCGCAGAGCGCTGAGCTGGGGCGCGCCCTAGCGGGCTGGGCCTGCCGGGCTGACCCTACTCTTGCCCCGCTTCTCCCTGCCCTGGGGATCCGGTAAACTGGACCTTGGAGGACCATGAAGACCCCGTGAAACAACAACAAAGCCACTATGTCCGTTTTTATCTCTCTCTCTTTTTTTTTTCCTAATCCAGAGTCTCTAAAAGAGAGCGACGATGCTTGTTTCTAGACCCCCCCTTTAAATTCTTGGCAGCTATGGCAGGCCAGACTTGGCTAACAGCTTCAGCTCAACCAAGCGATTTTCCTCGCCGGGCGGCCAGCCTAGGAGAGGCTGCCCCGGTGTGGCCGCGAGTCGCCATTGCTGGTGTCAACTCTACTGGGAACAAAACCAACTCCGCGCCCGCGCTGAGTACACACCCACCCACTTGAAACTCGGCTGCCTAGTTCTTTGATAAAAGCTCGTTTTTGTAAGGCACAACGTGAAATACCAGATTCAAGTTTAAGTTTGTCCTTTACATATGCAAACGATGGAGATGTCTTATTAGCCACCGTAGGAATCTTCCCACGTTCCAGATAGGGAGTTTCTCTAGCAAGCCCTTCATTTAATCCTTCGAGGTTAAGGAATGCAGGAGGCTACTTTAAATAAGAGAAATTCGTCACTCTACTTTTATCAAGAAGTCTTTCCTAGGAGTCGGGCGTGGTGGCACGTGTCTTTAATTCCAGCACTGGGGAGGCAGAGCCAGACAGGATCTTTGTGAGTTCGAGGAACAGCTAGGTCTGCATGGTAAATTCAGGACAACCGTAGCTGTACAGAAAGACGCTGTAACAAAAAACAAAACAAAACAAAAAAAAAAAAAACCGAAAAGGAAGCCGTTTGTTCCTTAAATTTAAATGTTTAGTGCAGTGGTAAATTAGAAAAGAAAACAGGAAGAACATTTTGTTTGCCTTTAAATAGCACCAGAGTGTCTGGTATTGTCTGGGTGGTTAAGATTTTCACTGAAGGAAGAGAGAACTCACAAGATCAACTGATTCAGCTTGCCGGTCCCAGTTTAATGACCAAGTACCTTCTGTGCACTTGCAAATCAAAACGAGGGATGTTGAACCAACCCCAAACTTGAGCTCTCTCCAATGCAATGTGCCCCAATGTAATGACTTTCCTTTGAAGTTAGCCCCATGGAATCAACACACTGCTCAGAAGTCTGGGTGGGGGAGGGAGGGAGAGGGAGACGGAGGGGGAGGGGTGAAACCGGGGAGGGAGGAGGAACCGGGAAACAGAGGACTGCTTCTAAGTATGGTGGAGAAAGTTATATATATATATATATATATATATATATATATATATATATATATATATACACATATACATGGGAGAGCATAGACAAAGGCAGAGACATCTGGGAGAGTCCAGAGTGGACATGACCCTGAGAGAAGGGAAGAAAGAGAGAGGAGAGCCGCTTCCAGCCAGGGCCAAGAGAGTAGATGAGAAGATACAGGTAACCAAAATGGCTGTAGGGAAGGGCAGTTGGGAGAAAGGAAGCCCAGTCCTCCAGGATGGAAAACTTTAGGGTAAGGAGTAGGGTGTGCCGGCCACACCCTGTAACAGGTAGGACTGAGGAATGCTGGGAGAACCTAGCCCTCAGATCGACTTTGATATGTTAAATGGACACCTCAGCCATTTGTTCTCGGTTTGAGACCTAACAGGAACCCCAAGATCCCTACTGAGAAATAAAAGTTGTGAAAGGACATGTCTTAGACCAATGCTGTCCTGAGCTTTTTTATGCCAAGAATTTTCAATTTTCCAAACTTAGATTATTTCTCTTTTTAATAAAAGGTACACACACACACACACACACACATTTTAGATGCCCTTCTATATGACTATGGACCTATGACTCACATAAACAGAAATTGTGCCGGGCAGTGGTGGCGCATGCCTTTAATCCCAGCACTTGGGAGGCAGAGGCAGGTGGATTTCTGAGTTCGAGGCCAGCCTGGTCTACAAAGTGAGTGCCAGGACACCCAGGGGCTACACAGAGAAACCCTGTCTCAAAAAACAAAACAAAACAAAAAAAAACCCCAGAAATCGTTGCTTTTCAACATATGCAATCAAGTCTTTGTCAAATTTGCAGTTTATGTTGTATTAGGAGACAAGGTGAATGGGGTGATGAACTCTTTAAATTTCCTGAAAGGAAACTTTATTGGGGGGGGGGGCTTGAGAGATGATTCAGTAACAAGCCCATCCTCCTGCAAATACCTGCAACTCCAGATCCAAGGGATCTAATGAGTTCTTCTGTCTTCACAAGTGTGTGTCCACTCATGCAGACATACATATAAATAAAACAAATTTTAAGAAAAAGTATCTCTCAGAAAAAAAAAACAAAAACAAAAAAAGAAAAAGAAAAGAAAAAGTATCATTCTCATCCTAGAGGTGAGGCTGACTTAAACAGCTATTTTCTCCAAATTGAAACAATCTCTCCAGGAGGAAGGCTCCTAAGATTGGCTCAGACAGCTAGCTACAAGGCTTACATGGAAGCAGTAAATTGCTGAAGGGAAGGCCAGCGGTGCCTGGAAGTTGGGCAGGGAGCTCCAGTGATGTCGTCTTCTGATAGCATAGATGGGCTTTTCCAGGGTGCAGCTGACTTTGAGTCACCCAAGCTCCTTTGAGTAATCCCAACAAACTCACCAGTTCCCTAAGCTACATCATCAGAGGAACTGTTTCATCGTGTCCTGTCTGAGATGAAGACACATCTGTTCATCTCTCCCCAAGAAAAGCCATCCAGCAGGCACAGTCATCCAGACACCATAGAGGGCTGTCAAGCTGCCTCATCCAGCCTCTCACCATCCTGCTCCCTCCCTGTGCCCATCATAGCCGGTGCCACCTGCAGTCTGGGTCATGCCCTTGACATTCTCTGAGGGGCGGATATTAGAAGTGAGGCATGACTGTGATCAAAATAGTGCATGCATGTATTACATCCTCAACGAATCAGCAAACGTTTATATTGAACTACACATAGGAAATTTGCCATGTGTCATTTATGATGGACAGTTTATGAAATTATCATCTGTAACATGTCCAATGGCCTCTGTGAACAGGTTCAAACAGAACATTTATTACTATATGGATCTATAAAGGAAACAGTCTTTTAAGAAACTGATGAGTTTTTGCATTGTGGATAACCAAAAATGTTTTACTTCATTGTGATTTTTTCTTTTTTGTTGCGTTGACTACCCAAAGATATAGAGCATTGAGCCATAAAAGAACCCACTTAAAACTATCATCTCCTTTGCAGCTGAGTACCAACTTTCCCCCACTGGTGGTCTTGTACACTTAATGCACATTAAGGGGTATTTGGGGAGCTTTAAAAATGGACGGAACGTCTTTAATCCCAGCACTTGGGAGGCAGAGGCAGGAGGATTTCTGAGTTCGAGGCCAGCTGGGTCTACAAAGTGAGTTCCAGGACAGCCAGGGCTACACAGAGAAACCCTGTCTCGAAAAACCAAAATAAATAAATAAATAAATAAATAAATAAATAAATAAAAATAAAAATGGACGGAAGGGTGGGTTGTTCTCACAGGGTCAGTGGAGGAGGGCAGGTGTCAGTGGTTACTGTAGCAGCACAGGTGACCCTCAGGTGCAGGTTAACTTGAGATCTGTATCCCAAGCCATCAGCTCCTAGACTTCTCCATGAACACCGGAGGATCTACCAACCCAGGCATGTAACTAATACTGGAGGCCATGTGGGGTTGGTTTCAAAGCTTTCCAGATGATTCTGAAACACAGCAAAGATTAGGGACCCCTGGACTGAAGTTTTATTTTTGCATTTGTATATTTTGATAGCTTTTATTCCTTTGTTTTTTCACTTGAGAAGAAACTATATATTGAAAACATGCACAGATCTTTTGTAGACTAGCTAGGATGTGAACATCTACCCTTTGTGTGGAATATCCATCAGCGTCGCCCAGGGATCTCGGGTTGTTATGGGTGGGGTGGGTGGATAAAGATAGCTATGAGAAACTATACGGCATTATTAGCTAAAGCAATCAGTTCTTTCCCTTCAGTTTCACGTCTGTTCAGAAGCCATGCAGTAACTTGTGGCTTCTCTTCTGAAAGCTGTTGCATTTTGTCTTTGACATCTTAGATCTGACAGTCGAGGGTGTCTGGTGATCTTCACTGGGATCATCAAAAATGAAGGCTAAGCGAACACAAGCTTCAAATATGAAGGGCCATGTCAAACACATAAAAACATAGCAGCACAGGTGACAGCCTAGTTAAAGCCGACCTGCCGGTTTGCCGATTATTGAGTTGTCTAGCAGAATTCTGTGAGTCTTAATCCCATCTGGGGAAAAGCATAGTGTAGAATAATATACAACACCGCAAACTTACACAGGTTCATCAGTTAATGCTGATTTTCCCCAGTGGCTATGTTTCCTAGGATTCATGTTGAAAATGGCTACAGACTTGGAAAAGCTGGAGCTTAGCAACATTCCTTGAGTGGCAGAAAAGATCTCAAAAAAAAAAAAATTAAGCTGTTTGTGATTATATGGAAAAATAACTATCGTTCAGGTTTTTGACCGTTACAGAGGTAGGTGACAATGCATGACTTGCAGATAACTACTTTTGTGCAAAAGCAGCTATGGCTTTTTAGGAAACACAGTTTGAAGACCTGTGTAAATTTTTTATGAAGACCTTCAAAATTACATTTTGGAGACATATAGAGTCTGGTACTCTAAAAATGATAAAATATCAAGATTTAGATGTATGATTATTTGTTCAACTGACAAAACATCTGCCTTCTGACTGACTGCATGAGCAATTTCCTCCTTCAAAATCATCATTTCTAAGATGATACACCTGCCCCATGTTACTGTGCACTCTTCTGAGTTTGCAGTAAGAAGTGTTCTCATTGCTTTCTTTCTGTGTTTCTTCTCCTGGTTGACAAGCAAGTCTGCATTTCTATTCTTTCGAAGGTTACACTTGACACTTTACATGTGCCTAAGGTTATAAGTTGGAGTAACATTCCTGCTTCTGAGAAATACAAAAAAAAAAAAAAGAAGGTTAAAACTCTGGGTTTTGTTTTTATTTGTTTGGTTGGTTTGGTTTTAGTTTTTCCAAGTTAGGGATTCTTTGTGTCATTCTGGCTGTCTTGGAACTCAGGCTGTAGACTGGGCTGACTTTGAACCAGAAATACACCAAACTCTGCCTCCCAGGTGCTGGGATTAAAGGTGTGTGCTACCTGTTTGCCTGCTTTTTGAGACAGGCCTCACTATGTAGCCTTGTTGCCTTTGAACTCACCAAGAGCCATCTGCCATTGCCTCTGAGTGCTGGGATTAAATACATGTGCCACCACGCCTAGGTAAAACACTGTTGTTAGGTTACGCTTTGTTTTAATTTTTTAAAAAAATTCCTTATACAGTATTGCTATTACGTTTCATTTTGAACTATATTTGTGATGATGAATAATTAAACCTGGAGCCACACAGGAGCAAGGCAAGAGAGCTACATCCCTAGCCCTGTTTCCATTCTCCTCACTGACCCACCCTTTCTCTTAACTACAACATTGGACTGTATTGCTACACAACGTTTAAAGTTTTGCCAATATAGTTGTTAGGGGTTTTCTGTGTTAGGCTCCTTATTGCTTTTTATATGTTCCTCTAGGGTCATCTTTTCCAGAAGTTTGTCCTTTTAAATTACTTTGTAAAGAATCAAGGGAGATAAACCCAAGCTTCATTCATCTGAAAACATCTACCCTGGCCCTTCCTTGACAGATGATGAGATGATGCAAGAGTCAAAGCTCTTGTGGAATGTGTCTGGGTCTCAACAGGCTGGAGCTATGCCTCTTAAGTCAAGCTCCCATTGTTGAAGATGAAATGTTCAGCTTTTGGTCTAATTAGGTTGCCATATCTGCTTTCAGGATCTTGGTGTTCCAAACTCTCTATTATTTCTGCACCTGGGACCTTGTTTCTCTTTGCCTCATACCCCTTGCACTTACATGGATTTAAATCTTTCATAACCCCTGGAGAATACTTGTCTCTTATGTCTTCATTTAGACCTCTCGCCCATTCTCTTTGTTCTGTCCTCCTGGAACTCAGCTAATTGCATTTTTCTGTTCCCTTCCCCGTCTTTCAGCTACCTTCACATACTCTACCTCCTTATCTTTGCTAAATTTCAAATGAATTCTTCAACTATCTCTCCCACTTTACTAAAGAGTTATTTCATTGAGTCTAATTTTCTGTTTAATTCAGCAACTGAGTTTTGATGGAACAATTATTAGTTTTATTTTTAAAAAAAAAAAAACTCTTTTCCAAAACAATTTCATCATTCTTTTTGCTTGTTTTAATGGGGATTTTAGCCTCATCATTCTTGGTAGTTTCTGGTTCTGTGTTTCTATTGTTTATTTTATTAACTATTTTTATTCTTTTTAAAGATTTATTATGTATACAATGTTCTGCCTGCATGTGTGGCCATACACCAGAAGGGGGCACCAGACCTCATTATAGATGGTTGTGAGCCACCATGTGGTTGCTGGGAATTGAACTCAGAACCTCTGCAAAAGTAGCCAATGCTCTTAACTTCTGAGCCATTTCTCCAACCTTATTAACTATTTTTCAGCACTACTGAGGACTAAGCCCTATGGCTCTACAGGTACTAAGTAAGTGCTCTACCACTGAGTAATATCCCAAGCCTCTTGATTGAACATTTTATTTTTTAATTTATTGTTATATTTGTTGAAACAGGGTCTTACTCTGTGTACCCCTGGCTCCCTTAGAAGTCACTATGCATAGCAGGCTGACTTTGAACTTACAGCAATCCTCCTGCCTCTGCCTCTTGAATGTTGCAATTAAAGATTTGAATCACCATGCCCATTATTTTAACTAACTACTATACAGCTTGTCAATTTTAATATCCAAACATTTGAGTGGTGCCTTCCAGTGTTTCTGCTGATGCTCACTCACGGTAACTCTATTTCATATTTGACTTTTGTGCATTCATTGGGTCATTATCTTATTTAATGCCAGTTCCCTGAAATCAAAGGTAGATTTAGGTTTACTTCTGCTAACAACAAGGAAACAATACCATCTTAACCCCATTCGAGAGTCCCAGTTGCATACAGAAGTATCAGTTTAGCCACTAGCTGAAGGATCAATTCCACCCTCAACAGTAGTCCTGGTGTGGTGAGCATTTACTACTTTCTTGAGACTTGCTATATTTTTCAGGGGGTAGGGACATGGCATCTCTCTCTGTCCATTCATTTTTATTTCCCTATCTCTTTCAAGTGTTCCAGCCCCAATGATTGTGCACTTAGCCATGTATTTACATATGCTTACTCAAGAAATGGCAGGTCAGCTAACTCAAACAGAGACCGTTAGCTGTACAAGTGAGCGCCATCTCTTTAGAATGATGAGGTACATTATTTTCAAAATGGATTTAAGCCTGTGATGGTGAATACTCATTGCTAACATGATAGGACCTGGGATCACCCTAAGAGACGTAGCTCTGGGTGTTTCCAGACAGGTTTATATAGAGACCCACCCTGAACATAGGCAGCACCATCCTGCAGGCTGCCATCCTAGACTGGCGAAGAAGGGAAAAGGAGAAGCTCAGCTGAGCACCATCATTCATCTCTCTGTGTCCTGACTGTGACCAGCTGCCTCATGCTCCTGTCTCCACTGCCTGAGCTGCTCTACCACCACACCTTCTCTGCCAGGATGGATGGTACCCCAAACCTAGAAACCCCCTTCCCAGGATAAGCTGCATAAGAACAAATTGTCTCATCAGCTATTTTGTCATAGAAATGAGAAAATCAACCAACACAGAATCAAACAGTGGGTTCTTATTTCCAAGAAATCAGGGTGTTGGGATTAGTCCCGATATTGCTATGTATTCAAAGGCACTGGATCCCAAAATCTGGTTATCTCAAGATGAGTGATTTCTCACGTACACCAGCTTTTGTGGTGCAAACCTTGACTTCCAAGTTATTCCTGATTGGTTAGTAAAGATGCCAATAGTCTGGGCTGGGCAGAAGAGAGGGAGCAGAGCAAAGGTTCCCAGGCTTGATGTCTCAGGCAGAGACCAGGCAGAGACCATGAGAAGAGAGAGGAGGAAGAGAGAAGTTTCCGTGGGGTAGGTGGATCTCGGGCACACGGCCACAGGGGCTGGCCTGATGGAGTAGAACTGGCCTGGGTGGAGGAACATGGCAAGTGAGATCTTGGGAATCACCACAGGGAAGTAGATAAAGTAGCCTAGAGGGCTGATACCTGCCCAGCTCCAGTGCTTTTAATCTTATTGTAAATCTAAAGGTTTCTGTGTCCTTTATCTGGGAACAGTGGTGTGAGTGGGGTAGAAACCCCTAATAGATATTTAAAGCAACGAGGGGGTATAGCAAACCCCCACAACAACAACAACAATAATAACTATGATATCAGAAAGTCTGTTAATTAATTTTTCTGGTAATTTGCCATCATAGTAAATTACCAAAAGTTTGGTGGCTTAAAACAGCAAAAATATATTTCTTTAATGTTCTGGGGGGGGGGGAAGAGCTCAAAAATCAGCATTTCTGGGCCAACCAAAGTGGAATGTGACCCAGTAGGTAGAGTACTGGTCTAGCATTCCAGAGACCGTGGGTTTGCCCCATGCTCCTGGTAAAACGGAGTAGTGGCATTCAGGCTTGGAATCACAGCACTCCGGAGGGTGAATGAGGAGGATCAGAAGTTCACAGTCATCCTTGGCATCGGACACTTCCTGGCCAACCTGGGCTACCTGAGACTGTGTATCAAGACAAAGAGAGCCAGTTAGATGGTCTGTTGGGCAAAAGCACTTGTTTTGCAGGCCTGCTGTCCTAAGTTCCATTTCTACAGCCTAGAGTGAAGAAAAGAAATGACTTTCTGAAAGTCATTAGGTGTTTTATAGGATTATCCTATTGGCCAAATAACCACCAACTTGAAGCGTCCAGATGTGCCTGCGTATAGTAGATCACCCCAGCTGGGCTTGCTTAGTGTTTACATTCCCTCTTAGAGTAGTGGGAAGAGTCTTGAGACCCTTACCTGACTATCATGCCACTCCCTACTACCTGTTGTGTACATGTGGCCTCATGGAGGGCCTAGAGTATATAGGCTGGAAATGGGGAGACTGAGGGGGACTCCATCTATGTGGCTATAGAGAAGTCCTCCTTCCTGATGGGTAAAGACTTTTTACTTCAGCCTTTTGTGGAGAGAAATACTCACACCCTTGTAGATAACACCTCACTTTGCTCTGTAAGGAAGCCCAATAAACTCATTGGTTCCCTAGAGTGAAGTTTGGTGGAATGGTGCCTTTGGGACCTTGGAAGGAAATAGGGGTGTGGGGGAGTGTTAATATCTCCCCGTGGGAAGAAAATTTAGCAACAGTTGTTCTCTGACCCTCACAGAATTGCTGTGGCACATGTGCAGTCTACCCTCCATACCCCTTCCCTGCTTCAGCATGTACACACACACACACACACACACACACACACATCCATACAAAATAATAATAAATGAAATAAAAATTTGTGTAAAAGATCTGGACCCAAACCAAGATGCTGTGGCCTCTTGTGGGTGTATAGTGAAGAATCTGTGATTTAGCCTTCTGACTTCTGCAGGTGAATTCCAGCATTCCCTGGCTCACAGTCGTGTCCGCAAGCCTTGTTGGAAGCCAGTGGCATCTCCAAGTTCCTCTGTGCTGGGTACAATCTCACCCAGTGTTATTCTGTTCCTAGTCAGACTTTCTTTGCCTCCTATCTTGGAGTAACCTCTTCATCTCACCACAACATTGTCCTGTCTTTTCCTTTCCTTTCCTTTCCTTTCCTTTCCTTTCCTTTCCTTTCCTTTCCTTTCCTTTCCTTTTCTTTCCTTTCCTTCCCTTCCCTTCCTTTCTCCCAACTATTTCTTCCCAACTTGGTCTTGCTTAATAGCCCAGGCTGGCCAGGAACTCAGTCCTGCTGCATCAGGTGTGGGATTGCAGGTCTATGACACACCCTTGGTTTCAAGACTCTTAGGGACACCTGATAAGTCCTCCCACCAGATAATGGAACTCTCATCGGTTCCTGCAGTCCAGTCTGGATGTCTTTGAAGGTTGTTATTAGTCAACAAGAGAGATGGAGGTACATTTCCATCTGTACTTTTATGCATACCACCAGCACTTTGTGATTTGAGTCTAGTGTTTCAGGGAGATAAGGGCAATTACTTGGAATTTTTTTTTCTCCTCCCTTCTTTGCATTTTCGCTTTCCAGAGGAAAATAATGAATGGTTCCTTCAACTCTATAGTAAGCCTTCCAAAAACAGATGCTTTAAGGGAACAATTTTGATAAACTCGTTGATTAATTTTTAAATATAATACATTTTTTTTTGGTTTTTTGAGACAGGGTTTTTCTGTGTAGCCCTGGCTGTCCTGGAACTCACTCTGTAGACCAGGCTGGCCTCAAACTCAGAAATCTGCCTGCCTCTGCCTCCCAAGTGCTGGGATTAAAGGCATGCACTACCACTGCCCGGCAATATAATAATTTCTTTAGTAACCTGAAAAAAAATACATCTTTTTGTTTTAAGACTGTTACTAACCCACTAATAAAAAATATATATACATGCTTCAGGATGCTCTCTGCATACATTATTCTTATTAAATGCAAAATGACCAAGGGAAAATAATTAAATGATTCACCTAACAGTTCCTAAGAAGTCACAGACAGAGTCAAGTAGCTTTCTGCTGTGCAGGTAGGGTGGGAGTAAAGGGAGGAAGACACACTGGAGTTATTTGGTTCACATATTTGAAATGCCTTGTTATCACCAGAGGCTTTGCAGCCATTGGGACAAAGCAACCCTTCAGCTAATAGTGAGAGACAAGAGTCCTGTCTTTCTCAGTGAGTTTTCCCCTCTCCAGTTTCAAATGCAGCCCTGTGAGCTTGCTGCCTGCAGCCCACTCTTACTCCTTTGGAGTAGGAGATCTTCTGGTTCTATGAACTTTTCTTTCATTGTGGTGATGATGTCAAGAAGGCCCTCACTCCTATCAAGGGAGCACTGTGGACAGTGGTGGACAGTTTCTTCACCTTCCGAAGGGGAGCAGGATTAAAACACAGGAGAGAAAATGAGCCAGAATTGACTACTGTGGTGGTTGAATAGAATTGTCCCCATAGGCTCATATATTTGGATGCCTAGTCACCAGGGAGTGGCACTCCTTGAATGTATTATGAGGTATGGACTTGTTAGAGGAAGTGTGTCACTGGAGGTGGGGCTAGAGGTTTCAAAAGCTCATGCCAGGCTGCCCATTCATATTCTCTCTCTCTCTCTCTCTCTCTCTCTCTCTCTCTCTCTCTCTCTCTCTCTCTCCCTCTCCCTCTCTCTCCCTCTCTCTCTCCCTCTCCCTCTCTCTCCCTCTCGCTCTCTCTCTCTCTCCCTCTCTCTTTCCTTCCCTCTCCCTCTCTCCCTCTCTCTCTGCTTTCAGGTCAGGATGTAGCTCTCTCAGCTACTTCTCCAGCACCATGTTGGTTGCCATATTCCCTACTATAGTGATAATGGACTGACCTCTGAAACTGTAAGCTAGTCCCTGGGTAAATGCTTTCTTTTATAAGATTTGCCTTGGTGGTGTGTCTCTTCTCAGGAACAGAGCAGTGACTAAGACAACCAGAGAAGCTGGAAGACAGGAAGCCAAGGCTTTGACACACTGCTCCCTGTGGAGAGCCTGTGTCTAGCAGATCACTGTGCTGTGTACTTAGTCTAGAAATCCACTTCTAGGACTATCTGCACTGCAAAATAGGAAGTGAGATGTGCATTTCAAACATCAAAAGATTGAAATCCATCCCACATGGCCATCAATAGAGACACTGCAGAAACTATCATTGGTACTTCTGTCCAGTGGAGCACCACGTAGCTATAAAAATGAACGCGGAGTCAGCCACGTTTACACTGGGACACTATTTGTATGCCAGTGAGAAGACTTACCTTGGTCTAGAAGTACAGGCGATAGGGTCAGAGCTCTGTCTCTTGGCAGTGTGTTTCAGCCTGGCTTCTTCCAAAGGTTGGGACTTTCACACAGTAAGTAATCTAAGGACTCTTGTCCTCTTGATAGAGCATCTGTTCATTAGACTTCAGTAAAGTTGAAGGGAGATGGAAAGAACTGGTCCTTTGCAAACTAGTCTATCATATGGAAATCCTAGCCTGGGTTACTGGGCCGCCACTATGCGTGCGATATGAAGAAGGCACTGTAGAATAGCTGATAGCCCCATCCACTGGACTAGGTGACAGGAAGATGAGAAAGATCTGCTGAGGAAAGGGGAGACCACATAAGGAAAAGGAAGTCACCTCACACTCAGACTTACCCAAACGAGATCACGTGTAAGATGATATCTAATCTTCAGAATTCCAAACAAAATGTGTGAGAACCAAGATGTTTGCTCCCCACCCCCACCCACTGTGTGGTGGTGAATATAAGCATCGATTAGCACTTTTAAGATGTATCTGTATCAGTGTTCAGTGTTTCAAATTTAATTAATATGGGAGATTGTATGATAATTGGCTCCTGGGTTTTCCATTTCATTAACTCAATTTTTAGCGATATGATGCTATAAGACATATAATAAAATGGCCTCTTTTTTATTTATTTATTTATTTATTTATTTGGTTTTTTTGAGGCAGGGTTTCTCTGTGTAGCCCTGGCTGTCCTGGAGCTCACTCTGTAGACCAGGCTGGCCTTGAACTCAGAAATCCACCTGCCTCTGCCTTCCAAGTGCTGGGATTAAAGGCGTGCACCACCACCGCCCGGCATAAAATGGCCTCTTAAGGAAGCAGATGAGCATGTCCAGCCCTCATGGTGTTCCTGGAATGACTGTGTTTTTGTGAGCATTTTCTACTCTCTCTACCATTCGCTGCTTTCTGTCGTGTGACCTTTGCCTCTCTCCGTCAGATGTAAAATCTGGACTGCAAAGATAAAATAAAGTCATCAGTACTGGCTGGCATTTTGTTTCCTACCAAGTAGCCCTACCCTGGTTCCCTGGTGTGGCCTCACGGGAACTCCCTTGAGTGATTGTAATGGAGACCAGAGTGGAATGAGTGGATGTTGCTTACCAGAAGGAGCTAATGACCTTGGAAGCACTTTGGGAGTCACAGAGATGTTTCCAGCCAGCTTTGTATTCACACACACACACACACACACACACACACACACACACGCACACCAGCATCTTCCAGTCTTAGCATATCCAAGAGAGGCTGTGGGTAGCTCAGGGTATTGGGGCTCTCTGCAGACTTCCTACATGTTCCAGAACAGCCTTGTAAGCCAGCTGCTAGCACCTGCTTTTACAGAAGCTATTTCTCCTTTTTTTTTCCTTTTCTCCTAAAACCAAACATCTTTGACCAGAGCTAGGGGAATCGTCTGCTTCCTACAGTGAAATTGAGCTGGGAAGTGGCCTTGTGATAGGCAATTCCCAGCAACTCTGCTGGCAAATAGCCACTTACACCACAGGGTCTCCCGGATCTGCTGGGAGAGGCCTCACTTCCAATTAGTATGGAACAAACAGGCCTCTACTATTATGACAATGGAAATTTCCCACAGTCACACAGACTTGGGTCCTTTAACAAATCAGAAATCTGCTGTTTTGTAGCTCTGGTTACTCTGTGTGGGTACTGCCAGACATTAAAAATTTATCCCTTTTATTTGATATTTATAACAGGGCTTTAAATACCACAAAGCACCTCTTTTCCACACACATTGAGTGACCATCAGCTCCACCCTGTTCTGCTCACCTAGCTCCTGGGATACAATAATGAATATATATCAGGGTGTTTTTCTGACTCCAGACTTCTCAAGTTCTTGTCTCCCACCCTGCCCCCACACCCTTCCTCCTCTATTTCCTTGTTTGTTTGAGACAAGGTTTCCCTATCTAACCCAGGCTGGTATGAACTCTTGTGCCTTTTCCCTCGGTCTCCTGAGTGCTGGCATTAGAGGCTTATAGCACTATGTTTTACATCTCTGTTTCTGATGGCCTTTTCCTCCTCACTAAATTCACCTGTAATTTATCCATTCTCTAACCTACTGTACCTCCTCCCAATTCAGTAATGTTGACAGGGTCCCTCTGATCCCAGTCTTTACACATTCCAGTCACCGTCTGACTCCATTCCATCCATTCCCTCCCTCCCCACCCCACTCTGACTCCACCATCCTCTGAGATCAGAAAGCCTCATTGCAAGGCCTCCACCTTTTCCTTTTGCTTTCTGCCCTTTCACTTTAGTGACATCTTCCCCAGCAATCCTGACATATATGTCTTCATCCCAGCTCCCTTCTGAGTTTCAATCTGCGTGAATGTCTAAATCTACCTGACTCCAGGACACAGTGAGTTCAGTATGCCGTCCATTGAATCCATCATCTCTCCCAGTTCAGTATGCCGTCCATTGAATCCATCATCTCTCCCATTCAGTATGCTGTCCATTGAGTACAACATCTCTCCCAGTTCAGTATGCTGTCCATTGAGTACAACATATCTCCCATCCACCTGCTTTCAAACAAACTCCAAGTAGAACAGGCAATATGATAAGAGACAGAAGGCAAAGTTCTATGTAGCGATGAAGGTAGATGATAGGAATTCTGAGAAATAGGTTCAAAAATAAATAAATAAAAAGAAAGAAAGGTGAGGTAAAAGCTTTTAACCAGTATCTGATGCCTTAATGAACCATAACCAGTATGCTTCATTAATCCACCAAAAGCCAAGTTTCTCTTTGCTTAAAGGGAATCAATCCTCCCCAATTCTCTGGTTTAGATTGCTCCATTCCCCGAAGCTATCTATAGTAGAACCAGACTTAGCCCAAGTGTCGGAACTCTCAATCACGTGATTAGTTCAGGGATGGTCATCTGACCCAAGTGGGGTTCCGAAGACAACCAGCGTAATATTGTGAGTCTAGAGTTACTGGGGCCATCCTTACCACTTCCTTCTTAAGAAAGCACTATCAAAGAAAGAAAACCTGACTTAGATTTTAGAAACTTACTCTAGCTGTAGACACAGGTTAGTGGTAAATAAAATCTTCAGCCAGGCGGTGGTGGCGCACGCCTTTAATCCCAGCACTTGGGAGGCAGAGGCAGGAGGATTTCTGAGTTCGAGGCCAGCCTGGTCTACAAAGTGAGTTCCAGGACAGCCAAGGCTACACAGAGAAACCCTGTCTTGAAAAACCAAAATAAATAAATAAATAAATAAAATCTTCAGCACGCTGTGGGTAGAAGGAGAATAAAAAAAGAAAAGTCATGTTCTGCCTCTAAGCACAATGTTATTACTTTGATTCTTTTTTAAATATGAGATTGATTTTTCTACATGGCCTAGGTTGATATTGAGCCTGTGATTCCCCTGCTTCAGCCCCCAAGTGCTGAGATTACAGGGGTGGACCATCCTTCTGAGTTGGTTTGGATCTTAAATACTGCCTATAGGCAAAGCATTGAAGATTGACTCCACAGCCTAGGCACTATTGAGACATAGGGGAGCCTTGAAGAATGGAGCCTCGTGGAAAGAAGTCAGGTCATTGGCAGTAGGCACATGGGAAGTGGTGTTAAGTCTCAGGTCCTTTCTTCTCTCTTTCTTTGTTCCCCATGATGATACTCTGCCTCTAAAAAGCAAAGACAGCTTGCCAAGGGTAAAAATCTCTGAAACTCTGAGCTCAAGGAAAGCTTTCCTCCTTTTAACTAGATTTTCTCAATTATTTAGTCATGACAATAGGAAGTAAGTAGAGTGACACCGTGCTGTTGAGTCTGACATTCTCCAAGAGATTCACATGATGAACACTTGGTTCCAGGGGTGACCACCAGTAATTTGAGGACAGGTTGGCTACACTAGACCATATCTTTTATAGAAAGGGCAACACTTTGTTCTTACTGGATTAGATATGTATTCTGGTTACAAAGTTGCCTTTCCTACATATAATGCTTCTGCCAACATTACCATCTGTGCACAGAATGCCTTATCTACTGTCATGATATTCCACACAGCATTGCTTCTGACCAAGGAACTCAGCTCACAGATAGAAAAGTGAGACTATGGGCTCATGATCAAGGAATCCACAGCCCTTTCCACAATCCCTGCCATTCTGAAACAGCTGGCTTAGTGGAACGGTAGGGTGGCCTTTTGAAGACATAGTTCAGTTAGGTGGCAGTAGCTGGGGGGGGGGGGGGGCTGGGGCAGGGTTCTCCAGAAGGAAGTATGGACGTTGAATCGGTGTAGTTTCTGCCATAGGAAGAATTCACAAATCCAGAAATCAAGAGGTAGAAGTAGGACTGGTTCCACTCATTATCTCTCCTAGTGACTCACAAGGAAAATTTTTGGTTCCTGTTCCCAAGATCTTAAGTTCTGCTGACCTAGAAGTTTTGGTTCCAGACAGAGGGACAAAAAGAAACATTCCTTTGAACTGGAAGCTCAGACTTCCCTCTGGCCATGTTAGGCTTCAGATCCCCTTAAACCAGGGATTCTCAACCTATGGGTGGCAACCCACATGGGGTCAGATTACCCTTTCACAGGGTCACCTAAGACCTTCACAAAACAGATATTTACATCATGATTCATAACACTAGCAAAATTACAGTTATGAAGTAATAACAAAAGTAACTTTATGGTTGGGGGTCACCACAACATGAGGAACTGTATTAAAGGGTCAACATTAGGAAGGATAAGAACCACTGCCTTAAAACAACAGAATAAGGAAAAAATAACAGTGTTGGTGTGTGTGTGTGTGTGTGTGTGTGTGTGTGTGTGTGTGTGTGTGTGTGTGAGAGAGAGAGAGAGAGAGAGAGAGAGAGAGAGAGAGAGAGAGAGAGATCTAGACTACCAGGAGGAGTTAAGATTGCTTCTCCATAATGGAGGTAAAGAAAATTGTTCCTGGACTCTAAGAGATCCTATGGTTCTATGGTGTCTTATGATGAAAGTCAATGAGAAACTACAGAAATCTGTTTCAAGCAGGATGGAAAAGTGCTCAGATCCTTCAAGAAAGTAGGTATGGGTCACTCCTCCAGGAGACGAACTAAGACCTGCTTAGATGCTTGCTAAGAATTTGGGAAATACAGAATGGATAGTAGAGGAAGGTAACTATAAATACTAGCTAAGGCCTTGTGACTAGTGGCAGAAACCAAGATTATAACAGGCATACATGCTTCTGTACTATTTTGTTGAGAATGTGGAGATAGACACACACATTAAGCAGAAAGTTACGCTTTCTTTCCTCTATGTCTCTATCGTGTCTTGTAATATAGATTGAGGTAATATATTTTGCTTATGAGACACTCAAAGACTAAGTAATCCTCAAGGGACATTGTCACCTATTCTAAAATATATAAAGCATTTTCAGCTTGACATGGGATAGTTATATCATGTTAGGTAGAATTACGGTTCGCTTACTGTTTTCATCTGGTTTGGAAATAAAGCATTATATAAAACAATATAGTTGTATGTCAGATTGACAAGAGCTGGGCTTGAGATGGTTAATCTTGGTTGTCAACATCATTGCATCTGGATCAATTAAAACCCAAGCAGCTGGACATAGCTGTGAGGAATTTTCTTGATTAGATCATTATAGGTGGGAGACCCATCCTAAATCTGGGCCACACCTTCTGGTGGAAGAAGGAAGCTTTTTACTTTTTGCCTGCTTGCCTTCCCTCATTGGGAAATTCATCATGCTGTTGCTGAATCTCCTTTGCTGGTGTTAGAACCAACTTCTTTGGGATTCCAGTATAGACTGACGACCAACAGCTCTCTAGGAATCCCCTGGGAGTCCAGCACCAGATTAGATCTTACAGACTGATTCTTGGCTTTTCCATCAGAAGATAGCCATTGCTGGACTAATCAGACCACACTCTTGTAAGTCACTCTAATAAATCCCCTCTTGATATATATGTATTCATTCTATCAGTTCTGTGCCTTTAGAAATCTCTAATTTAAGAGGTGAGGACTGGCTGGGTGAAATGGACCCCTAGGGATGGACCTTTGAAGAATATAATCATTGCTTCTCAGTCTTTTGGATAAGATCAAGTGAAGACTACAATCACCTCTTCTTTGCTCTCCACTTCTTACACTTCCACAATAAGAAAAGACCCTGTCATGTAGTCTTGTCATCATGGACAGAGACACTCTTCCTGCCTACCATCCCTGCATATTGAACTAAAATCTCTCTGAAACTACAAGCCAAAGCAAACCTTCCCTCCCTCACATTGTCACTATAAGGTGTTTTGATATAACAACAAGAAAAGTAAAGTTAATTGAGTCAGCAATGTTCATCAGTAGAAACAGTGAGGCTGTTATAGGTGAGTGCAGTCTAGTTGGTGTTCCCAGGTTCTTGGCTTCTTATTCAAAGAACTGAAGTGTGTGCAAACAGTAAAGCCACAGGGGCATTATTTAGAAGCAAACTGAAAGTGCAAGAGAGCAGAGGACCTTTCAGAAGAGTCTGATAACTGCCCAGAGCTTTTGTTGGTCAATGAGAAGGAAGAGATGGTTGATACGAGTGTTATGTGGATGGCTTTCTGTTTTTATTTTCCAAAGATTTATTTATTTTATGTAAGGACACTGTAGCTGCCTTCAGACGCACCAGAAGAGGGCGTCAGATCACTTTACAGATGGTTGTGAGCCACCATGTGGGTGCTGGGATTTGAACTCAGGACCTTTGGAAGAGCAGTCAGGTGCTCTTACCCACTGAGCCATCTCTCCAGCCCATTTTTTGTTTTTTTTGTTTTGTTTTGTTTTTTTGTTTTTCGAGACAGGATTTCTCTGTGTAGCCCTGGCTGTCCTGGATCTCACTTTGTAGACCAGGCTGGCCTTGAACTCAGAAATCCTCCTGCCTCTGTCTCCCAAGTGCTGGGCTTAAAGGCGTGTGCCACCACCGCCCGGCACTTTCTGTTTTTATGATGGGCTTTAGTAATGTAAGCCTGTGTCCACCACACACATCCTTTCTGAAGAAGCATCTTATTTTAATATGGTATGCATGCCCAATCATGCATAGGCATAAGATTATAAATAGGAGTTTCCCCTACATATTCATGCAAAAGACAGTTTGCCTAACTGCACATGCATCCAAAACCAGTAGAGGGTGAATTGGTTGTCAACTTGACTATTCTTGGTTGTTAATTTGCAATACCTGGGAAGAGGGAATCTCAATTGAAGAACTGCCTTCATCAATCAGATTCTCTTGTGGATATGTCTGTGGGAGCATTCTCTTGATGGCTAACTGATATAGAAAGGGCAAGCCCACTTTGGGGGTTGTGGTGCCATCTTTAACAGGTCAGCCTAGGCCATATAAGAAATGTGTGTGAGTCAGAAACCAAGCCAGTAATCAGTACTCCTCTGTCAGTATGTTCTCTGTCTCTAGGTTCCTTCCTTGAGTTCTTATCCTGACTTCCCTGTGTTAGATTTTAACCTTAGAAATATAAGATGGAATAAACCATGTTTCCCCCAAGTTGGTTTTGGTCACAGCAACAGAAAATACACTAGGACAAGACCACTGTTCCTAGTGCCTGGCTATGTTCTGGGGTATACTTGACCACAAAGCGGGAGGGTTACTAAGGTTTCCTAGGGAGCTATAGGTCAGAGTGACCAGATTAATTTTGTTTAGAGAAGGTTCTCTCTCTCTCTCTCTCTCTCTCTCTCTCTCTCTCTCTCTCTCTCGGTGTGTGTGTGCTTGTGTGCTTGTGTGCTTGTGTGCAGTTTAGTGCAGGTGGAATGCTAGGTTGCTAATTTCATTGCTCAGGAAAGGTAATGTACATGCAGCTGAGGCCAAGCAGAAGCCTGGTTACTAAGCTATCCCTGTGCTTGCCTGTGCCCCAAACCACGTTCTTAGAATAAACCAGACAAAGGCTTGACCTAAGAGAGTGATGCAGAAACAGAGAAGCAGAGATACCTTTGAAAAGGAATCTGGGAGTCAGGTTCACAAGAAGAGGGTGCAGTTGACGTTAGAGAGAGGGATTGTAAAAGACAGCTCCCAGTTCAGTGGGTGTCCACTGAGCAGGTGATTGTTATTCTTGAGAGAAGAAATACAGGAAGAATGAGTTAGCAGAGGTGGTCCCTGGACAGGATGAAGCTGGGGTGTGAAATATCTAGGATGTGAAAATCTGAGTGTTGGAAGATATAGTTACAGAGGAAAATAAAAATGAGTTACTGAGTAGACAGACAAAAGCCCTTGTATGCAGAAAGTAGAAGTCCTCTAGTTTGTGATGTCCAAAACAAGATGTTTTAGGAAATTTTAAACTCATAAATGAATACTAGGAATTCTATATAATTTTTTATTATTATTATTATTATTATTTGGTCTCAAACTTATAACTTCCTATATCCACCTCCTAAGTGTTGGAACTTCTGGTGTACATGCATAAAGGTTAATTTTGATTGCCAACTTGAGATTTAAACTCACTGAGGAAACAAATCTCTGGGCAGGCATGTGAGGGATTATTTAGATTAGGCTAACTGAGGTGGGAAAACCACCCTAAATGTGCATGGTGCCATTCCCAATCTGGCTTCCACACTGAAGGCAAAGGGGAACATTGAGTATAAGTGTTCATTCCTCTCTGCTTCTTGACTACAGAAGCAATGGTAGGGCTATCTCAAGCTTCTTGTTAGGGCTATCTCAAGCCTCTACCACTCTTACTTTCCCCACCACAGTAGGTTGCACCTTGGAACTTGGAACCAAAATAAACCCTCCCTCTGTAGAAGTCACCCAGCCCTTAGCTGGCCCCCAGCCCTTAGCACAACTGACTCCAAGATGGAAATACCATTCAGGCCATAAAACTCAATATATAGACAGAGCCACATGCCAAAAGTAAACAAAGACTGAATCCATCAAAGTCTATAGTTGTGGCAAAGTCTCTAAATGTACTAACCTTGCTTTTTGGTTTCTGTAGTTCAGCTTCTGGCTTATTGTTCTTATTAACTTCAGTATGGCAACCAGGTATATGGTGGTGGTGGTGGTGGTGGTGGTGGTGGTGGTGGTGTGTGTGCGTGTGGGTGTGAGAAAGATTCAGGGTTATACTTGGATCCTGGGTACCCAGGATACCTGGATATCCAGCTAATAAAGACTTTCTATTGGCTTAACCCTGGGTCACAGCAACCTTCTCTGGCGGATACTCCGTAACAATATCATTGCTTCTGTCAGACATTGCATTGCAGCAGCAAGACAAACAAGTAATAGTCACGTCGGAGTAAAATTTTATAATTTTATAATCTAGAACCTACATGCCTAACCACATTATGAATTGTGATGCAGAGCTCTTCTATTAAGTGATTTAAATAGAGTGTTTTCTTTTCTTGTAAATATAAAATCATACATACAGCAGGCCCATTTCCCAGGATGAAATGATGGCGCTCTCAGTTGACAAAGGACATCCATCAAATGAAAAGCAAAGAGCAGACTTCGACTGTTTTGGAATTTTTAGGGGAAAGTAGATTCTGCGAGATACTGTGGCATTCCCGGTAAAGAGAATTTCATGCTCTTCAGCTGATCAAGATAAACTAGGATTTCTGCACAGTGAACAGTAGTGGATTTGTTGTGTGTGGCTTAGAAAGGGTAGAGTGTTAAGCAGGTTGGGATAAGCACCCATTGTCCACAGACTAGGCGGCAGTTCTTCATCCTGTGGTCCTTAGCCTGAGAGATGGACTTTGGCCAGGCTGTAATAGAGTCTGTTAGGAACCTTTTACCCATCGTGAAAGACTTTTTTGGGCCACAGCTAATCTGCTTGTTTATGGCTGTTCTGAGGCAGCCAATTGGAGGACAGAGGGAACTGAAACATTTCCATGACAACAGGAGTTTATTAAGAGAAGAAAATTCTTTTTATGACCAGACTGTTTTGAAGTGAATAATTGGCCATAAAAGGTTATCTAATATTTTTTTTCTAACCCACATGTTATAATGATTAGTTAAAATTGAGCACTAGTACCAAGACCCTTGGGACCCAATGAAACATAACTTAATCACACAATCTTCCATCCTCTCAATAAGAATAAAGATCAACATCATAATAAGGGTAGTTTTTAAGGTTAATTAGCTCATGTTCATAAAGTGTGTTTTGGAGTAGTAAAGAAGAAATATCACAAATTGTATAATGTCATCCGTTTTTTTGTTTTTTGTTTTTTTGGTTTTTTTTTTAACAAACATGTTCTTTGTTCATGAAGTGTATGAGATTTGGCTCTTATTTCTAAAATTTAGAAGTTATAATTTATTTTCATTGTTACTTTTTAGAATCTCATGACTCATCATTTAAGAAACATACAAAAACAACCAGTGAATCACTAAGACACAAACTGCAAAGGATGCCCCTTAACCAGAACTCTGATGGAACTCTTTCCTTCTTTTCCTTCTCCCTTCCCTTCCCTTCCTTTCCCTTCCCTTCCCTTCCCTTCCCTTCCCTTCCCTTCCCTTCCCTTCCCTTCCCCCCTCCCCATGGTCTCTCTCCATGGTGCTGGGTACTGATCCTAGGGTCTTGCACAAGCTAGCAAGTGATCCACCACTGAACTATTCCTAGTCTTCTATTACTCTTCAAAAAATGTTTTGTTACCATATATTAGTTATGCAAAATAGGTGTTATAGGACATTTTCATACATGTACAGAATTCTATTCAATCCCCATTAACTCCTATTCATCCTCTTTCTCTTCCCAATTAGACTGTCTTCTACTTTTATGTCTTTTTGTTTCTCTGTGACCAACGAATAGGAGCAAGGCACACTGTCTACAGGACCATGGCCACCTCTCCAGCATCTCACACTGCTAAAGCCAATGTCTCTTCCTCTCCAGCAATCCTCAACTGCCTATAGATCCTCAGCCCCATGAGCCCCTCCCTCCTCCATGACAGGATCCAATGGGCCTCATCTTGTGCAGACTTTGTGCAGATAGTCACAGTGGTTGTGAGTTTATGATTACAACGTCAGCCTGGAGAGATCTCTCAGCATTTAAGAACACTTGTTCCTCTTCCAGCACTGACATGGCAGCTCACAACTGTCTATAAGTGCAGCTCCCAGGCATCATCTGACACCCTCACACCAAGGCACATAAAAATAAAATTAAATGATATATATATATATATATATATATATATATTTAAGAAAAAGACAATTACAGCATCATATTTGAAAGTCATCCACAACACTCTCTCCTATCCTCCAGATCTTAACTTTTGTTGATCCCTTGTCCCTCAATGTTATCCAAGACTTGGGCGGGGTGATATAGATGTCCCCTTTATGACTGAGCTTTCAGAGGTCCCTTATTCTCAGCACACTGATCAGACATGACTCTCTGCAGTTGCCACTCCCCACTGAAAAAGAAACTTCTCTGACTAAAGCTGAGAGCAGCACGAACCCACAGGGATAAACATAATCACTTAGAAGACAATTTACTGGGTACATAATATCCATTTAGCAAAGCATCAGCTACAACTCGAACCCCTAGGGTAGATGACCTTCTTAGCCGTGGGGTTTGGGGCAGGTTTGCAGCATGAGATGTGAATTTCTTCTTCTGGAAGAGGTTTCAGTGCCAACTAGAAAGTACTCACCCCTTGACAGATCTGCCGTTACTGCACCAGCGGGCACATCATGCACAGTCAGTTAGTTTACTGCACACAGTGTTCACAGCTAAATCAGAGTGTTGACGACAATCCTTCCCCAGCAGTCTGCAGAGCACCTTCCGGCAATTTAAGAGCTAGTCAACCTAGTTACAGCTTGAATTTATCTGTCCTGAAACCTTCAGCAGTAGGGCCTTATGATCTAGTTCTGTTGGGAAGCCAATCTCAGGGGGGATTTGCCTGTGATGTTTTGGGGAACTTGGGTGCCTTCCTGACCAACAACTCTTGGTGGTGGAGGTAATCCACCACTGGTTCTGGGATTTGCATGTAGTGGCCTGTGATGTGGTGGTTAGTTTGTCAACTAATATAGACTCAGTTGAGAAGAGGGTTGTAGTAAGGGACTGTCTAGATCAAATTAGCCTGAGCGTGCTAATTGTTGAAACTGTCTTAGTTGATATGGGAAGACTCAGTGTGAAAGTGGATGGCAGTCATTACCTGGCACTGTACAGGACTATCTTCTGAGCCAAACTTCAGCCATCTTCAGGAGTCCAGCTGGACTTGCTTACCAAACATCATCATGGCTGGGCTTGTTGACTGTGGGAAGGAGGTGGTGAGAACCCTCACCCAAGATTCCAGCCTCCCTTCCCATTGGATACAATATGGCTCTAACTGCTTGTGATCATGGAGGTTGGAGGGAGTCACTGGGAGGGATCAGGGGATTTAGATGAAAAAGGTCAAAGAGTGTCCTTATCTTTGCTGGGTAAAGGCTTTTCAGGTCTAGTGTGTTCTAAGTAGCCCCTCACCTACAACTTGTAAGGAAGTCCAATAAATGCATTGGTTCCCAGAGTGAACTTTGGTGGAATTGTGCCTTGGTTTACTATTCAGACCTTAGGAGAGCAGTCAATGTTCCTTAGGTCTTTTCCTGGGAAGTGATTTCAGCAACTCTTAGTTAGGGGGTGCTGGACTCTGTAGGAATCTTGTAGCTTTCTACAAGAAAATGAGCTGAGTGCTTTTCTTGCATGCATCCATCCTCTCTCTCTGCTCTTGGATGCGATGTGAGTAGCTGTCTCAAATTCCCCCCTTGCCTTCTTTAAATGATGTCATTCTTTAAATGATGGTCTATAACCTAGGACTTGTAAGCCAAACAGCCTCCTTTCCTCCTAAGCTGCTTTTGCTTGTGTGTGGATATTTCTCACATCGACAGAAATGAGACTAGACACAAGACTTTGGAAGCCTTTTATCTACCCACAGGTGGGGCCCTTGTTAAATTTTATTTTTTTTTCATTAGGTTACCAAATATCAAGTTTTCATATGACTTTTTTAGGATTTCACTGAGCTATCCTAGTTAACCTTGAACTTACTCTGTAGTCAAGTGGGCCTTCGGCTGTCCCTGACTGCTAGGCCTCTGAGATTATAGACCTGCACCATTAGGCCCAGGTCCTGATTTTATACCTTGTTTCCACTCCAATATTTCACTGATTTAGAATAAGACTACATTTGCAATTACATGATACTCAAATTTGATCTTCTACTTAATTAAATGTTCAGATAAGCAGGCTGATGTCATATAGTACATTTGCTCTGTTAATTTTCTTAAATTGAAAATTCATTAGAACTATAACTAGAACATTACATTCAATATTTTTTTAAAGATTTATTAATTTATTATATATAAGTACACTGTAGCTGTCTTCACACACACACCAGAAGAGGGCATAAGATCTCATTACAGATGGTTGTGAGTCACCATGTGGATGCTGAGATTTGAACTCAAGACCTTTGGAAGAACAATCAGTGCTCTTAACCGCTGAGCCATCTCTCCAGCCCTCAATATATGCTTATATTTAATATATTAATTTTCAGAAAATATTTTTCTAGGGTCATAAATAATATTAATTATCTTTACATTCCATGCTGGGAATTCCCAGTGAAATATAGATTGTATAGTCAAAGAAAGCTTACTTTGTCTTTTGTTAAAATTTTCATAAAGTCTTTTACTAGACTTATACCAAGTATAAAAATCCACACATGGGGCACTTAATACATTTTTGGTGTAAACGAATAGCAAGCACATTTACTTTCTACAGTAGATAGTATTTAAGTAAGAAAACACAGGTCCATAGATGTTGAAAATCCAGCTGAGCCAAGAAAAGGATGCGGGCAGGCTGAATTCAGTATGGTCCACATCATGAATGTGTGCATTTTTGTGTCTAATTGGTATAACTCATTCTCCAACAGTCCCTAGAGCTCATGTGCCAGGCACCCAAGCAGTCCTCTTGTCACCAGTACATATGACCTGGTGAAGAGCTTCTTAGTGTTGAGTCCTCCCTCCAAGCTTGGGTTTGCCAACATAAAAACTCCCGCTGTCTTTTGGGTTCCATGATAAGCAGGCTCTTCCTTAATTGACTCTATTGGCATCCAACTATTTACACACCTCACGGTTCCCTACCTAAGGGGCACATCCTCCATAGCAACAACAGAATACTCCAGTAAAACCCTGACATCGGACCCTCTAGCACCTCACAGACTCAGCCTCTCTCCTGCTTATTGTCTCTCCGTCCCACGTCAGTCTTCCCACAGTTCCGGTTCATAAAACCCCATTTCCATTTACAAATTCCAGGCCCAGCCTTACCTATTCCAGCTTCAGATAGATGAAGTAGGATGAGGTAAGCAGGTGAATTGTGGGAGATCAGTATTGAAGCAATGCCTCAGACTGTGCCAGAGCCTGGGACAGAGAGACTGAGAGGGCAGGGAGGAGGTGAAGAAAATGTGACAAGGTGGGCAGACACCCAACTCATAAACAGAGAGCAACACCTACCTGAGGAGCCCCATCTCATCAGGGCGCTTCGTGAAAGGTGAGGCTAATGTGGAGGAGACTTTTCCTCTATCTTTAAAGGGACAGATCAGGTATGGTGACTCACACTTGTGATCTCACACAAGGAAGGCTGGAGCAGAATAATTGTAGTTCATATTTGTCCAGCCCTGGGCTACATAGCAAGACCCTATACACTGCACCTAAAAGGCAAAGGGCAGAGACAGGAAAGGGGGAAAAGAAAAAGAGAGAACAGCTACACAGTAACAGGGAGAGAGATGTATAGGCAAAGGGAATTTGGACCTCTGACTCCGTGACAGAGATTTCTATTCTTCAGATAGTTACTGAGCTGTGGAACTTGGAAATCATTATAGTTTGAGTGTGGAATGTTCCCCATTGGCTCTTGAATACTTGCTTCCAGACTCAAACACTGTTTTGAAAGGATCATTACAGGCATGAAACTTAGCTGTCAGACTTAGGGGGTGAGACTTGAGGGTTTGAGCTAGCTCTACTCCTAGTCAAGCTCTCCGATGGAATGCAAGGGGCCATGCTTTCTTTACTGTGAAAGACTATTCCCCTTAAACTGTGAGCTCAACCATTGTCTTAAGTTGTTATTGTCAGATATTTTATGCACAAGAGTAGAAAACTAGTACAATATGCCTGAAAGATAAACATCTTTTGGATGGGGAGAGCCCACTTTCCACAACTGACTCAATCATACAATGTAGGAGGTGATGCATTCTGTCCACGTGAGGCACAGCTGTAGTGGAAGTGTAGTACTGGAAGCCAGGGACAAGGGTGTGTGAACTTGACCATTCTGTTTTCTGTCATTTAGTAGATGATTGTTTTCTTAGTTGCATCTCTATTGACGTGATAAGAAACCACTGTCAAGGCAACCTATAAAAGAAAGAGTTTATTTGGGGCTTACAGAAGATTAGAGTCATGACCATTCTGATGGGGCATAGGGCAGCAGGCTGACATGGTGCTGGAGAGTAACTGAGAGCTCACATCTTGACCCACAAGCACAAGGCTAACTGGAGATGGCAAGGTCTTTTTGAAACCTCAAAGCCAGCCCTTGGTGATGTGCCTCCTCCAACAAGTCCTCACCTCCTAATCCTTCCCAAACACACCAACCGGAAACCAAGCATTCAACATATATGGGGGCCATTCTCATTCAAACCATCACTAAAAATCCTTAAGGGAGAAGGACATTGACTAAGAAATTCAGGTGACACAGACAGGGACAACGAGCTTTTGCCCGTTCATTCGTGTTTGACGTCTGCTGTCTTTCCCAGGTCTGAGAATGGATGGTATATTGCTTGTTTATTGAAGAGGAAGGAGGGAGCTGAGGGTTTGCACTTCCCCAGAGTCATCTACTGTACTTTGTTCTTTGAACAGTGATGGACCTAGACCTCAACAAACCCTTGAATGATTTAGGCCTTAGTTTACCTATCTGTAAATCCGAGACAGTTGGGAACATACATTCCATATCCTAAGTGCTGTTCAGAGCAACTCCACAACATCAGTTCTCAGTTTTCAAAAGCACGTTACAGCAGTCTGGAAAAAACTAGAAAGACACAAAATAAAACAATAACCAGAATATTCTATTCCATCAGACTTTTGCAATTCACTATGTGATTCGTATAGACAGTTTGGTACAAAGGCCTGTCAATTAATTTTAAGGACTCTTAGTTTTCACTTGGTTAGGCTATGATAATTCCCCCGATTTAAGCTAGCCTTTTAAAAAATTATGCAAATAGAGGCATATCTGCCTCTTCTCCTTTCAGCTATGACTGACAGCATCCTGGCAGTTAGGCTTGCTGCCCCAGGCTGGCTGACACAGTGTAGAAGCATTATTCCAAAAGAACAAAAGATGTTTTTGGTTGGTTTTATTGAAATTTATTTCTAGTTATCTAACCCTCTCTCCCCTCCCCCCACACCATCCTCCACAGAGGGGGCTGGTACTCATTTTATAACATTATCTCTCTTCTTTATTTCATATGGGAAAGACACACTGGCCTGAAATACACACTTGAGGTTCAAACTTACTTCCACAGCATACCTGTGCCACACACCTGATATACAATCTGTAAGGCAGCAACAGGGAGGAAAGGCAACATCAGAAATTATGCTAAATTCATCGTGAATAAAAAGCACCCGAAACCTAGGTCTATGTGCTTCTAACTGCTCACAGAAGGCTGACACTCAAGGCCAGCCTGTGGTTTCCACCTGCACTCAGGAGCCATTTGGATTTTATTTCCCCAGATGCCCGGCTGCATGGATTCTCAGCCTCAGAGATTAATTCCCTTCCTGCCATTCTGCAGGACACATTTTCCCCCTTTTGCTCGGGTGACTCGTGACAAATGTTTATAAGCCGTTCCTCTCTATGTAAATCAAAAGGCAGAGATCAGTGGGCTATGGGGCGCTCTGTGTAACTGTGTACATTCGTGTAGTTAAATGCTAAGCGGGAAGGCACATCGAAGCCTGTTCCTGGATTTCATCTAAACACTGTGTCACACATATTTTCTGAAATAAGGACGGCACCACATTCTTCTCTTACCAGATGGCTCTTTGCCCCACATCTTCAATATCTGCAGCTGGAGGTCACTGAGTTCCCCCACACTCTGCTCACTGCACTGAGAGCTTTACAAACCGTTCTTACTTTGCATTCATGGCTACCACACAATTAGTATTGTTATTCCTATTGACGGAAAAGGAAACAGAGGTAGACAGTGAATATCTTTGCACCCAGACCGATTTCCAAACTTAGGTTATGGTGTCATTTATGTTTCCATGATAAAATATTCTGATGAATGTTAACCAAGGAGTAAAGGTCTGTTTGGCTCTGGGTCCTAGGTTGCAGTTTGTCATTACAGGGAGTCAGGGTGATAGTGACTTGAAGCAGCCAGTCGCATCTCCAGTGAAGAGCAGAAAGGGAAGAAACGCACACATTCAGATGCCCAGCTTGCTTTCTCTACACTTCCATAGGCCAGGATTCAGCCGGGGAAATTATGCCACCCATGGTCAGGGTGGGTCTTCTTATTTCAATTATCTCATCTAAGAAAACCCCTTGCAAGCTTGCCTGTAGACCAAGCATTTCTATTCAATTGCTTCTTAAGACACTCTTCTCAAGGGGTTCTACGGCAAGTCAAGTGGACACCCAAAACTGACAATCTCTCATGAGAGTGGGGGAGTGAGCCCTGCACCTCACCTAGCCAGCAAACTGCCCAACTGACCAGCTCTGCTTCCCCCTAGACCCAGAGTCAGGGCTTTGAGGTAGCCCACCCCAACATCTACCCCATCTATGAACTGCTAGAGCATGTGAAGGGGCCTGTCCTGCAGATAAAGCTGCAGGATCTCCATGACACACAGCAACAACAGGATATCTGGGAGGGGTCCTGGTGAGGATCCAGGACTAATAGTGTAGCAGAAGCTAGAGGCCTCAAACCAGGCCGATAACTCATTGCAATGAACATTTGCAAGTAAAAATCTGTGGACAAGAGGTTATACTATTGACATACAGTATGCTTCCACGATGAAATTTTAAAAATTAATTTATTATTTTCTCTGGGGAGGAAACATTGCATGGGTAGAGAGGGCAGACACAAAATTGGGGTGTATGATACTGAATATACAAAGAATCAATAAAATGTTTAAAACAACAACAATAAAAAGTTAACAGTTACATTGGGAATTACCCATTAAGATTTCTCCTACCAAGAGATAGCCACGTCTGCTTATGATCTCTTTTTTGGGTGTGTATGCATATGTGTATGTGGTGTGCATGTGTGTATATATATGCATGTTCATATGTGTGTGGGGTACATGCGCACATGTATATAGGCCTGCAGTTGACATTGTTTTCTTCAATTACTCTCTATTTTATTAACGAGGCAGGGTCTCTGGCTCAACCTGGCGCTCACCAGTTCCAGCTAGTCTATAGTGTAGCCCTGGACACCTCTATGTTTCCCAAGTGCTGGGAGTACAGAAGGTTACCCAGCTTTTATGTGGGTTCTGCAGGTCCAAACTTTTCTCCTCACACTTGTATGCCAAGTGTTTTATCCACTGGGATATCACTCCAGCCTCTGTAATCACTTAACAGTGTAGACACACACATGTTTATTCACAATGCTTGGTGAATACCTAAAAGCGCTGAGTCACAAGGTAGCAAGGAGGGCTATGAAGTTAGTAAGGCCGACACCAGCCCTCGCTCCCCATGGATCACAGCCTAACTAGGACACAAAAACTCTAAAATAGACACAGAAAGCAAGAGCAGCTGGCAAGTGGGAGTTGAGCAGGCCCAGAAAGCTGGGTAGACTCCAGAGTGCTTCCGGTGGTCCGGTGGATGCCAGAGTGCTTCCGGTGGTCCAGGCATTGAGCTGCATTCTCTCTTAGCTGTTTCACAGCTGTCCTTCCTGTACCGTTACTTCTCCATTTTACAGAGAGATAGACTGGGTACTGCTGAGATGGGTAACCTGACCTTGATTATCTCCCTTCTACTCTCAGTGAGAGAAGTCTCAGTGAGAGATTTCTACTCTCAGTGTTGAAGTAAACTAGAGGCTCCTCTGTGTAGCCCTGGCTGTCCTGGAACTCACTCTGTAGACCAGGCTGGTCTCGAACTCAGAAATACGCATACCTCTGCCTCCCAAGTGCTGGGATTAAAGGTGTGCGCCACCACTGGCCAACCTGATTGGCCATCTTCTTAGAAACAACTACAATTAGCCTAGCTCACACACATGCTTAAACAAACCTTGAAACCATTTAAGAGTTGGCATGATAATGAAGTACTAGTAGGCAAAAGTCTAAAGTTTAAAGTAGATCATCAACCTATGAAGTTGAGATCCCCCAGGGCTCCATCCTTATAATGTCTAATGATGAGCCAGAAATTTATGTACCCCCAAAAGGAAGTCTGATGAGATCTGAAAAGGCCAAGGGGGCACTAAACTCCTGGCTCAGAGACACTATACTGGAAATAAATCAACTTGTACATCCTCAGCTGAAGTTCACAACATAAATGCTGAGCAGTCCAGAAGATCTTAAGCCAGAAACTTATTTCCAGTTGTTCCAGGCCAGTAGGACTGTTGGGAACTCAGCAGCTTGTATATCACACAATTCCCCCAAACTAGTCCCTAAGGAAAAAGCATAATTCTCAGAAATGACTTAGCAATCCAACATCCTTGTCGGGCAGTGGTGGCACATACCTTTAGTCCCAGCACTTGGGAGGCAGAGGCAGGCCAATTTCTGAGTTCAAGGCCAACCTGGTCTACAGACTGAGTTCCAGAACAGCCAGGGCTATACAGAGAAACCCTGTCTTGAAAAAAACAAAAACAAGACAAAACAAAAACAAAAAAGTAATCGAACATCCAAGGAAACCGGGTTCTTCAGAGTGAAAAAGAAGGAAGAGGAAAAAAAAAAGATATAACAAGCCCTCAATCCTAAAATTATTCAAAATTATTTTTTTCTTTTTTTTTAAGTTTTTTTATTGAATATAATCTTCATTTACATTTCAAATGGTAAAACCTTTCCCAGTTTCCCCCCTCCCCAAAACCCCCAACCCCTCCTCCCACCCCCGCCTCCAAGTATATGCCCCTCCACCCGACCCACTCCCACCTCCCCCCACCTTGATTTCCCCTTGTTGGGGCATCTATTGAGCCTTCACCTGACCAAGGACCACTCCTCCACTGAAGCCAGACAAGGCATTCCTCTGCCACATTTTTGGCTGGAACCATGCATACCCCTTGGTTGATGGTTTAGTCCCTGGGAATCCTGGGGCATCTGGGTGGCTGACATCATTGTTCTTCCCATGGGGCTATAAGCCCCTTCCGCTCCTCTGGACCACTCTCCAACTCCTCTGTTGGGGACCCCACACCCAGTCCAATGGTTGGCTGCTAGCATCTGCCTCTGTATGTGTAAGGCTCTGACAGGGCCCCTCCGAAGACAACCATGGCATGCTCCTTTTGGTATGCACTTCTTATCGTCCATAGTAGTGTCGGAGTTTGGTGACTGACTATAGGATGAATCCCCAGGTAGGACAGTCTATGGGTGGCCTTTACTTCAGTCTCTGCTCCACACTTTGTCCCCTTTATTGCTCCTGTATTTTGTTCCCTTTCTTAGAGGAAGGAAAGCACCCTCACTTAAGTCCTCCTTCTTTATGAGCTTCCTGTGCTGGGTGAATTGTAACTTGTTTATTTTGAGCTTTAAGGCTAACATCCACTTATCAGTGAGTGCATACCATGTGTGTTCTTTTTTGATTGGGTTACCTCACTCAGGGTGACACTTTCTAGTTCCATCCATTTGCCTAAGAATTTCATGAATTCATTGTTTTTAATAGCTGAATAGTACTCCATTGTGTATATTGTATATATATATCTCACAGTTTCTGCGTCCATTCCTCTGTTGAAGGACATCTGGATTCTTTTCAGGTTCTGGCTATTATAAATAAGGCTGCTATGAACATAGTGGAGCATGTATTCTTATTACATGTAGGAGCATCTTCTGGGTATATGCCCAGGAATGGTATAGCTGGGTCCTCAGGTAGTACTATGCTAATTTTCTAAGGAATCCCCAAACTGATTTCCAGAGTGGTTTTATCAGTTTGCAATCCCATCAACAATGGAGAATTGTTCCTCTTTCCCCACATCCTCTCCAGTAACTGTTGTCCCCAAAGTTTTCCATCTTAGCCATTCTGACCTGTGTCAGTGTTGTTTTGATTTGCATTTCCCTGATAACTAAGGATGCTGAACATTTCTTTAGGTGCTTCAGAGCCATTGGGGTTTCCTCAGTTGAGAATTCCCTGTTTAGCTCTGTACCCCATTTTTTAATAGTGTTATTTGACTCTCTGGAGACTAACTTCTTGAGTTTTTTTGTATACATTGGAATTTAGCCCTCTATCAGATGTAGGATTGGTAAGGATCTTTTCCCAATTTGTTGGTTGCCGTTTTTGTCCTATTGACCATGTCCTTTGCCTTACAGAAGCTTTGCAGTTTTATGAGGTCCTATTTGTCGATTCTTGTTCTTAGAGCATAAGCCATTGGTGTTCTGATCAGGAACTTTTCCCCTGTGCCCATGTGTTCAAGGTTTTTCCTCCACTTTCTCTTCTATTAGTTTCAGTGTGTCTGGTTTTATGTGTAGGTTCTTGATCCACTTGGACTTGAGCTTTGTACAAAGAGATAAGAATGGGTCAATTTGCATTTTTCTGCATGCTAACCTCCAGTTGATCCAGCACCATTTGTTAAAAATGTCTTTTTTCCACTGGATGTTTTTAGCTCCTTTGTCAAATATTAAGTGACCATACGTTCTTTTCTGGGTCTTCAATTCTATTCCATTGATCTTCCTGCCTGTCTCCATACCAATATCAAACAGTTTTTATCACTATTGCTCTGTAGTAGAGCTTGAGGTCAGGGATGGTGATTCCCCCAGGAGATCCTTTGTTGTGGAGAATAGTTTTTGCTATCCTGGGTTTTTTGTTATTCCAGATGAATTTGAGAATTGCTTTTTCTAGATCTATGAAGAATTGATTTGGAATTTTGGTGGAGATTGCATTGAATCTGTAGATTGCTTTTGCAAGGTGGCCATTTTTACTATATTGATCCTGCCAATCCATGAACATGGGAGATCTTTCCATCTTCTGAGATCTTCTTCAAAATTATTTTTTACAAAAAGAAATCTTGTAGATCAAAATTAAATCAACAAAACAAACAGGTAAGTTTAAGAAATAAAAAACAAACATAAGATGTATTTCTAATGATAACATAAAGAGGAACCTCGGTGATTGTAACGGGGCTCAATGGGCATGCTCAGCACTGTATTAGGCATGGCCAGTGAGAGAATTAGTGAAGTGGAATATAGATTTGGAGAAATTACACAGAATGCATGACGCATAGTGAAGAAAAACATAAAAAGGATGTTACAAGACACAAAAAAGGAGCAGGGATTGTTGCTCAGTTGTGGCAAACATACTTGGCTTAAGTGAGGCCCTGAGTTCAACTCCCTAGCACAGGGGCAAGCAAACAAAACAAAGCAAAACCCCCAAGAATGTCTCCCATTTGCCTCATCAAAGCTCCAGAAGGAAGAAGAAGAAGAAAACCAAGCTAAAATATGAAATGTGAATTGTATACTGAGAACAATAACAAGCTGATTAAAGAGATTAAATGGGGCACGGGCAAGACTGCTACAGAAGACGATGGGATGCTTTTGCTGCTAAAATGGCAGAGGATGGCAGACCCAGCATGTGGCCTGTGTGTTAGGCAGTGGGCTGCTTGGGCAGGGGGAATCTTCTAATTCCTATAGAAGAGTAGAGAGTGACAGCTCTGGCCCCGGCACAACGGCTTTTGTTTTTAGCACTTGGATTACGAAATAGAAATGGCTTTCCCAGAGAACAGTGATATCATATCTAATTGTCATCTGTGCTTCCAAAGGTCAACTTTCCATCAGCAGGGAACACTGCTGTGAAACCCAACACACACCCCTTTGCATCTGCCTCACGTGGCATTGATTATAGCCAATTTTAGTCCAGAATCTGGACTCTCGGCCTTATGCAGATATTGGCTTCTGTCTTGCTTTGTAGTTATTTTCCTTCTCATCCTTCCAGAATTTCATCTTCTATTTCACCTTAGTGGTGTATGTAATACAATACATGCCTTGCTTGTGTTCCTAGGTATGTAAGATATTTTCTCTGACATTTCCAAAAGATAGTCACTGCCCATGTCTTTGTGTATTAGCTGAAGTCCCTGATCAAAAGGGCAATCCAGTGTCACATGAGTTACAGAGCATGAGGGTTGACAGTTTGCTAATAACTCACCGTGAAATATTACAGAGGGCAGAGGTGAGATCATTTGTAACTTACCGAAAAGGAATTAGTAGCAGGAAACAAGGTCTCTTATGAAGTGGTAATTACACGGAAGGGAAATACGACTGAGGTCAGGTCACTCTGGTGTTCAGTAGAAGGCAGGAGGAGGGGTGGAATAAGCAGCAACCAATCTCTGTATTTGGACTTGAACTTTCAAGGACAGGGTTACAACAGAAGAGCCATGGGTCTCAGGAACAGAGCTTGTGAGGATTCTGCTGAGCTCACCCAACAAGAGGGAGAAAATGACTTCAAACTTCCAAATGGTCTGGGAACCCTCCTGTAAAAGACTAGCAAGGTGAGGCTGGGGAGTTGGCTCAGCATGTAAGTCAGGCAAGTGTAAGGATCTGAGTTCAGATCCGCAGCACCCATGTAAAAAGTTGACTGTTGGGGAGCATATCTGTAAGCCCAGCATTGGTGTTAAGAACACTTGCTGCTCTTGTAAAGGTCTGAAGTTTGATTCCAAGCACCGATACTACACAACCCACTATAGATCCAGGGGATCTTGGCCTTGACAGGTACCTATGCTCATATGGAGAGGTGGCTCAGTGGGTAAAGTGTTTGCTGAGACAGCATTCATATGATGTCATACCAAGTATGGAGAAGGCCTCTAATAATCCCAGCACCCAGGAGGGAGAGACAGACTAATCCTTAGACAAGCTGGGTAGCCAGACTACATGAAAATAACCTTTGAGTTCAAGTGAGAGACCCTGCCTCAATATACACACACATAGGCACACAGATTATACATGCATGTGTACATGTCACACACATTCACACACAAACACAAATGTACTAACTAAATGAATAAGGTGGAGCACAGTGGAGAAAGATTTCTGGAATTGATCTTTGAGTCCTTAAGTGCATGTACACACACACACACACACACACACACACACACACACAAGCACACGCAGAAGACAAACAAACCCAAAAAGGATCGCCTGTGTGCAACCCCAGCTTATCAGATCAGAAGGCAGTATGCATTTGCATGGTATAGTCACTGTCAGGAACAGAAGCAACATCTTTGCAGAAGATCAGGACTAGTTTCCAGCATCTCGTGGAAACTGCAGGGAAGAAATGTTTCTGCTGAAGAAGGGATGGCAAATTGAATTAATTACATAGCACCATTAGCACTAATTAAAGATGTGCAGTGCGTCACTGGTGTTTTCTTAGTGTGCTCTCAGCTGCTCATTTTCCTTCAGCCAACACAGAAAATATTAATAAAGGCTTTCATCAAATCACTATAAATGCTGCAGTCCAATTCTTGTTTCACCATGTGGCTGAAAGTCCTTCGCCTCTCGATTTACCTTTGATGGAAACATTTCCAATCTGACTATTTCAGCTCAGTGATACCTTTTTTTTTTTGCATTTAGATGTAAAGATTGTCAAATCTATCAGCAAGATATTTCTAAACAGGATTATCTTACTCTCCAATAAGAACACATTTTTTATTTACTCTTTGAGAATTAGGATTGCATTCACCCCCTCTCCCTTAACTTCTCCCAGACACCTTCCATGTTCCCTCTCAACTTCGTGTTCTCTTAACAAAAAACACACAAAGCAAAACAACCCATTGATTCCAGTTAGCGCTGCCCATGTATGAACGGGTGAGGAGCCATCTACCAAGGGCGCCACGTCTAAAGCAAACTTATCTTTTCACTGCAGGTAGTCATTAACTGTCAATAACTTCTCAGCTGGGTGGCAGAGCTTGTGTGCCTCTCCTTCATCAGTACTGGAGTGCTGACTGGCTTGATCTTGTGGAGATCTTGCATGAGTAACCACATTGGCTGTCATCTCATGTTTGCAGTGATCTTGTCATGTACAGAGGACATTATGTCACCCCAGCCTTCCCTGACACTTGCCCTTTCTATTTCCCTGTTACACAATGTTCCCTGGGCCTTGGAAGGAGAAGGTGTGGTACAGATGTCCCATTATGACTAAGCACTCCATAGACACTGGTTCTCCGCACTTTGACCAGTTGTGAATCTCTGCACAGATACCGCTCTGATAAAGACTGAGAGCTACACTAACCCATGAGTACAGATATAAACATTTAGAAGGTAGTATCATCCTGTGTTGATTTAATAAATAATAGCAGTAGGCTCACTTCTGAGGCCTGGACTCCCCAGCCTTCGGTTCTTCAGCACATCAGGTATGCATTTCCTCCAGTGAAGTGTTATCTTCCTGTCTCATCTGCTACCTCTTGGAAAGGACAAAAACAAGAGTTGAACCTATAGTTCTTGGGCCCTGTACTAAGTGATGGAGGGACAATAAGGCAAAATATTGTTTAAAAGATACAGCAGCAGCGAACAGGAAATAGGTGCTTTAAATAAACCATAAGACTGGATCTAGGAAGAGTTCAAGTAGATGACTTCAATATAAGGTTGAAGCACAGTAGAAATAATGCTTTACTCACTTGAATATATTTATGAAGGGCAGAACACTATAGCAGGCATTGAGGTGATGAAGAAATAAGAGAAATATCACAGCCTCCCTTTGGTATAGAAACAATTTCACCAGAAGTTTCCAAAGATGTAGCTACACCTGAAATACCCTTCTAGTATGGGCTCCACTTCACAGAGTCCTTTTGTTAGATGAGAGAGTTAGAGAAAGCAACATCTGCCCATCCCTTAGTCAAGAGAATTTTTTCTTCAGGATGTGTTTGGCCAGGCATCTGCCTCCTCTGATATTCTGCAGTGTTGCAAGGATACATAGCCACATTAGGCTCACTTATTTTTTTTTTTTTTTAAAAATCAGGCATCACCAGCTACCTTTTGGCAAATGATTAACTAACAGGTTTGCATCTTATCAGCAATGTAACTGCCATGATCTCTTCTTGCTGTCTGATGTGTAGATCAGAGGTCAATAGTGGTTTTGAGACTAGTTATTGATTTATATAGTCAAACATTCCCTGGTCCTTGATAGAACTAGATGTCATCTTTCTTCACAATAGTTGGTATGAGGTAGATGGTATGTAGAGAGAGGGATTCTTTTTTTTTTTTTTTTTTTTGGTTTTTCGAGACAGGGTTTCTCTGTGTAGCCTTGGCTGTCCTGGAACTCACTTCGTAGACCAGGCTGGCCTCGAACTCAGAAATCCGCCTGCCTCTGCCTCCCAAGTGCTGGGATTAAAGGCGTGCGCCACCACCGCCCAGCGAGGGATTCTTTTTTTTTTTTTTAAAGATTTATTTAGTTTATGTATACACTGTTGCTGTCTTCAGACACACCAGAAGAGGGTACTGGATTTCATTACAGATGGTCGTGAGCCACCATGTGGTCGCTGGGAATTGAACTCAGGACCTCTGGAAGAGCAATCAGTGCTCTTTACCACTGAGAATCTCTCCAGCCCCCAAGAGAGGGATTCTTGTAAACTCAATTATATAACAATTGTAACTGCATGGTGTATACTTCTGGCATCTGGTTTCACTCAACAGTAAGATTAATTGCCTCTCAAAGAATATGTTGACTTTGCCACCACCTTAGTCAGTATTTACTTTGGAATCAATAATAAGAGTCAAAACTTTAAAGGTGGAACCCAAAGCCTGCAAATTAACGAGGCTTCAGACGGGGAGGAACTCAAACAATGTAATAAGGAAGAGGGGAAAAAAATAACATGTTACCTTTCACGAGCAACCATTTTGTATGCAAAACCTGAGTCAGGATTCCTGGCAAAGCCAACGAAGCCAGGCCTGCCTTGCACGGGTTTTTCTCAGAAGGAAACAGACTTTGGCTGCCCAATTCAGTAAATTATGTAATGCAGCATTTCTTCCTAGCCAGGAGAAACCAACGGGAGTAATGCTGGCTAGTCACACTTTTATTAATAGCATTCATTAAGCATACTGAATGTGTGGTATGCATACTACTCATCACACAACTATGCTATTCAATGTGGATTTAAAAAAGAAAATTCTGCCAGCAGTTCATTATAGCAGCCTGCTAAGCTAAAGTCAGGGCTCATACCTGGGGAAAGTGTGGGCTCCACAACGGTGGGATTTGGCATTGCTAAGACTTCCATCTGCCCTGCTCTATAAGTCTCACTACTGACCTATTGCCAACCTAAACACACCCCAAGATTGGAGAGATATTTGCTGCTCCTCCCTGCCCAGCCTGATATTTTTACCATGGGAGGCCCTATTTCAAGATGAATGCCTTCAACAAGTCAGGCAAAATCGAGACTGAGGTGACACTCCACGGGGATTTAATAAACTCTTTGGCCAGGAAGACTCTTCTACTGGAGCACAGCAGGTGACACAGCCAGCAGGTTACTATGAACAGGTCTGCCCCTGTGCAATTCAAGCTTGGAGAGGCTCACCACACCCTTGGGCTTAGAAGACCCTGCTTCCTCCCAACAAGTTCTCCGTCGAAAGCCAGGTGAAACCCTAATCTGATTTTATTCTCAGAACTAGTACGAGCCTAGAAAGAGAAATTCCCAACCCCAAAGCCAGAGATCTTCTTAAAAATATCATCTGAGAAGCTATGACTTCTGGACCCAGACTAGCCTTCTAGGGCTCCAGGAGGAACATTATGATAGGTGGATTGTGGCAACACAGGATATAAGAACCATGTCACATCAGATTATAACTGTGACTCAGGCATTAGTGGCAGCAATAAAAACCAGAAGAAATCTGCTTTAAATGTGGAGAGAAAAGGACACTGGAGAAATGAATGTCCACAAAACTTCCTTCCCATAAAAGATCCTAATGCCCCTAAGATAATCTGTCCCCCATGCCACAAAGGTTTCCATAGGAGAAAAGATTGTACTTACCTATATGACAAGGACAGTAAGCCACTGGAGCCTTTAAACTTAAGGGGAACAGGCCTCAGCCCCAACAATAAGAGAGACAACTACTCCCACAGAAGCCTTATGGGTATCCAGCATCTCAGAAGGCTTCCACCCAAAATTAACCATTAAAATAGATAATAAGCCATTTAAAAGCCTTATTGATACTGGAGCAGACAAGACAATTTTGAGACAACGAGAGGTTCCTTGAGACTGACAACTGATCTCTGAGCCTCAGCTCATAGGTATAGGGGGTTCTTCTCATGTATTTATCACTAAACAGGCCTATAGGTAGGAGGACCCTGATGGAGCAACTGGTCTAATGTGCCCCCTGGTAGCTCATGTAGCTACCAGTCTTCTAGGGAGAGAGATATTACAAGCCCTAGAGGTAGTGCTTGCCACCCAATCAGAAAGAGATCACATCAAAATAGATGTCAACACCTATAAAGAAAGTTATACCCAAGGAGACCCTAAAGATCCTCCTCTAAATTACCCCCAGTTCTAAGGCCCACTGTTAGATTTGATAGTCCTTGCCTTGACTGGCTCTCCAATGAAGCCATTTGGGTTCCACAGTAGCCTCTATCAAGGGAGAACTTTAAAGCCCTCACACAACTGATAAGAACAACTTCTACTACAACACACTCACCCCTCCTGCAGTAGATAGAACACCCCTGTGTTTGATATAAAAAAGAGCTCAGGGGGATGGAGACTAATACAAGATTTGAGGGCAATTTACAAAACCATGCAAGTTTGGGGCTCTCGTCAAAGGGGGCTGCCCTGCGTCTCAGCCATTCCTGCCAATGTGCTCCTATTAGCAATAGACATAAAAGACTGCTTTTTTCCCATCCCTCTCTAGCCTCGAGAGTGTGAATGCTTTGCATTCTCAATACCCCTCATTAACAACTCTGGTCCAGACTCATGATATGAATGGACTGTTCTTCCTCAGGGAATAGCTAAAAGTCCAACCATTTGTTAGGAGGCTGTGGCCACTGCATTAAAACCTTATTTAGACAAAGAACTCACTATACTTATTATATGGATGACATCTTAATATGAGAGAGATTCTTCCACCTCCCCCTCCCAACTTAAAGCTCAGCTAATACCTTCCCTATCTGCCCTAGGAGTCAAAATAGCCCCACATGGGATTCCAGATGTGGATCTGAGTTTCGACTCACTTGTGGGGTGTCAGAACGCTGCTTGGGGAGACAAAATGTAGGGATGCTAGGCTATGTTCCTTTCTCCTCATTGGGGTGCCAAGCCTGTGGAATGCTGACAGGCTACTCAGGGGAAATGAAACTCAACCTAAGAGAGGGATCCTAACCTGTGTTTCTCTAAGCATGGGCTGGGACGGAGGCTGTAGTTCTCAAGCTCCTGGGCACCCAGATGCCACTGGGAACTGAGAAGAGTTGAGAATGTGAGGTCCTCGAGCTTGAGATGACCCCTGGGGCGGGGTGGGGGGATCCGACTTATCTCAGAGTGAGTGCCAGGAGTGTGGAGAGGCCTTCTGTGGGAGACTTAGGCATGACAGCGGGGGAAAGGATGCACGTGACTTACTCCGAATGGACCAGAGATTAAATACCTTTGCAAGAAGGAAAGCCCAGGAATGGAAACTTATTGACTAAACACTCAGGGCCCATACCTCATTAGCATGGAGAACTCTGAGTTTTTATGCTACTGTGACCAGCTGTTGTGGTCCTCTTAGGTTAAGGTCAGCCTGGTCTACAGAGTGAGTTCTGAAACACAGAGGGTTACACAGAGAAACCCTGTCTCAAACAAACAAACAAACAAACAAACAAACAAACAAACAAAACAAAAGATGGAAAGCAATGGAGGAAGTCCTGTGACCTTCACAAGCATGTGATTTACTGAAGAAACAGAAAGTGGGGCCTGGGATATGGCTCAGAATGTAAAACGCCTACTACACAAGCTTGAGAGCCTGAGTTCAGATCTACAGCACTCACACATGCACACATACCTGCACACACACATGCACACACACACACACACAACACACACACACACACACACAACACACACACACACAAACTGAAAGTGTTTTTCCACATTTGTGCAATCAGGACATTTTTTATTTTTTAAAAAAAATGACAACAAACAAGCCCTTTTTTGTTTCTGTCAGCTTGCTTGTTGCTGAGGTCTGAAGACCTTTGGATTAGAAGACAACAGACAGGGTGCATAGTAGTCATCAGATAGCATCCCACAAGTCTGTGTTATTACCAATAGAATGGTGGGCATCCCATAAGTCTGTGTTATTACCAGGAGAATGGTGGGCATCCCATAAGTTTATGTCATTACCGGTAGAATGGTGGTGTCAGCACTCTACCATCCATATACTGGAAATGCAGCTACAAAGTCTTGAACCTAGTTTTCCTTTCTCAGTGATCCCCTGACCCCACATGTGGTGAAGGGAGTGGGTCCCTAACCAAGCCTCATGTCTTCATCTGTAGAACAAGGGGACTCCTATAAAACATCTCATTTATGCCAGTCCTCCCTTGTGGTTCTTTGAATAACATAATGAATGAATAAGAGATGTCTTTACAAGAAAGATACATTAGAAGCAGTCCCACAGACAGGTCAGAGGTACTCAGGTGTTTCAGGAGCTATGGCACAGAAGCTGGTGGTTGGAGGAGTTGTAGGAGGGATAGTTAGCCCCTGAATTCTTCTTTTAAAAGAGTTTGTTTCTTTTGTTTATGGAGGTTTTTTCTGTATGTATGTCTGCATACCACATGTGTGCTTGGTGACCTCAGAGGCCAGAAGAAGGCATTGGATCCTCTGGAACTGGAGTTACAATAGTTGTGAACATTGGTACCAAGAATTGAATCCTGGGCCTCTGGAAGAACAGCCAGTGTTCTTTAGCTTCTGAGGCTTCTCTCTGGAGAACTTGAATTCTCTTTTTCTTTCTCTTCCTTGTTCTTCAAGATAAGATTAGATTGTGTAGCCTAGGCTGGCTTTGAGCTCACTTAGGTAGCTCAGGCTTGTCTCAAATTCAAGCTCTCAGACCCAACTTACTATAAAGGTAAGATAAATCAGAAAAAGGTTAGCAAAAGCAAAATGGTGCCTTGAAACCCTGAAGCAAAGAAATGAACAGATTTGGGATCCTCTTCAGGTTTCACGTCAACCTCTAAGGCTAAGTTTTAGTTTCACCTGGGAATTGGGTTTAATCAGAAGTATTTCATGGGGAACAAAGCTTGGGAAATTGGAATTGATAAGTAAATGCTTAATTTGGTTTCAAAAGAAAAGAAAAATTCAGTCTCAAAGGGAGTCTATGGCCAACTGGGAATTGTGAACAGATATAATTAATAGCGTCATAACAGATAAAACAAGAAGGATCCTCGTTAGTGAGGCCTGCTCTCTGATTTCTGTTCTTGAAGGCAAGCTTGGCAGGTAGAGAAGGGAGAGAAAGATTCACTGTGTGACTGTGGGAAGCCACTGCCATCAGACTGGCAGCTGCTTCTGGGACCCTGCAGAGCCTCCCTCCCACTGTGTAGTGTAGCACTTAAGAATGCAGGCTCCAGAGCCCCTTCTTGTCCATGTTCTCACACAAGGGCCTGGAACAAGGCCAGGCATCTGCGTGCTGGTCCTTAGATACTCTTTAAGCTTGAGAATCAAGCCCGGAGCAATTTGCAGTTGTTTCCACTTGCACCTGAGTAAATTTTAGTTTCTTTCCTTATCACAGATGGTATGCGTCTAAGCCAAGGGAGGAGGAGAACCCGTGATTAAACATGGGAGGGTATTTCATAATGTTTCTAGGGAAGATTGAATTAGAATTAAAAATGGCACAAATGAGAAGAAAGGATGCCTCGGAGAGGTTTGCATCCGAGCTCTCTGCACAGGGTAAGTCTGGGCTTTACAACATTTAGAAGAGAACGCAGAACCAAAACATCTCCTGTGAGGGGTTTCCATAAAACAAGGAAACAGAACTGTCCTTTAACTGTTCCTTTCTCTCTAGTTCCATTCCACTGGGAGTGAGGTGGGGAGAGGAAGGCACTTGGAGACGTTTTCCAAGACCAGACCTTCCGGTGACCTATGCATGTGTCGGTGAGAACAGCCAAATGCCTCTGCATGTTTATCTTCCCTTTGCCTTTCAGTCGTGTGGAAATAGATTCCAAAGGGAAAGAAATGTTCTTGGACAGCCAGCTGCCTTCATAAGATTGTGTGCTGCTACTGTTGCTTCTCCTCTTCCTCTTCCTCTTCCTCCTCCTCCAAGACAATGTCATGCTGTGTAGCCCAGGCTGGCTCACACTCACCTAGATAACTCAGGCTTGTCTCGACCATCCTGCTTCAGCCTCCCCGGGTGCTGGGATTATTAGCAGGTGCCTCGGTGCCCAGCTCCTCCTGTTTCTTGATGCCGAGGACTATTGAGATGACAGAACTGATAAACAAGTACTGTTTCCATCCACCCTTTTCTAAGATTGACAGTAATTTGCACACTGAGTTCTCATGGGAATTGAAGAATTCCTGTCTTCAGTCCAAAAGATCTGAGTCTCTCCCCCAGGACTAGCAGTATTCAAAGAATACAGAAGATAAAACAACCCAATATTTTTATTTTCTTAAAGTTTATACTCTTCTCTGGGAGCTGAAACACACAGCTAAAGCAAAAGGCAACAGTGGGCCTTCAGTCTATGTTGTTAAAGTGAATATCATTTGTTTAACAAACTCTTATGGAGCACCAACACATTTCCTTCTCCCAAGTCAGCTCAGATGATAAGACTCATTTTTGAAAATGTTTTCTCCCAAACTGCAAAAGGAGTTTCCCTCCAACTTGGCCAACTTGGCCAACTTGGACCACATCTCAGTAAGCAAAGCCATCACTGGGAGAAAGGAAATAAATGGATTCTGCATGTGAGCATGCTATAAATTGTGACCAGAGCTCAAACAGAAGCAGAGTCCCCTTCCACCATGTTTTCTCTTCTAAGGTGAAGTATATGCATTTTTCTAAGACGTGGGATCTCTACTGTTTCTATGACTATGGGCAGGAGCTAAGAATGACAGCCCATAGATACCTAGCCTGAGGCTGAGCCTTGTAGTACTAGGGAACAAGCTCTGCTAAAGCTGAACAACCTCAGGGTAAGGTGTCCCAGTTCAGTCTCCAGATGAGTGCACAACCTAATTACCATCTTAACAGTCATCCTGGGAGACCCTAGGTGGATGATCCAGTCAATGGACAGGCATGTCTTAAGCCTAACCCAAAGACACTGTGACCATGACATACGCAGCCACTGTCCAGTGTCTATGCCTGAAACGTCACACAGCTATAAAGGGACAACAAACAGTTCAGGAAAGCGGAGCTATCAGTTCAGTTCCTAGGTACTTGACCTTTTACACATCCACTTTAAACAGGTCAAGGAGCTATCTTAATTTTTTTTTTCTGTAATAAAATACCCCAACAAAAGCACCTGAAGGGAGAAAGGGCTTGTTTCACTCACAGCTTGCGGTTACAGTTAATCACGATAGATTAGAAAGTTAAAGCGGCCAGAGCTTGAGGCATCGGGTAGTGTTGCATTCGTAATCAAGATAGAGATGAATAAGCGTGTTCTGCGATCACTTTCTCTTTTCTTTTATCATTTTACAGTCCAGGGAATGGTATCACTCATGGTAAGCGAATCTTTTCAGCCTCCTTAACCCAATTAAGATAAATTCCCTACAGGCATGCTTAGATATTCAGGTGATTCTGCATCTCCTCAAACTGAGAGTTGAGACTAACCATCACAGGAACCTTTTAGGATTCCAATCCTAGCCTGCAGAGCCCCCAGATGATGTCCAACAGACTGCAGACAAGCGATGCCTGCCAAGCCATGTCCAAACTAGAGATTTTATGGAAAAATTTAAGTTATGAAACAACTACATGTTGGGGTAATTCTTATAGTCATAGTAATTAGATCAGGTATTGGTAACATCCCCCATATTTTGACTTGCCTTCCTGAAGTGTTTCCTTGACATTCAATAAGGTTTCTTGTTTGTTTGTCTTTAGTTTTTTTGAGATAGGGTTTCTCTGTGTAGCCCTGGCTGTCCTGGAATTTACTCTGTAGACCAGGCTGACCTTGAACTCAGAGATTCACCTGCCTCTGCCTCCCAAGTGCCAGGACTAAAGGTGTGCGCCACCACTGCCCAATGGCATTTAATAACTTTTAGTATACTGATAACTCAGGCACTGGTCTCTCTCAACTGTTTTTTATTTGAGTTTTTAATTTTGTTCAAAATTGAAATTATATTTTCAAGTATAGTGACACATACCTTTAATCTCAATACTTGCAAGATACAGGGAGATAGATCTCTGTGGGGTAGCCTGGCCTACATATCAAGTTCCAGGACAGCTAGAGCTACATAATAGAGAGAACCTGCTTTGTACAAAAAACAAAACAAATATAATATGTGTATATATATTTATGCATGCATATATATGTATATATCATATGCCAAAAATATATAATATATAATTATATTCTTTTCCTTCTCTTTCGTCCCTCTAGCACTTCTCAATATACTCTTCCCCTTGCTCTCTTCCAAATTCATTGCCCACATTTCTTTAATCTATCTATCTATCTATCTATCTATCTATCTATCTATCCATCCATCTATCTATATATCTACATGTGTGTTCCTAAATATATAAATACAACCTGATTAATCCATGTAACACTACTTGTATGTATGTGATCTCAGAACATACGTTGGTTAGCTTTGGATAACTAGTTTGGGGCCTTTTCCCTGGGAAAGACTGTTTCTTCCACTCTCAGCATTCCTTGGTTCCCCTTCCATGTTAGCATGTCTCTTGGTATCATTCTTTCCAGGTCTTGTTTAGGCAGCCATATTGATTAAACGTCAGAGGTGTAGCTTCTCTGATGTTTCTAGGAGACACAGCATCACAGTAAACTTCCTTTTCCTCTGGCTCTTACAAACATTCTGCCCTTTTCTTCTATGATAATTCCTGAGCCTTAGGCACAGGACTTGAGTTGTAGGTGTGTCAGCCATGGTCAGCTATTCTTTCCACATTTTGATTAGTTGTGGTTTTCTGTAATGGTTTCCATCTGTTGCAAAGAGTTTTCTTGATGAAGAGTAAGAACTACACCTCTCTGTGGGTATAAGAATAAATAACTAGAATGCACTTAGGGGTTATACTGGTTTAGTAAAGTGGAGGTTGTAAATTCTCCTCCAATATCCAAGACTTCATCAGCTCCAGAAATTTGGCTGGGTTTCCAGAACCCGGAATGATGTTTTCCCTCCTATTGAGCAGGCCTTAAGTCCACTTAAAGAGCTGTTGGTAACTGCCAAGGCGTGTGTGCCACTGTTGTATCCTTAGTATTATCACACCACTGTGTTTGCTGTTGTGGTTCACAGGCGTTGTAGCTGGGTGGAGCTATTGGTTGCCTTCCTACCTTGGAACTTTACGTGACATCCTCTCCCAGCTCTTGCTTCTGACTTTGGAATTTTGGGTGCCTATTTTCTAGTCTTCTCTGCATCTCCCATTTTGTATTCCAATTTACCATAACTAACAAAGTTACTAACAAAGGAACACAGGTATAATTTAGACTGTCATACACTTATGTATTTCCATGTTCACTTGTTCTATCAGATCACGGCTTCTTCCATGTCATGTGCTATAGTATTAATATTTTAATAAATCCTGGCATGGAGTTATTACCTACCTTAGACCATACCTTAGACCATTTATGTTCCTGGATGAAAGACACACATGGCCTTTATATTTTAATGTGCCCTATGCAGCACAATAGCTGGGCAACTGCCTAACATCTATGCTGTTAGAATCTGCTTCCCACCAATAACCCCCGAGTTACTATTTATTAATTTCTGTGTTCTATCTTAGCTGCTCTTATCTCCAATTAGTCAGTCCTCTAGGCCACATTTTTCTGGCCCAGCGCCCAGGGTTCTCTCCCTGCTTCTCTCTCTCTCTCTTTTTTTTTTTTTTTTTTTTTTTTTTGGTTTTTGGTTTTTGGAGTCTCTGTGTAGTCCTGGCTGTCCAGGAACTCATTCTGTAGACCAGGCTGGCCTAGAACTCAGAAATCTGCCTGCCTCTGCCTCCCAAGTGCTAGAATTAAAGGCATGCGCCACCACTGCGTCTCTGTCCCAGGGCAGCTCTTGTCTCTCTTCTGGATGCTCGGCTTCTAAGGCATGGTGTCTCTCCCTTCTTCCTGCTTCCTCATGATCTCAAGCCCAGGAACTGTAATTTTCCTCTCTTCTCCCCAGCATCTTTATTTATCAATCAGAATTAACTAGGGGCAGGTTCCCGGAAGCTGTGTTCAGACCCTCTCCTACAAAATGTTTTGAGGGACCCCATTAGCATTAGAATACAAGCCGCTAAAATGTCTATAATCTGGGTCTAGCTCAAGAAATCAATGATCAATTTTCTGAATATTTCTACCATTTTGCTATAGTGACACATTTACCTTTAAAGAATACATCTTCCAGTAACTAATGGCCCAGATTAAAAATTCTTTAAGCCAGGGCTACACAGAGAAACCCTATCTCGAAAAACCAAAAAAAAAAAAAAAAAAAAAAAAAAAAAAAATTCTAGCTTTAGAAGGTAGCATCTCCTTGGAAGCCTTCATAGGAGGGAACTGTGAACTTGACTTTAAAGAGGGATTTGTGGTGTTTGAACGAATGAAAAAAGAAAGGAAGGCTTTTTGACCATAAACACAGTGTGGTAAAGTTATGGGATGTGCAGAGAGAGAAGCCTGGCATTTGAAGGGTGGAGATGCTCTGGGAAGAGGTGGGGTCTTTTGTTTTTTGTTTTTTGTTTTCATGCAGAAGTAGCATCAATGACCTGCTACATCTCTGACTTTACATAACTGCTCACTGGGTTCCAAAAATTCTTTCTTATCTGCTTTGTTCCAGTTCTTCAATCTAGATCATGTTTGAGTATCCAGATGTTGCATGAGTTGAAACAAGAGGAATTACATGGATTATTTTCTCAGTTAGGATTTTATTGCTGTGAAGATACACCATGACCATGTCAACTCTTATAAAGGAAAACACTTAATTAAGTCTGGCTTACAGTTCAGAGGTTTAGTTTATTATCACCATGGTGGCATGCAGGCAGACATGGTGCTGGAAGTCTACAAACTGTAAAACCAAGAGTTCTGCATCTTGATCCTTAGGCAGCGGGAGACTATATGCCACACTAGGCTTGGCTGAAGCTTCTGAGACCTTAAAGCCTGCCTCCCCAAAGCCACACCTCCTAATAGTGCCACTCCCTATGGGCCAAGCATTCAAACATATGAGGCTATATACAGGGCCATTCCTATTTAAACCAACACAGGTAGATTGTCATAAAGGCACACCATTTGATCTGTAGTAGGTTTACTGCAGTGAAATTCCAATTCATCACTAGGTAGATTAATTTGACATATGAAATAAGGTCTACAAATTGTAAGGTCACAGGTTTAGACTTCTTAAGCTTTGAGAAGTCCTGGGAATAAAGTTGAACACTATGACTCAGGGCTGTTTATACTTCCTGGGATTTGAGGTTTCATGCAATCCTAGGTATTGTGATGGTAATGATTCTGACCTCACTAGAACTGGTTGAAGAATACTGAGACCAGCTAGTGTATATTTTAACTGGGGAAAGCTGAGTTGTTGTTATGGCAATAAATACTGTTCAACTTCTTTTGGAGGTTTTCCATGACATGAAACAGCATGATTCTAGAAGTGTTTAGTTCAGCAACAGAGTCAGGCTTTTAATATGGGCATAGCTTTAGCCTCAAATGCTTCATCCTATATTTAGCTTGGAGACAGACGAAAAACTGTGGAAAGCCCTGTGTCAGTTCCTGAGTCAGAGAAATGGGCACTTCACAGGGGAGGTCACTTCATCAGGCCAGAGGGTCTGTGATAATTATGTACAAGCAACCCCAAAACTTATCAGCTTAAAGCTACAGAGAATATTTGTGGCTCAGGGTATGCTTATGTCATGGGCCATTCAAAGGACTGTGTTCTCATTTATCCTCAAACAAGGGCACATCTAGGTGGGAGCAATCCAACTCTATGTTGCTAAGGTTCTCAAGAGGACCAAAGAAGAAAGGAGGAAGCACAGTGGCAGGCACTGGCCTTTAGAATTTTCCTAGAAATGACACATGTCATGACTAGTGACAATACACTGGTCAAAGCAAGATATAGAACAATACCTACTTAAAGACTTACAAAACTGGGTGTGAACATTAATGACCAGCAGTCATGGTCTTCTAGATGGTGTTTGCTCATCCATAGAACCTCAGTTCCTTGGCTGCAAATTTCTTTTCATGGAGAACCATCCTAGCTAGATATTGTAGAATATTTAGCAGCATCTTTGACTAGATCTGCCCACTGTATGCCTGTAGCTCACTTCCTAAATTTGTTCCCAAGCTATGTCAACCAAAAATGTTTACAGATGTTCCCAAAGGTCCCCTGGAGGAGACAGGACAAATATCTCCCAGGTGAAGACCATTGGCACAGATTCATAGTAGAGTCGGTACCTGTCTTTGACTTCTGAGTATTCTACCACCAACCATGGGTCCTTGAGTAGTTAAATAATCTTTCTGGGCCTATTGATTCATAAGTGGAAATGACGGCTATGATAGTCCTCTCATGGCACTGTTATAAGAGATTGGTTGAAGCAATACAGTATTTGCAACAAGCTTTGAAAAGTACCCGATACATAATAAATACATAAAAATAAACTTTAGACAAACCATACCACTCTTGGAGTGGCCAGTGATTTAGTTTTAGCTCTTGTTGCAGGTGTGTTTGCTTTATGTCACATTGAATATACTATTTAAACACAGAAATCACTGATACTTTATTAATTAAACACACACTAGTTCTTTAACACCATATGAGTTACCTTGGCTAAGAATGCCATGGTTCCGTTCCAAGGGGTTAGAAATAAAAAGAGACTAGGTGACTCACAAGGGTAACTCAATAGGCCTGTATTTAATGTATTTTGTTTCTGGTGACTTTTTTCTGTTTGTGTACGGAAAAACATTTTTAGAAAGCAAGAATTCAAAGTTGACTCCTTTTCATTTTGATGCTTGCTAAGAACAAAGGACTCATGGGGATCGGACCAAATGTGTCTGTTTGTCCTAAGCCTAGAACAGGCCAATCATGGGCACTGAAAGGCAAAATAAGGATTGCTCCGGAGGCTGGGGGCCTGGGCTGTCAGCTCACAGGTCCTTTAGAATTCAGTGTGGCTACTCATGCAGCGTCAATGCAATTCTGCACATTTTCACTCAACACCAATGCATTTAGTGTCATGTTAGTGACAAAAGCAGGCTAACTCATATTAAATGTCCAAAGGGGATTGTGCAGCTAAGGGCCATTTATATTGGAATCAACCACTTTTGAGGGGAGAAAGAGGACAGGAAGCTACTTTACCATCTGCCATTATAAAGGGTGAGGAACAATTATACCTGCTTTTCTTGCTTCTCAAAAACGACAGTAAAAGAACTTTTTAAGACATAAACCCATAGGAATAGAGACCAAGGGGAAACAGAATAGCAAGGATATTTAGTGAATTAGAGAAATAGTTAGAAAAGAGTCAGCAGAACCATAAAAGCTGAAATCTAAGCAGAACTGAGAAAAATAGAGACCTTGTTTGATTTATAACACAGGAATCAGGTCTCAAAGGCACCAAATGTAATAATGACTCCGGGTGGTTTGAAACTTGGGGGGTTAAATACACTGTTAGCCAGGGAGACTCGCTTGGAAGTTTAAAGATAGGTCTATAGATCTTCCCTTGTAATTCCTTCCCTTGAGTGGAAGATTCATGGCTCTTCCTTGAAATTAGTCTCTGCACTCATTGGACAAGTACTGAAGTTGGAAGAGGAAGGGTATTGATCTCCATTGGATGCCAATCCCTTTGTCCCCTTGTTCTGTGGGAAAAAGGGGTAGCAGCCAGGCTACCAAGTAGAAAGGGAATAGCTTAAAACACAGGTAAGCTCAGGTTTCCATATTAAATGTTTCAGCCAGGCCATAGCATGGTGAGGTGAACTGCTGACAGACCCCAGGCACCTGGCCAGAGCTTTTGAAGCACATTTTATTTTTTAGCTCTTACATATGAGTGACAGCCAAGGATGACTGGCTGCCAAGGGAAGTCCCAGCCAAGACAGAGAACAGAAGAAAGAAAGAGGAACAGGAGCTATGTAGGCAACAGGAATGGCGGCCCTAAAGGAAAAGGTAAAACAAACAACAGGCCTCTAGCAAAATATTCTTACATCACACCACAAATGAGAACCAATTGTGATAAAAAGAGAACAGAGAAACACCTACTGGATATTAAAAATATGAGATCATAAATTATAAATTCAATAGAGCTGAAGAGTTTTCCAGAAACGTTGACCAAAAAGAAATAGTCAAAAAAGAGAAAAAAAATATAGGAAAACTAGAAGTGCAAGATGTCTATCATCTAAGTAATAGAAGTTCTCAGGGGAGGGGAGAAATAGAAAACAAAGGGAAGAGATCATTGGGTTGAGGTTATTGCTCAATGATGAATGCTTGCCTGGCATGTAGAAAGCCCTGGGACAATCCCCAGCACAACAAAGGAACAGGAAGAAAAGCAACAAAGAAATAATTAATGAAGTAAGTCAAGAATAATTTCACAGATTTGGTATGAATTTCCTGCTTAAAAGGGCTCTCACCTGCCCCACCTGGGGATCCATCCCATATACAGACACCAAACCCAAACACTATTGCAGATGCCAAGAAATGCTTGCTGACAGGAACCTGATATAGCTGTCTCCTGAGAGGTTCTGCCAGAACCTGACCAATACAGAGGCGGATGCTTGCAGCCAACCATTGGACTAAGCACTGGATCCCCAATGGAGGAGTTAGGGGAAGGACTGAAGGAGATGAAGGGGTTTGTAACCCCATAGGAAGAACAACAATATCAACAAGCCAGACCCCCCCTGAGCTCCCGGGTACTAAACCACCAACCAAAGAATACACATGGAGGGACCCATGGTTCCAGCCACATATGTAGCAGCGGATGGCCTTGTTGGGCATCAATGGGAGGAGAAGTCTTTGATCCTGTGAAGGCTCGATGTCCCAGTGTAGGGGAATGTCAGGTTGGGGGGGTGGGAGTGGGGGAGAGGAACACCCTCATAGAAGCAGGGGAATGGGGGTTTCTGGAGGGGAAACAGGGGGGAGGGGATGACATTTGAAATGCAAATAAATAAAACATCCGCCCCCCCCAAAAAAACCCCAAAAAACCAACAAACAAAAAAAGAAGACAGTGAATGAACATAAACCCACAACAAAGGCACTCACTCAGTCAGGGAATAGGAAAGTGCCTTGGGTTAAGGCAGCAGTTCTCAACCTGTGGGTTGTGACCCCCTTTGGGGTGTGAGTGTGGGTGGGGGACCTGAGGTGGGTGGTGGTGAAGGACCCTTTCACAGGAGTTGAATATCAGATGTCCCACATATCAGATACTTACAATACAATTGATAACAGTAGCAAACTTATGGTTATGAAGTAGCAATAAAATAATTTTATGGTTGAAGTCACTTCAATATGAGGAACTATATTAAAGGGTCACAGCATGAGGAAGGTTGAGAACCCACTGGGTTCAAAGGACAAATAAATGCTAGTCACTGTGACGAGGTCAGGAACTTCAGTGTCACTTACCACGGGTCTTGAATGCAGCACTGGACATCAAGGTGATGTACACCAGCAATAGACAATTTTAAGGTAAATCTATTTTTGACCTCAGAATTATGTTCTTAGCAAATCATCAATTAAGCATGAGAACAAATAAAGATACTTTTGAAGTTAAGGGGTGAGAACCACTACAGTCCTGGAACCATTTCTCTAGAAACAGTGTCATTTTGTAAAATATGCTAGTCATTTGCTATAAGTGTCTATTTAAATTTACATTTACTATAACTGGTTTATCTATTGCTACTCTTTTGTAGTTGTTGCTATTATTGTTGTTGTTGTTTGTTTTAAGAGACAAGGGTTTGTTATGTAGGCAGTGCTACTTGGTGTAGAATTCACTATCTAGAGCAGATGGGCCTTGGACTTGTGAGTTCTGGGATTATAAGAATTTACCACTATGTCTGGCATAATTATATGAAAATTTAAAATTCAATCTTTAGTCACACAACCCACATTTAGACACCCAAGCCACATATTGCTAATGAGAATCTAATTGTTTTATGTAAATTAAATAAAACAACACTCTCATGACTGAAGAATGTCTATTGTATACCATGGGGTATACTCCACCAAACTAAGAGAAGATATAAATGTCACTGATTTCCAGGCAATGATCCAATAACATATTACATATTTGCATCATGGTGCCTTTCATGTTTTAAAGTTTAAGGTTTTGTGAATTCCGAAGTGTGCTTTCTCTAAGAGGTTCAGACAAAGGATTATGGACTGGACACAGGTTAAAAGAAGTAAACTTCAAAAACTAAGAGCAACACAGTGATGCCAATATTGGAATAGTGCTAAAGTGTCACATCCCCTCTTGCCAAATGACAGATATCCACCCATTAATTCTTGAATTTCCAACAGATTTCTTCCTTCTCTCTAGAACTTAACAAATTAATTATAAATTTTCTTGCGGAGATAGGGTCTCTATTAAAGGGTAAATTTAAAAGAACTAATCACAGACATTTGCCCCATCAGCTAATGGAAACCTATTGAAATACCACAGCAGTAAAGAGAGTGACAGCAGGCACTGGTAGCTGAAGAAATGGAATTCAGCAATAAACTCAGAATCGGGCTCACTGTGGCCATGTAATAAATGGTGGATATGGTGATCAAAGTAATGGGAAACTTAAAACTTAATGTTACAGAATCCTTCAACTGTTCCCCCTACCAGTGTGTAGAGTTTCTATTACTGTGATAAAGCACCATGACCAAAAGCAACTTGGGGAGGTAAAGATTTATTTCAGCTCACAGGTCCATATCACAGTTCATGATCAAACAAAGCTCAGGCAGGAACTCAAAGCAGTACTTGGAGACAGGAACTAAAGCAGAAGTCATGAAGGAACGGTGGTTACTGACTTGTTCCTTAGGGCTTGTAGCCTGCTTTCTTATACTATTCAGGACCACCTTCCCAGGAATGGCACCACTTGTAGTGGGTGGTGCCTTTCTACATCAATCATTAATCAAGAAAATGACCTATGGACTTGCCTATTGGGCAATCTTATGGAAGCGTTTTTCTCAATTAAGATCCCCTCTTCCCACACACATCTCGGTTTGTATCAGGTTGACAAAAAGCCCTCAAACCCTTTCCTTTCCAGTTTAATTTGCTCTATTTGAACTCATTATTAAGTCCACTTGGTGCTGCCCAGTTTGTATGTGAGAGTAGGGCCGTCTACTAGAATGTGGCTAGTCCCTCAGGATCTCTATCTCTGAAAGGAAACTGACTCTGTGTCTTCCAGAAGCCATCAGTTGCCGATAGCTTCTCAGCTAGAGATAGGACTTCACTGTCTATGCTGTGACTGTGGATGGCTTGCTCTTGTACAGGTCTTGTGCATGTGGTCTCAGATATCATGAGTTCATGTGTCCAATAGCTTGGAAAACGCTATTTTGCAGTAATCATCTACTATATCTGGCTCTGGAAAGATTTCTTGAGGGAGGGGTGTGATATGGATGTCTAGTTTAGGCACGATTACTTCGTAACTTGTTCTTTGACATAGACCGGTTTGGGTCTTTGTATTAATTGTCATCTATTATAAAAAAAAAAAAAAAGAAAAGGTTATGTGATGAGGGTTGAGAGATGTACTAAACTATAGTATGAAGATAAGTACTTAGGGGGCAGTTTAATTGTATGTCCATTTATCAGAAGACTAGTTGTAGGTTCTTCTGTAGAGACAATGACATACCCAGCCACGGTATTTCTTAGCTTAGATAACAGAAATAGGCTTGCATGGGTTCTTTCCTGGATAGTGTTTTCTGTCAACTTGATACAAGGTAGAGTTATTTGGGAAGAGAACCTTCCATTGAGAAAATTTCTATATCAGATTGCCTGTAGACAAGTCTGTGGGGGCATTTTCTGGATTAGTTATTTTTGTGGGTGGTGCCATCCCAGGGAATGTAGTCTTGGGTTGTATAAAGAAGCAGACTGAACAAGCTAGGAACTAGGCAATACTTAGGTTCATCCACGAGTTTTGCTTCAGGTTTTGTGTCCAGTTTCGTGCCTTAAGTTCCTACCTTGACTTCCCTTGGTGATGAAGTGTGACATGAGAGTTTTAATTGGAAATAAACTCTTTCCTGTATGTCGCTTTTGGACATGGTGTTTTATCACAGCACGAGAAATCTAGGATAGGTTCCATCCTGTGGAGCAGGTGCTAAATCCAATCAAAAAGTGATTGGTTACTTCACGGTGTGGTGTTCATGCCACTACTGTTCCAGTCTTGCCAGGCCAGTTGTTACTGTGGCTTGCAGAGCTCAGAGCTGAGGAGGATTATCAATTACTTTACTCTGAAAGGAGACCTCTAGGTGTAATATGAGTTAAACACTTGTATCTAAAGAGTCATAGCTAGTATCCGCACGGGTAAGAACATGTGATGTTTGTAATCCTGGGCTTGGATTACTTCCCTCAGAATGATCCATTTATATGCAAATTTTATAATTTGACTTTTGTTTACTGCTGAATAACATTCCATCGTGTTAATGTACCACAAGTTCTCATTATCTGCTCACCAGTTGATGGACATCTAGGCTGCTTCCATTTCCTGACTATTGTGAATGGAACGGCAGTGATCTTGGATGAGCGTGTGTCTGTGGAGCAGGCTATAAAACCCTTTGGGTACACACCCAGAGGCTATAGAGCAGGAGCACATGGTGGATCTATTTCTAGCTTTCTGAGGCACCTTCTCACTGGTTTCCATAGTGGCTACATGAGTTCCCATAGACAGTGAGTGAGTCTTTCCCTTTCTCCACATCTGTGCCAGGCCAGTATTCAGATTTTGGATTCTAGCTATTTTGTCTAAAGTAAATTAAATTTCAAAGTGGTTTTAATTTACAATTTCCTGGTGGCTAAGGATATTTAAATGTATATATTTATCGGTCATCTGTATTTCTTCTGTTAAGAATTCTATTTAGTTTTATGCCTCTTTTTTTTTTGTTTGTTTGTTTGTTTTTTTGAGACAGGGTTTCTCTGTGTAGCCCTGGCTGTCCTGGAACTCACTCTGTACACCAGGCTGGCTGCGAACTCAGAAATCCACCTGCCTCTGCCTCCTAAGTGCTGGGATTAAAGGCATGTGCCACCACTGCCCGGCTCATGCCCCATTTTTACTTAGGTGATATGTATATATATTCCAAATATATATTTTATTATAAATATATTTTTATAACTTATAAATATACATATTTAATTCTTTGTATGTTTTAGACATTAGTCTTCTGTCATATGTATAGCTGGTAACTTTTTTTTCATTCTGTAGGCTGTCTCCTCACTCAAATGATGACGTCCTTTGTTGTACAGAAACATTTTAGTTTCATGAGGTTTCCTTTGTCAATTGTTGGTCTTAATTCTTGCACTACTAGAGTCCTACTCAGAATATCTTTCCTGTTCCGATAAGCTGAAGCCTATCAGGAAAGCAGCATTAAGTTATAAGTGTCATTTATGTCATTGGATATATATATATATATATATATATATATATATATATATATATATATTTATGTCATTGGATATATATATATATTTCATATATATATATATATATATATATGAAAAACAATAGGATTGGGACCCTGAGCATATAACATACCCCAAAAAACAATTCTAAAGAATTAAGTTCCAAATGAAAAAAAATCTTTAAAAATTAGAATTTTACAAAAGATACTATATCAAGAAAGGCTTTCTTTAGCTCTGCAAAAACATACAGATAAGAAAAACATGGTTTAAAGTCTACGTACATAAAGGAGGTAAAACTTCTGTGCTTAGAAATGGTGCTGCAGCCAGGCGGTGGTGGCGCACGCCTTTAATCCCAGCACTTGGGAGGCAGAGGCAGGAGGATTTCTGAGTTCGAGGCCAGCCTGGTCTACAAAGTGAGTTCCAGGACAGCCAGGGCTACACAGAGAAACCCTGTCTCGAAAAACCAAAAAAAAAAAAAAAAAAAGAAATGGTGCTGCATGCCCGTGATCCCAGCACTTTGGGAGGCTAATGAGGAAGGATATTGACTTTAAGACTATCCTGAGCTGCATGATGAGGTGTTAATTCAGAAACAAACAAATACAACAACAACAACAAGAAGAAGCAAAAACCCTTTATGAAACAAAGGAAACATAGAAGAGAAGTCTTGAAATGAGGCAAGATAATTGAAATGAATACGCTAATATAGAATTGGTATTCACAATATGTAATGAGCTTAAACAAAAGAACAAAAGGAAGAAAGTCCAATAAGAAAAATGGTCAAGCTGGCAGTGGTGGTGTATGCCTTTAATCCCAGCACTCAGGTGGTGGAGGCAGGCAGATCTTTGTGAATTCTAGGCCAGCCTGGTCTACAGAGTACATTTCAGGACAGCCAAGGCTGCTACACAAAGAAACCCTGTCTTGAAAAAAAAAAAGGAAAGAAAAAAAATGGTCAAAGAACAGGAACAAGCAATTCATAGACAAAAAATATAGTCAATAAATTATACCAAGATCTTCAGTCTCATTACTAACAGGAAGTGCTTGTTAAAACTCCAAAGAACTGGCATTTCTGATAAATGCAGCTCTCGTCCCTTGTTAAAGACAGTCCCTTTTGCAGCAGACATAGGCTATTCTAAAGACCCATAACTGGTCAAATTTCAGAAAACAACTGACCATGCCATGCCCATCCACAAATGAGACATCTGTAACAAACCTCTTATACTCAGGGTTCAAGGAACATTGTGGAATAGGGACCAGACAGATTGTAAGAGCCAAAAAACCAGGAGGATTGATCTGAAATGGTATCTTCCAGACACAAGGCTGTTGTACACATGAAGCCTCAACAGACTCCACAAGACCTCCCTAAAACCACAGCGGTTGATAGCTGACACAGATGGGGTTAAATTTCACAAGGCCCACCCTGGTCAAAGAGCCAGAGCCAGTCGATGGCTGCTGAGGAGAATCAGTTTTCGTCAGGGATAGGTTGCCCATGTGCTGGTGGCTAGACCTCTTTTCATGTTCATATGGGCAACCCTAATTGAAGAAAAAGACATGCTTTTTGGAGGGGATGTTTGAAGAACTGAATGAGAGGAGTTGAGCAGGGAAGAGAAGTCGATATAATTTAATATAGTGTGCTCAAGTACGAAATTCTCAAACAAAATTAAATTAAAGACATCAAGGAATCATCAGGACATAGAGACATGCGCCTGTAATCTCATCCCTCCAGAGCAAAGGTAAAGAGAGACAGGCCAGGCTGGGTGACAGAGTGAGTCCTGCAGAGGCAAGCACACAAACACAGAGACATCTGGGAAGAACGACCATTCAACTGCTGTCTCATTGTGTCACACCGACCAGTCTCAAACTCAGCATACCCTTGCCCCACTTTCCAGTGCTGGGATTATAGGCCAGTATTACCACACTCAGCTTGGCATAGTATTTTTTTTAAAGATCTATCTATCTATCTATCTATCTATCTATCTATCTATCCATTTATTTATTATATGTAAGTACATTGTAGCTGCCTTAAGACACTCCAGAAGAGGGCGTCAGATCTCATTACGAATGGTTGTGAGCCACCATGTGGTTGCTGGGATTTGAACTCAGGACCTTCAGAAGAGTAGTCAGTGCTCTTAACGGCTAACCCATCTCTTCAGCCTTTGGCCTAGGATTTTTAACAGACCAATGAAGATTCAAATGATTGCCAATATCAAGTGTTGGTGACTCAGTAGAGTCCTACTGGTTATCATAGATTGGGATTGCAGCTGACAGGATCACATTGGAAGGAAATTTGTCAAGTCCTTTAATGTTGAAGATGAACATTTCCTACAACCCTGGGTATTTGCTTCCAGGTATCTATATGACAGAAACCAGAACTCAACAGCACAAAGAGAAATGTACCACTGGGGTGGGGGCGAGACGGCACAGTGAGTGAAGACACTTGGTGCTGAGTCTGATGTGCTGAATTCTATTCCGGGGACTCTCAAGATGGAAGGCGAGAGCTAACTCCATAAGTTGTCTTCTGATCTCCGTGAGTGCACTGAGGGACTCACATGCAACAAATAAATAAACGAAGGAGAAAATGTGCAGTGGTGTTCTTTCCTATATATTCCCCAAAAACAAGTGATTGAGGAGATAGATCTGGGATTTCTATGTCCTCTTTGATGATTGTCCTTCAGTAAATAAAAGCTTTTTGTCTAAAAAAAAAAAGTGACATAATATTGTCTTGTGTGTATCCCAACCAAAAAGCATGAGCTCAGGATCACTGACAATGATTACTCTTGACTATGAGTTTGATGGCATTTTGTCATCTAAGAGGCATATCTCTGGCTGTGTGTGAAGGTGTTTCTAGAGAATTTGAATTGCGGAGAGAAGAGACACCTTGGAGGTCAATGGGACCACTTGTTGGCCTGGTGCCCTGCCCTGAGCACAAAGGAGAAAGTAGAGAGGTTGTAAGATTCTCAGTGAGTAAAGGAGCCTGCTGGCGTGCCTGGAGATCTAAGTTTGATTCCCAAGATCTACACAGTGGAAGGAGAGAACCAACTCCTACAAGTGGTCCTCTGACCTCCATGTACCATGGGACACAGTCCCTGCCCCTGTTAAGTAACGTAAATGAAAACTTCTTAAATAAAAGGAGAAGGTGCAAGGGCCACTGGCATCATTTCCCTCTGCTTCCTGATGTGGATGCAAAGTGGATGCCTTATACTCCAGAACTCTGCTTTCCCCATCAGGGTGGACTGTGTCCCATCAAACTGCAAGCCCCAGCCGTCTCTTTCTTCCGTAAGTCGAGTCTTAACAGGCGTTTTTTGTTACAGCACCAAGAACAATGAATTCAATTGGCACTGCTGCCTCTATACTTTAATGTGGTCTCAATGGCTGCCACATACCAAAGGGCATCTTCAAAGCCAATCCTCAAGATATTAGCCCAGAGTATGCATTCTTCTCTCTCTGCCATCTGAGTACTGATGTAATGGGACCAGCTGCTTCAAGCTCCTGCTGCCTTGACTTCCTCCATATGATGGACTGTGCTTTTGAACTCTGAGCCAGAGCAACTCCTTCTTCCTTCAAGATTTTTTGTCATTGTATTTTTATCACAATAGCAGAAGAGCACCGAGACAGTGAGCTTTAAATATAATCATGTGTCATGAGGTGGGGCAGAGGGAGATTCGACCACAGAAGGGAAATGACTGCTAGGCTATGCCTGGTAGCACACGCCTGTAATCTTAGCTCTGGGGCTGGGGTGGGGTGGGGTGGGCGGGGTAGGGTGGGCTGGGCTGGGCTGAGCTGGTGTGGGTGCTGACGCAAGGGGATCTGGAGTTCTAGGGCAGCCTGGGAATTGTGAGACCTTGTCTCACAGCAACAACAGCAGTTATGAGAGTGATGGAGTGATGCAGAATGAGAAAAATATGACCCAGTCGCTGGGGATCCTAAATGTGGAGGGACGTCCCATATCCAAGGAATGCTGGGAGATCTGCTGAGTCTGTAAGAAAAGGAAACTGTCATGGTCTGTATATTCTTGGCCCAGGGATGGCACTATTAGAGGGTGTGGCCTTGTTGGAGTAGTTGTGTCACTGGGTGTGGTCTTTAAGATCCCCTCATCCTAGCCTCCTGGAAGTCAGTATTCTGCTAGCAGCCTTCAGATGAAGATGTATAATTCTCAGCTACTCCCTACCATACCTGCCTGTATGCTGCCATGCTCCTGCCTTAATGATAATGGACTGAACCTCTAAACTTGTAAGCCAGCCCCAATTAAATGTTGTCCTTATAAGAGCTGCCTTGGTCATGGTGTCTGTTCACAACAGTGAAACCCTAACTAAGACAGAAACCTTTGCTACAGTCTACAGAAGGAATTCAGCACAGCGACACCCCTTCTGTACTTCTGACTTTCAGAAGTGTAAGGCTTCATGTTTCTGTGGGCTTTTGTCATGGCATTGTGTGCTAAACTGTGCCTCATTCACATCTGTACATTGAAGTTATAATGGATGCATGGTGCCTCAGAATGCAAGCAGATTTGGGCATATGATTTTTCTAGAGGTAATTAAGGCAAAATGAAGTCTTGACATTTCTTCCCATAGATCAGGATGTCAGCATGGTGGAACTCTCAGTCGGGCCCCTCCTCCTTATGCATCAGATAGCAGAGGCCAGAGAGAGGATGTACACTTTCTCATGCTTCTTCCTATGAGGGAATCGGTCCCATTACCTGGCCTCCACTCTCATCACTTAATTGCTTCCCAAAGGCTCTGTGGTTAAATCCTGCCAATTAAAGAATAGGTTTTCAATATGTGAGCTTTGGGAGACATTTGGTCCACAGTGTATATCCTCATGTAACCCCAGAGCAATAGGGAAAAAGAGATAAATCCTGAGGGTTTTAGGAAGAAAAAGCCAGGAAATTATTAAGCCAGGCAAGGTGGTGCATGCCTGTAGTTAGGATGCTGAGAAAGGAGGTTCAGATTGACAGCCAGAAGCATCACTGGATGTCAAGTTGTAGATGGACTAGATTGGTATCTCTATGAACACCCAGGAATCTAAATGATGACCTCTGGGAAGGTCCACCCCAATAGTGACAACTCAAATAGTATGTGGTACCTTCCTTAGTTTTTGTCCCCATTTGCAACTTAACACCAACCAGAGGAGACCAGTTATGTAACCAATCCCACAGGATGCCCTCTTCTGGCTAGCCCACTTACAGCTCCTGGAACCATCATCCTTTAGCCAGGTCAAACAGGAAGACCTCCCCCATTTCTCCTCTAGAGACCTTTTACTCCCCTGCCTGACCTTGAGTCCCTGCCAAAACATAGCGACCGTGGGTTGTGGATTCCTGCCCTATAGCAAGCTCAGAATACAGAGACTTTGGAGGTAGGAAGAGATGGCTCAGTGGTTAAGAGTAGTTGTTGCTCTTGCAGAGGACCCGGGTTCAGTTCCCAGGACCCACATGGTATCTCACAACCATCTGTAACACCAGTTCCAGGGAGGAGATGCGATATGTCCTGTTACGGTCTCTGCAGGTACTGGGCGTGCTTGTGGTACGTGTATACACACAGGAAAACACTCGCACATTTAAACAAAATCTTTTTTTTTTTAAAGATTTTTTGTTTTGTTTTTTAAAAAGTGTCTTTACCTGTCTCATCTGATTAGGTCTTCATTTCTCTGCCTGTTGACTCATAGAAGTACCCAAAGATAAAAATATAATAATTATAGTAATAATAATAATAATAATAATAATAATAATAATAATAATGGAGAGATGAGATGAAACAACTTTCTCATTTTTGTGGCAAAAGTCATTAGAAACTATTTAAAGAAACAAATCAAGAAATAGAAAGTATTAGAGTTGCATGTTGGGGGGCATACTTTTCTATGATTTACAAAGAGAAAATTGGCAAAAGTCCCCCTTCCACGTCACCCAGGAGTGGAACTGAGCTGAGAACGGAAAGCAGGCATTTTCTCTTATCCTGAGAACTTTCTGCAATTCTCAACCTTGTGGTTTTTGTATCAACTCATTACTTTTATGGTTGTTTATATTTCTGAATAGTTACTCTTTAGTCTCTTGGGTGTAAAAAAAATATGTTTTTAAAAATGTGGATGGGCCTAAGGAAGGAAAGCTGTTGGTGCTGACCTGAGAGCCAAGGCCCAGGCCATGGTACACCCAGGAGCAAGGAAGAAGCAAGCACTGGGTACTGGGAGTGTCACACAAAGAAAGTGTTCCTCAGGAGGGACATCAAGACAGCCACGCTTATCTGCTTCACATCTTTCCTGGTGACATTTGCTTTGGAATCTAGTATAAGACAAGAAGGGTCAGTTCCAACAGTGGGTAGGACGGGAAAAAAGGATGACTATGCAGAGATCAGATTCAGCAAAACAAAACGAAACAAACAAACAAGCAAGCAAGCAAACAAATCAGGCTTCATCAGCAGGCCTCGGGGTAGCAGCTCACCACAACATCTTGGCTCCGTACATTTCAGAGGAAAAAAAAAAAGCGACCGGGTTGTCCCTGGAGGTCTGAAATAAAAACCGTCTGTTCTGTTTTATGGTTTTAAAACTTGTGATTATTTAAATGTCTGATTCTTTTTCCTTTTATACCGAGTGTGGGGGTGGGCTGCATGATGGTGCCTACAGTGTAAAGTCTCAACTGTTCCTTGCAGCTTTGAACTAATAATTGAGCTGGTACCGATGGCTGCTGAGAAGCAGGAGGTCACACATGACTGCTGTTTTATTTAAGAAGCTGTACAGCTTGCACTTGTCCATTAACACAAAGAACCGAGTGGGGGCATTGTTAGCTTTGAACACCCACTAAGTGGCTGCCTGATTCCGCACTGCCACAACAGTAGCTGTTCAAGTCGAAGCGAGGTCCCTGCTGTCCCTGCGGTGCGCCCCATCGTTACTACCTCAAGATAGAGACCTCACTTTTAGCAGAGGCATAGAGCTGTCAAGAACCAGTCACTTCGAGTCCATGTGATTCTTAAGCTAACCTTTGGAGCTTGGATGCTGAGCTTCCAGTCTTCTTGCCCAGTGCAGATGCACGGTGTGTCTTTATTGTGTCCCTACTCACAGCGATGCAGAGTAACTTTGGAGGAAACACTCAGGTAAACAATAACCTCTTTAATCTCCATATCAGGGTCCTCGTGAGAGTCTGCCTCTTGGCTCTGGGGGGCCACTTCCGACTTCCTCAGCAATTGCAGGAAGTCTCTTGTAAGAAGTGCAGTAGAGAGAACACTAGGGCAGGCATTAGAGACCTCCGAGAGGTTGCAGATTCTTGGTTCTGTCAGGCAGCATCTACTTCTTCCTCCCTCCTGAAATTCTACACAGACTTCCCACTCTCTCTCAGTCCCCTGTCCAGCGGTATTTAACTTTTCTAAGTCCGTTTTATGGCTTCCTTAGCCTTGCTGAAGGCTCCCGAGAGGTAGAAGAGAAGAGAAAATATACACAAATAAAAGCTGAGGCTGTGCTCTGGGGAGGCTTAGGTGTGACTCTGGTGTCATTTGTAAACATGCATTGATTTTTCTGCTTAGCAATAATCCTTTCTTTTGATTATATTCTTTCTGTATATTCCCTCTGGCCAACCTCTGACAAATTTAAGAATCCTTCTGATGTGTTTAAACTTAATGAGAAACCAGGATTCTTTGAAAGGTTAAGAGATTAAGCAAGATACAGTTGGAATTTTGGAGATTGTTGTAAATCTTTATTTCATCAGTTTAACTATTATTTATTCTCTCTCTCTCCCTCTCCCTCCCCACCTCCTGTGCTAGGAATTGAACACGGAGGCCACACACATGTTAAGAAAGTGTTTTATGATTCACTGAGTTCCACGCCCAGCCAAGTTATGATTTCTTTTTCCAGCTACAAATATGGATGGGTTCACATGGTATATAGTTCTAAGTATTGCTGTAGTACTTTAAAGCAGACAAGATCTGGGATGGAGAGATGTCTTAGTGGGTAAAGGGGACTAGGGCCACACCTGACAAGAGTTCAATCCCTGGAGCTTACATGGTAATAGGAGAGAACTGACTCTCAAAAGTTGTCCTCTGACCTTCACACATGCCACAATGCACATGTGCATTCTCTCTGTCTCTCTCTCTCCTCTCTCTGAATGAATGAATGAATGAAATTTCAAAGGAAACCAAGTTTTACTCCAGCAAAAAGAACTCCTTGCCCCTTTCCCTGTGCCAGCATTGCTCTGTCTTGAAGCAGAATCAGTGCCTTATATAAATGCCTTTGATTGGCAGGATTTAAGTGGTACAAGAAAACATGACTTCACCTGCCATTTTTTTTCCTTCCTGGTCTCTGTTACTGAAAAGTAAGTTGGTTAAGGGGTGGGTGAATCTTACCCGGGCAGCCACAGTTTCTGCTTTGTGTTCCTTGGGGTAGGATTTGCAGATGAATACAGGGTTAACCTCTAGCATGGAGCCCTAATTGGTACTTACCAAGTGTTGGTTTTCTTAGTCACCCAGTACTCTAGTACTGGAGTGGTTCAACTACAAGATAGTGACTGCTGATGCACACAGTACTCACCTCAACCGTAGTACGACCTAGTCTTTCTTGAACAATGCAAACATGGCCATTGAAAGAAGAGAGGCATTTAAAGAATAAAAACCAACAACCATCTTCATGATATAACTCCAGATGGGCAGATCCCAGTACAAAATCACAAGTAACATGACAAAATAAGACAACTTGTCTCTTCTGAAAATTACCAACCCTGTTCTAATGACCTCTTATATAAAATTCCAGATACAGAATATGGTAAAAACTCAAAGAAGACTCTGGGATTCCATTAAAAGGCAAGACCTACACAATAAGGGCATGCAGGTCGGACAATAATTGCATGCAAAAAGCATAGAAAATACTTTAAATAAGAACACAGAAGAAAATCTCCCACATCTAGAGAAAGAGAAGTCTATCCAGATAGAAGAGGCACAAATAATACCAAACAGACAGGATGAGAAGGGAATCCCCCCGTCACTGTAATCAAAATACTGGATGTAATGAAAGTACATTGAAAGCTGCAATAGAGAAGATCCAAGTCATAGAGAAATGCAGGATGACATCTGACTTCTCAACCCAAGCCATGAATGCAAGAAGGACTTGGACTGATGTCTTTCAAATTCTGAGATGACAGAACTGCCAACCCAGTCGAATGTATCTAGCAAAAACTCTCTGTCAGAATTGTGGTAAAAGAAAAACTGTACATGATAAAATCAGGTTGAAGTCTATAATTCAAACTGATCTTCAACAATAGAAGTAGTAATTACAAATCTCACAATTAGCCAGGCATGGTGGTGCATGCCTTTAATCCCAACACTTAGAAGGCAGAGCCAGGCAGATCTCTGAGAGTTCAGGGGAGCCTGACCTACATTGTGAATTCTAGAACAGTCAGGACTATATAGTGAGATCCTGTTTCAAAACAAACGAACAAACAAACAGACTCTCTTAACAACAACAATTTCCAAATCCTGAAAGATTCAGCTCAGAATTCTATCAGACCTTAAAAGAACACTAATACTACTTGAATAGCACATAACAGAATTGGAGGGAACATTTCTAAACTCTTTTTTATTAAGCCAATATTCTCCTGATTCAAAAACCTGATAAAAATACTATAGCAGCATAAAAGAGACTAATAGGACAATTTTTTCTGATGAATATAGACATAAAAATTTCAGTAAAATATTTGCAAACTACATAAAAACATACAAAATATTGTTCACTATGCTTAAATTGGCTTCATTCCGTGGATGTAGGTAGGGGCTGGTTCAATATACATAAATCAATAGATGTAATTCACTACACAAATGGACTCAAAGACAGAAATCACATGATCATTTCAATAGATGTAGCAGAAGTCTTTGACACATTCTAACATCCCTTCATGATAAAAACCCTGGGGAGACTAGGGATGAAGGAACACATCTCATATAACAAAGGCTATGACAGACTGATAGCTACCCATCATGTTTAGTGGAAGGAAAACTTGGAGCACTTTGTTAAGTTCAGGAATTTAACAGGATGTCTGCTTTCATCACTCTTATTCAGTGTGGTGCATTAGCTAGATCAATAAGAAAAGAGAAGGAAATAAACTGATACAAGTAGAAAAGGAAGAAGTCAAAGTACACATATTTTCAGGCAACAGGATTCTATATATGAATCTGGAAGTACCACATTTCCATTATACACTCATCACTTGATGGACATCTAGGCTGTTGCCATGCCCTAGCTACTGTGAACAGAGTGTCTGTGAACATGAATGATCATGTGTCCCTGTAGTAGGAAATAGAGTCCTTTTGGTCACATGGTAGACTAAGTTCTAGTTTTCTGAGGAATTGCCACACTAGTACCTATATACAAAGGAATAATGTTTATCTGTAAGTGATAATGAAACTAGAAAAGTTTTAGGTAAAAAGCATTATCCTGATTAACATATCAGATTCAGAAAGACAAACATCACGTGTTATCTCTCATATATGAACCTTATCGCTGGGTCTTAGGTTTGTGTTTCTAATTTAAAGTACCTATAGAAAACAGGAAACTGGAAAGGGTTTACTGCTGTGAGGAGGGAAGAAAGATGTTCAAGGAGGGGGATTGCAGAGCACAGGTGATATGAAGGGGAGTGGAATATAATGGGAGAGGGTTTTGAGTACAAAGAGGATCGAGAGGAGAGTAGAACAGATGGCAGACTTGGAGGAGGGACAACTAAGGGCACTGAAAAGTCAAATGGAAGCCTACTATCTTATAAGCTTCACGTATATTCATGTACACACACATACACACACACACACACACACATACACACATCCAATACATTCATGTAAATGAGCTTAATTGGAGTTATCTTACACAGTAAATGATGCTTATCCCAGAAGTCATATTTTGCCAAATACAAAGCCCAGTGACACCTGTACTCTACCTTCTCTGGATGTGTTGGACAGAATTGTCCCAGAGACCTCTGAAACACTATAGACGACTGCCACTGCTCTTGGTTCCTCGCCAGAACTTGACAGTAAGACCCTATACTGAAGACACACATGGTCACAGGACATGGAAAAATCAAGTTGGTGCTGAACAGGAAGCTTCCTCTCTTCTAGCTAGTTTTCGTGGTCCTGGAAGGTACTATGTCGGCTGCTGGGGAGTGGGAGAGTGTACAGAAAGTCATCAACGGTCTTATCTAGTTGTACTTGACAACTGCAATGATAATGATTGGTATGACAAAATACACCTATTGGTATAACAGTGGCATGAATGTTTTGAGGCAACCAACCACTTTCTGGTTAGATATAAGGCCTACTCCAAAGAGAAAACACATATCTGATACTGTAAGTCTGATCAAAAGCCAATAGTTGGGGAGCTCACAAGCTTCAGGGATGAAATTGCTACTATTTTTCTGCTAAAGGGATATTCAAACTGCATTCCTAATTTAGATCTATATACTCATAGATTAGAGCAGCTCTTAGACCTTATCAAGGACATTTCTTTGTGTGGTAGACGGTGGTTAGGGCATGAGTCCTGCCCAGGATCAAGTCAGTCGACATTCCAGCATGGAATCAGAAGGCATTTACAAGCCCCCTTCCCTAACTATTGACCGTACATGGCTCTGAGGGAGAGTTAGTTTTCTTTAAGAATGTGACCTTTCCTGCATAAATCAACTATGCTTGAGTAGATGGCTCAACACCTAGGAGATTGTGGCAGCACACACTAGACTTGTTGGATTGTTTTTAAAAAAGAGTAGATAAAGTTGGAGAGTAGGTATGGATGTGGACTAGATCTGAGGAAAATTTGGCAGAAGAATATTGGAGTGACTATCAAAATACATTGTAAGAAAGTATCAAATGATAAATAAAACATTTTAAAAACTCCTTTTATGCCCCAAAACCCTTTAAAAAAAAGAGTGCTTTGAAATCCTCCCTCCAAGGGCTGAGGATCAAATCCAGTCCTCAAATATGCCAGGTAAATGCTCAACTGCTGAAGTATCTCACCATCCTCCTGAAAGCACTGGGAATTGCTGAGAAGTTGCTTCTCCTTAGGAAATGACATGACCGCCCCCCCTTCCCCTCTCCCCCTGTGATATTTCCCAAGGCGGTGTGTTTAGGAAACCCTGCCTGTAAAACTGGTCAAGGACATTTCTGCCTAGTTGTGTTCTCAATGTGGTGAGTCTGGGTGTGTTCTAGCATGGCTTTCCCCAGGTAGAGAAAGTGGGAGTATGCTTCATCTGTCTCTCACTTCTAAAGAATAAGGGAGGCTAAGATTGTGAGGAGAGCCAGAGAATGTCAACTCCTGTTCTCAGGTGAATCTGAACCTGTTCCTGCATGGGGACAGAGTCTACTTAGAGAAAATTATACCTCCTGCTCTTTCCTAATTGCCTTCTTCAACAGAGCTTATAACACGAGAGTCATTAACAAGAGCCTGGACTGACCGTTCCTTCGGTGGTAGAAATGGCCAAGACGAGTCAAGCTTCACTCCTAGCAAAAGTTTACTTAGCAGACCAAATCGCATAAAACACAGTGTTCCAGGGTGACGGGCACATTAGCTTTGTAGTTTGTCGGATTCTGTATGTCTCCCTTGCCAGTACAGTAGGCAATGTTTTTAGGGAACAAATGACTAAGCAGGTGACCTGACTTGAGTTTAGAAATACAAGACATTCCCCAACAGGCCTATTATTCCGGGGTATGTGCTGTCTGATTCTTGTCAGATCATAATAGTTCTCCAATATGTATTTGTGGTGAGACTTTCAGGTTTCTGGTCCTGCTCTGCATGAAATGTATGTTCTGTCTGAAGTAGCTCCATATAAAATAGCTTCATGTATTCATGAATTTTTATTTAAACCACTAAAGACTTTTGGGAACTAGTTTATAAAGGCCAATTTGCTAATCTTAATTCTTATTTGCATTAAAGAGTTTGAGGTTCAACTACAAATTTGGTTCTTGACTTTTTGTTGTTCAGAACTATGAGTTATAAATAATAACATAATTTACATGTTAATTATGGAGAGAGAGAGAGAGAGAGAGAGAGAGAGAGAACAGATCTGCAGTGAGCCATAGACTTTGTCTAATGGACAAGGAACCCAAGGCTTCCAGAAGTGCTCCCCCATGCAGTGGTTAAAAATATTTCTGGATTTCTGGTTGATTACAGCAGGATTTTGTAACTCTGTAACACTCCGATAAATTTAAACTAGGGTTACATGTTAAATATATTTAACTTTTGTGTATATTTCACTTCTGTTTATGAAACTAAAAGGTAAAAAATGTCAAGAGTGGGTGGAACTCAGAAGCACAATATAAATGCTGCTGGTGGGGTCAAGTTCAAACCTCTGTGTTCCACATGCACTAGAACCTTGCTAGGCAGATTCTCTACAGAATTTAAAACTGGCCCTTGTAAAGTGGGGATAGTGCCCATGCCCCATGGTGAAGATATTGGGAGCCAGAACTGAGTTTTTTGAGACATAATGACTGTTCAAGTTTGTTTTATCTTGTTGTGATAAAACACTGACCAAAACCAACTTGGGGAGGAAAGGGCTTATTTCATCTTATAGCTAGCTTATCATTCATCACTGAAAGGACCCAGGGCAGGAACTTAAGGCAGGAACCTGGAAGCAGGAACTGAAGCAGAGACCATGGAGGAGTGTTGCTTGCTGGTTTGCAATGCATGCTTTCTTATATACCCCAGGATCATCTCTCCAGGGATGGTAGAAACCATGGCAAGCTGAGTCGACTCACATCAATCAAGATAAAAATTGTAATCAAGAAAATTGCTCTACAAACATGCCCACAGTCCAATCTGAGACAGGGAGTTCCTCAGTCAAGATTCTCTTTCCAGGTTGTCTAAGTTTGCATCAAGTTGGCAAAGACTAGGCACCATGGTAAGCAAGTGCTGGGCAATACTGGAGACTGGGATGCCTGTCTGGGTTCTGGGAAGGGCAATGGTTAGAGGCTGGTATGCCTGTCTGGGTTCTGGGAAGGGCAATACTGGAGACTGGGATGCCTGTCTGGGTTCTGGGAAGGGCAATGGTTAGAGGCTGTGATGCCTTTCTGAATTCTGGGAAGAGCAATGGCTGGAGGCTGGGATGCTTTTTTGGGATCTAGGAAGGGGCTACTTTAGTGACCATGTGGTTGTGGTTCTCACAAAGTCAGGGCTGAAAAGAACTGGAAGAGCGGCCAGCTCTCTTATTTTACAGAAACGTAAGACTCCCAGAGTTGCATAAGCATTGTGTGTTTGGCTAATGAAAGTGTGAAGGAGAGTTTGCAGCATGAATTGTAGAGACAGAAACCAAAGCAAACCAACCGACCAAAACCTGGGGTACAGACAGATTCTTTTTCGGCTGCTTATTTTCTGTTGGGACTTCTCAATTTAGCTGGTATTTGGTATCCATGCCCAGACAGTGGGGATAACTTGATATTGACTTCCAACTGGGAAGGAAAAGTGTTTAAGATTGTTCTCTTCCTGACACTCATCCCAAACTTCTGCAATTAGCTAAGAAGAAAATAAGGAATAGCACTCAATGATCTGTCTCTTCAACCTTATGCTCCAAACCCAAAGTCTAGAATTTAATAAGCAGTAGTATTGCTGTCTTATGTTTATATAATTAAGATAAGCACATTTAGATAAGAAAATGAGGTTATTTGTAAAAAAAAAAACTAACAAAAATAGTTATTTGTGGCATGAAGTTAAGACACAGTGGACATGGAAGCAGGTGATGTGCTTACATTTCACTTGAAGAAGCTACAAGGAGGGCCAGAGGGCAGGGGTGGAACTTAATCCTAGTGAAGCAACAGGTGTCTGTATGATGTCCGCATCATGCCTTTGAGGATCTTATTTTATTTGAGAAAACAAGCCATGGACATATGAAAATGAATTTAGTAATTACAAGTCTAAATAGTGAACAGTCAGGGAAAAGAATGGCTTGCTTCTCTGCCAGAAGAGACAAAAACATTGTAGGAACGTTGCGTGATGCCTTCCTCTAGGCTGGGCACATGGAAGATGAGGGCGAGGAGGTGAGACTTTATCCAAATCTAGAAGAGTCCAAATTTTGAACATTGAACAGAAGAGACCATTACCACTAAAGCTAAGGTCTTCAGGTACACTTAAAAAATATCTACATAGATGATTATAATCCAAACTTTCTCTATATCTTCTATATCATTTATATCTATATCATCTCTATTTCTGTCTCTATCTCTATATCTTCTATCTCTGTATCATCCATATCATCCATATCTATACCTATATCTACCATCCATCCATCCATCCATCCATCCATCCATCCATCCATCCACCTACTTGGGGGGAAGTTCATGTGTATGCACACTCGAGTGCACATTCATACTTTTATTGTGAGTATGGGCACATGTGACACATATGTAAATACATGTGTATGCTAAAGGACACTTTCTGTTGTTATCCACGTTTCTTTCGTTTTGAGACAGGATCTGTTATTGGCCTGAAACTTGTCACATAGGCTAGGCAGGTTGCCCAGTGAGCCCCAAGGTGTGCAGGCCACCATCCCCCCCGGTGCTGGGGTTACAAGTGTAAGCCACCACACCTGGTTTCTTCACATGGATTTTGGAGATCAGCTCAGGCCCTCATACTGGCAGGGCAACCACTTTGCTAACTGAACTTCTTCTGTAGTCCTAAGCTTTATTTTTCATACAACATGCTCCACTGTGTTCTCTAATGAAGTAGAAATAAATTTAAACAGTAGAAAACACAGTGTAATGACCAGATATTTTACAAGTTGTCCCAGTTAACTTTTATTGTCTGCTTGATAAAACCTAGATTACCTGGCAAGAGAGAACCTCAATTAACAAATTGCCTGGGCAAGTTGGGCCTTTGGCTATATCTGTGAGAGATTGTTTGGTTGATGATTGCTTGAGGAGGGCCCAGAGTTCAGCCCACTGTGGGTAGCACCATCCCTAGGCTGTGCTATATAGAAAAGCTAGCTGAGGAAGCCAGAGATCATGCCAGTAAGCAGTGTTGCTTCATGGTTTCTGCTTCAGGCTCCTGCCTTGACTTTCCCAAGTAATTCACTGTTACCTGGAACTAAGAGGAAACAAACCTTTCCTTCCCTAAGTTGCTATTAGTCAGAATATTTTATGACAGCAACAGAAAAGTAAATCAGAACTAGCTCCCCTAAGGAAGAATTCGTCTCTTTAATACCAGGCTCACAGGTATAGGCAACATACTAGGGAGAAAATGAAACCTTCTACTCTTCTATTTTGGTCAAAATTTTTAAAAATTTTAAGTGAATCTCATTTTGCCAAACAATGTAAATTTTGTTGTCTTGAAAATTTGAGTAAATATTTCTGAAAGGGGTCTACTTTTTTTTCAGTTTCTTTTTATTTGTAATACTAAACATTCCATCATGTCATAATATATATTGAGAGAATATTTTCTGTGAATAGTAAAAAATTTCGAGTGTCCTTGAAAGCTGTTTATTAATACCATAAATTAAACAATTACCAATGAGGCTATGATCTCTTGTTAAATATTTGGCACACTTTAGCTTTGAGGAGGAATTTCCTCATGCTTCTAGAAGACTTTAAATGTATCCCCAGATCACAAAGCAAGTTGCAATCATAACTATTCTAAAATTTAACAGAGTGAACAGTAGTTTTTTGTTTTTGTTTTTTTTGGGGGGGGTACAAAATAACCAAAGACAAAAACAAGCCCCAGAAACAAACAGCATGATGAGCAGACTAGATTCATTGTTTTAAGAGACAAAACCTAAGGTGATCATGTGTGAGAAGAGAAAAGGAAGACCTGTTGCATGATTATTGGGAGATATCAGGAAATCAATGAGTGAATCTTGGGAAATCGTTGGAAACCAAGGTTGTCCATGGGATGAGGCGGCAGGAACAGAAGGAGAAAATTCCATTGCATATGGTTGCTGCTGAGGTTACCTCTCGTTAACCACACTTTGGAAATGTTTATAATTGGCCAGAGTTAAGTCATGTGACTCTGTTGCAGTAAGGTAAAGGAACAGATGATCCTTTTTGATTCCATATGTTATGGTCACTTTTTCCCATTAACTATAGACAACAGGTATCAGTATGGAGAAAAGAAGATTGGATTGACCCAAGTGTCTAGTCTCCATTATGGTGAGCCGATCAAAGACCACAGTTGTTGATCCTAATGGACAGGTTCAGTCTGTGTTCATCAAGCTCATCTAAGAGTCCGAAGCAGCCTGTGGTATCAAGAAACCCACTTTGAAGCATTGATTCCCGACTGGGCAGAGCAGGTACAAGATGGACCAGGAACAAGAATATCCCTGTGCTTGTAGGATATTGGACACATAATCCAAGTTTCAGTGATTCTCTTGAATGGACTTAGAGTCATAGGGTAGACCCACCCACTTCTGGGTCAATGTGAGGGTATTTTCAGAGAGCTTCAAAGGAAGTAAGAAAACCCATCTTTGATATGACTGTGGTTTCTAAATCAGCATTTCTCTCTCTCTCTGTCTCTCTGTCTCTCTGTCTCTCTGTCTCTCTCTCTCTGTCTCTCTCTCTCTCTCTCTCTCTCTCTCTCTCTCTCTCTCTCTCTCTCTCTCTCTCTTTCTCTCTCTCTCTCTCTCTCTCTTTTTGGGCTTTTGGAGACAGGGTTTCTCTGTGTAGCCCTGGCTGTCCTGGAACTCACTCTGTAGACCAGACTGGCCTAGAACTCAGAAAACTGCCTGCCTCTGCCTCCCAAGTGCTGGAATTACAGGCATGTGCCACCACTGCCCAGCAAATCAGCGTTTCTCAACTTGTGGGTCACTACCCCTTTGGGGGTATTGAATAACCCTTTCATGGGGGTCACCTAAGGCCATCAGAGAACACAAATATTTACATTACAATTCATAACAGCAAAATTGCAGTTACAAAGTAGTAACAAAAATGATTTTACGGTTGGGGACCACTACAGCATGAGGAACTGTATAAAAGGGCCGCAGCATTAGAAAGGTTGAGAGCCATAGGCCTCAGTGAAGGGAGAAAGCGAGGTGGGCGCCAGAATTCAGTGATCTCTGCTTCCTGACTGCAGAAACAACGCAACCAGCTGCCTCAATCTCTCAGTCACATGACTTCCCCACCCTGATGGGTTGCACCTTCAAACCATGACACAAAATCAGCCGCCTTTCCTAAATTTGCTTTGGTCAGGCACTTTGTCAGGACAATGAGAAAAGTAACAAATACGATCTCCTACTTAGATAAAAGTTTGGGTGTTAAAATAAACTTAAAAATTCATTCCATTGAGTTCCAGCAATTTGCCAGTAAAGATTCAGACTGAGAGGAGCTGCTTCCTGACAGGGGTTGTTCAAACAAGTTCAACAAGAAGATCTATCTACCCAGTGGCCAGGCCCCATCTCTTCCTGTTCTTTTTTTTTTTTTCCAGGCATGAAAAATATGCATGCCTATAATCTTAGTTCTTGAGCAATTGAGCCAAGACGATTGTGAGCATAGGGATGAATTGGGTTATACCATAAGAACATGTTTAAAAAAAATAATGAAACAAAACAGACAGAAAAAGAAATGCTGGCTGGCCCTGGCCTAGTTCCTGTCTATCCACAGAGAAGCGGCGTAATTGTTATCGTTCACCGTGCCTGTGCCTAAGAGCCTACTGTTTACTGTCTGCCTTAAGACTTACACCCTGTGTGTTCCTAGGCATTGGTTCTTGTATGTCCATGTTGGACCTGCAGTTCATGGATCTTGAATATCCCTAGAGGGATCCTCCCCAAGATTTCCATGAGGGAACAAGATAGAAGACTGCTCCCATAAACGTCAAATTTGAGTGTTTTCAAACCAATTTGTGCTTCTGCCATTCCCTAACAGGACTCACAGAACACACAGAATACCATTGCGCTAGCCATTAGCACATATTACAGAGGAGGGGTGCACAGTGTTGCATCACACGTATAGAGATAATATAGGAAAAGATTCAGGAAAGATCTAGACAACAGAGCCAGCCTCTTTCCGTGGGGTTAGGGATGGCATTTGACACACAGTGGGACCATACACGCAAAGCATTGCCATTCAGGAAAGCTCACCCAGTAATTTTGTTTGTGTTGAAAGGGGACACGTCTTTTTGTCTGTTCATCTCCCTAATGTCACTCACACCTGACATTGTTTCATCCCACAGGCTGTCAGTGAACACTTGACTTCTGATAACTCAGTCGACTATACTTTGATGACACTTAAAGCTTAAGGTCTGAAGACACAGGTAAACTAGAACTTGTGTCCTGGTTGTGTCACGTCACCATATCCATTTTACAGTCTAATTGTGGAATGCCGTGATCTTCAGCTATGTGCTCTATGGCACTCCTGAATCATTGCCTTCCTGGAATTTGCTCTTCCAGTGATGGCTATACAGAAGTACAGCCTTGTAGACCTGACCAAAAACCCAGAGAAAGCAGGATGAACTCATGGGTGGAGAGGAGGGAGTGTTGTCTACATGAGAAATGTTTCTCTTGCTTCTGTCACCCAGAAAGCAAGAGATGACAGAATGACAGGGCTCAACGTTCTGCCAAGTATGTAGTAGGGAATCAACTTAGCTTACGCTGAGATCTGGTCTTTATCCCCAGGCAATGATGTGAATTATGATGGAAGACCTGGCCATTTGATTTCTGACCTCTGGAAGAATTGAAGACCACAAGGGTTACCCTAATCCCTGGGAAGAGTCAGAGATAAAAAATATGGCATATAAACAAGCACCCCAAGAATTATTCTGAACACCAAATGGTCAGGGTGAATCTTCCTCTGGATTGGCAATGCTTTGTGTGTATGTATGATCCCACTGTGTGGCAAATGTCACCCCTGGCCCCATGGGGAGAGGCTGGCCAGGGCTCTGCTGTCTGGACCCTTCCTGAATCCTTTCCCGTAGTATCTCTGTACATGTGAGGTGACAGGGTGCACCCCTCCTCTGTAATATGTGCTAATGGCTAGTGTAATGGCATTCTGTGTATTCTGGGCCCTATTAGGGAATGGCAGAAGCTGAAATTGGTTTGAAAACACTCAAATTTGACATCTATAGGGGCAGTCTTCTGTATTGTTCCCTCTTGGAAAGCTTGAGGAAGAACTCTTTTGGGAATATTTGTGACCTTTGAACTATACATGCCTTTTTTGAACTGTACCTTTGAACTATACCTTTGAACATGAACATGCAAGAGTTAATGCCGAGGAACACACATGGGGTACAAATCTTAAGGCAGACAGTAAACAATAGGTAGCCCATCTGTTTCTCAATGAATGATAATTAGCTCAGATGAGCATGTCAGCATCATTCCTATGGTTCAGGCTAGAAGGGTCTTATGCAAAAGATAAGAAAACAATAAATTAAATCTGGGAAAATGAAACATGACACACAGCTAATAACATGCTTGGCTGCAGTGGGTCCCAGGAGCCCAAGGAGAACTTACACTGAAAGTATAAGGATGATGGGTGTTCTTTAAGTACACAGCCTCCTGAAGCTCTAAAAATGGAACTTCCTGGGTCCAAGATCACTGTTGGCCTAGAATACCTCTCAGGAAGTGTTCAGCAAGTCATGAGTTTACAGTCAGGACACAGGAGTGGCTTGGAGGTACTTCTCTGGCATAATCAAGCCCAAATTATTATCACAATAATAGTTCATTAAATTAAAAAAAATATATGTATTAATAATGTTATACAAATGATAGGTAGACAGTTGATAGAGAAAAAATAAATGATAGATAACAGATGATAGGTAGATAAACAGATGACAAGTGCTTTTTATGTTAACTTGACACAAGCCTATAGGCAAGTCTGTGGTGTATTTTCTTAATTAGTGATGGATATGGGAGGGTACATTCCATTGTAGGTGGTGTTATGCCTGGGCAAGTGATTCTGAGGTATATAAGAAAGCAAGGCATGGGGAGCAAGCCAGTAAGCAGCACCCCTCCATGACCTCTGCATCAACTTTTGCCTTCAGGTTCCTGCTCTGTGTGAGTTTTGTCCTGACTTCTGTCAATAATGGGTGTGGAACTGTAAGGTCAAATAAGCCCTTTCTTCACTGAGTTGCTTTTGGTCACAGTATTTTATCACAGCAATAGAGACCCTAACCAAGGCAGTAATTGTTAGATTAGAAAGGATAGTTTTTGTTCACTAAGGATGTGGACTCATTGGTAAATGTAAAGGGTGTTGGAGCTAAAGAAAACCATTATTTTGCAAACATCTAAAATAGGCAAAGATTATAAATGGGTGCTATGTCCAAGAGGTTGTGTTGATTAGGATTAGGATATTTGTGTGGTCTACATATGTCATTGTCTCTACAAAGAAGGGAGAAAGCAGCCAGTATAGTGTAGAAAAATCAGAAAACACCTCAACTGAATGATCAAGTTAGCATCACTAACAAGGGCCAGACAAGCATCATGTACTTCCAAATATGATGTTCTGCTTGCTTGCTGTTGTAAATATCATCACAAAACAACTTGGGGATGAAAGGGTTATAGTCTGTCATCGAGGGAAGCCAGGGCAGGAGCTCAAGGCACAAACCAAAGCCGAGCCCATGGAGGAATGCTGCTTCTTGGCTTGCTCCCTTCCTTATGCTAAGCCAGCTTTCATGTATAACTCAGGACCAGTTGCCCAGGGCAGTATCACCCTCACTGGGATGGGACCTCACACATCAGTGAACTACAGACACACCTCCAGGCCAATTTGATGGGAGGCCATTATTCAATTGAGGTTTTGTCTTCTCAAGCTGGCAACCAAGAATAGCCATCACACAAACCTCTGCATTATTCCAGCTCGAAGTACTTGTGATCTCAATATAATTCCAAAGAAATATTACAGGAGCCAAAATGAAGGATCTTCTATTTATAAACGGGAGGAGAGTCTATATTCTTAAAGGCAGTCACAACCAAAAGACAAAGGACAGATGCAGAAGCACTCTAGTCTGAAGGAGGCTGGAGAGACATAAAGGAGACAAGAAATAACAGACTCTAGACTCATCCTCCAGAGGAGAGGAGGGAGGAAGTATCATGTAAGACATTATTGGGTTAGCTGGAAAACTGGAACATTGGGTGGTTGGAATACTAAGTCAACCCAAATACATCAATTTGATAACTGTGTTGCAGTTATGTAACAGGTTGTTTCTTCCCTTTGAAATATACGCTCAAGTGCTGGAGAATAATGGATAATGAGATATGTACTTTACAAATCCTTCAAAAAAGTATGTGTGTGTATGAGAGAGAGAGAGAGAAAGAGAGAGAGAGAGAGAGAGAGAGAGAGAGAGAGAGAGAGAGAGAGAGAGAGAGAGAATAAATGTTAAAACTGTGGGGCACAAGCCGGGCAGTGGTGGTGCACGCCTTTAATCCCAGCACTTGGGAGGCAGAGGCAGGTAGATTTCTGAGTTCGAGGCCAGCCTGGTCTACAAAGTGAGTTCCAGGACAGCCAGGGCTACACAGAGAAACCCTGTCTGGAAAAACAAAAAACCAAAAAAACAAAACAAACAAACAAAAAAAAACTGTGGGGCACAATGTTGACAGCAGGGGGATCTTAGTAACAGAGACAATGGTGTGTTCTGTGTTATTTTAGTTTACACAACTTTTAGTTCATTTGACATGGGTTATAAATAAAGAGGTAGTGTTTCCATATTCATTGAACTGGCTTTAATCATTGCTCTGTGTGTGTGTGTGTGTGTGTGTGTGTGTGTGTGTGTGTGTGTGTGTATGGTGTGTAAACCACCAAGTCCCAAGTTTGTCTGCTTTATGCAGCTTGTACAAGAGTTTACTAATCTGCTTTGACACCTAAAAATTTTGACATCAAATGATGCACAGACATGATCCCGGAGAAAGGATACTAAAGAAACTATTGGTAGCTGAGGCTGGGCAGGATTAAAAGCTCTTCCCGATACATATGCGTGCAAATACATGAGGAGAGTCCAATACCTTGAATATGTTTTGAAGTGAAATGCAAGGTCAACCGATATTATTTGTAGTGTTCTTAGAATCATGAATTTGGAAAGATTCATGGGCGTATAATTAGTTGGTCATTCCTTTTGCCCTAAATTTGAAGGGTCGAAAAGACCTCATTAGAGTCCTGTAAAATAAGCTTCATACCCCTAACACAGCCATTTTCAACATTTAATGGTCTTAGTGGTCAGTCTTCCAAGGGTTTATCATATTGCTCTGTTTTGGGGGTGGACAGTACATTTTTAGTTTGGTAATCAAAGTGACCGCCTAGGAGGTCCATATATCCCCAAAATAAATACTTAGAGTCTCCATGTTTACCTTCCCTGTGTTTAAAAAGAAATGGACAAACAGCACTGATTTGGCTCACTGTGCTGATTAATGAGAATGAGCAGTTACAGCCCCTATTAGGTTAGCCCCATAGCAAAGCACACACACACACACACACACACACAGTGAAAGCTCTCCCACACAACACCAGAGGCACATGCCCATCATGATATGTAACAGATGGATGCCTCTGAGGGGAAAAAGCTTCCCATGACAGACTGCCTGGAGTTAGCAATAGGAGAGCAGTAGTTCAAGTGCTGGCCCATCACTCAGAAAATGTTTCTCTTCACTCTGAGAAGATACTCACTAGCGTTGTACTTGCTGAGTGTAGCAGGAGCACTGCCTGGCAGCTTCCTCAAGGTGGCTTCAAGTGGACATGCTGGTGTCACTCCCTGGTTCCACTAAATCTCAGTAAGGGTGGGCTCTGTAGGAAGGTGTATGAAAAACATGGCTGCTCACATGGTAGATACTGCCAGTTACCGGACAACTATCCCCATCCCGCCCATCTGCTGTTGGGAGGCGTCTTCCCACCATTGGCTTCTTCTTTGACCAAGAAGTTTCGTAGGAAGCTTCAAAAATGAACATGCAGTCTGAGAAGGAATTTCAATGAAGGAATTCATTATTTTGGTGCTATTGGTTAACAATAAGTGAAGCTGGAGGGATGGATGTTTAAAAAGCATTATGATTAGTTTTAATTTAAATGGACACAAACTAGAATTGCTTCAGTAAGGGAGCATTATCCGAGGAATTGTCCTGCCCGCCTCTGTTGACATCAGAAAGCCTACCGTGATGGTTGGCAACACTGTTGGTTATCAGTCTAAGTGAGAAGGTATTCTTCAGAAGGGAGTTTATTCTCACCTTCTGCTCCCTTGACCTTCCTTCTCACCACAGACTGGGTTTACCCTGTTGTTGCTGCCACTGCTGACTCCTTCGCTGGAAGCAGAATCAGCATTTCCAAGCTTTCATCCTGGAACAGGAATGAACAGCAATCCAGGAACATCCCTGGTCTCCAGTACCAAGTTATGACTACTGAGGCATCCCCCCTCCGTGGACTGAGAGACAGCTATTCTGGGACCACTCCAACAGTTGAGGCATCCAGTCTCAAGGACCAGGCACCATCTCAGTATCTCATGTTGGTTTGGTTGTCATTATTTTAAAGATCAATATATATTGAATATATAAAGATATATATCTTTAAGTATATATATTGATCTTAAAGATAGATAGATAGATAGACAGACAGACAGACAGTCAGACAGATAGCCTGACTAGAACAGTAAGTGTGCTTCTGATGACAATGTAGAGGGCTGAAGGCAAACTTCACCTTCTGTCATTTTGCAGAACAATTTTACAAGGAGTGTTGTGGGTTTGGCAGGGGCATGAAAGGAGGACAGAGATCAGGACATGAAAATCGGAAGTTTATTCTTATCTTATTGATTTGTGAGAGTTAAAATACACTGAAGGCTATTCCCGTACCACTTATATACACCCTGAGCCCCCCATTTCTGATGGACTTGATTTTATCTATATATGGTGACTGTGGTTTTAAGTCTTAAATTTTATTTTAGTAAGATTGACCAATTATTTCCATCTTGATTTATGCTTTATGATTTCTTCAAGTTTTTATTTGGCTTTTGAGATGGAGTCTTATATAGCTGAGGCTGGCCTAAAATTCACCACATGGTGGAGACTGACCTTGAACTGATCCTCTGGTCTACAGCTTCTGAGTGCTGGGACCACAGGTTTGTGCCACTATGCCTAGCTTGTGTTTTTAATACCTTAAAATTTCTTCCTGGGGCTGGATCAATGGTTTAGTGGATTAGAGCATGGTTGCTCTTCCAGAGACCAGAGTTTGATACCCAATACCATATAACAGCTCACAACTGTCTGTAACTCTGGTCCCAGGGATCCAACCTTCTGGACTATTCAGGTACTAGGCATGCATATGGTATATACATATATATATATATATATATACATGCAGAACAAATATCCATATACATAAAAATAAAAATGGAAAAACTACAGAAAAGATTCATTCTACATCCTCACCAACAATATTTAAGATTTTTTTTGTTTGTCTGAGTAGTTGGCTGGTCTCCAGCTCTTACTTGGTCTCCTGAGTGCTGGGATTAAACTATCAAACTATTAAACTATCAAACTTGGCCAGACTGAAGGTTTTGTATAAATTCCTAGTACTTAATTTTCATACACAAAGTTGTTATCCAGACTGTCCCTAAACATCTGGGCTTAAGCACCCCTCAAATTTTAGCTTCCCAAGCAAGTGGGATAGAGGAATGTGCCCTGCCCAACTTCTGGGACTGAGTATGTGACAGAGATTGCATCTCATAAGGAAAGCATTTCTTCCAGGGCTGTTTAGGAAACAGTCTACACTCTCTGAGCATGTACCATTTCAGCTCCACTAGACTCCATGTATGATGACATCAGTCTCCATCCTCGTCCGTTACTTCTCTGTGCCCAGACATTTCCTCTTCTCTTTATTTTTTTAGACAAGTGTGTCAAACCCTGCCAAAATTCTATGAGAATTATTGGTATTCAATTTAACTTATAAATTACTCTAGGAAGAATTTTCTTCTTCATGAAGTTCTCTCTTCTCATGAGTAATCCTCATTATGCTTATGCACATGATAGTGAGATCTAGGCAAAATCATGGTTATCCTTAGGTGCGTGATCGTGGGACCCACCTGTAATCCCAGCATGTGGCACAAATACCGGAAGCACCTGACCAGCCCTGAGATATGTTGTAAGATCTATGTCCATTGTAAGGGTCCATTTTAGTCTTGTTCATCTTTGAGATTTATTCTTAGATAATTTCATGTTTGTTTGTTTTTCTGGCTGTTGTAAGCCTCTCAGTTACTGGAATTATAGGTGTGTATTGGTCTGTCTGAACAGTAATCATTTTAAACACTGTATCCTCTGACTATCATTATCTGTGAATTCTATTGAGTTTTCAAATATAATGTTTGATTTTATTGTAGTAGGTGGCTGAGCCCAACTTCTTATACTATAACGAATTACTCAAGACCAGGCAGTCTCTAAAGAAATTTATTTGGCTCACAGTTCTGAAATCTGGAAAGTCCAAAGATGTGCCAATAGGTCCTTCGGCCTTCTTGTTGTATCATCACATGGTACAGGGCAACACGTGTCAAGACAGAATAAGAGTGATAGCTCACATCTGCCCCATCTTCTGGTAGAGCCATTAAGGTCATCAGGGAGCCGAACCCTCATGACCTTGTCTCGCCTTGATCATCATCCAAAGGTCCCACCTCCAAATAGCCTTCATGTGAATGCAGGGATTACTTCCAATACATGAGTTAGGATGGATTGATAGTAGCAAGGCTGAGAAACCCTGTCCTGCTACTTATTATCCCAATGGTAACAATCCCTCAGTCATTCTTCTAGACGTTCCTTTAAGTATTTACTCCCATATTTCAAATAATTTATTATAATTTATTAATTTTTTACATATATATGTACATAATGAACTTTAGTTATGTTCACCCCCAACTCCCCTCCCTCATCTTCCTCATCCTTCCCTGAAACTCTCTTCCTGACGGGTCCCCTCTAACTCTCATGCCTTTTTGGGTGTGACTCATGAGTTTGGAGTTACTTGTTGAGGCAGAGGAGGGAGGTTATTTTTAGGAGCATAGGCAACTTACCCGTGGCTACACCACTAGAAAAAAAAAAAGCTAACCTCTCCCCCAGCAATCATTAGTTGGCAATAGACCCTCTGGAAGGGTGGGGGCCTCATGGGACCCTCCCCATCCTTGATGAAATGTTGATAGTTGAACTTTGTGCTGATAAGCATTGCAGTGATTTCATAAGTCCACGGCCTGAACAGACACTTTTCTTGCTTGTCACCCAGTCTTCTGGGCTCTTGTAGCTTTTCCTCCCGTCTTCTGTGATATTGTCTGAATCTTGGAGGGAGTTATATAAATGTCTCATTTAGAGCTGAGCACTCCATCACTTATTCTTGGCACTTGATTCAGTATGAGGTTTCTTCTTCACATTGTAGTGCTGCTCTGCTGGGTCCCATGATCTTCATCTCCCATGCTGCGTTGTCGCTCTGCTAGGTCCCAGCCCCATGCTGTGTTATCGCTCTGCTAGGTCCCAGCCCCATGCTTCTTTGGGATCTTTCTTCTTTTAAACACACTATAGTTAAGACTGATGACTTGACTGAGATAAAGTCCTGGATTGAACTAGCTTTTCTTCTCAAGTCTCAGGCTTTGCTCTCTTTCCTTCTGATTTCCAGGATTGTTCCAGGGCTTGCTTGAGGAGTCTGATGATATTCTGATGTCCAGTTCTTTGTATGCTATTTTGTGTTCTTTGAGGGCAGTTTTTGTTTTGTTTTGGTTTGGTATTTTTTGGAGGAGGGATGCTTTTCTTTGTCACACAGGTTCATTAACTTAATGATACTAAACTCTGATGTAGATATTTTCCTTATTGTCCTGAGCATGTGGAAGTCTCACCTGGGGGACCTCCTTTCAGTTCTAGAAAGTTTCCCTTTTTCATTTCTTAACCAAATTTTCTCTGATATCTTCTGTTCTCTCTAGAATCTGCAGATCAAATATTCTTGTAGGGAATTTTGTATTATGAACAATAACTTTTTATAGAGAGAGGGTCTTTCCATGTGGCTCACACTAGCCATGGATTCCTGATCCATGATCAGGTCCTTGATCATCTTGCCTCACGCACGGGGGTGGGGTGGGGGAGGGTTGCACTATACATCACCTTGCCCGGTGTCACAATATTACTTTGAAAGTAAAAATAGCAAGATGTGTAATATGTTTGAGGAAGAGAACATTCCTGTTGAAGTGCAAGAGATGAGACATTAAGAGATACGGATGGAGGTGGCTTACACGAGGAGTACTTGTCCACTGTTATGAAGCTGTGGGGTTCTATTCTCAGAGACACATGAGCCAGGAAGGTGTATAAGTAGATTCCTGCAACAGTGGCAGTTGGGAGATGGAAGCAGAAGAATTAGAAATTCAAAGTCCTCCTTGGGAACACAGTAAGTTTGAGAGCAGCCTAAGGCTACATGAGACTGTCTAAAAATTATATATATATTTATAATATATTATAAATATATACTATATTATATAGTATATACAATATATACTATATTATATAGTATAAAGATATATTAAATATATCTTTATATATATATATATATATAAAGATATATATATATATATATATATGGAGAGAGAGAGAGAGAGACTATAGTGACTTATGTGTTCTTAAATGATAAGGCCCAGCAGAAAGTTCAGTACTTCTTGCTATAAAAATACTGCTGAGTGGCAGGCAATCACTGCTCTGTGGCTTAAAACATCTGTGAACTGTATTAGCTGACAGTGTTGCTAATATTGTGCTTTGTGCTTACATCTTAACAGAAGTAACACTAGGTATCTGTTAGAAGTTAGGAAAAACTAAAATGTACTCCTTTCTTTCCAAGTTCTGAGACCTTCTGGGAACCTCTGGCACCAAGAGTTCCTGACTCAGATGATACATCTTTTAAATGTGTCTTCTAATTGTACGTTTCCTCCTAATTTTACGTCTCTTTGTTCCTTGTTCTGATTTCCAGGAAATGACCTTTGTTCTCCATTCTTTGGTTGAATTTTCTGAAGTTATACTTTAAATGTCTACTGATTTGCTTTTGTTCTCAGAGCTTCCTTAATTTTACTGCCCTTGCTTTTGCTTCTAATCTGAAATACTCTTTCCTGTCTTCCGAAGACATAAAATAAAGGTCACTTTCTGCTTTTTCTTCTATCTCCATGTCTTCATCATCGTAACTCTTTGCTATTTGGTTATTAGTGAGCGTGAGTTCAAAAGAATCAGCCGTGGGACCTTTATTGAGGGTACTTTTTGTCTCTTCCATAATTTCTCTGTAATGGTAGAGGGTTTTTTAATTGGTATATAATTTTCACAAAACTTTAAGGCTATAGCTGAATGTATTATAAAGGTCACGGTGGAACATCTGCCCTATGCATGGATCCCCTGTGACCTTTCCCAATGAATACCCCTCTGAGGCAGAACTTACTAATGTAGAATAAGTCTTACCCATTCTTGAATTCATATAAATGAATAAATGGAGCCATATATTATTTACATTCTCTCTTGGATCTGGCTTTTTAAAATTCAACACACCTTTAACATTCATATGCATTAGTAAAGGTTCAGTCTTCTTTTTCCCTGAGTAATGCCTTATGGTATAAATATATTACATTATTTGTTTGTCTACTTATTAATACCTATCTTGTTTCCAATTTTGACAACTATGAGTAATGCCTTACTGAACCTCTGCATATATTCAAATTAGTGATGTACATATATATATATATATATATATATATATATATATATATGTACATCACAGTGTGCGTGGAGGTCAAAGGTCAACCTGTGAGACTCGGTTCTTTCCTTCAACGGTGTGAGTCCTGGGGATGGAATCCAAATTACTGGCACAGCTCAAGTCCCTCTGTCAGTGAAGCCATTTCGTAGGCTCCTCCTAACTCTAGGATTTTTAAGTTCATCTTTTAAAAACTTAAAATACAAATGTAAAAACCAATGGTACATCTAGACCATGTTACTGATTTCACTGACTCTTCTGATGGTATCTCTTTGGGATGGCATCATTCCATGATGAGGCATACCCTTTTGTTGTGAATGTTGGTGGACAGTGAATTCCTGGGGCCCTGGTTTGGCCTCATTCGTGCCTGGTTGTCCATATCAGCCCAGCCACTGTGAAGTGAGTTCTCTGGGTCTCTTAGCATCTGTTCCTGCTGCTGGGAAGCCTGAGACTGTGGGCTTATGACTTTTTAGGTAAGGTAGCCAGATTGCTTTTTCTCTCTGGTAGCTCCCGAGATCCTTCCCTCTGGAATTTGTATTCTGTTCTTTCCTTGTGCTATTTTTGGTGTTGTTTCGCTTCTGTTTAATCACGGTTGATGGAGCAAATATGTTTGATGTAAGGTTTTATTTACAGCTGTGCAACGCTCTCAGTCATTATCTTTTTAAACACTGCCTTTCATCATTTCCTCTCACTAGTCTCCTCATTATTCTTTGTTATTATTATCTGCCAAAATTTCTTAGGTACTTGAGTCCTTCATCTAACAGTTCCTAAACATGTTTATTTTAAACGTATTTTCAGGACGAGGGAGATGGGCTCAGTTGGAAGAAGACTGGCTGTGTAAGCCCGACAACCTTGGTTCAGTTCCTGAGGCCCACATAAAAGTCCGGCTGTGGTGGCATGTATCTGGAATTGGAGCCCTTCTATGGTGAGACAGGAACCAGAGACAGAGAATCAGCCAGACGATCATGGGCCATCTAAGCACTACTTGCAAGAACCAAGTCCCTGACTCTAGGCACGTACCCAACACACACCCAAATTAAAAAAACCTTAAACAATGTTTTTATATTCTTCTGAGTCATCTTGCTGGCCCATGATCAGCCCATATCTTATCAACTGCTTCCAAAGAATTGGGGAAGGAAGCATTGAGTAGTTAATTTAATTCTTGTAGGAAAATGCTTCCATTTCTTTGGGGAATTAATAAAAAAGAAACATTAAAATAAATACTTATGTTTGACAATAGATCCTAATTAATGAATGCCTCAGTTAATTAATGAAGTAATTATCATTGCCCAGGGAGTTTGTGCTGAATCACACACACACACACACACACACACACACACACACACACACAGAGAGAGAGAGAGAGAGAGAGAGAGAGAGAGAGAGAGACAGACAGACAGACAGACAAACAGAATTAAAGCATGATATGCGAAGAAAGGAACAATGCAACCTTAAGAAAATCATTTTTCATGAATATTGATGAACTTTCAAACCACCTTCATGAGCACATTGTTCTATCCTGGGGAAGCCTGACAGCAAACACAGAGTATTAGAAAAACAACTGTCTTCCTTGCACCTGCTTATAGTAGACATCAATGGAAGCCCACAGTATCAGCCTTCAGGCAAAGTCTCCATAGAAACAACTCTGACACGTATTGGCAATCCACTCAGTCCCGCTCATCTTTTGAGATTCTAGAACTGGAATTGTTTGCTTGTGAAACTGACTTAATCTCTTTAGAAAATATACCTGGATCAACTAGCTCTGTTTGTGAGCATGACTGTGATATGGTGCCTTATCTGCTCCTCTCTTCTGGGGGTATCATGATATGTGTCATACATATGTGTCATATGTGTGTGATGTATGTTGGTAATTACACCTTGTGATGGTTTGTATATGCTTGTCCCAGGGAGTGGCACTATTAGAAGGTGTGGCCCTGTTGGAGTATGTGTGTCACTCTGGATGTGGGCTATAAGACTCTTGGCTCTGTGGTCCAGGTAGCCAGCTCTGCCAGGAGAGATGCTTGGAAGTGAGTATTTTGCTAGCAGCCTTCAGATGAAGATGTAGAGCTTTCAGTTCCTCCTGCACCATGCCTTCTTAGATGATGCCATGCTTCTGCCTTGATGAGAACAGACTGAACCTCTGAACCTGTAAGTCAGCCCCAATTAAACGTTGTCCCTATAAGAGTTGCCTTGGTCATGGTATCTATTCACAGCAGTAAAACCCTAACTAAGGGGCTGGAGAGATGGCTCAGTGGTTAAGAGCACTGACTGCTCTTCCAGAGGTCCTGAGTTCAAATCCCAGCAACCACATGGTGGCTCACAACCATCTGTAATGAGATCGGATGCCCTCTTCTGGTGTGTCTGAAGACAGCTACAGTGTACTTACATATAATAATAAATAAATCTTTAAAAAAAAAACCCTAACTAAGACACACATAAGATCACGTCCCTTTTGATGGGGTACCTCTTGTTGTATTACCTGGTGTCCTAGACATTGACTTTAAAACTCTTGGTTCACTAGCATCCCTTCCTCACTGGCCACATCAGTGTCCTGTAAGCTGACATCCATTTGCCAGCACCTAACTCTCTCACCCAGGACTTCTCTGACAGACCTACTACACCTCAGCTTTGAGCTAGAAGAAGTATCAAGACATCAACAATTCCAGGGTCATGTTTAGAAGCTTGGATAGCTTCCCTAGCATCCTTGCTTTTTGGAGAGATCACTCTAAAGTGCACAGTCTATACTCTCTCAAAGTTCCCTGGAGGAAAGAGACTCCACTTGTCCATGCACTGGTAACTTGCTTGATAATGTACATTCAACTGAATGTTTTCTCTGCCTTCCATTACTTTATTACTTTTTCTTCCTGTGTTTCTTTGGATCATTGCCCAATTAATTATCCTATTTGAAATTATTTTCATTAGCACAAATCTATGGTATGAAATAGTAGATTTCACCATGACCTTTGCATGTAGCACATCCCCAGAGGTATCCAGCAAGCCTTGGATGCAGACTCTATCCTACTGTCAGCTAAGACTCAAAATCTGTTTTGTCCAGATAATAGGAGAAGCCATCACCACAGTGAACCTACTAACTCATGAACAGGGCAGCTCCTCACTACCCTGCAGGCACCTGTATGATGCTCATTGCAGAAGTGTTTTCAATTCTCTCCTGGCAGAGCTGGCCATCTGGACCACAGAGCCAAGGCAAGCATTACTTGCCACGTGTGAGAAAGCAAACAGATTACTAATAACAGGGCTGGCTCTGATCCTGAAGTGCTTTCTGTAGCAATATGAGCCTTACCACAGTGTAAAACTTCGCAGAGCACCAAGAACTTCCTTTTTCTAATAGTATGTTTTTCCTCATAAATTAAAACTGATTTTGTTTCCAGCTGCCCTTCTGCCTATTTTGCTGTTAGGTTATTTGTGCAGTAATCTGCTTAAAGAGGCTGAGAGATATCCTGAGGTCATTCTTCTTCACCTTCTTAGTGACTTAGCCCAGGACTTAAATCTGGAAGGACAGGCATCCAGGAACACACCATAGAGAAGAAGGGGGACCTCATTTCTATAGCCCTTTAAGGACAGGGTGCAATTTGCTAAAGCCCTAGTCCAATGGTGACTCTTCATCCAAGCTGGAAAAAAAGTGTAGACAATATTTTTAATGGGTACATTAAGATGTTATCTTAGGAAGAACTTTTTTTTATATGTGGAGGGGTTGGTGACAAAAATACCACCACATGCAAAGCTTCTGTCCTGTCCACAGAACCTGGAATCCCTTTGTCTCAAAGTCAATCATAAAATACTGAAATGTTATTCAACTCTTCCTCTTCCTTTGTAAGTAGGACTGGCCATGAAGAAATGCTTCCCTTTATTGTGTCTCATAGTAGGATATGCAGCCCTTATCACAGATGGGGTTCTAGCCCAGTCCCAGGAACAAGAAATACTGTAAAATGCCAGAATGATATGAACAGTCAGATCTGGTTGGGCTCTCTCCTGAGACCATTACCCCAAAGTCCAAGCACATTACTTACAGGCATATCTATTCTTCATAAAAATGGATACTTTTTTATTGGGTTTTGGGTCTTCATGTTGAATGTCTCCCCTGTTATTTTTTTAACCATATAGCTTTTTATTCAAAATGTACAATATATTTTTCCATACAATATATTCAGATCACAGTCCCCCTCCCCACCCACTCAAATCCACACTCTTTCTTTCTCTTTGGAAAACAAACAGGCAAACCAACAAATAAAACAATCAAAATTTAAAAAAAAAACAAAAAAACAAGAAACACACAAATGAGACCCATAAAAACAACCAAAAATCATAATATACAAGCAAAGGACCAATAATAGGAAAAATGTCCAAAGTAATATGAGACAAGAAGTCTACAAAAATGCCATTGAGTTTATTTTGTGTTGGCCATCTCCTGCTGGGCACAGGACCTACTCTTACCCGTGGTTACTATATCCAATGAGACTTGAATAGGTCACCTGCCCAGGGGTGGCACCACCAACAATGGGCTGGGCACTCCCACATGAATAATTAATGAAGAGAAATCCCTATAGAGTTGCCTATAGTCAGTTCCTCAACTGAAATTTCTTCTTCCCAGGTGAGTCTAGTTTATGCTAAGTTGGCAGAAACCAGCCAGCACCTCTACCTTGGTGAATGTTGGTCTGTGCTCTGGTTGTTTTGGGTAGTGATGGAAGAGGCTGCCATCTGAAACACCTTAGGGACTGTCCTGCAGAAGGGGTGATCATTCTCATCAGGTTGTCCAGAAGGCAAAGTCCTTCAACCACACTCTAGGTGAGGTCAGAATTGTGTTACTATTCATTACTTTTATTGTCCTTTTGTCAAATACCTGAGAGAAGCTATCTAAGTGGGGAAGGATTTGTACAATTCATAGGTTTCAGAGTTCATCCCACAGTTGCTTAGTCCCATATGCTTACGGGGAACATTGTGGTGGTGTGGATGTGTGGCTGTGGAATCTCTTCACTTCACAGTGGACAGAATGCAGAGAGACAAACAAAATGAGACCAGGGATGAGATGCCCCTACGGAGCTACCCTCAGTGAGCTACCTCCTTTATCTAGGCCCTCTTTCAGTTACCCAGTTTGGGTCTGATTAGTTCATCTTTCCTCCTGTTCTGATGCTAACTACCTGATATTGTTTTACTGCCTGACTGTGGAACAATCAGGGTTTTCTTATCTACAGCTTTAAATTTCTTCCTCTCCCCCCCCCCATAAACTACAGTTTTCTAATCTTCATTCTTTGTCTCTTATTCTTGATTCTCACTATAAATCTGAGTAAAACCAGCCAGGAGCCATCACACCACAGTGGGAATGCTCTGCTGTCTTGAATTTTCCTCTACCACATTAGTTTATACATTACTTTTAATTTTAAACTCATTCAAAGTTTCAGGATATGCACATTATTCTGTATTGTAACATGAATATATCTCTAGTACAACTCCTAATACGGTCCTTGTTTTCACCTGTAGCTTAACAAGCCTAGGCTTCACTGTCCACATTCCGATTGGTACTTTGGCCTCTGCTCCCCTTTGTAGGGGCTAGGAATTAACCTTGAGGATTTACACATGGTAGGAAAATGCTCTACTACAAATACATATTCCAACCCCTGTTATGATCCTTTGGGATCACATATGAATCATTCATTTAGCCCTGATTACAACAATCTCAACATTCTTCAGCCTCAGTCTTCACACTCTTTCAAATTCCTATACAAATTAGTTCAAAGGCTTAAGGATTCTGTGATCAGATTTAGTCAAAGCAAGGATCCCACTTCGTTGGTACCAGTTTTCTATGCCAGGTACTACTTTTGTAGCTGTAGCAAAATACCTCACAGAAATAACATATGAAGAGGAATTTATTTTGGCTTATGGTTTCAGGATTCGCAGTCCATGGTTACTCAGCCCTGTAGTTCTGGGATTATGACAAGGTACAACATCTTGGTGATGGCAGTATGGGGAGAATAAGGCTATATATCTCATGGTGGGTAGGAAACAGCCACTGCAAACATACTGTCTTAGCTTGAGTTTCATTGCTATGAAGAGACAACCTGACCACAGCAATTCTTATAAAGGACAACGTTTAGTTATAAGAACACATGAGTCTATGGGAGCTATTCTTATTCAAGTCACTACACACACACACACACACACACACACGCATACACCACAGAGGAGGGATGGAAACAGGATAGCTCTAAAGATCCATCTTTAGCAACCTGGTTATTCCTGCAATATCCCATTTTAATAGTTCCCGTAAACAACATCAACAGTTGAGGACCAAGCACTCAACACATGGGCATCTGTGGGACATATCATTGTAAATTATAATATTTATAGTGTTAAAATAGTCATAGCATTTAAAAAATTACATTAATCAATGCCAACATAAAATCTAAAGAAACCATAGAGAAATATGGGGATACCTTGACCAACTGGATCCAGCATCATCCTGAGAATGCTTGTCTATCAACTACTAGGGTTTGGACCACTAGGGAGCAAGAATTCTCTGATTTTGAAAATATGAGTGTGTTCAGGCATCTGTGATTTCCTTTATCACTGAGGGTTACCAGTTGAGGTGACAGAGATCATCATACCTTGTGCTCAGCCAGTTATGAAGTCAGCTTTAAAACTTGAACTCATCCCGCTGGGGAAGTTGGGACTCAAGGCCTCCTGGTTTAAAGACTCTGGCCTTCACAGAGATGGGTTTATTAAGGTGATGTTCTCATGAAGTCCTTTTGCATCACTGGTCTCCAAATAAACTTTGTGTTTGCCTTCTTATAGACAGAGAAGCTGAGGCAATGAGGTGTTAGTAACTACCCTACATTATTACCATACTAAGTGCCAAGCATGGATTCAGATATCGGTTCTCAATAGCTGGACCCCTTGTACTCTAACAGCCTGTACCCTTTGCAGCCCTGGTGGTCCCTCCAAATGGGCCTGATTCATCTCACCCTTACGTGAGGTGTGGCCCATGGAAAGTAGCACTATTAAGGGATATGGCCTTGTTGTAATAGGTGTGGCCTTGTTGGAGGAAGTGTGTCACTCTAGGGGTAGATGTTGAGATCTACTATGTTTAAGTTCTGCCCAGGGTGGAAGAAAATCTCATACTGGCTGCCTTCCAATCAAGATGTGGAATGCTCGGTTCCTCAAGCACCACGCCTGCTTGGACACCGCCATGCTTCCTGCCATGGTGACACAGGACTAAACCTCTAACCTGGAAGCCAGCCCCAATCAAATGTTTTCTTTTACTCGAGTTGCCTTGGTCGTACCGTCTGTCTCTTCACAGCAATAAAACTCAAACTAAGACACACAGTATCTAGCAGAGAATGTGTCAGGTGGTTTGAAAAATAAACAGTAGGTGGTGTGCTTAAATTCTGGCACCACAACTTCCGCTCATTTGACCCCAGCTGCCATTCCGAGCTTCGGCTGTCTTCCCTATATAAAGGAGAAGCTAATGGCTGCCCACAGTAACAGAGTGTTGTTCAGAAACCAAATGCATTTGTGAGCAGGCTTCTATAAGTGGGGAAATATTTGCTAAGTGTTTAAAGTGAGTTCAACTTTTAAAATCCACCCACAATGATGTGTGTGACCTCACCGCCCTGCTGGAGGGCACAAATTCCACTCTGTGTAGACACTGTAATGAGTTTAAGCTCTTTTAGCTCTTAGCAGTTTCAGGCGGTGGTTGGCATTCTTAACTACATTTTATAAGAAGGAAAGCCAAACGTCAAATGTAGAGAGTCTAAAGAACTTGTCCAAGACACACAGACAGGGAGAAAGGTCAGCATTTGAACGTACTCAATACATATCTGCTAGCCTGACTAAATCGTCTTTCCTATGGCCTCGTAGGAGAAAAAAAATCCCCAAGGATCTCAAGGTATCAGAGCTAGAGGTGATCTGCCAGAAACCTCCTTACTGAAAAAGTGATGAAACTGGGTACAAGAAAGACTGACCTGGCAATATAGGAGCCTGGCTGGTGCTGCCCTTGAGAGTGACCATCTGAAGATAGAGCACATTCCCTCCTCCCCTGACAGGATCAGAAGAGCACTCAGGTCACCCCAAATGTCCTAGGTTAGATATAAACTGAAATTAATGCAATTGCTATGTAGATGTGGGCCTTTTAAAAGAATGAAACAAAAATAGAAGGGAATTAAAAAGCATGTTCTATTTCACATTCAACTCAGCTGTGCATGGTTAATCCCTCAGCTTGTTAACATGTATGCATTCCTGTTAAACCCCACTAATGCATCGTGTATAACTCAACCTACACCATCTGTACTTCATATTTACTCCTATGGTTTAAGCTTTCTTTTTTAAAATGAAAGAGCTGACTATGAGTATCATTTTGTAAGTTTTTTCTTATCCATATTGGAAATAGTTTTAAATCAGAACATGTATCATTATATTATTACTAACATTCTATCTTTTTCAGCTTTATTTTATTTTTTAACATGTAGCATTACCACATTCTCTCTCTGTTTTAGAGTTTATTTTATATTGTTATGGTGTGTCTGTGCACACACATAGATATGCTGATACTCACAGAGGCTAGAAGGAAATATCTAATTCCCTGAGGCAGGATTTACAGGTGGTTGTAATCCATCTGATGTGGATGCTGGGAACTGAATTCTGGTCCTCTGAGAGGGTGGCAATTACTCTTAATGGCTGGACCATTTCTCTAGCTCACAATACAACATCACAGACTTTGTAAATGTTGGGTATTACTCTATGGCATGGTCCTTGCTTGCTTGACCAGTTTCCTACAATGGACATTTGTGTTCTGTTAGCTTTGCTGTTTTAGCAAACTGTGCCAGAATGTATATCCCTCAACATGTGTCTTTGTGCACATGTACAGCCATGTACCAAAAGTTTTTACGTGTGAAATCACTAGGTCAGAAAATAGGTGCATTTAAAAATTTATGAAGATTTTCAAACTTGTTCTCCAAAAATGCCTGCTCAGTTTTGACAGTTCTCTCTTCAAGTTGAGATCATGGCATATCATGGTTGATTTTACAGTGTTAGAGGATTGAACCCATGGCCTCATGTATGCCACTGCTGAACTACACCCCAGACCCTGACATAGGATGTTATGAACGCCTTGCTGGGGTGATGACTGAGACAAGCACATCTTGGCCACTTGTTCTTCTGAGTCCTAGTGACCTAAAGCTTCTCTTCACACAGTCATCATCATCAACACTACTCTTAGTCTTGAGATTTTACAAAGAAATCAAACGCATCTCTGCTCCATGAGATTATCTCGGACCAAATGTTCGTATCACGTCAGATTCACATGTTGAGATCTTATACTGCAAGGGGATGCTATTAAGAGGTGATTGCTACTTGAGAGTAGAGTCCTCACAGCATGATCAGCGTTCCTGTGAACATTGTCTTATAGTACCCCCTCATCCTCTTTCCCGTGATGCAAAGGTACAATGAGAAAGCAACAGTCTATAATCAAGAGAGGGCTCTCACCAGACCCCCCACCATATTGACACCCTGATCTTGAACTTCACCTTCCAAACAGTGAGAAGTATGTCTATTGTTTATTAGTCACTCAACTAATGGTATGTCATTTTGGTAGCATGAACTGACTAACGTAGATAGCTTTACTTCGTAAAGTATGGATAAAAGACCAGATGAGCTGGGATTTTTGATGAATTGGACTTATCTTAATGGATTTGGTGGCTTGCCTTAGAAGTGACATTTTTGAGGTTGCATGGATACAGAGGAATTCTAATTTGAACAGAGGATAAATTTGTAGAGAGCACTTCCTACAGAGAACAGAAGATGAAAGTCCAGATTTAGAGATAGATGTGTTCAGTAAATACTCACTGTAAGTAAGGGTTTTTCTATACAGGACTTCTTTCTATGCCCAGCTCTCTATGTGTATTTAAAACAAAATATCTTCTGTATCAATCACTTCCATCATTGCTATTACAAATGCCCCAACAAGTGCTACTTAAGGAAGGAGTTATTAATTTTGCCTCCGGAGTTCAAGAGGGTCACAGTTCATCGTGGCAGGAAAGCATGGTAGCAGGAGCTTTAGGAAGCAGGTCACAAGGTGCCCACAGCCAGGATTCAGTGAGAGATGAGGGCTTATACTCAGCCTGATTCCCTTATTCGGTTTGATACCCTCTAGGGGATGGTCTGCCCATATCCACAGAAGCCCTTCCTTCCATAGGTAAACTTCTCTGGAAACATCTTCAAGGGATATACCCAAAGTTTTATCTGCCAGGTGATTCTAAATCCTCTTGTAATGATGATCAAGATGAACTGCTGTACCCTCATAAGGACCTGTTACCTACACAGAGCATCAGGAGTATCTCTCATAAGAAAAGAAATGAACATCTCCTGAAATAGGCAACTAAAGCTCTTCTTTAGAGGGGACAAACACCCAACAGTTTGTTTAGAAATGTTCTTTGCAAGCTGAAGGGGTTTGCAACCCCATAGGAAAAACAACAATATCAACCAACCAGAGCTCCCAGGGTCTAAACCACCAACCAAGGAGTACACATGGAGGAACCCATGACTCCAGTCGTATATGTAGCAGAGGATGGCCTTGGTGGGCGTCAATGGGAGAAGAGGCCCTTGGATCTGTGAAAGCTGTTGCCCCAGTGAAGGAGAATGCAAGGGTGGGAAGAGGGAGTGGGAAGGTGGGTGGGAGCACACCTTCATAGAAGCAGGAGAAGGGGGGATGAAATAGGGGGTTTCTGGGTGGGTTACAATTGGGAAAGGGGTTAACATTTGAAATGTAAATAAATGAAATATCTAACAACAACAACAAAATAATAAAAAAAGAATTGTCCTTTTCTTAGCAGGGACTCCTATTGCTCAAAAAATGTGTACAGATCACTTGCTTTACTTATCTCTTTCTGTATTCTATCTTACTCACCCCTATAAATTAAAAAGTATTTAATTCGGTAACATGGCCCATGAGAAGGGTGGGTCCAAATACACTTTTCTTCTTATTCAGTCACAGGGACCCTACCTTAGGAGGATACAACTACCTTGCCCCTTCATTTGCTTGGTTTCTTACAGGTCGTAGGTTTGCACACAGGTTGAGACTCTGTTACATGTCTGTTCTGCTCGGTTGTTCTATGCTTGTATTTTAGAGCAAATTCCAGTGTGTTATTTTGCTCGTGGCTCTTTTTATGAGTGCTCTCTTCTCTTTCTGAAGGGATGCTAGTCTTGTGTTATGTTTTATAAAAGTAAGCGATGAGAATTTTAACTGCAGCCATGCTGCTAAAGCTCTGCTTTCTTATTGAAGAGAATTATTACTTTGACTGTGTTTCCCGTCTTTAAAAATCATGGCATTTTTCTGAAATTCTGTTAGGTAAATTAGTATTTTTAACTGAACAGTAAAATATTATGTTTACTTTTTACATATAGTGCTGAAATGAGAAGATGATCTTATTGACCTTTTAGACAACCTTTACTAAATTTGCACAAGTCAATCTATATTTAAGTAGGGAAGTGTCTGAGTTTACTCAAGCAGTATTTATATAAATAGCATACAGATATTTATTTACTTTTAGTCACATATTTTATGTATGTTTAAAATTTTTTAAATAAAATTATCTTTAAAATTGACAAAAGCCTTTATTGATTTTTGTGTCTACTTCTTTGGGTTCATTAGGAATAACTATTTATTCTTTAAAATTAATATTTTCATTTCTTTTTCTAGAACTTTACATACTTCTAGCCCATCTTCCCAGGCTATATCTATGTACAGAAGAAAAGAAAAAGGGTCATGTTAAGAACCAATCATGTGAGTGATAGTGAGTTCCTAGAAGTAAGAGTGGCTCACAGGTTAAAGGAAGAAATAATTCAAGATAAGGAGTGTTACCTCAGGATCCCACAGGAATTCTGCTCATTAGAATTTTTCTTAACAGAATAATAAATCTATGGGCACATTCTAATGTTTGAGAATGCTTAGATCCTTATTTACCAAAGACAAGCAACCTGAATGCATACGGTGATGGTTTATGGCCCTGGGTGTGATAGAACAGTAGATGGGCATTCAAGACTAATGTCTTTTTTCCACTGGACTAACATTCAGTGAAAAAAAGACGGCATTTTTTAACAAATGGTGCTGGATCAACTGGAGGTCAGCATGTAGAAAAATGCAAATGGACCCATTCTTATCTCCTTGTACAAAGCTCAAGTCCAAGTGGATCAAGGACCTACACATAAAACCAGACACACTGAAGCTTATAGAGGAGAAAGTGAGGAAGAACCTTGAACACATGGGCACAGGGAAAAAATTCCTGAATAGAACACCAATGGCTTATGCTCTAAGAACAAGAATTGACAAATGGGACCTCATAAAACTGCAAAGCTTCTGTAAGGCAAAGGACATGGTCAATAGGACAAAAACGGCAACCAACAAATTGGGAAAAGATCCTTACCAATCCTACATCTGATAGAGGGCTAAATTCCAATGTATATAAAGAACTCAAGAAGTTAGTCTCCAGAGAGTCAAATAACACTATTAAAAAATGGGGTACAGAGCTAAACAGGGAATTCTCAACTGAGGAAACTCGAATGGCTCTAAAGCACCTAAAGAAATGTTCAGCATCCTTAGTTATCAGGGAAATGCAAATCAACACAACACTGAGATTCCACCTCACATCAATGAGAATGGCTAAGATGGAAAACTCAGGGGACAGCAGTTACTGGAGAGGATGTGGGGAAAGAGGAACACTTCTCCATTGTTGGTGGGATTGCAAGCTGGTAAAACCACTCTGGAAATCAGTTTGGTGGTTCCTCAGAAAATTAGACATACTACTACCTGAGGACCCAGCCTATACCACTTCTGGGCATATACACAGAAGATGCTCCAACAGGTAATAAGGACACATGCTCCACTATGTTCATAGCAGCCTTATTTATAATAGCCAGAAGCTGGAAAGAACCCAGATGTCCTTCAACAGAGGAATGGATACAGAAATTGTGGTATATATACACAATGGAGTACTATTCGGCTATTAAAAACAATGAATTCATGAAATTCTTAGGCAAATGGATGGAACTAGAAAGTGTCATCCTGAGCAAGGTAATCCAATCACAAAAGAACATACATGGTATGCACTCACTGATAAGTGGATGTTAGCCCAAAAGCTCAAAATAAACAAGTTACAATTCACAGACCACGGGAAGTTCAAGAAGAAGGAGGACTGAAGTGGGGGTGCTTGGGTTCCTCTGAGAAAGGGAACATTATACTTACAGGAGCAATAATGGAGGCAAAGTGTGGAGCAGAGACTGAAGTAAAGGCCACCCAGTGACTGCTCTACCTGGGGATTCATCCTATAAACAGTCAACAAACCCCGACACTATTATGGACAACAAGAAGTGCATACCAAAAGGAGTCTATTATGGTTGTCTCAGGAGGGGCACTGCCAGAGCCTTACACATACAGAGGCAGATGCTAGCAGCAACTATTGGACTGGGTATAGGGTCTCCAATGGAGCAACTGGAGGGCAAACTGGAGGAGCTGAAGGGGTTTACAGCCCCATGAGAAGAACAATGAGGTTGGCCACCCACGACTCCCAGGGACTAAATCAAGGGGTACACATGGTTCCAGTCCAAAGTGTGGCAGAGGAATGCCTTGTTGGGTATCAGTGGGAGGAGAGGACTTTGGTCCTGTGAAGGCTTAATAGATACCCCAACAAAGGGAAATCGGGGGTGGGGGAAGAGGGGAGTGGGTCAGGTGGAGGGGCATATACTTGTAGGCAGGGGATGGGAGGAGGGGTTGAGGGTTTTTGGGGAGGGGGAAAACTGGGAAAGGTTTTAGCATTTGAAATGTAAATGAAGATTATATTCAATTAAAAAAAGACTAATGTTCATAAAGGACATTTCATAACTGGAGAAAATGGCTGTGACTTATTTATTGAAGAGGTGAAGGAGAGAGGCAATGTAAGTACTCATATGTAAAATTCATAAATAAATAAATAAATAAATAAATAAATAAAAGGAAGCAGGTCATGAATCAAATATACACATAAGCCAGAAAGTAGTTTGTGGTTTCCCCATGCCCAAATTCAGTTGAAGCCTTGTGAAGGTATTGGGAGGTGAGGCCTTTGGGGACAATTAGTTCATGAGGATGGAGCCCCTGTGATAAAATTAATGCCTCAGAAAAATACACAGTGGACAGATGCTCACTCTTTCTCCTGTCTAAGCCACGTAGACACAAACCAAGAAGGAAACCTCCACTAGAAACTGGATTTGCTGGCACCTTGGTCTTGCACACAATGACCTCTGGAACAATGAGAGGTTCTTATTGTTCAACTATAAGTGTCTTCTATGTGGCTATTATCAAACAGCCTAGATAGTGGGCAATTTAAAAAGAAAGAAGAAACAATTTTTTCCTTACAGGTTTTGATTCTTGGAAGTTCAAGGTTGAGGAGTCTGCATCTAGAGAGGGGGGCCTTCACCCAGGATCATCCCATGCAGAAGGGCAGACGGACACAGGTAACCCTCAGAGACCCCTATACTCCAGCACTTCTCCATGGGTGCTTCAGTCAATAGCCCCAGCTAAGCCTGGTCTAGCACCCACCCTGACAAAGGGTCAGGCAGGTCAGAAGTGTATAGTTGTGTGAGCTCTCCATAGTGGTCCATCCAGCTGTCACTAAGTGACACCCAAGGATGCTCTGTGGAATGGAAGGATCACTCAACCACACCCTTCCTTGGTACCTGAGCCACATAATGGAGAAATACCATTGCTGTTTGAAGTCTGTTCTCTGCAGCAGGGGATGATGGGAGCAGCAGAAGATGTTTCTCTGTGCTTCGGAAGGGGAGTGCCTGAACCTCCTGGTTGGTTTTCACCCTGGTGTCTATAAGAATACAGGGAAAGCCCCAAGAAGTTTATGGGCTTCCATGAATTGGAGAATTCCATCCAGAAAGTTCTGTGTGCCAAAGGCCTTGTTCTTTTACCTCAGTTTTTTTCTGAATTCCCCTGGGGCCCTGCCTTCCCTCCCCCCCACCCCAACAATCCAATCATCTGGTCTTAGATGCACAGCATAGGCACTGGGGGCTGGAGTTTCACTCTGCCGAGGAAGGGTCTTTTGAAAATGCCAAGGGACCATTGAAAATATCATCCTTAGTGAGGTAACCCAATCACAAAAGATCACACATGGTATGAAGTCACTGATAAGGGGATATTGACCCAGAATCTCAGAATACCCTAGACACAATCAGCATATCAATAGATTTCTAAAAAGATGGAAGGAGAGACCCCTGGTCCTGGAAAGACTGGATGTAGGGGAACGCCAGGACAGAGTAATGAGAGGGGGTTGAACAGAGAAAAGAGGGAGGGAAGGGGGCTTATGGGACTTTCGGGGAGGGAGGAAACGGGAAAGGGGAAGTGATTTGGAATGTAAATTAAAAAAATAAAATTAAATTAAATTAAAAAAAAAAAAAAAAAGAAAATGCCAAGGGACACACCTGGGTGATGACTATGTACTATTCTCAGTGGGAAGATGACAGTTTAACAACGGGGTGGATCTTGTTCTGAATAAACATCTTCATGGGTTCCCCTTTGTGGAGTCCCTGAGTGTAGCTCCTGGGTGTACACATAGCCCTGGTATGTGTGTGTTTGTGTGTGTGTATGTGTGTGTGTGTGTGTGTGTATGTGTGTGTGTGTGTGTGTAGCCCTTGTGTGTATATGTAGGCCCTCTGTGTTTGTGTGTGTGTGTGTGTGTAGTCCTTGTGTGTATATGTAGGCCCTGTGTGTGTGTGTGTGTGTGTAGCCTCTGGGTGTGGGGGTAGTGGGGCTGGTTTTAATCCCCTTAGAACAATTCTCTGACATGCAAGCGTCAGAGTTGTCATAGCTAGGATAGTCTCCAGGGACCATCTAATCCTTCCCTTTCATTTTGTAAAAGAAGAAACCCACATCTCGTATGTATGGGCGTGTTCTAAATTAGAGTTTATAACTGTCAGAGGAGAGGCAGAAAGCCCAGTCTCCCCCACTCCAGGCCCATATTGTGTGTGGGGGCATGTGAGTACATGCTTGACATGCCCTTATATAATTCTAGGCTATGATAAGAAATGAATAAGCATCTGGGTAAGGTAGAGTGGTGTGTACCTATAATTTTAGCATTTGGAAGGCTGAGGTAGGCAGATAATGAGTTCGAAGCCAGTCTGAATCGTAGCAAGCTTCTGTCTCAAAGCAAAAAGAAACAAACTAAAAACAACAGAAACTCTAGATTTTTAGCACTTCATCCCCCGATCTTTTTCCTAGTGGTTTATTGCCAACAAAAGTAAAAGAAATCCCCACTCAGAAGCACCGGTGAGTGGGTGATGCCCAACAAGTGTTAGGTGGTCCTGGGGTTGGTCTCTTCTTTGCAGAGTAGAGCTGAGGTTGAAAGAAAGCCAGGGTGACTTCAGGGCCCCGCAGAAGCATCTCTGGTTTCCCAGGCTACAGAGCTGGGCAGGTGCTGGCCACCCAGCAGCTTGCTGGTCTCAAGAATGCCTGTTATTTTAGGGCTTTGGAAGGGCTCGCAGGACATTGTGTTTGCAGGAAACAGGCTCTCTGCAAACGCTTGCACTGGGTACATGCCTTGCGTCAGCCTTATGCTGCTCTCTCTTCTTGGCATCTGAATATGAGTGTGTGGATCTTTGTCTGGCTAATGAGAAGTTACACAAGGAAGGATTTAGTAGGTAATTATTTACAACCAGGCTAATTTTCTCAATGAAAACGTTTTATGGATTTCCTTTTTAAGAAAATGTTGTTCTCCTTAAAGTTTGTTATGCATTTTGAGGTATGTTCACTTTATCTCTGTTACTAAGTTCAGGGGAAAACTAGCCCCATGTTACCTTCTTTCCTAACTCCTAACTTCTCTAAGAAACCTTGAATTGAAGAAAGGAGACAAAATTATATCTGCCAAGCAAGTTAGGATGAAGATATGGTTCCAGTGTGTTTCTGAGAGCTATGTGAGGAAATACGTAGAGAGAGGATGGAGCACTTGGTGGAATCTCTGCCCTCAGATGGGACTAAAGGAATTATTATGGAATCCAGAGACACTCATGAGAGGGTGTTTATGACAAAAGGAGAGCTGGGTCCTACCCCCTTTTTGATGATATGATCTTGCTGTCCTCCTGGAGTTCCTGCCATTGTTGAGACTCAGAGCTGAGCTGATGCCAACTCTGTCCTCTTTAAGTCCCCACAACTATGAGATTTAAAACAACAATAATAACAAAACAAAAACAACCAAAAACCCAGACAAACAAACAAAACCTCTTTTCTCTCTAAAGTAATCCAGCCTTAAGAATTTCATGGTAAGGACGGATAATGGACTAACAGAAGGCGTCGCTACGGAATGTGCATTTATTTAAGATGCTTAAATATGTCCTCAGGTTACTCTCCTGGATGGACCGTACACACTGTTTAAAAAAATGATTGCAAGTTCATGTGCTAATTTCAGCCACTTATGGCCCCAATGCTGGATGCACTCTGCCTCCGTCTTCCACGCTTTTCAGACAGTAAAAATAATAAGCTGTTCTGTGTGCTCTGACCTTATGCTGGTTTTGCCACATTAGCATTTGTTCTTGTTCCAGACAGCATCTGCCTGGTGCAAAACCCCAGCCAGTTCCTGTAGTACCCGACTGAGCAAAGGAGACTATTCTGAGGCTCTCGGGGGCTCATAAATTAATTCTGAAAACACCAACATAGTCATTTCTCTGGAGCTTACCACAGGGATGCAGGATCCTGGAAATGAATCCATGTAGAAAGAAGAAAATAGGGCTCAGAGCTGTCTAAGGCAATGCTTTTGCTACATTTAATGCCAGAGAATAGGCCACTGAATAACAAGTCATTATTTCCACCTGCCCTTCTGGTTTCCCTGGAGATCTTCACTTTGATTGGCAGGGAAGTTATGTCTGGCAAAGGCCTGTTGAGACCACTGTAGGGATGAGTTGACAAAGCCATGCTGGCTAAGTAAGAACCAGCATGTATTTGCTCATGTGGGCTGAGCAGACCCTGTTCGCTCCCACAAACAAATCCATCCTCAATTGCTTAGCATGCAGCCTTTTCAACAAGTTAAAGTGTCAGTGGGAGATTTCCCAGAGCTACAGAATGTGCACTTGGCAACTTCTTCCAGAGTGGGGATAAAACCAAACAAACCCCAAACTGCAAAGTGTAGAACTATTTCAGATTTCATCAAGGATTTGAGGCTGGTAGAAGAGATAGCTGTATCTTAGAAGAGCTCTCTCTGCAGTGATGGGAAAATAGCCAGAGAGCCGAGGGACACTGGGACCCAGTCCAACTGGGGAAGTATGCTGTGCAGAGCCAAGGCTTGCTCATGGCCTTCCGCCAAATGTACTGACCTTGACATTGAAGTGCAGGCCTTAGGCAGGGCCTAGAGTACCAGATGTGACCAGAACTGAGGAGGAAACCTAGACAGTAATTCATGTCATGGGACAGGCAGCATAGTGTGGGGGTAGCAGTGTGCTGGGAATTGCTCAATAGAGCTCTCACAAGTCGTAGGTGTCTATTGCAAGTTTTTCTGTTATAATGGGTGCTTAACACAGTTTATAATAAATTAATACTCTCTTATATAATCCATATGGCAGTGTTTCTCAACCTGTGGTCATGACACCTTTGGGGGGTTACAGATCAGATGTCCTGAATATCAGATATTTATATTATGATTATTAACAGTAGGAAAATTACAGTTATAAAGTAGCAATGAAATATTTTTATGGTTGGGAGTCAGCACAATATGAGGAACTGTAGTAAAAGGTCACAGCATTAGGAAGGTTGAGAACATATTGTATTCATTAATGGTGGTCAGTTATCCATTAAGAAACTGTCAAGAAGCATAAGAGAGGCTGCCTTAGTTAGGGTTTTACTGCTGTGAACAGACACCATGACCAAGGCAAGTCTTATAAATGACAACATTTAATTGGGGCTGGCTTATAGGTTCAGAGGTTCAGTCCATTGTTATCAAGGCACTGGAGGAACTGAGAGCTCTACATCTTCATCTGATTGCTACCAGGAGAAACTGACTCTTCCACATTGGGCGGAGCTTCAAAGCCCACCCAATGGAGGAAGTGACACACTTCCTTCAACAAGGCTATATCTCCTAACGGTAACATTCCCTATGAGCCAAGCATATTCAAACCACTGCATGTGGTTGTTGTTGTTTTATTATTATTATTAATTACATTCTGATTGTTTTTCATTGTTTGTGAGAATATCTGTCCATCATGGTGGGCAAAGCTTAGCAGTTGGTTACAAATGAGTCAAGAATCAGAGAAACCAGGCTGAAGTAGACTCAAGTCCCACTCTCCTGAGCCCACGTCTGCTAGCTGTTAGCTGTGCCCCACCACTTGTGTGTTGATGTCAAAATTTTCATTATATTTTCTTTTATATGATTTTAGTTTCCAATTTGTACCTCTACAGCAGTATGACTTCAAAATCTACTATCAGTTTTTAGTCGTTCTATCATGGCTAACATTTCATAAAATTAGACTATTGGTAATGCTTGGTCGCTGTCCAAATCCTCAAAGCAGTTACAGACGTTGCCAGGTGGTGGCGAAGTGAATGTTGGCTGGACTTGACATCATAATGACGTCGATGATCACTGCTGGAGCATCACCCCTTTGTCATCTTTGCTGAGCTGAGTAACAGTTTCAGTGCTAGAACACTGTTCCTCACTGACTTTGTAACTTAAGAATGTAATAGCTGCAGACATTATGCACTACTAAGTTTAATCTACATTAGCCAAGTTATAAATACAGCTCTTGGGGAGAGTGTTTGCCCAGCAAGTATGAGGCCCTGGGCTTGATCCTTAACAACATAGACAACTTAAAAGTCCATTTGTGTACCCCCCAGAGCTCCCAGGGACTAAACCACCAACCAAGTAGTAGACATGGAGGGACCCATGGCTCCAGAGGCATATGTAGCAGAGGATGGCCTTGTCGGACATCAATGAGAGGAGAGGCCCTTGGTCCTGTGAAAGATCATTACCCCTGTGTAGGGGAATGCCAGGACAGGGAAGCAGAAGTGGGTGTGTTAGTGAGCAGGAGGAAGAGGGGATGGGATAGGGGGTTTTCGGAGGGGAAATGAGGAAAGGGGATAACATTTGAAATGTAAATAAAGAAAATATCTAATTAAAAAAGGGAAAAAATAATAACATACAAATAAAAAAAGTCCATTTATTAAAATTTGTTGGTCATTTTTTTTTGTTTAATTTTTATTTCCTGAATCAGGGTCTCATGTAGCCCAGACTTGTTTCAAACTTGCTATGTAGCCAAGGCTGATCGTCCTCTCGCCACCTTCCAAAGGCTGAGATTATAGGTGTACACCACAGTGAATGGATAAAATTCCTTTTTTTTCTTGTGGTATCCAGGATCAAACTAGGGCCTCTTACACATGCTAAGCAAATGATCTACCACTGAGCTTTATCCCAGCACTCTGTCATTTTTATAAATGTAGACATCAACAAGATGTTTAGTCAAGCCCCATTTTAAAGTCTAGGCCAATTCCTTGGTGTTACCATGTTTATGAGCTGATTTTAAGCTACCGCTATGGTGACATCATTGAGCACAAAGCTGAAAAGGGATATGTAGTAATGTAACATTGTATTTAGCTCCTATCAAATATAGTGGCTATAAAAATACTGAAATATAATTATAATATGTATATATATAATATAAATATAATATAAAGTACTGAAATGTAGCAATTTTACCAAATGGTAAGTCTTGAATGTTTATCATCTTTGTGTGTAATAATTTATTTAGTGGTAGGTTTATAACATTTAATTGTTTAATAACTATATTTAACAGCTGTTGGTCAATATTTGTACTAGTTAGATTTTTGTCAACAAACCTAGACAAATCTGAGAGAAGGGACTTTCAGCTGAAGAATTATCTCCATTAGACTGTAGGCAAGTTTGTCCAGTATTTTCTCGATTGGTAATGATATGGCAGAGGTCAACCCACTGTGGGAGGTTCCACATAGAACCTGGGTGATTGGGTCCTGGGTTGTGTAAGAACATAAACTGAATAAGTCATAGGATGGTATTCTATTACTGTCCATCCCCCAACATCAAACCTCTTTTCCATATCTCAAGGCCTCTTTCTCATTTCATGACCTATGCCCACTTAATCCTCCACAAATTCAGATACATAAAAACAGGAAGCTAGTATCTCATGTGAGAGAGAACAGGTGGAATTTGTGGCTTTGAGTCTGAGAGATCTCATTTAATTCTACAATCACCAGTTCCATTCAGTTCCCTCTGAGTTTCATTTTTTCTTTATGGTTGAATAAATTGTCACTGTATACTTGTAAAACGTTTTTCATTATCCATTCATCTGTTGAGGAACATCTAGGCCGATTCCATTTCCCTGATCTTGTGAATGGAGTAACAATAAGCACATATGTGCAAGCATCTCTGTGGGAGAACATAAAGCTAAGAGTCTTTAATGTGTCTATAATTTTTGACCCTATAATCCAATTTCTAGAAATATGTGCCCTAGAAATAGTCAGAGACACGCCTTTGAGTTATAGTGAATGCCTACGGTCCATGAGTTAGTTACGATGAATGTCTATAGTCCTTGTGTTATGGTGAATGCCTACAGTCCAGGAGCTATAGTGCATGCTTATAGTCCATGGGTTAGTTGTGGTGAATGCCTATAGCCCAGGTGCTCAGAAGGATGAGAAAGAAGACTGAGACTTTGAGATCAGACTAAGCTACATATCCTAAAATTGGAAGGAGAAAGAATAAGTAAGCCTGGCCTCTGTGCAAAGATGACATGCAAATTTGTGAAGTGGCCCACAGTTTTTGGAGAGATGTCTCTGTGGTTAGGAATGGGTACTACTCTTTCAGAGTACCTGAGTTTGTTATCCAGCACTGGGTGGCTTATACTACCTGTAACTCTAGCTCCAGGGAATCTGATAGCTCTGGATTCTGCAGACACCTACACCTACATGCACATGCCTACACACAGATACATTTATAATTTTAAATATATATGTATTTCAAATTATATGTACATAATTTTAAAAATAAAATAAATCCTTAAAATTTATTACATACATTCAAAGATGCTGCAAAAAGATATTTATATAAAGGCTATAATGGGAGAGACAGATCAGTTGTCAAGAGTGATTTCTGCTCTTCCAGAGGGTAAGAATTTGGTTCTCAGAAGACTTGTCAGAAGGTTTACAAACACCTGTAACTCCAGCTATAGGGGAACTGAAACCCTTCTGGCTTCATCATTGACACACCCAAGTGCATATACCTATATACACACACAGACATAACTAAAAATAAAATTAATATTATTCTTAAAAAAAGATTTGCCCTTCATGATGTAACAAATAACTAGAAGCAGGTTTAGACAGCTATGATGGTACATGCTTTTAATTCCAGTACTTGGAAGGCAGAGAAAGGCAGATCTTTGTAAGTTTAGGCCAATCTGGTCTATACAGACAGTTCCAAGCTACCAGAGCTACATAGTGAGACCTAGTCTCAAAAAAAGGAGCAAGTTTAATATTCTATGACACAACTGTAGATGAATTTTAATCTAGCAACGTGGCTGCTCTGGCAAGGGATCACATCCAAAGACTTCCTAGGTCTGTATTATTCAGCTGAAACGCAGACATGCCCTGGAATATAGTATGATTATGCTGAAATAGAGACATGCCCTTAGTATGCACCTTTAATCCTTAACAGTGAAGGTAAGAAGGTAAGGTTAATTTGTGGAGGAAACGTTGAAAGTGATGTCTAATTGAGGAACAAAGTGATGAATCAGAAAAAGATTTGACAGAATGAGTCAGAGATGTGATATGCCCGCATGTAAATACTACAGAAAAGAGAGACTACTTAAGAGTAGTAGTATGGGGTGGGGGGGGAGAGAGAGAGAGAGAGAGAGAGAGAGAGAGAGAGAGAGAGAGAGAGAGAGAGAGAGAGAGAGAAAGAGAGAGAGAGAGAGGAGGAGGAATATGGTGGTGGTGTGAGTAATTCAGTCAGAAGCCGAGAGACACTGAATTGAATCAGTCAGCTTGGAAGATTAAATTGTACAGTGTCTAGAAGAGTCCAGGCCTAGACCTAGTGATAGAACACAGAAGGAAGTGTTCTGGGCTCAGGTCAAGCTGTGTATTAACACAGCTTGGATACAGTTCTCTTTTCATCCCATCATCTGAGGAAATGAAGCTACATTTATACCATTGTATCTAAAGTTATATTTCTGGTATGGACACATTGCTATTACCTCTATTACTAGATTCTTCTATATTATCAAATATTTCTAGTCTAAAATTCTTTCTAAAAATCTAGTAATATATAATTGTTATTACATAATAAACAGTGGAAAAATAGAACAAAATTGTTCATACAACGTGACCCCAACATTTTATTTAATGTACACATGTAAAGTTGAAACTAGTGCGCTAAAATTGGACTAATGATTATCTGTTTTTGTCATGAGTGATTTCTTGTTTTCTTTAAATAATTTATCAACTTTGTAAGTATTTACTTGAAAAAATTATTTTATATGTATTCGTGTTTTGCCAGCCTGTATGTCTGTGTACCATATGCATGCCTGGTGCCAGCAGAGGCCAAAAGAGGACTTTAGATTCCTGGAACTGAAATTACAGATTGTTGTAAGTTGCCAGATAGGGTGCTGGGAACCTGGGTCCTCTGGAAGATTAGCGAGTGGTTTTAATTGCTGAGCCATTTCTCTAGATCCTGTCGATCCGTCTTGAATCACCCTCCCCTCCCCACTTCTTCTGTCTGTGGGGACTCAGTCATAGCCCACCCTATACCCAGGATACTGAATATACTTAAGTCTGTAAATAAAATGGAGCATTGTTTGCATAGAACCCACACTTATTCTCTGCTTACTCTAAATTATTCTAATTCTATAAATTACTCAGAATACCTCATACCAGAGGTTCTCAACCTGTGGGTCACAACCGTTCTGGGGATTGTACATCAGATATCCTGCATACCAGATATTTATATGACAGCTCATAACAGTAGCAAAATTACAGTTATGAAGTAGTAATGAAAATGGTTTTATGGCTGGGGTCACAACATGAGCGACTGTATTAAAGGGTCACAGTATCAGGAAGGTTGAGAACCACTGCCTTATACATTGCAAATTCCATGTCAATAACAGTGTCAGAAATTAAACCAATTAAAAAAATATTCATAGTGTCAACAAAGATGCGCTGTTTTCAAATATTTCCTTTCCTCCTTCTCGCTCGCTTGTTTGTTTTGAATCAGGGTCTTGAGAGACCCAGTCTGACTTTGACTCCACTTGTGGCTGAGGATGATCTTGAACACCTGATCTTCCTGACTCTAGTTCCCAAGTGCTGGGCTTGCAGGAGTGCTCGCCATGCTTGGCTCAAATGTTTCCAATCTGCAGTCCACTGAACCTGCAGCAGTCAGTCGAACACACAGGAAAGAGGGCAGATGATATTACTTAAATTTATTCATTATTACATATGTGCATTTCCAATGTGGATGTGTGGAGGTCAGAGGGCAACTTTATGGATCATGTTTTTACTTTCCACCTTTACATGGGTGCTGGAGATCAGGATTGTGTAGCCAGTGCACTTACCACTGAACCATCTCACCAGCCCTGACCACAGCATTTTTTAATATTAGATACATTTAATATTAAACACCTTAGATGCTAATTTTAAAGAGGTTGACTTGTGAGTCTATAGCTAGCTAGCTTATCATGGATCACAGGGTCTGCAAAGATATAATGAAAAATTTTTTTTCCATTTTTTTAAAAAATAAATAATAAAGTTGAGTTTACTTGAATTTCTTTTATAGTCATTTGTGAATGTAAACAAACGAAAATAACTGCACATGAATTAGTCACAGCAAAAGAAGCTGCTAATGGGAAATGGTTTAAAGAAATAAACAGGTTTATATTTGGATTCTCATGGAGAGAGAGAGAGAGAGAGAGGTTGTGTGTCTGCACATGCAGATGTATTGTGGAGAGAAATAGAGCAGTTTGCTTACTTACAAGTCACTGTTCTGTTGTCGTTGAAAGATTTGCTCTGAGAGAACTAAGTTCATGCCCAACAATTTGCCAAATGATATCAGCAAGTAAGGGTCAACATCTTAAACATAAGCATGCTTTAATTTTTAATTACCTTTTCTGACATTACAATCAATATTTATTAAGCAGACATAAAAACAAAAATGACACCCTGCTGAGTGCTGTATGAATTATTCAAAGGAAAGTTCTTAGGATAATGAAGCCAGGCGTCCAGTATGGCCTGGAGAAGTCTCTGTTGCTGTTCCCTGCTGCTGTTTTCACTCTGGCGTTCCTGCTCCTGGCTCCCTCCCATTTCACTCCTGTCCTACCTTTGGCTCTCAGAGTCTCTTACCTAGTATGACTGCAAGTTTGACTGCAACTTGGCTCTATCTTTCTCTAGTTAAGGGATTTTCATCCTAACTGATGTGACAGTTGTCGAAAGGAGAGGTTCTGCTGATGCCTGGCATCTCTAAGGAGTCACACCTTGCTAAACAAAAATTTTACACTGGAAAACAAGTCTTGTGGGATTAAATTGATCTGGCTTTCTCTTTGGAGGGTAATGTAGTATTATAAATGCGATCTTTTGGCCTTAGACAAAGCAAATAATATTCTAGGGCTCAATGGATCTGTCAAAAAAAAACCCTCTTCTATTATAACTTGTTATAATATTATAACTATTATAAATTGCTGGAGAGCTTTTTGTTGTTGCTGTGAGTGTGTGTGTGTGCACGCGTGCTTTATTAAATTTAAGATTGACGAGATTTGTTGGTTAAGTATACACACTGCTCTTCTAGAGAACCTGAGTTCAAGTCCCAGTACCCACTTTGAATTGCATTTATGTAAACACACACACACACACACACACACACACACACACAGAGAGAGAGAGAGAGAGAGAGAGAGAGACAGAGACACAGAGAGAAAGAGACAGAGAGACGAAGAGACGGAGAGATAGGGGAGGGGTTAAACTTTTTAAAGAAAAATCAGTTTTAGAAAATGAACATCATGAACAAAGATATTCACTTGTCACATCTCAAGTAGTTGACACTTGGGCCTATTTGCTCCCACTTAGGAGTGTAACCTGAGCACCTCTCAAGAGGAGCATGCAGGATGTGAGTCTATGTTCCCAGATCAGTCACCAAGAGGTCTTTTCAGGGAAAGACATAGATGCCAGTGCTCTAGAGAACCTGGAGAGATGGGAGGTCTAAAGTATGGTGGCAGCATCTAAAGAAGCTAAAGTGAGGTGCTACCTTTCATTAGGCTGGGTGAGAGGCACCTGCCACATAAATTAGTGAACTTTTAACTCAGAAGAGGAAGGAGAGACCATCCAAATGCTTGTATTTGGTCAATGAGACAAGGAAGTATCTTCATCCTATAGCTTACCCAGAGTGTATACATGTGCTTTAGGTCAGACACTGGATTACATTAAGGCTCAGGATAAATGCAGATGTTGGAAAGAGTGATGTTGGAATCTGTGGGGTATGGGCTGAGCTCAGTGCTTCCCTGTGGACTAGTGACAAAGGTGAGACCCTGTGGCACTGTCAATAGGAATGCCTCCCCCTGCCTCCCAGGCTCATATATTTGAATGTTTGGTTGTTAGGGACTCGTGCTACTTAACAGGGATTAGAAAGTGTGGCCTTGTCAGAGGAAATGTGTCATTGGTAGTGGGTGTTGAAGTTTCAGAAACTCATGACAAACCCAAAATCACTCTCTCTTCTGGCTCCCTGAAGACCAGATGTAGAACTCTCAGCTCCTTCTACCGTGTCTGCTTGCTTGCTGCCATGTTTTTCTGCCAGGCTGATAATGAACTAAACTTCTGAGACTCTAAGCCAGCCCCAGTTAAATGGTTTCCTTTATATGTGTTTCCATGGTTATGATTTCTCAGCAACAGAACATTGGCTAAGATAGACACCTAGATAGCAAAGGTGACACACTTGTTGCCTCTAAGAGACAACTCATCAGGCAGACTTACAAAGGAGCTTTATTCGGTGCACAAAATGGACAATGGAAAGTCATGTTCCAGTGGAGAAGCACAATAAACAACTTCAAACTACAAGAAGCTCAGAAATAGCCCAGGACAGCTCCTTGTCATATGTAACTGACTACTGAGCAGTAGCAGCCATGCATGATGGTCTAAAAGAAGCTGAACATTAGCTGGAGATGGTGGTGCTCTCCTGTAACTCCAGAATTTTTAAGGCAGAGCCAGGAGGAGAGCAAGTTTAAAGACAGAACAGAAAACTGATTCACCAGAAAAGCTAAACAATGTCCCCAAGGCCACACAGGAGGGAAGTGATAATCAGAACCAAGCTCTTTTCCAGTAGCTGACATGACAGTGATCTTATTTATCCTCTAAATTCAGTTAATTTAAGGTTCCTCTTCTGGCTGGCAGTGGCGCACACCGTTGATCCCAGCACTTGGGAGGCAAAAATCTAGGCTAGTGTGGTCTACAGAGTGAGTTCCAGGACAGTCAGGGCTACACAGAGAAACCCTGTCTTGAAAGACCAAACAACCAAAACCCAAAAAGAAACAAAAACCAAAAAGAAACAAAACCAAAACTCCAAAACAAACAAGCAAGCCAGCAAACAAACCATCTGCAAAAAGTTGATGTGTGTGAGTGTGAGTGTGTGTGTGTGTGTGTGTGTGTGTGTGTGTGCGTGCCTGTGGATGACAGGAAAGGGCATCAGACTCTCTGCAGCTGACTTACAGACAGTTGAAAGCCACTAGATGTGGGTTCTGGGATCCAAACTCCAGCTCTGTGGAAGAGCAATGAGTGCTCTAACCACTGGGCCATCTCTCCAACCCACAACTGAGCCTTGCTTCATCTTCTTTGACCTTCAAATGGTGCCAGTCACGCCACTGCTTCATCTTACCTTCACATTATTAATAATGCAATGTAATAATAAAAACAATAATGTAATCACAAGAGTATTATTACATCTTAGCGTTATTCACCATTACATTATTAGATATTAACATTATTAGCAGGGTTGACAATGACAACAACTGATTCTCTTACAGCTCTGGAGGCCAAAGTCTGAGATCACAGTCTTGCCTGGAAGGTGGGACTCCTTCCTTCCTTTTCTTTTTTTTTTCTTTTTTTTTTAGTTTTTGGTCCCCTCTTTGATATTTCATGATTAGCTGCCACATCTGCCCAGTTTCTGTTCCTGTGTCACTTGACTTTCTTCCTGATGTTTTTCTTGACTTTCTTCCTCTGTAATAGCATCAGCCACTGGACTTATGGCTCATCTAAATGCTCGTGCTCCCTCACTGTAGCTCGATGCCAAGGCAGCCCTTGTGCCAAGCTCTACCCTGGTTGCTGTGTACTCTAGACAGCTTTCAAGTTCTATGTGCCTATCATATGGGAGTTGCTGGAACTTATGCCAGCCAGGGCTGTACTCAGGCAATGTCAAGCCACTGTGTCCCTTGTTTAGCTATCTTTCTGTTTTCACCTGAATGATTTCTGCATCTATTTAGGATCCACACCACAAGTCCCAGTCCCACTGAGGAGGATACCAGATCCTTTTCCCTTCCTATCAGCCCTGTGTCGCTGAGGTTCCCAGAGGCCCTGGGTCCAGAGCACTCTAGCTGCAGTACCTTTTATGTTTGTTTGTTTGTTTGTTTTTGTTTTGTTTTTTCAATTAGGTATATTCTTTATTTACATTTCAAATGTTGTCCCCTTTTTCCTGTTTTCCCCCCTCCCCCGAAAAACCCATAAGCCATCTCCCCTTCCCCAATCAACCTTCCCCGACTTCCCTGTCCTGGTATTCCTCTACACTATGGCATCAAGTCTTTCCAGGACCAAGGGCCTCTCCTCCCTTTGGTGTCTAACAAGACCATCCTCTGCTGCCTATGTGTCTGGAGCCATGGCTAACTCCATGTGTACTCTTTGGTTGATGGTTTTGTTCCTGGGAGCTCTGGGAGTACTGGGTGACTCATATTGTTGTTCCTCCTGTGGTGCTGGAAACCCCTTTAGCTCCTTGGGTCCTTTCTCTAGCTCCTCCGTTGGAGACCCTGTGCTCAGTTCAATGGCTGGCTGAAAGTGGCCCCCTCTGTATTTCTCATGCACTATCAGAGCCTCCCAGGTGACAGTTATATCCAGCTCCAGTCAGCAAGCACTTGTGGGCATCGATAATAGTATCTGGGTTTTGTAGCTGTATATGGGAAGGATCCTTGGGTGGGGCAGTCTCTGGATGGTCTTTCCCTCAGACTCTGCTCCACCCTTTGTCTCTGTATCTCCTTCTGTGGGTATTTTGTTTCCCTTTCTACAAAGGACCCAAGTACCTTACAGATGTAAAACTTATCTCCCAGGATTCAACACTGATGAAGCCATGGCTGAAGAAAAGCTCACAAGCACTTCCAGTGGATGCCTCTTATGGAGGTGAAATTGGTGCTCACTTCATCATGTCAGAACGTTCTTCCTCCCTGCAGTAAATAGCATCTTCCCCTCATTTGCCTGCTCCAGAGATGTCTCAGTCTCACCTAGGAGCAGAGGCTCCCCATAAGAAGCTCAGTTACAAAATTAGCTCAGCCTCTCAACATAAATAGTTCCATACTCTCAGTGGGCTCATATATAATTGACAAGTGGTTTCCTTTCAATGTGGTGGTGATCCACCACCCTCATCTGTATATAAATTGTTCTGTGCCATATGCATGAATATAATGTCCCTATTGAATCCACAGGGCAGGCTACAGCAGACCCTTAGCCTTTGATTTTACTTGCACATCTTCAGTTTTTACACAACTACAGTCCATCCTACAATATATACTTCTACATATACATCTTTGAGCAATTGTGCAAGTATTTCTGCATGATGAATTCCTGCAAACAGAATCACCGAATTAAAGATGATGCATTTCTCAGTGGAGGAACGGCAGTGATAAAGCACCTAATCAGCATACTCAAGGCCCAGCATTTGATCCTCAGAAGCACTCACAGAACAAAACGATGACCAGGCATGGTGGCATGTGCCTATGTCAGCATTTGGGGGGTGGGAAGGATCAGGAGTTCAACACCATTGTTGACTGCATAGCATAGTGAGATCGAGGCCAGCCTGGGCTATGTGAGATCTTATCTCTAGGTAAAAAGAAAAAAAAAATACCAGCAACAAAAAATAAAATAAAAATTTAAAGTCAATTTTGTAAAGATATAGTTCAAATGCAATAAACAAACTGTGCCGGTTTGCATCTGCTCATCCAAGGGAGTGGCACTATTAGAAGGTGTGGCCTTGCTAGAGGAAGTGGGTCATTGTGGGGGTGGGCTTGGAGATCTTCCTCACAGCAGTAAAACCCTAAGGCAGAATAGGCCTGACCATGCTTTTGTTTGGAAGAATGTGGATTTGGGGACTTTGGATTTGGAAAGCCATGGAATGCTTTAAGTGGAGCTTAATGGGCCAGCCTAGTAGGAATATGGAAGACAGTGGGGCTGAAGGTTATTTGAACTGTTTAGACCAAGAGGTTTCAGTGGAGAAGAACTTTAATATGTGGCTGAGAGATTGTTTTTGTGATGTTTTGGTGGAGAACATGGCTATTTTTTGCCATTGTCTGAAGAGACCGCCTGAGGCTAAGGTTAAAAAAAAAAAAGAAAGAAAGAAAGAAAGAAAGAAAGAAAGAAAGAAAAAGAAAAGAGATTTATATTAATTGCATCAGCAAAGAAAGTCTCAAAAAAGCCCAACAGAGACTTTGTTCTCTGGTTAAATCTGATGAAGAGCATTTTGAACAAACATAGCAAGCTGAGAAAGGAAAAATACAAAATATATAGTTTGAGTATTAAAATATATAGTTTGAGGAAGTAAAATGGAGCTGAATTCAAGGATATTAAATTGAATTAAAGGAGTAGTGACCTTGGGGCAAGATTCCACCCAGCTAAATTTAGGTCCAGGTTTGGTAGTACAGCCTTTAATCCCAGGAGTCAAAGATAAGCAGATCTCTGAGTTCAAGGCCAGTCTAAAACAAGAGCAAATTCTAGGTGAAGAAAAACTTAAATCCAGGCTTGGTGGACCACTCCTTTAATCCCAGTGTTTAGGAGACAGGCATACAGATCTCTGAGTTCAAAGTCAGTCTATGGAGCAAAATCCAGGACAACCAAGCTTAAGCAGTGAAGGAGTTGGAAAAAAAAGGAATTTAGTGATAATATAATAGAACAAGGGGGCCAATATTCCAGCTCCTGCAAGCAGCAGAACTCAGCAACTCTCTGAGTCTCTGACTTTATATTCAAGAGGAGAAGGAGACTACAGGGACAGTTGATGCTGTTAGCTGGAGCTAAAAAAAATTAGTGGTAATTAAGAAGAGAGCAGCATCACTTAGGTGAAATCTTCTGGGAAGTGTTTTCTGAGAGCACAAAGAAGCTGTGTTCCAGAGATAGTCAAGGTTGTACCTCGTGCTGCAGCTGTACTTGGTAATGTGTAAGAGTTACCCAGGTGGTACTGGTTTTGAAGGCAATGAAGGCATCATGAAGAACAGCTAAGGTTTGGCACTGTGAGGCCATGGAAAGCCATTGGTGAAAGTGCAGCCTCAGTTGTAGTTGACAGCCCAGGACTAAAGGGGTCATGTGAAGGAGTTGAGGCTTGGCACCATGAAGAGAGCTTCTGAGAGGCTATTGGTGAAGGCTAGTTGTAGAGGAAGACCCCAGCATATTGGAGATGCCAGTACCATAGAATGAGCACCAAGAACAGCAGTGGCATTAGAGTGGATCAACCTGAACGTAGAGCGCCACAGAGGGCAGAGCTGGAGAAGTGACACCAGCCCTTTGGAGGAGCAAAGAAAATCGTGTGAATCCCAGACATTGAAACAAGAAGCTGTGAAGGGAAGTTGACTTGGGGACCCCAAGATGTTAAAGATGCCAGAGCCACAGGATGCCTGCCAGGAAAGCTGCTAACAGGGAGTGGAACCAGCCCAGGAGAAAGAAGTTTGTTGCAGTCAACAAAGATGAAAAAGGAGTTGAAGATCTAAAGACTGCTTTGCCATCAGACATGGAGATGCAGAGTTTGGAGTTTGTCCAGATGGTTACCGGTCTTGCTTTGGGGATTATAGTTACGAGGCTGGATGAATCTCAGAAGAGACCTTGAATTTAGGACTTTTAACACTGTTGAAACTGCTATAGACTATGGGAACTTTCGAAGTTCGACTAAATGTATTTTGTATTATGCTATGTTTAGGTATGGCCCCCGTAAACTGATGTTTGAACAAGCCTATGGGGGCCAGGGAGTGGAATGTGATGGTTTGCATATGCTCCTCCCAGGGAGTGACACTATTAGAAGGTGTGGCCTTGTTAGAGGAAGTGTGTCACTGTGGGGATGGACTTGGAGATCTTCCTCCTAACTGCCTGAGAATGCCCAGTCTGTTTCTGGCTTCCTTCAGATGAAGATGTAGAACTCTCAGCTCCTCCTGCACCATGCCTGTCTGGATGCTGCCATGCTTCTGCCTTGATAACAATGGACTGAACCTCTGAACCTATAAGCCAGCCCCAATTAAATGTTGTCATTTATAAGACATGCCTTGGTCATGGTGTCTGTTCACAGCAGTAAAACCCTAACTAAGACATAAACCCATATAAAATGTATAATTTCATTAATTTTATTATATGTATGTATATATGTATATACTGTGAACGTGTGTGTGTGTGTGTGTGTGTGTGTTCAGAGCCCATTCTAAAACAAGATGACCTTACCTTAATTTGGTCATACCTGCAAAAATCTCAGCCCAAGTGCCTGAATCAAAGAAGGGGTGATAAATTGAGCATTTACCTACCCATTTCCATCCATTCTTGATTAAGGTTGCTCCTGGGAAAAGAGTCCTCTAGTTTCCTGGCCTGGCCTGTTTCATAGCTTCAAACCTTGTCACAGAGACCAGGAGCTTGAGATGGAGTGGTGTTGATGTATATGAATCTGATATGTGTTAGTTTGGGGCCTATTCTCTTCAAATCACACCCAGAGTTCCACTATCATGCCGTGATGGAAGAAACTCTGTGGAAAGAGGTGAGACGGTTGGGACTCAGTTCTGGTTCTACTGTGTGGGCAAGCTAGCCCTTATTCTTGTGGGCCTCTTGCCCCATCTGTGACAAGGAAAGCTTGGATGGCTCTGCATTCTTTCAGCTCTCTGTGTCCTATTCCAATTTGTCTCCATAACAAAGAATTTTGAGCTTTGGAGAGGAAGAATGCCAACCCACCAAACAAATAACTCATTAAAATAGAAGCGTCTCATTAATGTGTTTCTGGAGAACTGAATCCTTAAAAATAGGGAGGCATATGGAGGAAGGGGGGGGGCAGCTGCTGTGTTCTCCTCTGGGGGAGAGAATGAAAGGGCTTAAATTATGCCAAAAGGGATTTATTTAAATTAGACATTAAGAAAGTTGTGAGACAATGCAGTGTGCTATCCAGGATTTTGGAGCCTGCTATATAAAGACATTTTTTTAAAGCATGTGTTTATATATATATATATATATATATACACACACACACACACACACACACACACACACACACACACACACACGGTCTTTTGTACATACACTGTACTTCAGCATAAAATAAAAAAGTAGTCAGGTCTTTCTAGGAGAAAATGAAAGAAAAGGAACTGGCACTCAACACCATTCACCATTTCTAACTTTGGCCACGGCAGACATCACTTTTTTCCTCTGGCTTTATTCTTGTTGAAGATGAGGCAAGTCCTTATCATTCCTGTCAACATCGTGACCCAGGCAGCTACTACCAATCAATCACAACTGGCCAATGAAGTTGAAGCTTATCTGTCTTCTCAGGCTGCACTCATTTAAGTGACTCAACATGATTTGTACAGAATTTAACCCACTGATGGTTTTGATTCTCCTCAGCCACAATGCCCTAGCCTGTAAGAATTATCTGCTCCTATAAAATTTCAAATTCTAGGTCCCTCTCCCAAAGACTCTAGTAATTATGGACCCAGGTCACACATTTTACCAAGCCAACCCTGGACGACTCTCTAGGCAACATTGCGAGGGTCACAGAGAAGGTCCAGAGACCTGGGTGGACTTGTGTCTGTTTAGCCCGTTCTGGAGTCTAACTTCCAGGCTAGCCCAGACTCTGCTCAATTGATCGACTGATTATAGAAAATAGCCCTTATTGGTGGGTGTTCCAGGCTAGCTCCCTAACTGAAGTTCAGGTTAGAGTGAAACCCAGGAATCCACCCTCAAGGTGCTCAGCACCTACTCAGTGTTAGGACACTTTAGTATTCATTTACCTGCAACTTCTCTTAACTGCCTCTGATATTTCACATTCACAGTCATGGCTAGACTTTTCTAGTTGAAAAAAAATATCTTTTTCCTCTTCTTGTTTTGTATTTGGCCTTCTTTAGAGCATTACCAAATCATTTCCATACTTTTTTTTTCTCCCTAGTTATCTACTTCAACCCTATTTAGGGAACTGGTAATCGAGTTGATTACCATCCACATCTAGCTTAGTAAACCAATGAATTTACTGGGGTGCCTTACAGAGGTAGAGATGACACAAGGGACTTGTATCAATGAAAGCCCATCCCCAAATACCCATACACAATTGTTGTTTAGAATAAAACCTTGAATCTTAGAGGGACACTCTTTAAGGCACAAGATGTTAAAGGGGAGGTGAAATGTCAGAATATTTTAAGATTGATGTTAAAAGGGTGGTGGACTTACAGGATGTTTCTAAGGGGGAAGAACATTAGGACCCAGGATATTTACAGGGCAATAAAACAAAGAATGTTCTAAGGAAAGTTGAAACCCTGCATCCTGCAGGGAAGTTTCTTAAGCTCGGGAACTAAACAATTCAGTGAACTTCAGGAAGTTCCTGAAACAAACCAGAGTCTCTAACCCCTTCCTTTCCCAAGCACACACAAGCAGTCAAGACAACTGAGAGACACTCTTAGACAAGCAGAGCTGCCCAGAAGAAGCAAAGACCAGCCAACCTGCCTGGAAGAGGCTCAGACCAGCTGAGCTACCTGGAAAGACTCTCTCCAACCTTCTGAGCTGCCTGCAGACTATGCAATGGGCTCCAGGTTTCCAGTTTTCACAATCTATCACCGATGCTGGAGTGGGCTTGGGTGATGCATCTGTCTTTGAGTCATTTCTGCTTTTACAAGTAGCCCCTCACTCATATTCTGGTAAATAACCTCAATAAAAATCATTTTGGTTCACCAAGTTGGGCTTTGATAGTATCCTTACTTTGGTCTTCAGTTGGTTCCCTACTTGGGGTAAGTAAACGTTTGTTCATATCTCCCCGTGAATACATCAATCACCCCTACAAAATTTTATCTACTCAACAACCTAATAAAGAGAGTTAATTACAAGGACTGGTCAGAACCAAACTAAAGTTAGGATACAAAGAAATAACAGCCTTCAACTGACCGCAATCTCTCATTAGCCACATAAGTCATAGGGGATTCAGAAGGCTAAATACAGACCCTGTGGAGATGTTCATTATATGGCAAAAGAGATCTCTTAGATGTGGTTAAGGATCTTATGACATAAAAATCATTCTGGTTCCTCCAGGCTTTCTCTAAATAAAATCACAGGTGTTCTCACAACAGGAGGCAGAGGGGAATTTGACCATAGCAAATGGAAGGCGATGTAACTATGGAAGCAAGATGCTAGGCTGCTGGCATTGGTGGTGGAAGGGAGGGGTATGAGTCAAGGAATGCATGTGCATCTAGAAGCAGAAGCAGCAAAGATACTATTTCTACCTGGAGATTCCAGAAAGGCCACAGTCCCATTGACAGTTTGGTTTTTAGTATAGTGAAATTAATTTACAGCTCTGACCTGTAGAACCACACAAGGCTACATCTATGCTATTTCAAGCCATAGAATTCACAGTAATTTGCTATAGCAGCCACAGGAAGCCAGCACATCTGGGAATATCAGACTGCAGATGGCTGGGGGAAGGCCTGAGGTATGAGAAGAATTAGGCACCACATACGCTGACCGCTGACGGAGCTGGGCTGTGCACCCCACTTAGGAGAACTGAGATTGAATGTCTGAGATCTGCTAGAAGATAGGGATAGGACAGAGCAGTGAGGTGAGTACATTGGGCCAGAGTTAAAAAAGCAAAACAAATTACAATTAGATACTATGTACCTCCGGAGGACTTCATTTACTGCTCTAAAATATGTACAGTAAGTATACCATGCATGATATGCATCCTGTGTGTAACCAGACCATTCTTGTGCTGTGCTTAGGAGGTGACTATGGCAGGCAGGCTAAACTGCCCAGTGAAATGCTTTCCTGCCTGTTGGCACTGAGCACTGCAAAAATAAACAGACTCCATTTCCTTCCAAGTCTCCCATCCCTTTCCTATCTATCATGCATCCAGAAAGCCCCTAGGATCTCCCCACTCTCTCCCTTCCTCCTTTCCTTCCCCTTCCTTCCTTCCTCCCTCCCTCCCTTCCTTCCTTCCTCCCTTCCTTCCTTCCTTGTCTCAAACTCACAATCTTTTGGTCAGCATCATACCTGGCTCCATCAGGGTCATGAACTGATACTGAAGAACCCTGGTTTATTAAGATAAAACTGTATGATTCTTGGTAGGTCCCTTGTAAGACCCAAACTGCTGATCTTTGTGTCAAGAAGATACTGGCATAAGGCCCACTTAAGTGGCTCACTTCCTCTAGTAAGGCTCCACCTTCTAAAGGTTTCATAGTCTTCCAAAACAGCAGGAGATCAAACACAAGAGCTTAAGAGAAATGTTTCACATTCAAATCCCAGTGCCAAGTGATTCTGTGATTTCCTTCATAGGGAGATAGACACTCCAAGAACTGAAAACCATGACCACAGAAAGACGTGTTCACAAACATTCACAAACATTCACAGCAGCACTATTCATTCTTGTCATGAAGTGTCAGTGCTCTGAGTGTAAATCAAGAGGTGAACTGAAAAATATACTGTAGTTTACCAATACAACGCTATGTCACTTGGCCAGAAAATCCCGTGAAATGCTAGTCACTGTCACCACACTTTAAAATACTATGTTAAGTGAAAAGAAATCAAATACAAAGGCCACTTAGTATATGATTTTATTCATACACTAAGATATCTAGAATAGGTTCCTCTGTAGAAACAGACACTAGATTAGCAATTCCCACAGAGTAAGCATGAAGTAGTGAGAAAGGTATGGGAAGTATCTGTGAGTGGATATCTTTGGTGACAGGAAATGATAATTCATTCATTCTTTGTAACTAGAGCTGAAGAGATGCCCCATCCATTAAAGACTCAGATTCACACATAATATCTTCATAACTAGGTATCTTTGATGGCTGTGGAATGCTGAAAATATCCCAAGAGACTCTGAATTATTTGCCTTTAAAGACTAAGTTATTTGGGATGTGAATATTTCTAATACAGCTATTATTTTAAGATTGGCTTTACTTTAGAAATCATCTATGAGTGTATATCTATGACTGGGTATATTCATGCAAGGACAGGTACCAATAGAGACCAGGAGAGGAATCAGCAGGTTGCCTGGAGCTGATGATACAGGTAGTTCTGAGCTTCCCAACATTAGTGCTGAGAACTGAACTCAGACTCTCTGCAAGAGCAGTAAGTGTTCTTAACTACTAAGGCACTTCTCAGCCCCCATAGCTGTTATTTTTAAATGAGAGGGGGAGGTTGGGCAGCTCGTAGATTTCTGAGGGGGACTGGAGAGTAAAGAAGCCCAGAAGAGTGCCCTAGAACGTCCTGCAGAAGTGTCCTCTGAGACCACCTGTCCTGGCCAGCGTGCATGCACCAACGCCTGTACATAACATATCTCAAGCACACTGCTACCCTTGACCTAGACAACCTTGCTGCCACTAGAATTCCTCCCTTCAGTTTAGAAGGGATGCTTGGCTGGAGGGTTGCAGAACAGATGATTGTACCTAGCTCCAAGTCCAGCTTGTGGGGTGAGGGCTTCATTAGCTACCCTGGAGCTGGTGTTACACGCAGGTATGAGTTTCCCAACATTAGTGATGTGAATTCAACTCAGAATTGCTGTAAGAGCAGTAAGTGTTCTTAACCACCAAGCCATTTCTCAGCCCCCATAGTTGTTATTTTTAAGAGAGGGAGAAGTTAGGATGTTCATCTTATCTTGGAAATTAGAGCACTTAACTCCGGAATGTCAAACATAAGAGGTAGGTCAGTTTCTAAACTACAAAATGAAGATGAATAGTCCTCCTGACATTACATTTATTTTGGTGTTTTCTCCCCCCTCAGATTTCTGCAGAGTAGAACAAAGAAACCTAATCATTGTTCCTCTCCTTCCTCTTGTAGCTTGCAGATCCCTATGCCATCAACTGTCTATCAAATTTCTACTGCTACCAACCTGCATTTCAATTAGTAAAGGCAAGATGTTAGCATGGCCCTTAATTCTGCTTCATATGGTTTTCCTTTATTGGGAAACTACCAGGATCATAAAAGCTTTAGTAATTGAAAAGAATGGGCTTTGGAACAGGGCAGATTTGAATAAGAATCTTAGTTCAGATGCCTTCTGAGTCTCAAGTTCCTGAATCTGAAAACTGGGCTTAACATTAAGCTCTAGGGTCACTGTGAGTTCCAGCAAAAGCTTGTCTATTCTCAGCACCCCAACAGAATTTAGGAAATGGTCAGTGGAGGGAGGCTGACATGGAAGGTACTCATTGGCACTGGACGTCTTTGAGATAAGAGCGGATGTGCGGATGTGTGCTTGCTTGAAAGTGCTCGATCACTGTCCTTAACAGTTATCTTCAAAAGGGTCAGGCCCAGGCACCATGACAGAACTTGAGGCCAGAGAGAAATGCATGACTCTGTAACCACTTTTGAAAATGATCATGCTTAATGCAAAAGCTCTTGTATCTTCTGTCTTTGTAGACTTGCTAATGGAGCCTGGGCTCCAGGGTTTCACCTAAAGCTGGTAGACTTACTCTGTTTTCACAACCAATGCAATTAACTTCACAGAAAATATAAAGCCATGGGAAATTCTGTGAAGGAAGTCAAAGTATGTGTATTTCCTGATGCCTCGGAGAAGTGACTGGGTTCCATGCAAAGAAACGGAGGCTTATAAAATGTTATAAACCAACCATAGTGAGGGGCTGTGAGATGATTCGGTGTGTAAAGTGCACGCTATGCAATTATGTGTATCTGAATTGGGTCCCCAGTACCCACTTAGAAGGTTGATGTGGTGGCACATGCCTACAACTCCAGACTGGGGGTGGGATCCGAAGGGCTTGTTATCCAGTCTAGGCAAAACTGCAAGCTCTAGGTTCAGTGAGAGTGATCAAACTGCAAGGTGAGAGCAGTTGAAAAAGACACCCAAACTCAACCTCAGGTCTCCATACACATGTACACACACACACACACACACACACACACACACACACCTGTGCTCATATTATGAGAGTAACACAGACACTCATAATACAAAACAGAACATACTCTGTTATGTGTGTTAAAAACCATGTAACTATGGAGACAGATTACAAAACACTGATTGTTTCTAAATTACACATTCATTCACCGGAATATACATTTATATATATATATATATATATATTCACATTAATATTGAGAACCTACTATTAGGTGTTACTGGAACTATTTTTCTCCTTACTCCATGTTTCCAAATGTGGGGGCAACCATTAGTGTAACACTTGTGGTTTATTTCTGTACTTACTGGTATTTCCTCCTCTGGGCACACGAAGAAATGAGGTGGGGGTGGTTTACTTGTCTTCTCGGTGTGTGGAATTATTTATGGGGGTTGAGCTTGGCCTGAGAAGATATGGGTTGTAATGGGAGGCCAAAGAGGGAATGCAGTTACAAACTACCTGAGTTTCCTGCTCAGGCCTGCCTAAGCACTCACCTTCTACCTACAAGTTTCTCTGTCCCAGGCTGGCCATGGTATTACACAAATGGGCTGGGGCCTCCTATCAATATCAGGGATCTCAAAGTCTTTCAGGGTACTGCAACCTCCTGTCTCCCAGTCTGCTCTGAGAGCAGTGTTTTATTTGCCACCCCAACCTTTTCCCTTCAGAACGGAGTGTCTGACCGACCGGGCTTGGGAACTGTTCTCCTGATATGTTACTTTCCAGTTTTTTAGAACCCAGCTTCTTATTGGGTTAAAGTTCCTACCCTCCTCTCCTTCCTTCCTCATCCAAGATTCTGCCCTGGTCCTGGCACACCCCTCAGCATCTTCTCACCCCTTGTCTCTCTACTTCCCTTCTCTCTACAATCCTGGCAGGGATAGCTATGACAAAAGGAGTCAATGGAAGGGTTGAGAACTCTTAGACAGAGGAGGCCTTTGTTTCCCCTTGCTTTCTTTCCTGGCTCTGGCCTCTTTGAAGAGCTGTACCCACACACTCTAATGTTAACATTCACCCACTGATCCCCAGCACATGGCCTTCTCTGCTCTACCATCTGTCAGCAACATAACTGCCTGGCTGGTCTCGCTGCAGACTGTAAATAAACCAATAGTCTCAACTTCTGAGGGAAAACCAAAGCACAGAAATTATGTTAATTCCACTCTAACCCATTTGCATGCATACATTAATATGAATCATGTTACCACTCCAGCTGCTTCACTGTTGCAAGTGATCTTCAGTAGTAAAAGGATCAGGTTGAAATAATCAAACTCCTTTCCTTCTAGCCCACACTCCCTGAAACTACTAACACAACCCTGCTTATCTGTAGCAGGAAATCTGCTATAGGGATGGAAATTTAAAGCCCCAGGCAACTCAGATCCCTTAAATGGAGATTGCCTGTGATTTTTCCCCTCAGACAATGCTAAAAACATAGGGCTATTGAAAGTTATTTAGAAGAACTTAAAACCTAAGTGCACAAGTTCACATGCCAAACTCCAGTTTGGGAGTGTTGGTTCTCACCTTAATTCTATGCAAATGTAGATGGTCTTCTAAATACAATATGCTCAAGATAAATGCACCATATTCAGCTTTCCAAACAGTGGTGGAGGAGTGCCCGCAGAAGTCCCATGATTTATTCAATTGGTTTTCAATGCAAACCTCCTAGCCAAGGTTTTGGAAGAATCTTTTGCATAAACTCAGGAACAGGGAGGAATTAAGAGCTCTGCATGCTGTCTCTCTCCTCTACTCCATCATCAAGTCATCTGCAGAAAGGGGGGAAACTTCACTCTGTATGGGAAGGGTCACAGTCTCATCCTTTAAAATACATATTTTAAACTGAGATGTAAGTAGCATAAAATTTAATGTGCAGTTCTTGGCTGTTCAGATGACTGGGATTTGATAATTGTATGTATTCATGTAAAAGGTGAAAAGAAGGCCATGGTATAGACCAGTGGTGGGGTGCTTACTCAGCATGTGAGAAGCCTTGGGTTCAACCCCAGTACTACTACTACTACTACTACTAATTTTTAAAATTAAAATTAAAATTCCAGGTCATGAAGATATTTTATTAAGAAAATAAATAAAAGCTGGGCATCATGGCTCATGTCTTTAATTCCAGAACTAAGGAGACTGAGGTAAGTGGACTTTTGTGAGTTGAGGGCAGTCTGCTCTACATAGTAAGTTCCAGGACAGTCAGGGCTGCATAATAGAGACATACTGTCAAAAGAAGGAAAAGGAGGAGGAGGAAGAGAAGGAGGAGGAAAAAGAGGAGTAAGAGGAAGAAAAAAAGGATAGGAAAGAAGAGAAGAGAAGAGAAGAGAAGAAAAGAGAAGAGAAAAGAAAAACTATAAAGAGTAGCCAAGCATAGTGACCTATGTCTAGAACCCCAGAACTCAGGAGTTGAGGCAAACAGACTATTGTGAGTTGCAGACCAGCCTACTTCAGCATGAAACTTCATCCCAAAAATAAATTAAAAACTGTTCTCTTTAAAAAACCAGACAAATTATAAAGGGGTGGGTGGCATATGCTGTAGTTAACATTTAATCTCAATCAGGGGTTTCTACCCCACCTTTGACCATTTAGTTCCCAGATAAAAGACACAAAACTTCTATATTTATAATAAGTCTTAGATAGCATTAAAGCCGAGTAGATATCTACCCTCTACGGTATTATGTCTGCTTCCCTGCCAATAACCCCGAGATATGACTAGCCAAGTTCCACCTGGGCAGCTCTTACTCTACTTGGCCAGCCTTCATGCCATGTTTTCATGATTCATCTCCCCCATGTCATCTTCTCCTCTCTCTACCTTCTTCCTCATCTCTTGTGGTCTCCTGCCTCAGACATCCAAGCCCAGGAACTGAAATTCCACCTACCTCTATAGCTATAGGCTGTTGGCATCTTTATTCAACCAAAAGTTTTAAATTAAGCAGCAAGGTCACATAGCATCTCTTGTGCACCTGAGGATTCTCTTGTCCCTGAGGCAATCAGGGACAGTTTTTAGCATTACAATACATAGCAACACACTAAACCTCAACAATCCCCCTGTACTGGCTGATTTTGTGTGTCAACTTGACACAGGCTGGTGTTATCACAGAGAAAGGAGCTTCAGTTGGGGAAGGGCCTCCATGAGATCCAGCTGTGGGGCATTTTCTCAATTAGTGATCAAGGAGGGAGGGCCCCTTGTGGGTGGTGCCATCCCTGGGCTGGTAGTCCTGGGTTCTATAAGAGAGCAGGCTGAGCAAGCCAGGGGAAGCAAGTCAGTAAGAAACATCCCTCCATGGCCTCTGCATCAGCTCCTGTCTCCTGACCTGCTTGAGTTCCAGTCCTGACTTCCTTTGGTGATGAACAGCTGTGTAGAAGTGTAAGCTGAATAAACCCTTTTCTCCCCAACTTGCTCCTTGGTTATGATGTTTGTGCAGGAATAGAGACCCTGACTAAGACAAATTGGTACCAGGAGTGGAGTATTCCTGTGACAACCTGACCATGTTTTGGGGAGAACAGTGGAAGGACTTTGGAACTTTGGGCTAGATGATCCATTGGCTGTTAAGAGCTCTGTGGGATGTTGTGTCGGAGCTTGGAAGATAGCAGCATAGAAAATGGAGGCCTGGCTTGTAAAATTTCAGAGGGAAGATTAAAGACTCTTATCAGGGCCATGTTTTGATTGTGAAGATTTTATGGTTTTGGTTAGCTGGGGCTGAAGAATCAACTGTGATTAACAAGATACCAGAACCACTAAAGTAAACCTTTGTATTACTGGGACTATTGATTCTTGTTAGCTGGAGCTAAGAAATTAGCCGTGATTAAGAAGAGACCAGCATCACTTAGGTGAAATCTTCTGTGAAGTACTTTCTGAGAGCACAGAGGCTGTGCTCCAGAGATAGACAAGGCTGTACCTTGTGCTGTGGCTGGACTTGGTACTGTGTAAGAGTCATCCAGGTGGTATTGGTTTTGAAGGCATGAAGGGGTCATGAAGAACAGCTGAAGCTCGGCACTGTGAGGTCATGGAAGGCCATTGGTGAAGGTGCAGCCTCAGTTGTGATTGATGTCCCAGAACTGAAGGGGTCATGCAAAGGAACTGAGCATGAAAAAAGCCTATGAGAGGCTATTGGTGAAGCCTAGTTTCAATGGAAAACAGCAGTGTTTTGGAGATGCCAGTGCCATGAGACGACCACCAAGAACAGCAGCAGCAGTGGAGTACAGACAGCTGGAGCCTAGAAGACAAGGTGTGTGCTACAGAGGGCAGAGCTGGAGAAGTGACCCAAGCCCTTGGAGGAGCCCGGAAGATCATGAGTTGGATCCCAGACATTGAACCATTGGAGTTTGAGATTTGCTTTTGATTGTGACTGTGCCCTGATATTTTCCCTCTTGAAGGAAGAAAGTATTTTAGTGGAGCCCACAGTTAAGAAACTTTGAATTTTTAAAAGACTTTGAATTTTAAAAGATATCAGACATTTTAAAGGGATTGAACTTTCAATATGTAAAGACTGTGGGATTTTTAAAGTTATTTAGATCTTGAGGATGAATAAGAAAGTAAGGGTTGAGGCTAATAGTGATGCGTTTGTGTGTCAAGTTGACAAGGGGCCAATTGTACTGGCTGGTTTTTGTGTGTCAACTTGACACAGGCTGGAGTTATCACAGAGAAAGGAGCTTCAGTTGGGGAAATGCCTCCATGAGATCCAGCTGTGGGGCATTTTCTCAATTAGTGATCAAGGAGGGAGGGTCCCTTTTGGGTGGCACCATCTCTGGGCTGGTATTCTTGGGTTCTCTAAGAGAGCAGGCTGAGCAAGTTAGGGAAAGCAAGCCAGTAAGGAACATTCCTCCATGGTCTCTGCATCAGCTCCTGCTTCCTGATCTGCTTGAGTTCCAGTCCTGACTTCCTTTGGTGATGAACAGCTGTGTGGAAGTGTAAGTTGAATAAACCCTTTTCTCCCCAACTTGCTTTTTGGTCTTGATGTTTGTGCTGGAATAGAGACCCTGACTAAGACACCCCCTTTTTTTCATAACTAAAAAGGCTCTTTCTCTTATAATATAAACAATATACAATAGGAACAACTATGACTAATTATGAAAATTATTAGATAAGAGTTACATTCAAAAGTCCAGTTTGTTTATATCAGCAACTCAGGAGAAAGTATTTTACTATCTATCCTATCCTGATAAGTTCAGAGTTCTGTATCTAAATCAATTTCTATCCCAAGTTGCATTGTCAACCTAAAAGCATCTTCTTAGACAAACATCATCTTAAATCCAAAACTTCTTAAGCTTACAGTAAGTCTATGACTATCTTCAACCCCATCAGAGACCTGAGAAGGAATAGGAATATGTCTGATGAATACTATAAAAATGCTTATAAATAAAGAATAAAAATGCAGAGAACCTAATTTGAAGTGGCCAGACTTGGGCAAACAGTTTACAAGAGATGACACTCGGTAGCCAAACATCTACTTAAAGAAAATGTTCAAAATATCTAGTTATTCTACTGTTTTGACATTCTTGTCTGTAATGCATTTACTGAGTCATTCCTACACTGCCTTGGTGGCCAGACTAGATGTAAGGTGCTAAGTAGAAGTGGATCTTGTACTTTCAGACCTAGCCTTCTCAAGCTACATGTCTTCTGCTTAATAATTACAGACAGTGAGCATGCCTGCAGTTGCTGGAACCCTGCTTTACATGGTTCAGTGTTGGAAAAGGGAGAAACTCACAAGCCAGGGCTACACACACAAAAGGAAGGAGGCTACAGACTGCAGACAGAACTGCTTAACCCACAGAGTTTGTGGTTTGAATATGAAATACCACCTATAGGCTCACGTTTGAGTGCTTGGTCCCCAGTTAGTGGTGAAGCTTGGGAAGGTTCTGGAGCCTTTAGGAGGCAGGACTTGGCTGGAGGAAGTGGGTCACTGAAGGGAGGCAGGCCTTGAAGCTCTGTAGCCTGACCTCCCTTCCTGGGGTCTTCCTGGGTCTTCTATATTCCCAAGAATGTAGATTCAATATGCACAGCCATATTCCCATACCCATTTCCCCCTGGCATTTTAATTTAGTACAGCATATAAGTATATAAACATTAATAATTAGATCTCCCAAGCATCTGGCATCTAGGTGTGTATTTATAGGCATGAAACATGAATAAGTTACTTTGTCATTGCTGTGATCAAATGTCAGAGAGACACTCTGAAAGAAAGTGTTTTATTTTGGTTCATAGTTTCAGAAGCTTTGGTACACAATCCTTGGCTCCATCTGGACCTGTGGTGAGAAAGACCATCATGGTAACATGATTCAGGGCCACCTGTCATATTGGTCACTAGAGTTGCTACTGATGTCTAGCCTGTCATATACAGCTTTCACATAGGTATATGCTTTCTCTCATGAGTTGGGGCGCTTAAAGGTTAGGCAGACAAACGGTTGACTTCTAACTTCCAAAGTGCCTCTTCTAAAAATGCTGCTGGCCAATTATTGCCCAGTTCAAGTAAGTTGAAGGCTGGTAATTCAGTCATAGGGCTCCTGTCTAAATTGTATAAGACCTGGGCTTAATATCTAGGAAATAAAAAAATAAATAAACCTGATCAAATAAGAATTTGTTGATTAATCAATTGAGAAGGAAATCAAAAGTTGACATTTTGGTACTTAATATTCTCTTTTATACTGTTAACTTGGGTGTGTAGATGCTGAGTTATTTCTTCCACACTTATTAGCTTTAGAAGCAGCTTCTGTTCTTCCTGTCAACCAGGGATGACTATGGCACCTAGCTCCACTCTTCCCCCATCTGACCCCTCCTAGTATCTGTCCTTCCCACAGAGGAAGGACAGTGGAACTGACAGCCAGGATAGACACCATCTGTGGTCCCCACACCTGCTGGGTAGAATCCCCTGGTGTGCTTGTTAAAGACACACAGTTGCAAAAGCAAAAAAATATGTTCAGATGTGCTTCATCATTTCAGCTGGAAAACTTTCAAAGATAACTCTTCAGGTCAACATATTTACCATTTGTAAGGCATATTTGAATGTTACTTGCTTTGATCCTAAAAAACAACCTTCAGAGATCTGTCTGACTGCCAGTTATGACTTAATGTTGTCCCACAAGAAAGCAGGCATCAGTAGGCTGCCTCGAGTCCCAGAACTTGTAAATGACCATCAGTTTTCTAAATGTTAAAGGGCCAATAGTTTATGGACATTATTTCCACAAAATATTAAAATTGAGCTGGCTCCAGTCCTGACTTGCTGATTATCAGGACTTAATACCCTTTCATTTGTCCTTTGTAGAGTTCTGGAGGTCTATTGCCATGGCTTTTGCTTTGTAGGATCTTGTAGAGACACAACACACACATGTATCCACTCACAGAGACAGATGGGGGAGAGGGAGGGGGAGAGAGAGAGAGAGAGGGGGAGAGAGTGAGAGAGAGTGAGAGAGAGGGAGAGATAGGGGGGGAGAGAGGGGGGGAGAGAGGGAGAGAGAGAGGCAGAAAGAGAAAGAGAGGGAGGGAGAGGGAGAGAGAGAAGGAGAGAGAGAAGGAGAGAGAGGAGAGAGAGGAGGAGAGAGAGGGGAGGAGAGAGAGGAGGAGAGAGAGGAGAGAGAGAGAAGGAGAGAGAGAGAAGGAGAGAGAAGGAGAGAGAGAAGGAGAGAGAGAGAAGGAGAGAGAGAGGAGAGAGAGAGAGAGAGCATTCTTATGAAGCCATCCACTTCTTTCTCTCTTAGAGATTGACCAATGAGCCTTCACTGCTCTTTTGAGCACCGCTGCCCTCTGCAGGTGAGCTCGCATCCTGCCATCCACTACCTTGAGATTCAGACTCATAAAAGAGGAAAGGGAAAGAAATGTTCTTCTTTCTTCTTTAAGCTAAAGTTTACCTTTCAGTTTTTACTTCCAGAAATTGTTGGATTCCTGACTGGCCCACAGGAATAGCCATTGTGCTCAGAAAACCCCCTTCCCTGCAAAGAACTTGCAATAAGGACTTGTGTAGGTGAGCGGAACTGTGATGGGAAGTGGCTAGGTTGTCCCTGTATTCTGGGGCATTCAGATTTCAATGACTCTGCATCTGAGATAAGTCTACTTCCTTTATACAATCTTTCTTCAGAGTGGGGTCAACTTAAAGTCTGTAGAACCGTCCCCAGCCCACCCCTGTTCCCATGGAGTCTAGATCTGCTTTTCCCAAAACAAGCACAGACCTCAAGAACAAAACAACACCATACAGCTTGAAAGCAAACTCCCTATAGGAAAGCAACAAACCTTTTTCAAATAAAAGGTACTTTCTTTGGCATTGTGTAAGAAAAGAGGAAAGCCAGCCTCTTTGAAGAACCTGCTCATATACCACTTTGCCTAATCTGGGTGTTCTCTCCAGAGAGATCTGCTAACTAGTAGCTCCCTCATTGCTCTGCCCCATAGGAGGCCTTTCCAGGGCACACAAACATGAAGGACAGCCTGCTCCCTGAGACAGTACCCATGAACCTCTTAGGAAGTACATTTAGGGTAAAGTTTATGTTTTTCTCTGTTATCTCTAAGGTAGTGAGTGAGTGCTTCTGCCAACTACTAAACCCAACAGCGTTTCCAAAGATAGAGCCTGTGATACCTGGTTACCCAGGCCTAGTGTTTTGCTTGAACTCTTGTGGCTCCTTAGATGGTATAGGGAACAGAATGTCACCTTGGTAGTGTCTTGGTTCTAACTGACATCAGTTATGCTGCTCTAAAACAATGTCATGTTCAAGGGAGCAGATCTGGATGGGGCAATTTGGCCTGGCATGAGGTGGACCCTGAGAATTACTGGAATAGTCTCTCTGCTTTATAGGGCTTCTGCTCACTTTCAAGGTGCTTCACTTTTGCCTTCTGTGGTGGTTTGAATATTCTCAGCCCAGGGAGTGGCACTATTAGGAGGTATGGCCTTGTTGTAGTAGGTGTGGCCTTGTTGGAGGAAGTGTGTCATTGTAGGGGTGGGTTTGGAGACCCTTCTAGCTACCAGGAAGCTAGTCTACTCCTGGCTTCCTCTGGATGAAGATGTAGAACTCTCAGCTCCTCCAGCACGATGCCTGTCTGACTGCTGCCATATTTCCTGCCATGATGATAAAGAATTGAACTTCAGAACCTGTAAGCCAGCCCTAATTAAATGTTGTCCTTTCTAATAGTTGCCTTGGTCATGGTGTCTTTTCACAACAATGGAAGCCCTAACTAAGACATCTTCCTACTGCTGTCTTTAAACCCTCCTCCCTGATTTAAAAATTGTAAAACCAGGTAGGTGCAGTCTGTTCTTTGGGCCCTTATTGTGGTTGACAATCTTGACACACAAACTCTGCACACCAGTTTAGAAATGAAGGGTGTGCACTCTAAGTAAGCCTCTCTTGATCTTGGTGTGGTATATTCATGTGCCTGTGGTATGTGACTGCTTGTACTTGTGTACTCAAGGGGCCAGAAGAGGAAGTTGGGTGTCTTCCTTTGTCACTCTCAACCTTATGAGAGTCTCTTACTGAACTTGGAGCTAGGCTGGTGGCCAGCAAGCCCCAGAGATATATCTGTCTCTGCTCCCATCTGTCTCTAAATCCAAGAGGGGATACAAACTTCCTGGCTTTTTTTTTTTTTAATGAGTGCTAGGATCCACACACAGGTCCTCTGGGTTGCTGGGTTCCTTCTCTAGATCTTATGTCCTCCTTTTGCATTTCTGTTGCAGATATACACTCATCCATCTAGTCATTCAATAAGTATTTATGCTTCTATAGACACTTGTACAGAGCTTTATAACCTACAATGAATGGTGGAAAGTTTAGAAGACTCTTGTTATAAAGGACCTGGCAGAAGCAACTTAAGGGAAAAAGGTTTTTCTTTTGGCTCACAGTTTCCAAGGGATCAGTCCATCCATCAGAGGATCATCCATCCATAGTGGAGCAGTTTTCTGGTGGCAGGAACATGTGTTGGAACTCCTCCCAGCTCTTCCCAGTCCATTGGGAAGTAGGATGAGTCTAAAAGCAAGGCAAGGTTATGATGTGTTATCCCTGTCCCCAGTGATCTACTGTGCCAAGCTAGCCCCCACCACCTAAGGGATTCTTAACTTTCCAAAAATGGTGCCACCAGTCTAGGTAGTCAAATTGGAAGAGGAACATTTTAGCTTTGAACCATATCAGCTCTCAATGCCAGGTATCTACTTCCAGAAGATCCTCCCACAACTGGCCCTGAATACTGGTTTTGATGTTGAGATCTCCAAGAGTTTCTCAGATGATTCTAATAGGTAGCCAGAGATGACAATGCCTGACTCAAAGGCAAAATCACATCTTCAGTTGCTGTCTATGTTTGTTGGGGATGCACCAGCCCTGTCCCCATGGCATGGGACAACCATGTCCTTCTCCAGCAATCATCAGAGCTTGGCCTTACCTATGTGCTTACATTGTGAGATATGTGAGTCTTTAAGGGTGTTCTGGGCTTATCATTTGAACAACGCATTGAATGTATGACTAGGAAGAGAAGACACTTGAACAAGAGGTTTATATTGTTGCAGACAACAAATTGTCATTGGTCAGGGACTTATGAAATTTTCAGAGTGGTGGGGGTGAAGTGACAGATCCTGCCTCTCAGGTCTGTCTGGGCTATCTTCTGAAGCACGTGTTCTAAGAAATGGATTGGTTCAGGTTGCTTGCCGCTGGTCTAGTAGTTGACTTTACAAAGCCTCACAGATACCCAGTGTCTTTCTTAAGCGTTCAACATGTGACACCGAGTGATAAAATTAAGCTGTCATGCCTAGTTCTGGGAAAAGCCACATAAAAAAGGTGTGTCTTTCTCCTGATTGATGCTCTACAACTGGCTTGTTATTTTCCTGCCTCTCCTATAACAGCACAGTACACACTGGGTGACCCAGAACAACAGAACTTTATTCTGTCACAATTCTGCAGGCTGGAACTGAAATCAGTGTCCAAGCTAACATCAAGGTTTGGCCTGCTTGCTCCTGTACAAGAGTCCACTCTTACTTCCTCCAGCTTCTAGTAGCTGCACAGCTCCTTTGACTTCCAGCAGAATTGCTCTAATCTCTGCTTCTCCTTTCTATCACCTTCCCTTATGTTTCAAACTGTCCTCTGCTTTCCCTTCTAAGGATAAATGTGATTGCTTCGAGGGCCCAGGATAATTACCCCATCTTAGTGTGTTTATTGTCCTCTCATCTGTGATATGTGATATTCCCCCATAAACTGTTGCATTTACAAGTGCTGTGTTTTCAACATGTCTTCTTCTAGAAAGTGTTTCAGAAAAATAATCTCCAATGAATGACACTGGGATATGGAATTATGGTAAGGTGTTTAGGGCATAATGGTAAATACCTTTCTTGATTAATCTTAACTGTCAACTCAACAAGCTTTGAGTCATCTGAGAAGTCTGGATTGAAGAATTACCTGGATTAAATTAGGTTATAGATGTGTGTTAGGGACTATTTTGATTGATAATTATATAGGAAAGCTTAGCCCGCTGTGGGTGGTACAATCGCTAGGTATTTAGGCCTGGGCTGTGTAAGAAAAGTATCTAAACAAGAGCAAGTGACTGAGCAAGAAAGCAATATCACTACATGGTTTCTGTTTCAAATTCCTGCTTGAGTTCCTGCTCTGACTTCTTTCAATAGTGGACTATAACTTGTGGTCTGAAATAAACCCTTTCCTTCCTAGATTATTTTCAGTCAGAATATTTTATCACAGCAACAGGAAGGAAACTAGAACAGTACTCTAGTGATTGGGTCAGTGTTTATGTAACAATCTCTTTCCCCTGTTGTTTCTCCACATGAGGCCTTTAGCCGAGTTATGACAGGGAGAGAGTCCTCACAGGAAGCAGCCCTCCTCAGTCTGGAACTTGGAAGTCTCATAAGTGAAATAAACTCATACTATTTATAAACTACCCAGTCTTCAGTGCTCTGTTACAGCAGGAGAATTAAGGCTGCTGTCTTTGGAAGCTGTTATCCAGGTCACTCTACCAGATGAAGTGATATTACTTTGGTTATAATGAGCTTCTCATCAGTAACAGAAATTATCTACGCATTTTGCCTGGTCCATGTCTAATCTCCCAAATGTGTAGTAACACCACAACTACCAATGGTACTCACTCCGATGGCTTTTTCGATTTTAGATGTTTGAGATAGAAACTTGGAGAAAACTGTTTCAAATCCCTGCTCTAGATCTTCCTTTCTGTTGTTATACTAATACATTCTGACCAAAGCAACCTAGAGGATGAGAGGGTCTACTGGCCTTACATTCATGGGTCAGTCTATCGTTGAAGGAAGTCAAGGCAGTAACGAAGCAGAAACCATGGAGGAACATTGCTTTCTAGCTTTCTCCTTTGCTCCCAGTCTTCTGCTTAATCAGCCTTCTTCTTACATAACCCAGGACCATCTGCCCAGAGATGATATTGCCCACAGTGGGCTGAGCCCTCTTGTATCAAGTATAATCAAGAGAATTCTCCACAGACAGACCCAAAGATCAATCTGACCTGTCTTAATTCATAAAGAAGGGCTTTCTTCTCAGCTGACTCTAGGCTGTGTCCCATTGACAGTTAATACTTGTTATCACAGAGCAATGTAGACAGAAGAATAGGACCTTGGGCTCTAGAACTTGCCCTGGGGAATGATGCTGCAAATCTGTGGAAAGCAAGTGAGTTTTTAGTGACTTCTTTCACCTTGTCATGGACTCTAAGGTAATCCCTAGGCCCCTCTGTATTCTCAGGAAACTTTATAGTTCTTTTCAGACTGCAAGGTCTTACAGGGTACCAAAAGCTGGGCATGGTGGTGCACAACTTTTAATACCAGAGGCACACTAATCTCTGAGTTCAAGGGGAGCCTAGTTTACAGAGTGAGTTCCAGGACATCCTGGAAAAAAATAGAGAAAACCTGTGGTGGTTTGAATATGCTTGGCTCAGGGAATGGCAGTATTAGGAGGTGTAGCAATGTTGGTGTAGGTCTGGCCTTGCTGAAGGATGTATATCACTGTAAAGGAGGGCTTTGAGGTCCTATACTCAAGCTCTACCAAGAGTTGAAGGGAGAGCCTCTTCCTAGCTGCCTATAGAAGCCTGTCTTACCCCAGCTGCCTTCGGATCAAGATATAGAACTCTTTGCTCCTCCAATGCCATGTCTACCTGGACGGTGTCATGCTTCCTTTCATGGTAATAATGGACTGAACCTCTAAGCAAGCCCCAATTAAATGTTGTCCTAAGAGTTGCCTTGGTCATGGTGTCTGTTCACAGCAATGAAAATTGTAACTAAGACAAACTCTGTCTCAAAAAAAACAAAAAAAACCCCCAAAACAAAACAAAAAAAAAACCCAAAACGCCATACCAATTAGTCTTGGAATCTAGAGCTATATTACTTAAACCAGAATAATGATAAGATAAAGAAGGTAGAAGTGATGAGCTGGGACAAGCCAAGGAGATCGTGAACCCATGCTGAATGTCTCCATGCTCTTGAAAAAGAGAGCCAAGTAACAGGAATGTGGGGCTGTGAAATCTGGATAAAACCTGCATCCACACTGTTCTTTTACTCAAGAAACCAACCAAAGGTATAAGAGCTAGATGCGAAGAAGTTCATATCTTCTCTGCTACATTCCATCAGGCCCTGGCCACTCCAATCCTGTTCATTTATTCATTCATTGTGCTAGATGCTGCAAAAGAGAATTATCCTGAGAAGCTCGCACAGCAAGTGAAGAAGATAAAGTAGACAATCATAATAACCCTGTGCATGATTGAGCTCAAGCATGATTAGTGTTTCTATTTTTAAAGTTATGACAGGAAAACTTACTAAGAGAACAAAGGGCCACTTGTAGAAGTGAGATTCTGGATTGCTCTTGCCCAGCACCTGATGCCTCTCACGAAACACTGTGTGTATTGAGGCCGACTGAGCACAGGTTCTTCAAACCTTAGAACTTGCAATCCTTGATTCTGTTTTGCTTGTGTGGTAGGCTCAGACCCAGATCTGCAGAAAGTGGTCAGACTTTAAAGAACCTGACACTTCCAGGAGTCAAGGAAATTTCTTAGCAAGGGTCAGAATAATCAAGGAGGCTGGTTCTAGACTGATAGGTGTCAAAGCCAATCACACAACTAATATGAAACTGGAACAAGGATCTCAGAAGCATCGCACCAATCCTGTTGAGAAACTGAAAAGTTCCTTTTACAATGCAATACTGAGAAGCTGGGGCTTGGTAGCCATGTCTGTGACATACAACTGAACCCCTGGCCAAGAGGAAACCACCAAATTAAGCAATAGTATTTGGCGTTGTGGCCACAACTGACCTGGCACAGGAGCATCTATCCCAAATCAAAAATGCTTCTTTGAGGATTTTCAGATAGGACCTAAGGAAAGGACCCAAATGATAGGTTCCAAGATGTGGAGGATGCCAGGGTGCAGCAGAAGACTGCAGAGGTTGCTATGGGTGAGGGGAGGGAAGGAAGAAGTACAGAGGAGAGAGAAGAGAAAGAAAGAGAAGAGACAGAGGAATGGTGAAAGGCAGAAAGAGACATTATTTTATTTGAAGAACTTTCATTCAGTCTCTTCAAACCTCTGGTTCCAGTTGTTTCTGTGGCTGAAACCTGGTTATTTAACTTTCTTTAAAAAGTCAAAACAAAAAACAGTAACTTTCTATTTCTAAACTAGATTGGGCTAGGTTTTGTTCCTTTATGTCTCGGGGGATCCTGACAAGGATGGATGATCTGCTTCTTGACAGGGGCAGAGCCAGCAACATAGTCAGCTCCCAAGTGTCAGAGTCACCAGGGAGCAGTTTCCCACATCTGCAGTGATTACTTCAGAGAAATTGCTTAAAGATATTATTTTTGAAGAAACTCATAACTCACAGCCATTCAGTATCAACCTTAACTTTGCTATCCCAGGACCTCAACACAAATTATCAAATGTATTTAAGCACATGTTAAGTATCTACAACACTATCTTGTTCTGGGAGTTTAGAGGAAGCAGTGACCCAAATCAGCACAATTTCCTAGCCTCCACTCTAGCAAGGTCATTTGTCAGGGCCACAATGACTTGGTACCACAGACCACAGGCTTCAGTGATAGACATTTTTTTTTTCTCACAAAGGTCTGGAAGTTGGAAGTCAGATCAGAATGTTGACAGCTCTGGTTCCTCCTGAGGCTGTGAGAGGGGCCTCCTTCTTGAGCTTATGAGATGACTGGAGAACCCTTCTGTGCATGTCTTCTCCTCCCTGACCCGGGTGTATCTACTCACAAAGACACTAGTCCTACAGGAGAAGGGCCAGCCTTAATTTTCTTTAATTACCTCTTAAAAGGTCATTTCCACATAGACAGGCATTCTGTCATACTGGGGAGTTAAGATTTCCACACACGAATTTTGAGGGAACGTATATCAACCCACAACTAACTTTGGTACTTAAAGCCACTGAGACTTGAATGCTGTTTATCCCCACAGCATAAGTCTGGCTACCTTGACTGATACAAAGAAACAATCACATCAAGGTTCAAAATGACAGCTGCCTTAAGATGTCTGTGCATATTTATGGCTCTAATAAAAAAAAAATCACATCAGAGACCGTATTTAAGAAAAAAGAGTTATGTGTGACACAGTCATGACTAAATTAGCATGAATTAGTCTCTTTAGAATTAGAACATCATTTTCTCCCAAATAAGAAGCTAGGCTTCTTAAGAAGTGGGCTGGGGAAGATAAATGGCTCCTTCTGGGATGACAAGAAAGCTCAATCAACCACCACAGCCATTTCCCACAGTGACTGCCACCTTCCACCTCACAGGGATCCAAGATGGCTACACCAGGTACTCAGACTGCCTCCCTTTGGGCTTCTGCATGGGTGCCATGCCTGTCAGTGACACTTAGGGCTGTTTGAACTCCCTGAGTATCATGAACTCAGATGTTTCTCGATCACCAAGGTATATCTGGTGACAGATTAATTCCTTAATAGCTCGTCTAGGTTCTCCTACTACCTGCCACCCTTGCTCCTTTGATGTCACAGGTGCATTCATTGTCTGCCAACCTCACTCCTGTGACCTCACAGTTTCTTCTTCTGCTTGCCAACTTCACTCCTATGACATCACAGGTCTAAGAGAGCCAGAAAACAGAGGTTTCAGGTTTCTCGATAAGTCCTTCAGACTCTAAAAAGCAGAGATCCCCAGGAAAGGAAATAGCCTCAGTGTTTGTCTGGGGTAACTGTACCCGATAAGCGCAAATGGTGACTTAAGACAAAGGAAAGAAATTCTCTTCACAGTTCTAGAAGCCTGAAGTCCTGCATCCAAGTTTTGACTACAGATGTGTCCAACCCCCAGTGATACCAAGGACAGATATGAATGTGACCCAACTCAATATCAGCATGCTTAGAACATGGGAGCTATATACTGCTTCTTTTCTAGATGTAACTTTATTAGGTGGTTCCCACAGAAATTTGGTATATGACAACACTGTCATAGTATCTATAAAGGCTGTGGACCCAAAGCTCAAGGAAAGAACTCCTTGCTTTCTATTATCTAGAGGCTGAACCCTAAAGCTCCCCAGGTGTCCTGGCTGTGATCCACCATCTCCATCCTCATAGGACCTCCCCATCCCTGTATCCCCATCTATTTTTCTCTAATAAAGAGATTTTTCATTGGATTGATGGCTTACCTGGACCATGTGGGAAAGTCTCATCTTAGACCCTTTATTTATAACAACTTTTCCCTAAGAGGTCACACCTATGCTTCTAGGTATTAGGATGTATGCATCTGAGGAAGCCGCCACCACTCAATATCCTGTGGGTGTGTTTGCACACCTCTGTAAACCTAGTTCTCAGGAGGATGTGACTTATGAATAGCAAATTCGAGACCAGCTCAGTCTAAAAGCACAGCTGTATCAAAGCAATAAAAAAAAGTGGCCGGGCGGTGGTGGCGCACGCCTTTAATCCCAGCACTTGGGAGGCAGAAGCAGGAGGATTTCTGAGTTCGAGGCCAGCCTGGTCTATAAAGTGAGTTCCAGGACAGCCAAGGCTACACAGAGAAACCCTGTCTCGAAAAAAACCAAAAAAAAAAAAAAAAAAATTAGCCGGGCGGTGGTGGCGCACGCCTTTAATCCCAGCACTTGGGAGGCAGAGGCAGGAGGATCTCTGAGTTCGAGGCCAGCCTGGTCTACACAGAGAAACCCTGTCTCAAAAACCAAAAAAAAAAAAAAAAGTATCTTCTGTGACAAATGTGGGATGTAAATGAATTTTTTGTGCCCTATTTTTTATTGATTGGTCTCTTCATAATCCCTATATATGGAATATATATATATGTACACACACACACACACACACACACACACACACACACACATTCTAGACTATATCATACCTGACATCAGCTGTGTAGTAGTTTTCCCCACACCTAAACTTCTCAAGTTCCCTGTCAATGCCCACAGGGTTTCCTACGATTCGAGTCTAACTCTGTCTATAGGAAATAATTGACCACAGGGATGGCTCTGAGAAAGGACCTCCAATATAGACTATTTTCATAAATCTACAGGGCCCAGATTAAGAGAGAAAGTTAAATATGACTCAGCAAGAGGATCCTTCTCATACACCAGCACCTGAGCACAGATACAGGAGGTGACTTCAAACGTCAAAGCTTCTTACTTGGAGGCAGAGTATTGGCTGATGTCAGCTGACTTCTTGTTCCTTACAGATGTCTTGGGCAATTTGGGAGAAAAAGCTTAATTCTCCCCATTAGTTTTCTCCACTTCAGTAACCAACTAGTTGTGGCCATTTTTGAGTCACCCGAGAATGAAAACCTATGTGGATGGGTAAGTGGACCATTTCCAAGGGAGACAAGTAGAATGGGCTGGGGCCAGCCACCAGGCCAGGGATCAGTTGGAAGAGACTCATCAGGCACTTAGCTGTCAGAGGCATAGGGTGATGAACACTGTCAATGAATTAATATTACTGATTGGGTAAATAGTTTCTAGGTCTGTCTTCTATAGTTCATAAACATTATGGTTAGTTAACTCTCACAAGACTCTTAGGAAAATTAAAGTGATCCTCTTGAAAGCTAAAGAAATGAGACCATAAATAACTTGGCTAAGGTTTGATAGCTAAATAGATATAAATAGTTAAATAGATATTCCTTCTAGGAAGGCCTAGTGCTATTTATTTTCTTGTTTTCAAGGGGAAGAAAACAAGAAGATAGATCATATCTCACACCAGGAAATACATGTAGGGACAATAGACCAACAGTCCAGGAAGGCAGATTGTTGGTTCAGTCAAGGGAAGGATTCTATAACAGTCAAAGCTGCCCAGCAAGAGTGGGTGGCAAGCACGTGTCCAAGCAGAAGTTGGTGACCATCTGTTGTGGCTATATTAAGGAATTCCGCCCTGAAATGGTTAGGCCAGGAGAACCTGATGGAAGGATATATGCACTTGGTTCAGCAAAATCTCAACTGATTCCAAGCAGTTCATGCAAACCTGGCCTTCCAGAGCTCCCTAAGAAGCCCCCGTGTGATGCTAACTCCTCGAAGTCAAGGTCTTTTGATTGTACCGGAGACAAGGAGCACCAGGCTCCTTTCTGGTTTGATCCTCCTGGTCCATCCTCTCTTGGACAGATTGAGTTTATACCACTTGTGTTTTCCTTTCCTTTACAAGAGAAGGAACAATGGTGTGCTTATGCTCCGCTAGAGCGTTCCTGAGACATGAATAAATCCCGAATTCCTCCTCTCTTAATGAATTAATCTCTGTGTGCCAGATATCCATTCACACTTGATTTATGAGGCAGCTTTAGTTTCTTAGGCTGTGCATTCTGAGAATCTGGGATAAGAACTTCCTGGCAACACTCTGACTCATTATGCCTCTCCACTCTCTGTGTGCTTGATATCTTCATTCTGGGAAGCTCGAGGATGCTGACGTGAAAACAAGCTCAAAAATAATGTACACAATTCCAATTGTTAATACTTTCTTAGTGCTTTCTGTATAGCAGGGCCCATCCAGAGCACTGTGAGTATCTGAACCCACATTTGTGGCAGACCCACAAAGCAGGGGTCTGTTTGAATTCTCCCCATTTTAAAGACGAAGAAACAGAGGCAGGGGAAGAGTTCCCTTGCTTTACCCTTGGTCCTGCCGTTCCGCCTTGGGTGTGGGCAGCTGATGCCCATGGGACGCTGGGTGTGTCATCTACCTCCTTGGGCTTAGACCTGCCTATCTGTGAAGTGAAGAACAGGCTCAACAGTGCCATCTCCAGTCTCCAGGAGGCAGCATGCCATGGCAGTGATACAAATGAAACAGCATACAAAATCCAGAGGAGATCCCTAACTCTTCTCATAGAAGAGGCGTCTCACTGTGCCTTCTCTACAATACAGCCGTGAAGACAACCTGATTTGATTAAAGAAAGTCAGACCCTAATCTGCCTGTCTCTTTCTGCAGTGACTACAACCCTTTTCTCTTCATTTATTTTTGAGTATAGTCGGAGACAACAACAACCACCACCATCACCAAGATTCAGCATATGGGAAAACATGCTCATCACCCTAAAGACTACTTCCTAGCCTTCTTTAACATCCCTTCACTAAGCTATCATGTCTTTAACTCATTCATTTACCCAAAATTCACAGCGTGCAGTACTCTAGGCACCCTGATAGACTCTGTATCAGTATATCTATATTCTGGTGGATTCATATTAAACTAGTGCTGTGACAGATAACTCTTCAAAATTTGAGGGCTTAGGAAATTAAAAAGTGTTTTGTTCAGGTAACACGTCACTTCCTGTCATTGACAGATATCTGAGCTTATTGATTTATGGAGAGGGAAGGTTGATTCTGACTCACACTTACACAAGTTTTAGTTCACAGTCACTTGGCCCTATAGCTTTGGGGCTATGGTGGCAGAGTACATAATGATGGGTATGAGGTAAAGACCTATCCATTCCATCCATGGCTGCTAGGAAGTAAAGGAGACAGAAAGGACCAGAGTCTCGATAGACCCTTCAAGGTTATACTCACAATGATACAACTTCCTTCTATCAGGCTCTACCTTTAAAGTTCCAGTTCCCAATGGTACCAGTCTTTGAGTGTGGGCTTTGGAGGGATATTCTGTATCCAAACAATGGCCTAAAGGTAAGTAAGCCTATTCTGACCCAGGTTCTTCCCTCTCATGGCTTCTATGGGAGTCATTTGCATCCAGGTACCTGGTAGGAAATTATCAAGTAGAGAGAATGCTCTTCTACCTGCTGATCATCTTTGCTCAGAAGTCACACATGTCCCTCTCTTCCTATTTACTGGTGGCAACTTAAATGTTTGATATGGGATAGATGGATAGGCATGATGTTGCTGAGAACATCATTCCAGTGGGGCAGCCTCCTTCCAAGGCAAAGTTCCTGTTTTGGTGGCAGCTAGCTTAGAGACGTTTTGGTAGGTACCTGGGGGAAACAAGCCAGACTGAGTTCATCTAGAACTGCTGAGCTGGTCCTGGGTTTTCCCTGAATGATTTTGCCAATGGGACTAACACCATTTAGCATAGCTTTGGCAATGTCTCATTGGAAATTATTTTCGAAGTAAATTGGAAACAAAAGAGTCTTTATGTGATCCCTTGGTGGTGACAGTGCACATTCTTTATAGACTATATTAACTCTTACAAAGTCATGAGTCCCTCGGAGTTGAGCATGGGGTGTGTGACTCAAGTGCAGAGACTTAGTCATACTGTTTCGAATCCAAGTCAAGACATAGCAATGAAGTGAATGGGGTTGATTTGCTCATGTGTCTGTGGAGTTTGTCCTGAATGGAGTTGCCCGAGATGGGCTATACACTGAGCAGGGGGGAAGAGTGGTTAGGGCAGCTAGCCCAAGAATGAGGTTTTCTGGATATTAAATATGTAACCCAGGATGCCTCCTGACCTTCTCCTCAGTTTCTTCATCGGCATGTTGGGAAAGAGGATCGACTAGATTGGCCCATGTTGTCTCAAAGCCTTGCCCTTGAGATTCCAAAGAGAAAGTTACAAAAGTGACTAATTTGAGAATCACCTCTCCTCTACATAGCCTAGTGCTGTAGGGCTCATTGAAAATACAGCCTCGTTACTTCCCACACAGCCTCAGATCTAATTATTCGTAACCCTAGTGTCAGAGGAGCCGAGGCAGAAGACCATGTACCTGGTGTTCCTGGGCCCTTGTTACATCCTAGTTCCTCAAACATGAATTGGAAAAGTGACTTCCCCTCCTGTGGGCATGCTGTGAGCTACCATGAATGATGATAATCTTAGCACAATGCCTGCTATAACAAAGCATAGTAACTGCTTGTGTGGTATTTGATTATATGGCTGTTCCAGTCTGTTCTCTAAAATGGATTAGGGACCAATGGATACCCTTTCCCTCAGCATCATTTTGGGGATGATGCTGAAGACAATAATAGGAGCTAGGAACTTCTTTTCTCTATTTGCTACTTTCCTTTCTGTGGTTCACCACACAGACATCTGACCACCTTACATGAGAAAGCCTTCAAATGCTCTATGTGGGTTATAAACTTCCTGCTGTCTTCCCAGATCCTCATGCTTGTGCTTTCTACAATTTGGTGTTCTTATCAAAAGGAGCTCTTGTTCTCTGACAGTCCAGACTCCTTCTTGAATAGGAATCAACTTGTCTTCGTATCCCCAAGTATGGGATAAATGGAATGAGGCTCTAGATTTGGATAGGCCTGCAATCAGCGCAATAGGAATGTCATACCTGTACATTGCAGTCACCTGGGGAGCTCTGAAATCCATACACCTACATAGGATCGACAGACTCCCCAAGAATTTGTCATTGGTGTCTCTAAGTGTTGAGGGGATTCCCCTGGGTAGCCGAGGTTGAACGCCTGAGTTCAGGATGCTGTTCTCTGGTAGTGGTGTCTCATGTTGCAATCAGCTTCTGCTTATCTCATACATCACAATGCTGAGTCATATTTACTTCACTGCTAAGAAAATAAATCACTGTCTTTTTTGTGTGGAAAAAAGCATGCATCCCCAGTTTCTTTTTTTTGCTGTATACTTGGTTTGAAAATTGCTTAGATGCAAATAATACCTTATACTTCTATAAATAAAATATTTGGTTAATTTGTCTCCTTTACATAACCCAGGAAGTAGAAAATATCTTTTTTTTAAAAAAATATTTATTTATTTGCTCTGTGTATGTAAGTACAATTTTATAGCTGTCTTCAGACACACCAGAAGAGGGCATCGGATTCCCATTGCAGATGGTTGTGAGCCACCATGTGGTTGCTGGGAGTTGAACTCAGAACCTCTGGAAGAGCAGTCAGTGCTCTTAACTGCTGAGCCATCTCTCTAGCCCCTGAAAATATCTTTTGAAAGGAGAAAAACAGTAAATATTTCAGACTTTGCAGGTAATTTGTCGGTCACACGTAGTCACTGTTTTCATTATATTGTGAAGCATCCACAGACACGCATAAACAAATGGATGTAATCAAGTCTCCTTATTTGCAATAGGCAATGGGATAGATTCACTTCCATGCTGGAGTCTGGCAACCCCTCTGTAAATAGTCAAGGTAATTTTGTTTCTCAATTGTGCCATGTAGCACATCAGTTAAGGTTTCCTTCTTCCTTTGATCAACAAATCTGTTCTTTGTCTCTGCCTAAGTCATTGATAAAACTGTTGAATAGGCCCAAAATGTCTACTAAAACCACAGTAAGAGGCTGAGGACATGGATCAATGAGTAAAGTGTTTGCCGTGCAAACTCTAGGACCTGCCCAGAACCCATATAAAAGCCCAGCCCTGGGGAACAAGTATTAATCAACCAGTTTAACCAACTCAGTGAGATCCATGCTCAGTGAGAGATCCTATCTCAAAAATAGAGAGCAAACAAGGAAAATACCCGGCAGTGACCTCTGGCCTCCATATCCATGCGCCAGGACATGTATCTGTATAACTCATCCACCCCCTGCTGCTCTACGGAGAGATGCCACTTCATACCAATCTGCATAGCTATCATTCAACATCCCATGAAATGATGAATTGGTGAGATGGGTCTGCAGGGAAAAGCGCTAACTGTGCAAGACTGAATATCCCAGGAACCCATGAAAGAAGCCAGAATAAGTGACATGCCCATCTGTAATCTCAGCACTCCATTTCAGAGATGGGAAGCTGAGGCAGGAGCTGGCCGTGAGCTTTTTTACACAGCAACAGAAACAAGAGAGATCTTTTCTTAACAAGATAGAAGGTAAAATTAGATTGTGCAAGGTATCCTCTGTCTTCATATACATACTATATCACTCACACCAAATAATATGTAGTCTATCTCTCAATCTCTCTCTCACATACATATAATAATAATCCATAATAATAATAATAATCAGGAAATAAAAATTCTAGCAAGGATATGGAAGAATTGAAACATCTGTGCCTTGTTAGAAGAAAAAGAAATTGTATGGATTGCTCTAAAGACAGTTGGCAATTTCTCAAGAAACCAAAGATAGAATTACTTACAATCTGCTTTTGAGCACCTATACAAAAGAATTAAAAACATGGACTCAAGTAGTTATCTGCATGCTAGTAGTATTATATTATTATTATAATACATAAAATACATTATTATTATAATACATAAAAAGATCAAAACAACCCAGGTGTTGACCAAGGATGAATGAAAAAATAAAACATGATATGTAATCACAATAGAATATTATTCTGAATTTAAAAGCTATAAAATTTTGGTGCTAGTGAGATGGTTCAGTGGTTGAGAACACTTGCTGCTCTTCCAGAGGACCCTAGTTCAGTTACCAGCATCCACATCTGGTAGCTCATAATTGCCTGTAACTGCATCTATCTCCAAGAAGATCTGATGCCTTCCTCTAACTTGTTCATGTATACACACACACACACACACACACACACACACATACACACACACACTTCTTTACAAAGCAATAAAATTCTGAGAAATCGATGAACCTTGATGATCTTCCATGAAGTGAGATAAACCAGATACATGAGAACAAATAGTTCACGAGTCCAATATGGGATAGCAAAGGTGATAAGAGTTGTAAGGGAACAGAGGTTGAGAATGTTATGGGAAACCTAAGGTAGTAACAAGTGTAAGGCTGCCAGGGTCTAGAAGAGGACAGATAAGAGTGCTTGTTTAGTGAACGTAGAGCTTCAGTTTGGGAGGGAGAAAAACTTTTGGAGATGAAAAACTTTTGGAGCTTATCTTAGTCACGGTTGCTGTGATGAAACACTATGACCGAAGCAACTTGGGGAGGAAACAATGTTTTTAGCTATGCTTCTGCTTCATTGTTCATCATCCAAGGAAGTCAGGGCAGGAACTCAGGCAGGGATGGAACCTGGAGGGAGGAACTGATGCAGAGGCCATGGAGAGGTGCTGCTTATTGGCTTACTTCTCCTGGCTTGCTCAGCCTGCCAAGACCAAATTCATGACCACCAGCCCAGAGGTGGTACTACCCACAAAGGGCTGGGCATTCCCCCTATCAAACCTTAATTTTAAAATACCCTAGAGGCCCGACTGGTCTACAGAGTGAATTATAGGACAGCCAAGGCTACACAGAGAAACCCTTTCTCAAAAACAAAGATGAAAAAAACACCCTATAGGCCTGCCTACAGCCTGATCTTCTGGAGACATTTTCTCAGTTGAGGTTTCCTCCTCTCAGATGTATCAACTAAAACTACCAGCACAGTGGTGATAGTTGTACACAATATAGTTAATGCCATTGAATTATTCATTTTAAATGGTTGAAATAACACAGCTTCAGTGATAAAAAATTTATTTTTATCTCATGGTTTTTTTTTTTTTTTGGTTTGGTTTGGTTTTTTGGTTTTTCGAGACAGGGTTTCTCTGTGTAGCCCTGGCTATTTTGGAATTCACTCTGCAGACCAGGCTGGCCTTGAACTCAGAAATCCGCCGGGACTAAAGGTTTGCACTACCACTGCCTGGCTTATCTCATGGTTTTAAAGGTCCTATTCCATGGTCATGGGCCTCCATTGCTTCTGGGTCCTGGTGAGGTGAAGTATAGCATCATGTCGGGGAGCCTGTAATGGTGCAAAGTTGCTCACTTCAAGGACACCAGAGGTAGAGAAAGACTTAGGGAAGCCAGGGCAAGTCTAAAGCTAAAACTCATGCCCCAGCAACAGACTTCTTAGTCAAGCCCCATTTCCAGTTTCTACCACCCTCCAGGTATCCATTCAGTTATGACTTCGTCACATGTGAACCCATTCATCAGGCCAGAGCCCTCAGGGTCCAATCCCTCCCTAAAGCCTTTAACACAGGAGCACTAAAGAGACATTTCACATCTAAACCACAGCACCCGCTGCCAGTCCACCATGAGATAAGCATCCTGAAGGCAATGGAAAGCTGGTATGTAAGTCAACTTTCTCTCACCCTGGTGAAATAGAAGTGAAAACAACTTATGGGATGGCGCCATGGGATTATTTTAAATCACAGAGAGTTCAGCCCGTGGTTGGCACATTCCATTGTTTCTGAGACTATGGTGAGACAGTCTGCCATGACAGAACAGTGTGGCAGAGCAAAGGTATCCACCTCATTGTGGACAGAAGAGGGAGTGGGGGGGGGGGAAGTGTAGAGAGCCATATTGAAATGCCTTATTGCCTGGCAGCTATCATTCAGCTGCCTCCTTTTTCCCCCCCACTCCGGAGTTCTGAGCAGAGGATTTCCAGACCTCAGTGAGCCACACCTCCCCCACCTGGCAGAGCCAAGATGACACCTCAGCCTCCCGCAGAGCAACAAACCCTGTGGGATCAACATCTTCCAAGGAACAGTGGAGCCAGAAGGCTGAGAAGACTCACAACCCTGGGAGGGAGGGTCACGCCCCCAAAGCATATATTGCCGCTTTTTATCCCCAAGTAAAGAGAGATTTTGTACAGCCATGCATTAATGTCTCTGTGTGTTTTCCTCTCGTTCCCCATTTCATTTTCCCAGCTCTACGTTCACAGAGAACCCACTCATATGCAACTCCCGGGAGGTTTCAGGGAGGGGGGAGAGGGGAGCAAGAGGAGGGAGGAGGAAAGGAGAGGGGAGGGGGAGAGGGGGGGAAGGAGGGGAGGGGGACGGGAGGGGGGAGGGGGGAGAGGGGAGAAGGGACCAGAGGGGGAGAGGAAGAGGGGGAGAGGGGAGAGAGGAGGAGAGGGGAGAGGAAGAGGGGGAGAGGGGAGAGAGGAGGAGAGGGGAGAGGAAGAGGGGGAGAGGGGAGAGGGGAAGAGAGGAGAGAGGAAGAGGGGGAGAGGGGAGAGGGGAAGAGAGAGGAGGAGAGGAGAGAGGGAAGAGGGAAGGGGGAGGGGAGGGGATGAGGGGGAGAGGGGGAGGGGAGGGAAAAGGGAGAGGGGACGGGGAGGGAGAGAGAGCACAGAGATGAAATACATACCCTGGGGACCTACTTCCTCCTACTGTTTCTACCAATGCTAACTGTCGATTAAACTTGGACTCCGTCAGTGGATGAATCCATTCACAAGAACAGAGTCTCATATTCTAGGTTACCTCTTAGTGGCCCTGTCTCTAAACACTGCCGTACCAGGACCAGATGTTCAACACAAGAATCTTTAGAGAACACTCCTGATGTAAAGTATAATATTAGTGTTAGAAAACTGAATAAAGATAAATGACAGAGCTGAAGGGGTTTGCAATCTCATAGGAAGAACAACAATATCAACCAACCAAGCCCCCCAGATCTCCCAGGGACTAAGCCATCAACCAAGGGGTACACATGGCTCAGCTGCATATGTAGAAGAGGACTGCCTTGTCAGGCATCAAGGGGAGGAGAGGTGCTTGGTCCTATGAAGACTCCATAGATGCCCCATTGTAGGGGAATGGAGGGCAGGGAGGTGGGAAGGGGTAGGTGGAAGTAGGGGGAGGGAGGATGGGATAGGGGCTACCCGGGAGGGGGAGAAACTGGGAAAGGAGATAACATTTGAAATGTAAATAAAGAATATATCCAATAAAAAAGAAAAAAAAAAGATAAATGGCCCCAGAGTTGCTCTCCTAACTCTGTCGCTGTCATTTCTGGTGGCTGAGGGGAGGGGTCACTTACAGCTAAACATAATAAATCTAAAGCATTTCAGTTATGTTTACCATTAGTATTCATTGATCTACCAGCTTGGTCTTCGGTTAAGAAATGAACTGAGGTTGAGTTTTCATTCTAGAAAAGACCATTTGGTAGAGAGCTCCCGCATCTGCTACAGACGCTCTCCACAGGCATGGTACAAGAGTGCTTTCTCTGAGGGTCCCATAGCCATTCAGATTGAGCTCATCACACTTAAGTTGTAACAACAACAACAGCAACAACAGCAGCAGCAGCAATTTGATCCCTTTTCTTCCATGTATTTCCCTATCTCTTTGACTTTTATGCAATTTTCATTTAGACTTACCTATGACAGAGCAGGCAATCTCAGCCAATGCTGACAGACAGGAGCTGGCTGTGTGGTATGTAGCTCCCTCTAGTGTTGATTTGGACAAAAGTCAGACCCTTCTGTATTTGGCATTTTTGTAACGTAATTTTTAATTTTATGTCATTTCCATGCTGTACCTATAATTCTAATGAAAATATTCATACATTAATTTGCAAATACATAGTACTAAGGAAGGGGAGAAGGTGGGAGAGGTAAGGAAAGAAAATTTAAAAAAGGAAAAGATGTTTTATGGTTTTCCAAGATAGTATTTAATAGAGTAAAAGGCCCTTATTAAGGAGCAAATTTCCAGATATACTATATACCAGGCCTCTTTCAGTATTATACCATAGAGTTACATTTAGATAAATAATAGATAGATAGATAGATAGATAGATAGATAGATAGATAGATAGATAGATAGATTGTGTGTGTGTGTGTGTGTGTGTTTATGCTTACATGCTCTTGCATGAACAGATACGTGTAATGTTTGAGGAGTCAGAGAGGAAATCACAGGAAACAGGTACCTCAGGTGCTGTCCAACTTTCTTTGGAGACAGGCTCTCACTGGTTGTAAACTTGACAAAAACCCAGGCCGGGTGGGTAGCAAGCCTTGGGGGTCTTTTCGTCTCTGCATCTATGGCACTGGGATGATAAGGGAATATTACTAGATCTGGCTTTTTTAAAAAGTCCATTCTAACAATTGATTTCAAAACCTCATGCTTCTTAGGTAAGCACATTACGTATGCCCCAGAATCCATGTAAAAAAAACTGTGCACAGCCATGCTCAGTTGTAATCCTAGCACTGGGGACACAGAGACACCCAACAACTTAAGTCTTATTGAATTGGCAATAAGAGAACACACCTTGGTAAACAAGGTTATGACTCCAAAAGAGACAACATCGGAGGTTGCCCTCTGGCCTCCACATATACAGGAACACTTACATGTGCATCCCCATTCACATGCAGAGGTATACAGGCATGTGCATGCATGAACGATACACACACCTATCAAAATGCCTGTTTTTCTTTAATGCCTGTGCAATCATCACTTTCTCTGCTGAGAGCCACAGTGATGAGGAAGAGGTAGAAACCATCTTATAGTGCCTGGCTGGGGCTGCACCATCCATAGAGGCTATAACCATGCAGTGTAATTGAGTTGTATTTCCCCACAGGTGCTTGTCAGGGAGATGCTTAACAGCTGAGTACCAGGTCCTTCACTGAACTACTGGGTGTGTAGTCATCTATCCTACATTCCTAACAACATCACATTCCTAACAACTTTACGGAGGCTTGTGCTAAAGACTCCAGGGTAGCTGTGACTAACCCCATGACATTATTGTGAAATCATCACTATATATCTCCAGTCCTTATTGGTGCTCCTGAAAAGTATGGACTAACCTAGCACACACAGATGTGTGCATTGTCCCACCTTCAAATTCCAGCCAGGAACTTTCTGTCGTCCTCTAAGAAGCAGATACCAAGGATTTCAATAGGGAATGTGCCTATGTGAGAAAAGTATTAAGGGAGTTGAGTAAATATGGGAGCTACTAAATTATGATGCAAATCTAATGTGAATGAAGAATGGCAAGAAAGCTGGTGTAGGCTTATATTTTTCAAAACCTACTTTAATAAGGGTTCTTAAACACTTTAACCTCCCTTCTAGCCCACCACTCACCAGAAGAAGTAGGAAGGGAAGATTAATAGGACAAAGGAGGATGTGGACCTGTTTAGAAATAGCTCTTTGGAGCAATTCCAATCTTCATTGTCAGGAAAGCAGCAGTTCAGTTCACATGAATCAGCAGTGGTAGCTCGGTCCACTCACAAACACCATTTATGAACCAACAACAGCAGTTCTATCCAGAAGAAACTGTGAGGCTCTGCCAGTCCACCCAAGTCTATAAGTAGCAAGAAGCTTCCAGAATACTACCAAAAGTTCATTGGTGTGTTTCTGTGAAGTAAGGACAAATGATGATCAAGGAAGAAGGCAAGGCAAACCAATGCCACACAGCATCATCTATTGCCTGCTGGGCTATATTTATACCATTTCCAAGCATCAGATGTTCTCTCAAGCATCTACTCTAGCAAAACATCTCATGCCCTTTTTCCAGGCAGCTTCCAGAAAAACAACACATGTCTGTTCTCAGCAAAACATCCTCCTACGTGTCTGCCTCATAAGACAGTTTCCAGAAAAAACATGACATAACCAAGTCTCCAAAGAAACCAGAAATGTCCACTTCAAGCCAGGTAAATTTATAGAAAACCATGTCATCTAAGAAAGGTTCTTAAAATAAGAGAGAGTTCTTGGGCCTAAGTTAATCATCTGAAATGTATGTTCCTCTGCACAGCTGACCTTTATATTATTGCCACCTTTATTTGTTGGTCAGGAACAGCAAGTGCTTAATGTGATCTTGGTCCAAACTTATGACCCTCAGGCACTGGGTGATATATGAGCATTCTATTGACTATATGCCTTCTATCCTGCTTTCTCATTTTTAGGGGAATATTCTTTGACACCTCCTGTTATTTTCTTTTATCTCTCTCTCACTCCTGCTAAATCCTTCTCCTTTTAAACAAATTTGTCTCCTCTTCTCTCTCTGTCTCTCTCTGTCTCTCTCTCTCTCTCTGTCTCTGTCTCTCTCTCTCTCTCTCTCTCTCTCTCTCTCTCTCTCTCTCTCTCAGTGGTCCACTGAGTTGTATTAGGATTGTTTGAAATAGGATAGATGGGGTGTGCACGAGGGATTTACCCAGCTCCCAGCAACCCTGCTAACTCATCCTAATCCTTCCCTTTCACCAAGCTCTTTTACCACATCACTCTTCATCCCTGGGCATTTCCCTTCCAGTCCTTGTTGAAGGACCCATCCCTAGAACATACACTGCAAATACCTTTGCCTCAGGGACTTTCTTATTCTAAGGTGCTAAGGTGTCATAGAACCCTCAGTTTATTCACAGTGTTCACAGTGTCACTCTAGACCAGTTTTTAAAACTCAGTACTGTATCAGAATTGTCTGAAGGTCTTAATAAAATACCTATGGCAGGTTCTACCCTCTAACTACCCCTAGATACAACAGAACTAGAGTGAGATCCAGTTTCTTTCTTCCTGCCTGCCTGCCTTTTTGTTGTTGTTGTTGGTTTATTTTTGTTTGTTTTCTGTGTAGCCCTGGGTATCCTGGAACTTGCTCTCTAGAATAAGCTCTGTAGCCTCAAACTCAAAGATCTACGTGCCTCTTCCTTCCAATTACAGGAAATAAAGGTCATTTTAAAAAACAAAAACAAACAAAACATTCCCAGGTGATATAGATAATATAAAAACAACACTTTGAGAATCACTGATGTAAATGCACTGTACTAACTCTCTGACTCCCACCAATTGACTCAGAAGACCTGAATGGAGTCAGTCAGGACATAATGTTGCAATGACAAGATCTCTATCCTGTGCTCAATGAAAAATTCTCTACTCAAGTCATGTCTCAGCAGCAAGGTGTAAGCTTTCAGGAGACACATGGATTAAGACAGAGAGTATGGGGAATAAAAGAACCCAGATGAACTCATGGAGTCACTGAATCAGCCAGCCCTGGAACATGACTCCAACTCTGAACCTCTAATTTAATCATTCATCTTATTGACTGGAGAAAGAGGTTCTGTTTCTTGCAATCAAAACACCCTAAGTTGTACTTTGTGTAGCGCCAAACCCTGACTGACTCACCCACTCCATGTCTACACTCTCTGCATAGACCAACAGGCACGCCTGTGGGGGAAAAAAATCACACAAATCCAGGTGAGTTAATTTTCATTCCCATTCTCATTAATTCTTGGCTCCCTCAAGAACCTGCCTGTCCTCTTACAGTTGTGTTGCTTTCCCTTCTGTGATGGTTGTTTCCCACTTTTGTCTTCTCTTTCCAAACCATCCGCACCCAGGCCTCTACGTTCTCAGTAAATAGTATTGCCAAACACATCACAGGAAAAGTGGGCAAGTTGGAAAAGAACCATCCCATGTTTGCCAGAAAGTCTATCAACATGGCTATGCTACTGTCTATACTCTCTAACCCTTTTCCCATTGAGGATCAAGGAAAACCACCCTTCCACTTGGATTTCCTTATGCTCTCAAGAACTATGATCATGCAACTATCTATTTCTCCCAAGCTTTGTTGTTTGATTTGTTCCCACCACCAGATCATTTCAGTTATCAAATAAGTAAGATCAGATGTGATGTGTCTTAAAATATTCTGTCTTAGCCTGGTTAAAAGCCCATGGCTGGAGAGGTCATAAGTGCTACTGGCAATGCTATTTACTGTTGGTTTTTGCTAAATAGAATGTTGGTGCCTATCAAAATGCCTTCTAAATATTTACGTTTATGCACAGAGATCAGTGCGGCTCTCAGTTTGGGCCAGAGAAGCTTCTTTTGCAGTGGGCAGTGGTAGGTTCCCTCAATGGGACCTCTATTTCACCTCTACATAGGCTTAGGAAGCACTGTGGAAGGGAAAAGCCCAAGAAGGGCAGTGTGGTGGAGAGCAGTCCTCTGGACATGAGAAGGCCCTTGTGCTTTTGTGCTCAGAGTGGCTGTGCCTAACAGCACAAGCCTTCCAAAAGATTGAATTTGTCAACATTCCTTCATGGGTGGGGGAGGAGCCTCTTAGGTCCCATCCCTCTCTAGGAAGCTATTAATAGCTGGGGTAGGGGATGCTACTTTCTTCAGTGGTATAGCCACTGGAAAAATGGTCCATGATCATATAATTAACCCTTCATGTAGCTCATATAAGCAGTCCTAATTCAACTCATTTAGTTAGGGGAGAGAGATATAGATATGGAGATAGATAGATAGATAAGATAGATAGATAGATAGATAGATAGATAGATAGATAGATAGATAGATAGATAGAACAAAACCACTGTTGATAGTCATGGTTGGTAACTACCATGTACTTTATATATGTACATATTACATATATAATAACTAGGTCACCTTAACACTTTACAACACTTTACTAAAACTTTACAGTTTTAGTTGTTTACTAAAAAATATGTGCTTCACCATCAACATTTCATCTTCGATGGGGGATGGGCTCATGAGAACCTACACCTCCCTAAGGAACTATTGGCAATTAATAGTTGCTTGGATGGGTAGCTCACTTTCTTCAGTGGTATTGCCATGGTTAAGTTGCCTGTGTGCCTTTGTATAACCTCCCATTAATACTCATGCAAACAACGGTAATTAAACCCAGTGAGTCACATTTGTGCAAAAGTCAAGAGAGTAGCACAGGACTTGTTGAGAAGAAAGAGGGTTCCTGTGAGAGGGGGACAGGACAGGGTGACAGAGGTGAGGATGAGTAAAATTTATACATCTATGAAGTTATCAAATAAGTAAAATAATATATTCGTAAGATTCTATCTCGGCACTACAGCGCTCTTGTTTACCTTCTCTCTCCACACTGCGTATCCCCAATCCTCTTCTGTTTCCCTGTCTTTTGTGTGCATGACCCACTGAGTTTAACTGTGGCTGTTTTCGGGAGCTCTTGAACTTGTCCCATTCTGTTTCCACAGTGTCTAGCACTCAGCTAATGTGGTACTTTTCAAGGCCACTGTCACACCATATGGTGACTCATGTCCAAGACAGCTCTTCGATCAACTCTAGCCACATTGTTTAGCAACAGCTGACCCTTCCCTCACTATGCAAACACTTCAGACTGATTCTGCCTTTCTCATGGTACCCTTGCCTCCTGAACTGGCTTCTCAGTCTCCCAACATCTAAAGAGTGATGCTCTTGGGGATTTCGTTCTTACTCCTCTCTGTCACTGTAACACTCCTCCTCCAAGTAACCCTCCCAGTCCCAGGGATATGCAGCTGATTGCTGTTAGGATAACAGTTCTCCTTCTGAGAAGCTCTGGGCTCACATCTTACCTTCAAGCTGGTACCACCGCTTGAATGTCTAATGGGCTTCTGAAATTTGGAGTCACATGTGAATGAATTAAAGATTCCAAACCATAAGGGATTATGTAAATTGCAGAGTAAACCCCAAATCACACTAAACAAATAGCAATCACTAAACAATACATAGTCATGATTATATTGTCTATAAAAATGTGATTATCATAATGTTATTTGAACAAGATCCACATACTATATATGTGTTAAACAGAATTGTGTCATGGTTTATCTGCACTGTCCTCTACCCAGGAGCATAGTCCCTTTAAGTTACAAGAGGCAAAAAAAGAAAAATTTTAAAAATCTTTCTTCGTCATTAGTTTGGACATAATGCTGGATGATTTACCTGTCATAGGCAGGAAGTTCCAGTTTTCCACCCTGCTGAAGGCCCAGCCCAGCCTTGATCTAGCTGACAGCCATTGCCATAGCAACTTGCATCATTATTTGTGGCAAGAATAAATATACACAGCTAGCAGGACAGGTCAGCTTTGCCATCTTCTTTAAAATTAGCTACTTGTTTTGAAAGAGTTATAGCTTTACAGGGCATTATCATTGAACTTTCTTCTGTGTGCATGTTAAAGTAAATGTTCCTAAGCTTTAAAAATACCTCAACTAAAAATCATAGTTAATGATATTTGTCTAATGCTTGATTAATCTACCTAAGAGTCCAAAATGTCTCAACACTTAATCGAGATACTCTTCGTGCTACCTGTCAACATTTAAGTTGTCACCCATAGAAGTCCAAGCCTCTGCCTCAGCTCCTGCCAGTGCTTGCTTCTGCTGCAGTTCTAATGGTTTATTTTAAAGGCTGCATTTTTTTTTCTCATGGGTAATTGCTAAGTAGAAAAATGCTAAAGATTTTGGATGGCTGACCCATGCCAGACAATTCCACTTCACTCGATATTTCCGGTAACCTTGCTACTCTGTTCTTTCTTCCCCTGTAACAAATCACGTCAAGCAAGTGACGGCAGTTTTAGCTCTTTGTTCTATAACCCCCTTCTCTTCAGGGGTGTGTGCGGTGGGGAGGGAGGCCGCTGTGTAACTCAAAATGGCCTCAAATGCACAATCTTCCTGCTCAGTCTCCTGAGTTCTGGGTTACGTGTGCCTCCTCATCTGGCCTTAACGTTCATCTTCTTGAGGAGGTCATTGAATAAATCACTAGGAGTTGTTTTGTTGGTGGTATTTCTTGCTTGTTTTCATTGTTGTTGTTGTTTGTTTTGAGGAAAATCTTTTTTTTCCTGTTGCTTATGACTTCCGTTATCATATCTAGAAAACCAATTCCTATTTCATGATTACCTGGTATGTTGGCAGAAGCAGAAGGGTCAGGAGTTCAAAACCATCCTCAGCTATAAGGAATTCCAAGAGCCTCAGATATACAAGATGCAGTCTCTGGCCCGCTGTCCAAATAAATGCCTGTGGTCTTAGAAGGGTTTTATTGACTTAGCTTCCACATCAAATTCTACAATATTGCGAATATATGAAATTACTTGAGACAGGGATCCCACCCCATTCTATACATGTTAACACTGTTAAAAGACTGCTAGTTTTGACTATGTACCATGGCAGAAATCAAAAGTTGTGTGTGTGTCTGTGTCTATGTGTACATGTGTATATGTGTGTATGTCTGTATGTACATGTGTGTATGTGTGTATGTGTGCGTGTGTATATGTGTGTTTGTGTGTGTATGTGTGTATTTGTGTTTCTGGAATATCTGTTCTATTCTGTGATCATGCTTTTCTGCTGTTCTTTCAGTACTTACTGGAAAACAAGGCCACTTCCATCAATCTGTATGTCTGTCTTTATGATGGGATCACAATGTGTTGGTTGTTATAAGACCTAAGATCTAAAAGTATCAAATTCTGCAATGGTGCTGCCTTGCATATCAGTTTGACCATTGCATATCCTTTGCATTCCCATATACAGTTTAATATTTTATTTATTAGTATTATTACTATTACAGTCATTGTTATTATTGGTACTACTACTACTACTATGACGACGGCAACAATGACGGCGATGTTCACACACATGTGGAGGTCAGAAGGCACCGAATCGCTAGAGCTGAAGTTACAGAAGGTTGTGAACTGTCTAATGACATGGGTCCTGGGAACTAAGCGCTGAACTCCAGTCCTGTGACACAGTAGCAAGTGCTCTTAACCACCAAGCTGTCTCTCTGCCTCCCACTCCTACTTTTGAATTATCTTGATCAAAGGTCTTTTACATTGAGTGTTTGAACTGTGTCACCCACTGTTTTCAGTGCTCCTTTGCTCTCCTGAAAAGCCAGATGTTAACCTCATTAATTCCTTGTGTATGAGAAGTTACCATCTCTTGTTTCCATTAAGATTCTTTAGTTGTTTTTGGTTTCCATCAATTTGGTGGGGCTGTGTGGATTTCTTTGAATGTACCCTACCCAGAGTTTGAGTTTCTTAGATGTGAAGATTTATGTAGCACTGTCAAATTCAGGAATTCTTTCCTATCAAATTCAATGACTTCTTTCCTAGTGCCAAGAGGTTTTGGATTTTCTTGCTATGATTTCCTCCGCTGTAGTGTCAGCTTCAAATTCTATCTACTCTGCCTGATGCTCGAGTTGGATATAGAGCATAGACTTTATCCCACCCTCTGCTTTGAGCTGCTCACTGAGCCATAAATAACGTGTTTCCTTGTGTTTCACCTCTCACCATGCTAAACTGTTGATCAGTTCCCCTCCCCATCTCTGTGACAGGATATCTGCAGAAACTGCTTTAGAGAGGAAGAATTTGTTTTGGCTAACAGTTCTAGTCCCTCATGGCAGGGAAGGTGTTTTGTTATATCTCTCTGTTGCTGTGATACAGCACTGACCAAATGCAATTTGAGGGAAAATGGAGCATTGCTGTGAGAATTTTGGATTAAAAAACATAACTATTATAAGAATATGTTTTCATTCTAATCCCAGGTGTGGACTATGGGACTGTTTCTGATTGTTCCCAGCAGCATAGTATGATTTACCTCATGTTCTAGCAGGGGTGTGGTTTTGCCAACTGCAGATAGTTTCTGCTTTTATTTGACATATGGAATTCTGGGAACTCTTCAGAGGTTATATAAATGCTAGGGTCCAAAGAGTTGGGGAGCTCTTGATCGTGGTTTGTTAAGTGGTCATGTACAAAGAGGAAACAAGAAGAAATTAGATATCCTGACAACCAAGATCAAACATTCCCCAAGGAACTTGATGCCCCAATCAGCAGGAAGTAGTCTAATGATAATGTCATCTTTTCCCCCTATCCTTTTTTCTCTTTTAACCAGTGTTAGGGGGTTGAAGGGTGGAATGAGGATGAAGAAGGGTGACAGAAAGAAGAACCCACAAAGTAGCCAAAAGTCTGGCTACAAGGTTTATTTCAGCCTATACTGTTAAGTTGCAATCCCTCATTGAGGTAAGTCAAGGCAAAAATTCGAGTCAGGAACTTGGGGCAGAAACCATGGGGGACCACTCTCATGCTTTCTTACGCATTCCAGAATGATCTGCCTCTAGATGGTGATGCCCATTTACATCAAGACAACCCCCCACAGACCAATCAAGAAAAGCAATTCTTTCATTTGATTTTCCCTTTTCCCAAGTGACACTAGCTAGGCTGTATCAAGTTGACAATAAACTCTAGCCAAGATCAAAGGCACAGTGGCTGGAGAGGACTGAGGCTATGTCAGGGGAAGCTTCTGGCATGGCTTACTCCAATCTCTTACCAACAAAAAGCAGAAAGTAAAGATGCCTACAATCTTCAAGTCCTATCCTACTAATCCACATCCCCTAGCTAGCCCTCTCCTACTCTTAAAGGTTCCATAGCCTCCACCAAATAGCACTACCAACTGGCAACCAAGTGTTCAGACATATGAGCCTGTGGTGTTTCACATTTAAATTGTTAACAACACCTGTTGCTGAGCACATACCACTAAGCCTACAGAGGGGACTTAAAACAATATTCTTTGCCTGGTCTGACCTCAATAATCTAGATTGCCTCTGCTCCTAGCTTTATGAGATCATTCCTTTCTGGAAGTGAAGCTCTGCTTTGTATCTGTCAGGAGTATCTGTGTAGGGGAGCTACTGTCCCTTTCTCTAGTGTCTCTTTCTCTAGTGTTTATATAGGATCTTAGCTCCAGGGCTCTTTTGTGTTCCTCTTGCAGAGGTTTCCCTGTAATTCTGCTCTGAAGTACTCAAGGAAAGTTATGATTTTGTAATTTACCTAGAATCCTAAAGAGAATCTTATGTATCCTCTTTCCAGCCTTCCCACTCCTGGTGAGAGGAGAATCATCTTCTACACATATTGTGAAGTTCACATAACAGACATAGAGTGAAGTCATGTAGCAGATTCCACAGTTCCTGAAACAACTAAAATCATTTCATGTTTACACAAAGGCATCATGCGGTAGCTCTAGGGCTGCAGACTCATTTGTAATAGCAAGTAAGCTAACGAATGTGAATGCAATTAAAATGTCAACAGGGAAGTCTGTAAATGGTTACATGACAGAACACAAGGCATGACAAGAGGTTGATCAACACAATGAACACATTGCTACTGCTGCAAGCATGCTAATGAATGGTCATGGTGTCTGTTCACAGCAGTAAAACCCTAAGATAAGTGACTGAAGATAACCTCACTCTTAGCATATACTAGGCTCATGAAAGAATTCTAAGGGCTAGAGGTAGCTCAGGGGTAGAATGTTTGCCTAGCATGGACAAGAAACTGGATTTGGTCCTCATCACTGAAGTGGGATTGAGAGTTCTGCATTGGGGGAGGGGGTGCATCTGTTACAGGATTAAGCTGAACTTTACTAAAATAACACCTCTAATATGTATAGGAGCCAAGACGATAGCAGTGGTTGGGAACAAACAGAAGGCTAGATCTTTCCTCTTAGAAATATATACAGTAATAAATCTTTATTGTGAAGAAGTTACCGATTTTGTTCTGGCCATCTTAGCTTATAGATATGATATTACACCCGTGTTAAACTCTTACTGAAGTAGACAGGGTCTGGTGTTATATAACACTATTCTCACTTCACTGGTGAAAATTGGAATGGACGATTTTGCTAAACATCACAAAGCTGCTGAACTTGGACACTGGATAAGTGTGTTTCCATGGAAGCTTTCCATAAATCCCTCCATGTACTCATTCACTTACTCAACCAATATTTAGTGAGCTCTTAGTACGGAGAACACAAAAATATATCAAGTGATCTCATGGGCAATATATCTCCTGCTGGGTCACCCCAGGTCATTTCGAAATACTGCCTGCCATGTTTTAAAATTAGAAATCCCCATAGAGACACAAATGAATGTGGATGCATCTCTAACTTTCTAAAATTAATCTTTATTTTGCTCTTTTCCTAATTTTGATTCTCATTCTACAGACAATGTAAGTTTTGATTTTTTTCTCATATTTGTTGATGTTGGGCTCCAATTCTAGTTAATGAGTCACAGAATTGTACATCCTGGGTACAATAAATTGCTTGTCTGACAGGGGCTCTGGGCTTTGTGCCATCTGTCTAAAGCAATATGATTTTAATTTGCTTAAATATTTATTTACTCTTAAAATAACTTCTAGAACAATACATAATTTAATCCATTTTAATTTGTACTTTTACTGTCTAATAAAACCAATTTGGTTGCTTCATGTTCATTTTAAATCTCCCATGACAACACATTTTTACATTACTGTCATCAGTATACACATAGTTTTTGAAATTTTGAATGTAACATAGTTTATTCCAAAACTTTTCTAAAGCATGGTGGGAAATTCAGGTGTTTTGTTTTTGGTAGCTGCACAATACAACTAGTCAAAAGCACTTTAAAAAGAAATTGTGACCTTGATATTTAGGTTCTTTTAGTCTGTATATTTTGGATACTAATCTTGTGATATACATACATACTTATATATATATATATATATATAATTTTTTTTCTCCATTCTGTAAGTTAACTCTTCCTTCACTGAAATGATGGTGTCCTTTGCTACACAGAAATTTTCTAGTTTCATGAGGTCTCATATGTAAATTGTTAGTGTTAATGTTTGTGCTTTTGCATTCTGTTCAGTAAAGCTTTTCTTGTGCCTGTGAGCTCCAGCATATACCCTGCTTTGTTCTTTATCAGTTTCAGGGTATCAGGACTTGCACTGAGGTCTTTGATCTACATGGAGTTGAGTTTTGTGTAAAGTGAGAGATATAGATCTACTTTCACTGTTCGACAAGGAGCTGCCTATCAAGTTGGACCAGTACCATTGGTTGAGGATACTGTCTTTTCCTTAATGTTTACTTTTGGCCCCTTTGTCAAAAATCATGTGTCCAGAGGTGTGTGGAAATATGTATCAGGCTTCAGTATTATTTCATTGATCAGTGTGTCTATTTATATGCTTGTACCATGCTAGTTTTATTACTATCAGAAATGATGGTATTTCTAGCAGGTCTTTTATTGTAAAAACTTATCCTTGGGTTTTGTGTCTCCATATGAAGTTTAATTAACTTTTAGCTTTTCTGTGAAGAATTGTGTTGGAATTTAGGCGGGGATGGCATTGAATGTGTAGATTGCTTTTGATAAAATGCCCATTTTTAGAATATTAATCTTACTAGTCCATGAGCATGAGAGGCCTTTTCATTTTTTCTTGACATAGTCTTCAATTTCTTTTTCTGATGTCTTGAGGTTTATAAGTCTTTAATATCTTTAGTTAGATTAACTACAACATTTTTTGATGCTATCATGAATAGTCTTGTTTCTTTTCTCTCTTAGAGTGTTTGCCATTCGTATACAGGAAGGGTACTGAATTTTGTGTGTTAGTCTTATATCCTATTAATTTTCTGAATATATCAATCAGCTGTAGAAGCGTGCTGGTGGAGTCTTTAATGATTTTTTTTATGTTTAAAATCAAATCATCTGTAAATTAGAATACTTTGAGTTCTGCCTTGCATATTTGTATCCCCTTGATTTCCTGTAAAATTAACTTTTATTCACCTGATGTAATTGTCATCTCCAAGACCTACTGCCTTAGTCTGCTAACCTAGGATAACCTGGAAGCTTCTAGCCTCACTACAACATTTTAAGCCTCTGAGAGTTACTGCTTAATATACTCACACTTTCTTGTTCTTTTTGAGCTCTGGTTGGCTGCTTTAACTCAGCTGCTTTGGCTCAAACTCCTCTCCAAGCAGACTGATTTAATCTGGCTTCTCCCTCAGCCTCTGACTTTTTTCTCTGCTTGGCCTCAAATTCACTCTTGCAATCTGTTCTAATCTTCTGTATACTTCTCATTCTCTGGCTCACTATGTCTTCACCTGTGTCTAGCTTGTTCTCTTTTCAATTTGTCTCTGTAAACCTCGCCTGGTGAAACTGCCTCTCTTTGCTTTCTCTAAGCTCTTCTCTTTTTCCTGTAGTGCTCTCTTTAGTAGCCTCTTTTTTCTGTCCTGACAATTGGGCATATCCTATCTCTATCAAATCTTCCTCTGATTCATCACTTTGTCTGCTACTCAATTAGACATCACTTTCAAACATGGGCTCTTCCTTCTACAAACTAACTTTATTGTCCTTGTTTGGGATTAAAGGTGTGCACTAAATGCTGAGTCACACCGCAACTAGAAACAGGTTTTTTTCAGTAACTAGCACAATCTTGGTGATCAAATAGCCTGCAACAATTTGCTTCACTTGTCTTGTTGCTCTAGCTAAGACTTCAAGCACTATATTGAAGTATGGAGAGAGTCAACATTCTGTCTGGTTCCTGGGTTTTGTAGAAATGCAGTTTCTGTCTCTTTAAGTGATGTTGGCTTCATGTATATTATACATGTTATATTGAGATATGATCTTTGTATCCTTATGCTCTCCAGGACTTTTTATCACAAAGGGATATTGAATTTTGTAAAAAGGCCTTTTCTGCATCTAATGAGATGATCATGTGGTTTCTGTTCCTGCATCCATTTATTGACAGATTACAAAATGATGCCTAGTAACTTATATCTATACCCATAAATCATCACATCGTTGAGCCCTCATACAACAATTTTCTTGCAGTAAATGCAAGTTAACACAGAGACTCATAGCAGGTCAATGTCCAGAGAACAAGAGGCTTCAGTGTCTGGAGCTAAATGGTATGTCTGTCACACTCCAACCCCCATGGCTTGGGGATCTACTCAGAAGAATGGACAGAAATATTATAAGAGCCAGACATGGTAGATGACTTCAAGCAAACTGTTTTCCAAGCATAATAAGGAAAACCCACATATGAACTCACTGCACTATGACAACACACAGAAGACCTGTACAAACTCAAGTAAGACAAAAATCTAAGTTTGGAGAAGAGTGGATAGACATATAGTCTTACCCCATAGCTGAGAAGTTATTGGCATTTGATTGCTGCTAAGAGAGGACAGGTTAGTTTTCTTCAGTGATGTGCTACCTGGTATAATTGCCACACTCCAGGGCATACCTCACGTCTGGGAGTAGTCAGCCAACACAAACTATATTTTATGTGTTTTGGGGGCAGGGGAAAAATTGGGTGCATAGGGAGACAGAGAAGGATCTGGGAAAAGTAGAGATGAGAGTGTATATGAATGTGATCAGAACACATTGTATAAAAAAATTTAAAGCATTAATAGAAATATAACCTTTAAAAGAAGAGATTATTTTCTATTGAGAAATATCAGTTTAGATCCCTAGCCCAACTGGCTCATTAGTTCCCTTAATCTGTATATATTCTGTATATTAACCATCTCTCGGATATATAGCTATGGGTTTATTCTTCATTCAGATTTTCTGAGAACCTACCTCAGTTTGGTCAGGGGTCCTGAGGAAGGGGTGTTTGGTAGTGGTGGAAGAAACAACTCTAAGTCAATGATGGGATGCAAGCTGACAGCTCTGTAGCCTATTCAAGGTTTTCCAAAGTCAGAAAACCTGCTAGAAATTTTTTTTTAAAAAAAGAGCTGTGTTTGTTCTCCAAGCAGTTCTCTCTAGGTAGCTCAGTTCTTGTAGCTCAAAGCCTAGTTTTTTATTTATCTAACAATTCAGTCACTTACCCCAAGTTCCTGTTTGATTATCCCACGAATCAGTATTTTATGATCTTAGTTCCTTGATTCTTAGAAAAAGACCAGCAAGTACATGTTTTAACATAGCAAGTCCTAGAATCTGTCCAGTCTTTGTAAACACAAACAATAAACTTAGCTGGGTGGGATTCCACCTGATATCACCACTCCTTTACTTCCTGGTGCCTCTTTATTACTTGAAACATGAGCCTTGGGTTTTTTTTTTCCTATTCCTTTTCCTTTATCAACTCATTAGAGCAGTTGCCTCTGTTCTTTTGGGTCCATGAAGTCCCTTGTGCAATTCATATTGCATCCTTATATTTTTCTTAGTTAAAAAATCCTGTTTATATATTCTTGAACTAATGTTTTCAGAGTTCTTTCCCACAGCCTTAAAGTCATAGCATTACTATTTTGCTAAGGAGCATTAGATATACCCTCACCTTCTGGAATTGTGCTGTTTCTGAGTATTAGCTGTCATTAACCTTGACAGAGAGAGCATTCCCCAATAACCTTGGCAAGAAGAACATTCCCTGAAAGAAGAACAGGAAGTAAAATATATACATTATTATACAAATAAACCTCATACCAAGGAGACCCATGCCTTGGAGCCCTGCTCCAGGGTGGGGACAGTATCATGCTGTCCCTTCTGTGGCCATGTCAGATCTGGCACAGATGATTGTCTCCTTGGCTGTATAGCAGCCTTTTAGTTTGATGAGACCCTGCTTGTCATTTGTGACCTTACAATTCCAGCACAGAGTCCTGTTGAGAAAGTTTTTCCTTTCCTTGTATGTTGTAGGGTATTGTCTACACTTACTTCTATCAGTTTTAAATTGAAATCTTTGATCTATATGGATCTAGTTTTTGTCCAGGATGATAGGTATGGGTGCCCCCCCCCAATCCTGTATGTGTGTGTGTGTGTGTGTGTGTTGTGTGTTGAGGTTAAATTAGACCCATATTGATAGTGGTACAAAAATATATTGCAGAATGAGTACCATATTGCTTTGGGTTTTTTTTTTGTTTGGTTTGGTTTTTGTTTATTTGTTTGTTTTATCAAGATAGCTCTCTAATATATTGAGTAATTTGGAATAACAATTCCCTCTGTATTTTTTCCACTCAGGATTGCATTGGATATCTGTCTTAGTTGGGGTTTCTATTCCGACACAAACATCATGACCAAGAAGCAAGTTGGGGAGGAAAGGGTTTATTCAGCTTACATTTCCACATTGCTGTTCATCACTAAAGGAAGTCAGGACTGGAACTCAAGCAGGTCAGGAAGCAGGAGCTGATACAGAGGCCATGGAGGGATGTTTCTTACTGGCTTGCTCAGCTCAGCTTGCTTTCTTACAGAACCCAAAACTATCAGCCCAGAGAAGGTACCACCTACAAGGGGCCCTCTCCCCTTGATCACTAATTGAGAAAATGCCCCACAGCTGGATCTCATGGAGGCCCTTCCCCAACTGAAGCCCCTTTCTCTGTGATAACTCCAGCCTGTGTCTAGTTTACACACAAAACCAGCCAGTACAATATCTAAGATATTTTCTGGTTCTATATGAAATTTAGATTTTTTTTAAAATTCTGTGAAGAATGTTGTGAGTATTTTTACTCCTATTGTATTGAATTTGTAAATTGTTTTGGACAGGATGGTCATTTTGGCACAATATTAATTCTATTGATTCACAAACATGAGATGTTTTTCTAGTACCCTTTTCAGTCTCTTCAGAGGTTTGAGGTTTTCACTGTAGATCTCCTAGCTCCAATCTTCAAATATATGTGTGTCTACCATCCCTCATCTTTACAGCAGATAGAACCATGGAAAACCTCCAGTGAACACGTTATGGAAATTGGTGGATAGTTGAAAGTCTAGTCCTATCTTTATCAGAGTTCCTGCATCTTAAGCTCAGGGAACACCATAGGGAGCAAAAAGATTCTGAGAGCCAGAGTGCTGGAGAGTCTACTGTTAAACTCTCTCCCAGGGATGGCTGCGTGATTAAGTCCAGAACAACAGCAGTGTCCATAGACATGCTAACACAAAAGGGAAAAAGCTTTTAGGGGGTCTTATCCCTACACAAAAATCCATAGACAATTAAAAAATGTTGGAATATGGAGAATTAGCCTCTCTCAGGGATGAGCCCTCTTATTGACTATCCAATATAAATTATAAATATAAAATCCAGCCACGAAACTTTATACATATAAGCAGTAGGTAGTATTTATATGTTGGGGTGTGTGTGTGTGTGTCAAATCAAAGAAAAGGAGACTATTAGTTTTAGGGGAAATGGAAAGAATTAGAAATAGAGGAACCTGAGAAGGGCTGGGGAGAGGAAAGGGAAGGCAGAAAGTAATATAATTCTATTTGAATTAAAAATATACTTAAAACATTTAAGGATTAAAAAGCTAATTAACAATAAATGCATACTGAATTAACTGGGAGGGAAAAAGAAATGGTGACCACAGAGTTTAGTTCTAAAAGGATCTGTAGAGAGCATTGAAATTAAATATTATAATGTGTTCTTGTGGAAGAACTAGCTTACATCTAGCCTGGCTAAGGATCTGACTATCCCAGTTAAGGACTGAAGTCAGTAGTGGTGACACACTGGTGTAGTGGATAATAATTAATAAAGAGTACTGCCCCACCAGGCCTCTGTACCACTCCTTCCAAGTATCCGGTAAAGCATGACTCTTAAACTTGAGTAGTTAACCAAATATCTTTATGTATATAAAACTCCCAATTACATAATGCCAGTTTACAATGATAAAGTCTTATCCCAGTATTTCTAACCTCTCCAAAACACCAGAAATACATCTGAAGCCATCCGTGCCTCCCTCTCTGCTTTGCTCGTCTCATCCACTGAGCCTCCTCTCTTTCTCCTCCCCTCACTTCTCTTAGCTCCCCCTCCTCTCTCCCCTCCAATCACTGGCCTTTCACTGCCTCCCTGTTAATGGATAGGAAATATCTTGCAACACACTGGGGCCCTGCAGCATGGTGAGTACATTATAGATTAGGGTGGGAAGTAGGTGGAAGGTTATATAAACATGTGGACACCACACACACACACACACACACACACACACACACACACACACACACAAATACATGGCTACAAATTCCTGGACATGATAAGGTTCCTAAGACTTGACATAGGAGAGTCTGCAAACTGTAGTGGAGAAGGTCATTGAGCAAGCAATACCCCTTGGGTAAAGGAAGTTTGGGGTAAGTAGATGGAAAATGAGGCCAGAGAAGAGAAGAAATGACAACATACAGCAATATAAGGATATCATAGTTTGCCCGCTTTTCTAGGAACTTTCCAAAACTTCTCCCCCTCTTCTATACAGGGTCACCACATAGATACCCCAACCACTAAGATGATATTTCAGGTATATCTTCCTGATCAGAGCTAGGTAGACCCCTGACTTGCTGAGAACCAATCAGATTATTTTCTAAGGTTTAGTAGTTCAGCTAGTCAATTAGTATTTTTAGATTATAACACGTGAGCTTAGGCTCTATAGTTAGCTATCTTGTAGACTAGTTGAGAAACAAGAAAAACAGAACAAAATAAAACAAACACTCAAAAGATGGTAATATACCTATAAAAACATGGAAACAAATAGAACAGAACAGAGAAGCTTAAAAAGACATTGAGTAAGAACTGCCTAGGCATGCTTACCTTTCAAGGTCTTGGTTACTGGAACTTAGATGCTATTCTGGAGGCTCCACATTCATCTGGCACACAACAGAGTGGCTCTGCTCCATACAGTCATTCAGGGACCCAGGCCAAGGCTTTGCTCCCTGCTTCCAGAGTCACTCTGGTCATATAGAAAATGAGGAAGAGTCAGGTGAAGAAGGCACGTCTCTATTAATACCCCCATTTTAGTAGTGCTGCCTAAGGGTTAAGGAAATGGAGGCTGAGAACCCACTCGGAAGACAGCCCTCTCCTCTTTGGGAAGAGGAAGTCTGAGTTGTGGTGGCTATCTGGTTGTATCAGTCATTATGGAAACCTAGTGAAGAAAGCTGTTCAGGAAAAAGGTAGTGTTACAACCTTCCATATAAAGTGAAGCTGAGGAGTCATTGCCTCTGTATGCAGTGAGAGAGATTTTGGTGGAGATGGGGTTAAATGCTGGAGTACAACAGGCTGGAATGAAGTAAGAGGGGTTAGAACAAGAAGCACTACAGCCTTTGCAGGGCTTTTGATATAAAGGAAAACAAAAAATGAGGCAAGACTGAAATGAAGAAAGGATTCTTTTCTTTTCCTATCCAGGTGCAAGGAAATGGGGGAGTGGATGATTGGGAGGAGGGAGGCATGCAGGAAAGCCTGTGGGTAATAAAACAGTTTCGCTTTCTTTGTTCATAAAAGGTTCTCAAGCTTCTTTCTAGCTCAGTAATTATCTCAGCCTATTCCTGTGGCTATAACAATGTTCCACAGACTGTGTGGCTTATAAATAACAAAGAGTTATTTCCCTTAGTCCTGAAGGCTAGAAACTCAAGATCAGCCTCATGGTGTTCTGGTGAGCGCCCTAGCTGGGATGCACATTTCCATCTTCTTGTTGCATCTTTCCTTGGCATAAGGAACAGAGTGGGGGTCTTTGGGGTACTTCTCATAAGAATACCAATCCCATCCACCAGGGTTCTACTTGGAAGACATCCCAAAGGCATGCCTCCTAAGGGCATCATTTGGAGGGCCAGGATTTCAACTTATGAATTTGGAGAGAGAGATGCAAATATTCACTTTATTGCAATAATTATGTTGGTATGTTTTATTTTTTCTATTTTAATCTTTTTTTTCTTTTGAATACAGGGTGTTAACTGGACTTTTGGCTATTGGGTTCTTCTTCCTACTACCCTTCTCCACCCTTATTCCTTCCAATCCCCCACCCCCAACACGAGGTAGGAGAGAAAAAAGGTTAGAGAGGAAAGGGAATGTTGATCTTGATCTCATTAGACTACTTCCTGCTAATTAAGTTCCTTGGGGCAGGGTTGATATTCGCCATCAGGATATCCAAGTTGTTTTTCTCATCTCTTTGCACATGACCACTTAACAAACCAAAACGACAACAACCAGCTGGCCAATCAGCTCCTTCTACTGGGGCTCTAGCATTTATATGTCCTCTGAGGAATCCCCAGAATTCCAAACATAAACTATCTTCAGGTGGCAAAATCACACCCCTGCCAGAGCACGGGACAAATCATAGTCAGCTGATGTGGACCTTCTGAAGCAGCCCCACATCCCATGTCTGGGATTTAAAACATACTCACAAAACATTTCTATGTTCTTAAAGAAATCAAAATTCTCACTACAAAAATGTCTTATTATGTTGCCTAGGCTCCTGGAACTCTAGATTCCCCTACCCAGGCCTCCTGAGTGCTGGTATCACTGCCCTGCACCACTCTACTTAGTTTTAACTTTTAGACATATCCCTCTTCAGGGCCAGCTAGATGACTCAGTAGGTAAAGAGACCTACCACCAAGCCTAAAAATCTTACTTTGATCTCAGAGACTCACACTGTAAGGGAGAACTAACTCCCTCATGTTGTCCCCTGACTTCTACAAGTGTGCTGTTGGAAATGCACACAAGTGCACACACAGAGAGAATAAGTAAATAATAAAGATGTAACTAAAAATGTTACATTCCTTTCCATGTATAATTAATTCACATGTTAGTTTCTTCTTTTTCATCATTGTAATCTTCTTCCTCTCCCTCCTCCTCTTCTACCTCCTTTCTCCCCTCCTCCTCTCCCTCCTTTCCCTCCTCCTCTTCCTCCTCTTCCTCCTCTCCCTCTTTCTTCTTCTCTTCTTTTTTGGTATTTAGTACCAAGAATCAAGGGATATTTCAGAAGTACCCACAACCCTCAAGACTAGCATGCAGAAGCCATCATTGCCAGCCTCCCTGAATGAGTGGTGTTAAATGTATCCAGGATTTCAGATTCCAGTCATGCATCTGAGATTGCCCTCAATATACCCTTAGACAAATAGGAGGGAAGCCTGAACAATCTTCTGCTCCTAACTACTTTCACAGCTTACACTGCACCACAGATCTGGGCAATCATTTTCCCTGCTTCCACCTCTATGCAGAAGCCATTATCTTTTGTCACCTTCCCTGGTCCCTCAGCTGTCCAATATTCCAGCCATTAACAATGTGAAATTTCACCCGTGAGAGTGCTGCTTGCAGGGGATGAGGCAATTTACGGCCCATTTATTGTATTCTTTCCTTCTCCAGAAATTATTCGCTCGTTTGCTGGGGTCCTTATTGCTGAAAGTGAATTGACCATCAGCAAAAGTATATTAGCTGCTAAGTGAAGGCTATTGTAGAATATTCTCCAAGGCTATTAGCTTTTCTGGGGGAATCACTGGTGTTTACTGCTTATCATGGAATTCAGTTGTGTGGATTTCCCCTCTGGGCTTTTAGAATCCTTTAAAAGCAGCAAGAACTGTTTTTTAAAAAATCATCTTGGAAGTGTACAAGCAAGATGGAGATACAGGAGTGAGTTAGAGAAAGGCTTTATTTTATCGGCGATCAGTTTGCAGGATCTGGCTGCTCCCTCTGTGTACCCCACTCCCCGAGCTTCAGAGTTAATGCACATCAGTTCACTTCATCCTAAATGCAAACATCCGCTCTGGAACAAATGTTTAAACAGTGCCAATCAGAGCCGTTTATGCTCTTTCATCAAACCCCAAAGCAAACAGTTTCTGAAAGGTCTCTTTTATGAATGCTGTTTTAAATTTAACTTACAGGCCATGTGGTTTTTAGCTTACTCTCTGGCTTTGCCAAAGAAGAAACCGTGGCCTAGAACACAGAGGCTGGCTAGGAGCACTGGCAATAACCTCCAGGGACCCAGAAGCCAGTCTGTTCCCCAATATTTCTCCAAATGGCCTCATCTGTGATTGCATAGGCTCATAAACTTGAATGTTTAGTCACCAGGGAGTGGCACTCCTCGAGAAAGATGAGGAGGTGTGGCCTTGTGGGAGAAGGTGTGGCTTTGTTGGGGGAAATGTGTCACTGGGGGTAAGTAACACTGCAGTTTCAAAAGTCCAAGCCAAGCCCAGTGTCATTCTCTTCCTGCTGTCTAGGGATCTAGATTTACAACTCTTAACTACTTTCTCCTTGCCATGATGATAACAGACTAAACCTCTCAAACTGGGTTTCTACCCCACCTTTGGTTATTGAGTTCCTGGATGAAAGACACACTCTGCACTTATATTTTTAATAAGCCTTAGGTAGCACAATAGCTGGGCAGCTGCCTACCCTCCATGCTGTTAGAATCTGTTTGCCTATAAATAACCCTAGTTATTACTTACTATTTACTATGTTCTATCTGGACTGCTCTTAACTCCAATTGGGCAGCCCTCAGGGCCATGCTTTTATGACCTTTAACCCATGGTAGCTTCTCCTGCCTCCTGTCCTCTCCTATACCTTCTTCTCCTCTGACCCCAAGACCCCAATCCTGGGAAACCTAAATCCCACCTAGGTCTCTTCTGCCCATCTATTAGTGAGTTGGCATCTTTATTTACCAATCACAATTAACTGGGGTCAGGGTCCCTTAGCTAGTGTTTGTGTGCGGACTCTCATCTCTGGGGCAACCAGTTATGGGGGCCCAAATTAGTATTAGAAGACAAGTAGCATCGGGCAAACCCACCACAGTTTTGGGGGATTTATTTGTTTGTTTGTTTTGTTTTTTGAGATGAGGTTTATCTGTGTAGCTCTGGCTGTCCTTAAACTCGCTCTGTAGACCAGGCTGGCCTGGAACTCTGCTTGCTTCTCTTTCCTGTGCATTGGAATCAAAGATGTGCATCACCACCATCAACTAAGTGCTTTCTTTTATAAAGGTTGCTGTGGTCATGGTGTCTCTTCACAGCCATAGAACATGGACTAAGACACTATCCATGTGGGTAGGGCTGCAGGAAGGACAGAACAGGAATTTCCCCTGCTTGGAAGAAAGGGCAGTGAATGTAGAAAAAAAGGGAATAAATGGTGACCCAACCCTAACCCTGTCTTACAGAGGAGGTGGATCATGGGAGCTAATTCTCTGAGCCTCAATACAACTTTCATCCACCCCTTTCTTCATGGTAAGGTTGTACTATAGTCTAGTCCTATTTAGTTTTTGTTTTGTTTTAGACAGGGTCTTGCTCTGTAGCCCTGCCTGGTCTGATATTCACTGTGTAGCTTATACTGGACTTGAACTCATAACCATCTTCCTGCTTCAGCCTTTTGAGTACTGGTTACAAGCGCTTACCACCATGCTAAGAGCATCACTACCCCATTCTTACCTATTCTGCCATACCACTTCCCACCTACTGTCCTTCTCTAGTCCAGTACCCCAAAGCACCCCCAAGAGACTTCCTGAGATGAAGACTCTATCACTCTTCAAAAAGACATCTGTAGGGGTATGGGACTAAACTCAAATGATGCAGCAAGACTCAAGCCTGTTCAAGACCTCTGCCCACTCCTCCAGCATCTACTCTAACCTACATCAGAAATATCCAACAGACCCTCTCACACCCTAGTGTAATGCTGTCTTACTAGTGAGTTCATCTCTCTCCCACCCTTCTGGGTATATGACCCATTTTTTTCTGGAGGTCCCCAAGGGCAAGGGTGTACCTTCTGTCATTTTTATGGCCCTGGTTTTAGTATGATGCTTGGCACTTAAAAGATTCTTGATCAATGTGTGAAAATTAAGGGATCAATCTAGGCAATGGCATTTAAAAAAGAAGTGGTGATATGAATATGGGAACTGGCTCAGAGCTCTATTTCTCGAATACATGCTAAACTCTGAACTATATTCCTGACTTTGTTCCCAGAGACCGTGAAATCATGGGCACACTCATCTCTAGGCACATCCTAGCCTCAGCAGCTTGGGAAGACAACTGAACAACTGAACACACTTGTCTCACTACCCCCAACACTATCACAATTTGGAACACTCATTTCTACAATTACTAACTCAGTCCTTTTTTTTTTTTTTTTTGGTTTTTCGAGACAGGGTTTCTCCGTATAGGCTTGACTGTCCTAGAACTCACTCTGTAGACCAGGCTGGCCTCGAACTCGATATCCACCTGCCTCTGCCTCCCAAGTGCTGGGATTAAAGGCATGCGCCACCACTGCCTGGCAACTCAGTCCTTCTTTACGTGGGAAACCAGAGTCTGAGGAGCTCACTTCACATTTTTTCTCAGGCTGTGTGGCTTCTCCTTGCCTTTTCTAGCAAGAAGAATCTGTTGAGTTTTTCACTTCTCTCCCCTTGCTTCTTCACCTCTCTCTTCCACATCCTCCTCCCCTTCCTCCCTCCTCCCCTCACTCCTCTCTTACCTCCTCCTCTCCTTCTTCCTTCTTTTCCTCTTCCTCCTCTTTCTTGTTTTCTCTTTTCATTTCTTCTTCAGTTTTTTAAATACAGTTTTCTCTAATCGTCACATAAAGTTAGTGCCCTGGTTAGTTTTCTGTCAATTTGACACAAGGTAGAGTCATTTATGAAAAGAGAACTTCAATTGAAAAAAAATGCCTTTATATGATATGATGTAAGCAAGTCTGTGGCATGTTTTCTTGATAAATAATTAATGTGAGAAGGCTCAGCTCACTGTGGGTGGTGTCACCCATGGGCAGGTGGTATAAGAAAGCAGACTGAGCAAGTGATGGAGAGCAAGCCAGTAAGCAGCACCCCTCCATGGCTTCTGCTTCAGTTCCAGCCTCCAGGTTCCTGCTTGAGTTCTTACCCTCATTTCCTTCAGTGATGGACTATTACCTGGAAGTGTTAAGATAAACTTAACCCTTTCCCCAAGTTGCTTTTGGTCTTGGTGTTCTACCAAAACTGTAGGAACCTAAGACAGCTAGGATTATAGATAAATAACTTTGGGTAAACTCGTAATCTCCATATTTTCTCTTTATTAGTTGGAGTTATGCTGGAGAGATGGCTCAGTGGTTAAGAGCACTGACTGCTCTTCTGGAGGTCCTGAGTTCAATTTCCACCAATTACCATATGGTGGCTCACAACCATCTGTAATGAAATCTGATGTCCTCTTCTGGTGCATCTGAAGGCAGCTATAATTGTACTTATATACATAAATAAATAAGCCTTTAAAAAATGAATGAACGAATAAGTTGGAGTTACTAATACTTACCCCATAAGACTACTGAGATAATTAACTAAAAGGCCACAGATGGAGCATGTAAAGTCGTTGCTGCCACACCTGCTGCTGTTTATGGACACAAAGCCTTGCCAACACACAACCCACATTCAAGTGTAGACTTCTTTCACTTTAAGTCATCAACAAAGATAGCCAACATCCTTGGCTGTTTCTAAACTCAGAGGACCCACCAGATGCCAGGCATTTCTGCTGTGGTGGAGTGACAGGGTTCTATAATGTGTCCTGCTGGACTACCACATGCTCCCTCAGAATTCATATATTGAGGTTCTAACCCCCACAGACTCCTTGGATGAGCCTAGCCCAGAACATAAGGTTTATACAGAGTTGATGGAGTTCAAACAATGATGTAAAATGGCTCTAATCCAGTCCAACTGGTGTTCTTCTGGGAAGAGAGAAATGGAACACAGAAAAATATCAGGGAGACACAGAGAAGAAAGACTACATGAGGACACAATGAGATAATATTGGAAAGTCAGAAGAGAGACCTCATCAGAGACCAACCTACTGACTTCTTGATCTCAGACGGTAGTCTGTGCAATGGAAAAATAAAGAATGCATGGTATGCAAGAAGCCAGTTCTCAGTAAACTGAAAAACTACCTAAAGACAGCTGCTGGCCCTCATTTGTGATTATTTGAAAGAGTCTTGTAGACTAGACACATAGAAGACAACGTGACCCTTTTAGGACATAGTGATTCATCACAAGAAGTACTAGCAGTTTTGTTCCTGCTCTTGTTTATGGTGGTGACTCTGTTGTCATTCTCCAAGTCAGAGGAGGTCTGTCTGGTCAGCCACCTCTGCTGCCCAAGTTCAGAGGCCTTCAGGGAAAAGGCAAAGTGACTATGGTGTTCTCTGTGAGCAATAGTCTTTTAGCTGAGCATGCAATACATGCCTTAGAGTTCTGAGACAGAGGCAGGAGGGATGACTTTGAGTTCCATGTAAACTCGGGCTGCATAGCAAGATTCTGTATCAAGAGGGAAACAAAGAGGCACTTTTTGATGTAAAACTTTGTAGATAGAAACTGAAGATAATTTGTTTAAATTCAGAAGTGAGGTGTAGGAGGGACTGTTATGAGCATTTCCTGATCCTGGTTCTGATCCTACATGGCAACTCACAACTATCTGTAACTTCTGTCCCAGGGCTTCTTTTGACCTCTGTGGGTTCCTGCATACACACAGTGACATACATACACTGAAGCGCACACCTCTCTCTCTCTCTCTCTCTCTCTCTCTCTCTCTCTCTCTCTCTCTCTCTCTCTCACACACACACACACATACACACACACTCATCATACACACATATAAATCAATAAACAAATAAGTTCAAAAATCAAATTGATAAACGCTACAGTGGAGAAAGCATTCATGGCAGTAGAAGCAAGCTGGAAATTGGGACTGGAGGAAAAAGCTGAAGCTGAAAAGCTAACAAGGGTGGAGGAAATTAAAACGAATAAAAGCATATTAGGTAAATCATTGATAAGCGCTCATTCTGCCCGGCACAGATATGCTGTATATGAGGCTTATCCGTGTTGTGAAACACTACAACCTTTTTTTTTTTTTTTAATGATGTAGTCAATGTTGCCTCCTTTCCTTCCCTGTGGGTAAGGCACAGACTCTGAGTCATTTCACATCTCTGGAACGTCTGTTGTCTGGCCTCACAATGGAACCATCTTTTTAATATTGTTCCTATGGGAGATGTGTTTTTGCATTCCAAGTGGCAAGGGGCCCAAATGGGCTTAAATTACAGCATGTTTTAAAGACAGGCCTGCCAATTTTCGATTTCAAATGGGAGGCCGTGGCTTCTGCCAACACTGCTTGGCATAGAGTGTCTTTTATAAAGAATAAAAAATCAACTAGATATTATGATGGGATTGGGAATCATTCTCTGCCTTGCAAATGTGCTAAGACATGGAAGGCTGACTTAGCCCTGCATAAATCTTGATTTACGTATTCGGGAACTATTTCCATGTGTGTGTACATGATCAAGCACACGTGCTTGCTTGTTCACTCATGTGTGTTCTATGGTATCCATAACAGATCTATTTATTTATGAAACCAGAAATACAATATAATAATATAAAAATTGTGGTTGGGTGTGATGACCTTAGACTAGAATCCCAGGACTCAGAAGAGGGAGGCATGAGGCTCAAGAGCTCTAGTCCAGGCCAGTCTAGACCTGAAGATCTAATCTCCAAATGTATATATATAAATTGATGTGAATCAAACTCACATGTAACTACTTCTTATTTCTATAAAGGAGAGGGTTTTCTTTCATATAATTAAAAATGAAATCATTGCCATCGAGGAACTGCATAGATAGCTCAGTGATTATGAGCACTTACTCTTCTTGCAGAGGGATGGAGTCAGTTACTCACACCCATATCAGGTGACTCATGACTTCCTGTAACTCCAGTTCTAGACACCATCCACTGTTCTATTCTGACCTGTGCTAGCACAAGGTACACATATATACATGCAGGCCAAGCACCTATATACATAAAATAAATTTTTACTTATTTTAAGAAATTATTTTTAAAGAAATCATTCACATCAAGAAAACATCACCCATTGCTAAAAGTTTTGCAAAAAGTATTTTGAATCCTGCCTCTTTTTTTGAAACTGTCACAAACATGACCATGTGCCAAGTTTCTCTTTGGAGAGAAAGGATAAGAAAAAGCAGGCTGGGAACTGTTCTTTATTTGCATTGAACTTCATAAACTTTAATTCTTTGCCATCTGTCACCAAGTACACCTACAGGATGGACAGGATGACAGAAAAGACAGGGAGGGGCAGAGGACAGCAGCCGTATCCTTGCAAAGTCAAGGTTGCCTGTGACAAGAGTCTGCTCAGATCTTCAGATTTTTCTTTTCTTCATCAATAGCTAATACATTCACATAGTATATGCCTTAGTTTAGTTTCCTGTCGCTGTGATAAAATACCACAACAAAAAGAAACTTGTGGAGGAAAGGGTTTGTTTTAGCTTACGGGTTCTAGTCCATCTTCAAGGGAAACCAGAGCAGGAGCTCAAGGAGGGAACCTGGAGGCAGGAACTGAAACAGCCAGTGGAGGAATAATGCTCACTCCCTTCTTCCCTAAGGCTTGTTCAGCTACCTTTCTTATGCAGCACAGGCCCACCTGCCTCAGGATTATACCAAGGGCAGTGGGCTGGGCCCTCCAAATCAATTAGCAGTTAAGAAAATCCTCATAGATATGTCCAGGGGGCCAACTTGAATGAAACAATTCTTCAACTGAGATTTCCTCCTCCCAGGTATGTTGACAACTGAAGCTGTGACAGTCTGGTTTATGGTTCATTATTAAAAAAATATATAAAATGCATTTTAGTTAAGGTTTCATATCCTTACCTTTCTTCAATAACTACTTTTACTAGTTTTAGATGTATCTTCTAGGTATTTAGGCAAACATGAGCATATTCGACCCCATATATGTACATAATTTAAAGAACATCTAGTGAAAATTATTTTTATTCCAGTATATATTTTTATGTTAATAAAAGCCAGTAAGGTTTATATACCTTATTGTAACAGCAATAGTACAAATAGCCCAGCCTACCATCTCATACTAGGAGTCCAGAGGCACACGGTTTAAACTATAATGTGAAACTATATTTCTTTATGCTTCAACTGAGAGAGATAAACATCTGCATGTGGAAAGGTAAAATATAGTCATAGACATGGAAAGTTCTTCATGGTATCAGTTCCTGTATATAAAGTAAATATTGGTGATTGCTTTAATGCAGAACAGTGTACCTTCTAACTGCTCTTGGTTGATAAATGAATAGCTGTAAGTTGTAGCTCAAAAGTACTGAAGTGGATTTATGAAACAATACCTTTGTGGTCAGATATAATCTCTGTAGTGAAATCATCAGCCCAGTCTCTTTTAAGGGGACCCATACGTCACTACCAGCAATCAAAGTTTATTGATGCTCAGTAGCATGCTTCCTACACAATGCTGTGTGCCTACTGCATTGGGAGAGATGCCTAGACTTCCAAAAGGTCTAAAATGGCAACTGGTAATGAGTCAGAGAAGGCATTCACAGGGATTTGCAAAGATTTATAGAAATTTCAAGGCTGTCCTCTTCCTATGTTCCTGAATACAAGTATTTTGAAGAGCCAAATGGACTTTTACAACATCAGTTTATAGTTTACTTTAAAAAAGAATTAGAATAGTGTCTTTAAATTAATCTATGGAAAATATTTGGCTTATCCATTTTCCATTTATGTTTATTATATAAAATACACACTATTTGGTAATATTTAACATTTACTGCTCAACTGCAGAATGTTCAACTCAGTGGCAGAGCATGTACCAGGTTTGGTGAAGAGCTGGGTTCAAACCCCAGCAATCAAAAAAACAGGAAACAACATAAATTTCTGGGGGACACTCTACTAGCATCAAATTGGGTTATAGTTACTCCTCATCTTATTTGTTGTAGTGTGGGTGGGATAGCTCTGACCTGTGGGAAGAGCTGTATTCCTAAGATAACACGGTGGGTAGAGAGCAACAGCTTCATATGTCTAGGAAAATAAGAAAGAACCCAGGTTGGGCAATCAACAAACTGGGAATTAATGGTAGATGTTGGCACTGCAGGAAATGGTCAGTATAATGGAGCACAATTGAAATCTCAGCCCTGGGGACACTGAGGATGCTGGGGCAGGAAGGTGAAGAATTGGAGGCTAGTTTGGGCTACCATGTAAGACAATGTTTCAAAGACATCAACAGACAAATTTATTACAGAAACTGTTGAAAGTATTTACAAACATATTCATGCTTTTGAATGGGATGTCCAAATTTGGAGTGAGTATGAAAGTAGCCTCCATAGAAAATGTGATAGGACAAACCAGCAGGCAGATGAGAATGATGACAAGCTAACGATGGCACTGGAGAAAAGTCTTTGAATAGGTTTGATTTGCAAATGAGCATGGGAAAAGTTATATATTTAAATAAGTTTTATATCAACATAGTAGTCCTTGGTGGCCTGCCCTGATGATGAACATGCCATCTGAGTGTGAGTCACAATACTCTGGGCTCTTTCTGGAGGCCATGAGACTGGGAGACTTCCTGCAAAGGAGAAATCACTTAGAAGACTTTAAGCTTTGCAATGCAAATAAAATTAGCTGGAACTCTGTGGTCTACACTGGCAAGCAGGAGCAAGGCAGCTCTTCTAGCAGCTGGCTGCAGTCTTCAGCATGATCCTTGTGCTTCTAAGAAGGCCTACTTCTGAGGCCTGTGTATGGGCGTTCCACCACGACTCCCCAGATCAGAACACAGTACCCTGTTCTCCATCCCGACCTCAATATTACCTATATGGGGTGATTGGAAGGTCCTAAGTGCTACTGAAGGCTAAGGAAACAAGAGAAAGTGTTTTTTGTGTTGGGAGGATGCTCTTAGCACTATGGGTGAACAGCCCAACTCTGAACGATGGGCTAGCCTCTCCTTGGGTCCTGAGAATTTCTTGACTACTTTTCTACCCACATGGACTTTTCTCTACTCCTACCATGTTGTCCCCACCTCCTAATTTCTACAATTGTTTCAGACTCTTAACCAGCCAACTTCATTGTACTATCACTCCAGGTCACACTTCTGCCACAGGTTCATTCCTGGGCTATTCTTGAAGGGCACATGTGAGCTCCGAACTTTTTGCCACTCCCTTCTGCTCTTCCTCCAGTCCAGTGAGAGAAAAAATGACTATGAAACACCCCGCCTCTCCCTTGAGATTACTCAAGATGTTCTTCTTTGAATGTGTGATTTACAACCAGAGCCAATAGAGTTCTTAACTATAGTTCTCTTTCTCTACAAGTATGACAACTCATGAATAAAACATTCAAGCCAGTGACCCAAATCATGTGGTAAGCTTGTGGGAAGACAAGGCTTCAGCCCAGGTTGAAGATTCTTAATCTAGTGATTAGATCATGAGACTGGGCTCCTTTTTGTCTGAAATTGTTTGAAATAATTTTTTGGCCTATATTATCCCATATAATAGGAAAAAAACTGAGGCTATATCTCAGTTATCTAGCATGCATAGGGCCCTACTCTTAGTACTAGGGTTAGTACTTAGTATACTTAGTATAGGGTTCTACTCTTAGTACTGAGGGCAAGTATAAAAGAAAAAAAATAGAGAGGAACAGGAGGGGGGATGGAGAGAAAGAGAAAGCAATATTGCTGTCTCAAAATTCATATCAACACAGAAGCATGAGATGTAAACATACTTTAAAAAAGATCTTTGTAGATATTAACTAAAATGAGATCATACTGGGTTAGTGTTGGACTTAAATCCAATAGTTAATGTCCTTAGAGAAGTCAAAAGAAGACATTCAGGGAAGGATTTCCTATGAGTGCAGAGGCACATTTTTTTCTGTGGAAACTACATCCTCAAAACAAATGAACAAAATGCCAATAATTGTGGCACCAGCTACAGAAGATCTAAAGGAAAAGGAACATAATCTTCCTCAAAACTCCTGGAAGGAACCGACTGATGACAGTATGATTTCAGAGTCTTAGGCACATGTTCTGTGAGAAAAATCAATCGCTGTTATTTAAAGTCCTATTTGAGGTTTCTTAGGATATAATACCCTGTGCTGGTTAGTTTTTGTCAACTTGACATAAGCTAGGGTCATCTGGGAAGAGAGAACTTCCAACAGATTGGCCTGTAGACAAGTCTGTAATGCATTTTCTTAACTGATAACTGATTTGGAAGAACCCAGCCCACTGTAAGTAATGCCACCATAATCCTGGGTTGTATTAATGGGCAAGCTAATAAAAGATCAGAGAAGAAAAGTTCCCCAAACTAAAGATATACTCATATAGATAGATACCTTAAGAACACAAAACCCAAAACATACAAGACCAGAAAGGAAACTCTCCAACAATATCCTAGTTAAAACACAGAACTAAGAAAAATACTAAAAACTGAAATGGGGGGGGGTAACCACAAGTCACATAAAAAAGAAAACCTATCAGAATAACACATCAATTCTCAATGGAAACTATGAAAGCCAGAAGAGTTTGGAACAATACACTCTGGCAACCTAGATGACTGTATTCAGCAAAATTATCTGCCACGGTAAGAAAGAAAAAGTTCCCATGATCCAAAGAGTCTTTAAAAAGTTTATATACAACAAAACAAACAAACAAAACAGCGATGCTAACCAGAATCCTGAAAGCAATACTTTGACCTGAAGAGAAGAGCAATATAGACAAGAAACTATAGAAATAAAAATCAAAACAAAAATAATGAAATATGAAACATGACTAAAAAAACCAGGAACAAAATAACTATAATCAACACATGCACACACATTTCAGTAATACTTTGTATTAGTGTCCTCAATTCAAAAGACACAGGCTAGCTGAATGTATTAAGAAAAATATCCATCTTTTTGTTATGTACAAGAAATCTCTGGGCACAAACATAAATGTATGAAAGACAACTTGACAGCTATCCTACTAGAATGTATGCCCTCACTAGTCTCAAGTTTTACCTTACAGTTCTAAATATGAGTTTCCTTCTATAGAGTGAGCCTAAATCCAACGAGAAAGCAGTTGTTTGCCCCCACAACAGCTATGCCAGTATTACATCATTGGGCACATCTAGACTGGCATAGTATGTTGATGAAAATAACATGCTGTATCAATAGTTGGGTGGGACTGTGGGTAACACTTTCCAACAGCAGCCTATATAGGACCTTCTAGCACTTAGTCTGAAAATAATAAGTGATGAAATTCTTTCATCAGAAAAGGAACTATTCATTCAGTTCCACCTCTATGGTTCCATTACTGCAAATAAAGTGTGTAGTGCCTTCTGCATGTAGTTCCAACATGAAACCAACAGCAATGGCAATATTCTATATTGTGTGAGAGGGCCTCATGGGCCTCATGGACTGTATGGCCAACAGTTCAGAGCAAGGCGATGCATCTCTGACACTAGGATTTTCATCCAATAACCTCACAGTTCTGGGAATGCTGTTGTCTACCCATGCAAAAACGCATTCATGTAAACTCTTTAATCATTTTAATGTTTACAGATATATGATTTAGCGGGATTTTCCTAACTATATTGGGGTTTCATCTGCACCTTACTCAACCATAACCCCACCCAAAATTACACATCTGCTCTTGCCCTTGCACCTTGGGTCAACTGATTCCCAATTCTCACTCTGTTGTGTTCATCCTTTCAGATGATGATTTTTCTAAATCTATAACACATCCATTCGTTAGTGTTAGATAATGAAACCGTTTTACAAAGGTGGGCGGGGTCTCTGACGACCTACCCCAATGGTTCCAAGCAAGTGACAAATGGTTTTAGGATTATCAGCTAAGGGGATGCTGCAGAGGAATCAGTAGCAAGATCCAATATGGCATGAAAAGATCCTGTCACTTTCATCAATTATCTCCTTAAAAGACTAATGAGGTCTACTACCCCTTATCCATACTGCCCTCCACATCCTCCAGGGCTGCAGTGGAAGTGCCACTGTGCCTCTCTCTACTCACAAATAGTCTCCGTGGGATCAGTGTACATGACTCTGCTTGGCTGAAACCCAAGGAGGACCTATGCCTACTTCTGGAGGCTTGTTCTGTCTGGTCCCAAGCCAGCACTATTGGCCCTTGTCTTTTCATTGAGGTCGGGAGAGCAATCTCTACTCACAGTACCGCCTCTTTGCAGAGGAGAAACATATACTATATATATGTTATATATATACTCTGAGGAGGTAGTTGTTTAACTATGGGTCAAGTTTAAAATTTTCTCTAGGGTTATGTCATATCTGTCTTCTGTGAACTGCAGCTCAGGCTTAAAGACTTTTCCTAAGAACTACAGCTTGACAAAAATCCTGCCACATTTGCCTTCAAGTGACCTGGACACTTTTTTGCCTATTTTGTCCTCTCATCTTCTCTTGATGGCCTTAGTAATTTATGAATCAGATTTACATAAGGGACTAAATTCTTTAGATCTGATTAGATCCTTTCCTACCACATGAAGATGATGACCCCACCATGGAGCTCAGCAAAGCCACTAAAGTTCGATATCAGTCCCATAGTCCTTGCTGAATCAAACCCTGTGAATAGAGTTCTATCAGGACTGGTGAAGTTGGTATCAAACATCACCTCTCTCATACCCAGTTCCCTCACTAGTTACTCCTTCCTCTATTGTCTTCCAGTCCCTGGTGTTCATGGGGACCTCAGTTGTGATAACCAAGAGTCCTTAGTGACTTGAAGGAGTCTGTCCATCATGGACTGATTTCCCTTGTTATGCAGGTTATATAACCTTTGTCTCAGTGACACAATCACACACACACACACACACACACACACACATACACACACAATTAATGTATTTATTTTCTCTACTTCTACAGCATTCAGACTAATTTACCCACCCCCATACCCCACAGCCTCATGAGCCAGATTGTGGGAGACTCAATCATTGCTTATTTAATGCCTCCTCCCAAAGAAACCAATCCAAATGACGATTATTTCTTGATTTTTATAGTTTCTTGCTGTGGGACATTATTATGAGACTCTGCACGTTGAATCATGAATTTTCTTTTCATGTCTATGAAATGTCAGACTTGAGAGGTATCTTTTATCATTTTCCCCCCACATTTTCTTTCTCATTATCCAAGTCTTCCCATGGGTTTCAAGTTTTTGGATCCCAGGAGGGGCTAATTAGCATAGTTCTAGCTTATATTCTCTTTCCCTTATATCCTGCTAGCTGTTAAAAATGGCAAGCCAACATCTCCATGCTGTCCTCCCTTTTGCCCTCTGCATCTTGCTAATTTTTAAACTATTCAGAAGAAAACATCTCTGTGTCTCTCACTCAGGCAAGATCTTTCTGAATGGAGCCTGAGTTGCATGTGTTATTACCTACCTCCAAGGTCACACAACTGATACCAAAATTCTTATAATCCTGTACATGCTAATTCCAAGGGTTGCAATACCAGTCTATCCGCCATTGTGGAGAGTGGTGCTGTACTCATGTGGTTGACCCCATTCATTAAGGAACTATGCTACTCTATACCACATAGAAGAAAATGACCACCCTGAGATTACTGCCACAGACACTTGACCTTCATACAGTACAGCACCAGTTCCATGTGTTATCACCATGGAAGGAACAATGCAACAGTTTCTATGGCAAGAAAGCTGGTGATTCTGCTCCACTTGGGAAAGGGTGGCCACATCAGAATCACCCTGTGAGTGTTCCACCCTCCCTCGATTGCTTAGCTTCAGTTGTACATCTCATACTAGGGAGAATGCAAATTGTTCCTCTCAACTGCATCTTTAGTTCTGTCAGTTCCTTAGTCAGGAACCAAATGTCATGTGACTTTTCCTGGTGAGATGTGAACAATGTGTATTCACTCCAGATAGGGCATCAGTGACAGACCAAAGAAGCTATTGTACCCAAGTTTAGTTTTAAGGACCAGTGAGTTTAACTTACAGGACCATGGGCAATATAGGAGCAAAATACAACAAAAGAATAACTTCTTCCTCCTTAAATTTCCCCACTAATTGTCACGACTCCTCTGGGAGGGAGGGGCCTCGTGAATCTTTTTATGAGCTGCCCAGGTACTACCTTTTAACCCTTTCCTCTTCAGTCCCTCAAGTATCTTTATGTGGGTCCTTTAACCTTCCATGTGGGGAGGTCTGGGACTTATGAGGTTCTCATGTAAGTAATTGCAGCTACTTGGATTTGAAGACACCAATGCCATGTCATGCTCAAAGGAAAGAGTTCCACAATTAGCTATTGATAAATGGGGTAGGACTATAACACAATACAGGGTATCTTGGAAAAGGAAGGCAGTTCACAAGGAAGAGTAATTATTATCTCTGGATTTATTAAAGTTAATCCTTAAAGCCAAGAAATGGAGAAGAAATGGGAATCGATAGACCATCAATGGCAACCATCTCTGAGGCATTGGAGACAAGGTATCAGCACTATACCACATTAGGAAGGTGAAACATGGACTGAGGATGTGGCTCAGTGGTATAGCATGTGCTTTGCATATGTGAGGGGTGGACTCAATGAAAGTTAACCAAATAAAACTAATGTGGACAAATCTTTGTTGGTGTTGTCTGCAGCTGCTAACTCATCTATTTTCTTTCTTCCTATATCACCCTCTCATGCCCTTGTATTTAAATTTAGAGCAACTGATTTTTTTCTTTTATCACATGTCATTGCACTGATTCATGACAAATATTAAGATAAGCTTAAAAATATGTCAATAAAATTTTTTGAAAACATCTGTTTTGTGTTAGGTCCTTTGGAAAATATCAATATAAATTAAACAAATTCCATCATCCCAATAGAGTCAGCATATTTATTTAAAATGCTGTGGTAGTTTGAATGAAAATATCCCCCATAGTCTTAGGCATTTAAACACTTAGTCCTCAGTTGGTAGCGCTGTTTGGAAAAGTTTAGGAGGTCCAGCATTACTGGAAGAAGTATATAACTCTGTGATGGCTTTGTAGGCCAAAGCCTTGAACCACTTCCAGTTCACTCTCTCTGCTTCCTGTCTGTAGTGAAGGAAAGTCACTGTCTGCAGGCATACTGCTCACTGCCTTGTCTACCTCCCAAGGTGATGGACCTTGAACCATAAGGCAAAATAAACTCTTTCTTTTTTTTAAGTTGTCTTGGTCATGGTATTGTATCACAGAAGCAGAGAAATAGCTAAGACAAGTACATAAGACAAACCATAACCCAGCTCAAACATCACAATAAATGAATTTTGGAACATATTCTGTAAACAGTGAACTGGGTTTCCAGTTCTTCCTTTAGAAATTTGCCATAGTAGATGTCACTTTGGATAAGTTTGTAAATGTATAAGATAACCATACATTAGTTAACTGTAGACTGAAGTCCAGATGTGAAGGGACTGATTGAATGGCAAGAATATTTAATTTTATTATTATTGTGTGGTATGTGAATACGGGATGTGTATGTGAATGCACACATCCCATGGCTCATGCGTAGAAATGACAGCTTTTGGAAGTCATTTCTCTCCATCCACTATGTTGGTCCCTAGGGATTGAATTCAGGTAGTCAGGCTTACATTGCAAATGCTTTTACCAACAAGCCATCTCATGGCCTCTGGTATGAACATTTGAAAGGCTTTGTACATATAAATTGCCAAATTGCTTTCCAATAAGCAGTGCCAGTCCAGTCTCCCACAGTGTTGACAGGTCCTGTCCTCTGGATTCTTGCTCCTATTGGAGATGAGAATCTTTAATAAATAAAAAAAAATTCCTTGTTCTTTCAATTTGGGCTGAATTACCTTTTCTTTGGCTGATTTTGGCATGTTGTAGTGTTGGGAATGGAAGTGAGAGACTCATGGACACAGGAAAGTCATCTGATACTGGCCGCCACTCACTCCCATTGGCACCTGCATGTCCTCCTGGGCAGCAGATTTGCGGGAGTGCAGGAGGTGGAAAGCTGGACTAGATGCTGCACTAATGCAGCTTTCCTGAGTCAGCACTCATACTGGGGTGATTCTGTTCGATGTAGGAGCCTGTGTACCATCCATGTCTCTCTGCCACTAATGCACATCCTAGCCCCATTTTGATGACAAATAGAGTATTTAGACAAGTGGATAAATAGATAAACATATACCAGGGTAGATAAATGCTAAGCTTAAAGGACGTATGAACTCAGTCAGACTCTATAGCATGGAACAGAAAAGCCCAAAGGAAATGTTTAATGGGGCTATAGGCAACACAGCATTGCTAGAATAAAAGTGTGCAAGGAACATTGAATGAGAAAAGTAGCCTATATGTACTGCTTGTGTTTCAAAAGAAAGGGACCACGTTTATTGGGATCCTTGTAGTGTGAGTGGACTCTAAATAAGATAACAAATGCAAGAAACATATATAGGCCTTTAGAAGGTTACATTGTTTCAGGGCTAATGAGATGGCCCAGTAAGCAAAGGCACTTGCCACCAAGTCTAATGGTCTGGATTTGATCCCTGACACCCACGTGGTAGAAGGAAAGAACAAATTTTTGCAAGCCATTCTCTGACTTCCATGTGTGTGCCATAGCATATGTGCCCGCCCCCATAAGTACAAATAAAACTGTACTTTTAAATGATCAAGTCATTTAAAATACTCACCATAATCCATTGGATGCATTGTCTACTATGAAAAGTATATCAAAAGACAAAGTCAGAAAGTGATAGTTATATACATGGCCGATAATTCTCCACCACCCAAGGCATGAATCACAGGGTCTTCATGTGCTCTACCAGGACTCATCATGGGACATTGACCAAAGCAATCAGAATGATGAAGCCAGTCAGTCTAGTGCTACTTCCTTACCACATTTAAATGCCTTTAGGGTAAATCTGGAAAATCATAGAATTGTACATAGCTAACATATCAAACATACCATAGTCACATAGTCAGCAACAGAACACAGGAATTCAATGGTGGGACAGATATGCCCATTGAAACAAATCAGAATTATGTTTATCCACTAAGGGTACACTTAATACTTAAGTGTAGACATTCTGAGGTAATTTTTATATTACAAAATATTATTAGAGCCAGCATGGTGGCCAATGTTTGTGACGCTAGCGTTTGAGACGCTGAGGAGAAAGCCTATAGAGCTCAGCTGCTAGCCTGGGTTACACAGTGAGATGTTATCTCCATAAAAGAAGAGGAAGGGGCAGGGGAGGTTTTTGCTCAAGTGCAGTACTGTTTTTTATAAAATGTTTTATTTTTAAATATACATTCAGAAGAAGTTGTAATAAACAAATGCATACAAAGAGATCCACTTTCCACTACCCAGCCTTCATTGTTAAGTCCTCTTATGGCTACAGAGATGGCTCAGTGGTTAAGAGTGCACACTGCTCTTGAAGTGGACCAGAGTTCAGTTCCCAGGACACACATCAAATGGCTCACAAACACCTGTAACTTCAGTTCCAGGGGATCTGACGCCTTCTTTTCACACATGAACACAAACATAGACACATATCTTTTAAAATTAAAAGTTTTTAGAAGTTAATGTTTTCAAGAATCATGAGACAATGCCAAACCCAGACTACTGAGACTCACGTGCTCCACGGAGCTTACTCAGACTCGGCCCATCTTATAACACTTGTCGTGCGTGTGGTTCTGTGTAATCTGATTTACAGCTGCTCCCAGCACCACAAAGCTGCCTCCTACTGCCTGCGATGAGCGCCATCCACAACTCCTGGCCATCGCTGACTTGTTCACAGCATCTATAGTCTTGTTATTTCAAAAAGTTACACACAGTAACTATACCTCTCTCGTTGAGATGATAAGGCATCCTACAAAAGCAACTTAAGGAAGAGAAGGTTTAGTTTGTCTCACAGTAAAAGGGTACCTTCCGTCATGGTGGGGGATTCATAAGTGAAGGAGCTTGAGGTCACATTGGATCCATAGGCAGAAGAGCAGAGTGAGAGCTCAGATCACTGTCCCTTTTTTATTCATGGGACTCTAACCTGTGGACTGGTGCTACCTGTGGTTAGGGTGGATCCCCCATCTCGATTGTTCCAATTTAGAAATTCCCTCCTAGACATGCCCAGAGGCTTGTGTCCTAGGTGATTCTAGATCTTTAGATTAACAATCACTCTCAACCATCACATGACATAAATGGAATGCACGCTAGCTAACCCCAGGGAAGAGCTTTTGCTACTTACACTAGTTACCTTGATGGATCCCAGTCGTGTGCATTGACGCTCCATCTGGTTCACTGCTGAGCAGTGTTCTGTAGTGTGCCTGGTTACAGTTTAACTGCTTTCCCACTTACTGAAGAGCTGTTTGCTGTCACTGGTTCAACACAAAGCTGCCATGAGCCTTGAATATAAATATACGTAGCAGAGCTCTGTCTTCTGGGCATGGCATGACCATCAGCACCTTGAATCAGAGCAATCGTGATCACCCTCACGGGACCAGGACTATTAATATTTCCTCATAGAAGGATGAGTGACGTGAAGGTCATCACTCTTGCCTGAGATCCGGCCTCCACCTCCTACCAACCCGACAGGTTCCGGCAGTCTGGGGTATGTGCTGGAGTCTACAGGAGGCAGAAGGCTGGCTGGAGGTGGAACTGTGGTGATGTAGCTTCCATGAGTCAGTACCACGCTGGGTGGGGCGTTCAGTGATGGCAGATGACTGAGAATCATCTGTGCAGCTCATTGGTTACCAAGCTGGACTTGGATGGAAGCCTTTCTCTGGTCTTTCAGTGCCTACCAAGGGTTAATAGATGTTTCTTTACATCTCCCACACAACAACACATAGGTCTAGATTTGCCAGAAAAAAAAAGTGTTTTATTTCTTGGGAGTGAATGTCTGAGAGCAGTTACTGATTTATTCTGTTAAGTGCATGTTTCGCTTTTCGAAAAGCCGACAAACGCCTTTCTTGAGTGGCTGCCTTATTTTACCCTGCGGGGTAGGAAAGGTAAGAGTTTCCTCGCTGCCATCTGTAATTCTTCACTGGGATGAATCCCTAGAAAAAAGATGCCTTGATAAAAGGAAAACAGTTCAAACTTATTCATTTACACGCTTCGTTCGAGATACTCAAGCATATGAGTAAACATCAAAGAGATGGTTCTGAGTTCATATTTAGAGATGTTATCTAGGGACCGGGGAGACGCCTCACTTGGTAAGCACTCTTGCTGCTCTCAAAGAGGGCCAGAGCTCAGCTTCCAGAAACCACATTGGAGGGCTCATAAGCATCCGTAACCCCAGCTCCTGAGGATTGAGCACTGTCTTCTGCCCTATGACTTTTGCTTGAGACAGGGTTTCACTGTTTAGTCCTTAGCATCCTGGTTTCAAACTCTCATTGATTTACAGACACCTTCCCGGGTGTCTCTTACAAACAGAGCTTTGTAAATTGTTTGTAAAAGACTAATTTCTGCTCTGCCTTTTGGACTTCTTCGTTGTCTATAGTTTCTCAGAATTTCAGATAATTATCTAAATAATCTGTATGCCAAAGAGGCATATTTGGAGCGTCACATTCTGAGCTCCTATGGTGAGGTTTGAGTTGGTATGTTCTGGTGTCTCATGCCAGCAAGAGAGGAAAATGCCGCTTCACCACATCCTCCCAGTATTTTGTTCATTCGTCGTCTTTTTATCTTAGTCATTTTGAGAGATGGTTGTTTTACTTTGCATCTTCGCGATGGCTTATGATGATGAATGTCTTTTTGTATGTTTTTTTAATTAGATATATTCTTTATTTACATTTCAAATGATTTCCCCTTTCCTGGATCCCCCTCTCCCCAAAAGTCTGATAAGCCCTCTTCCCTCCCCCTGTTCCCCAATTAACCCATTCCCGCTTCCCTGTCCTGGTATTCCCCTACACTGCTGCATTGAGCCTTTCCAGGACCAGGGGCCTCTCCGTCCTTCTTCTTGGGCATCATTTGATATGTGAATTTTTTCTTGGGTATTCCAAGCTTCTGGGCTAATATCTGCTTATCAGTGAGTGCACACCATGTGTGTTGTTTTGTGAATGGGTCACCTCACTCAGGATGACATTCTCCAGTTCCACTCACTTGCCTAACAATTTCATGAATTCATTGTTTTTAATAGCTGAGTAGTATTCCATAGTGTAAATATACCACATTTTCTGTATCCATTCCTCTGTTGAGGAACATCTGGGTTCTATCCAGCTTCAGGCTATTATAAATAAGGCTGCTAAGAACATAGTGGAGCATGTGTCCTTATTGCATGCTGGAGAATACTCTGGGTATATGCCCAGGAGTAGTATAGCTGGGTCCTCCGGTAGTATTATTCTGAGTTTTCTGAGGAACAGCCAGACTGATTTCCAGAGTGGTTATACCAGCTTGCAATCCCACCAGCAGTGGAGGAGTGTTCCTCTTTCTCCACATCTTTGCCAGCACCTGCTGTCTCCTGAGTTTTTGATCTTAGCCATTCTAACTGGTGTGAGGTGGAATCTCAGGGTTGTTTTGATTTGCATTTGATTTGATTTCCCTGATGACTAAGGATGTTGAACATTTCTTTATGTGCTTCTCAGCCATTCGATATTCTTCAGGTGAAAATTCTTTGTTTAGCTCTGGACCCCATTTTTAATAGGGTTATTTGGCTCTCTGGAGTCTACCTTCTTGAGTTCTTTGTATATCTTGGATATTAGCCCTCTGTCGGATGTACGGTTCATAAAGATCTATTCCCAATTTGTTGGTTGCCATTTTGTCCTTTTGACAGTGTCCTTTGCCTTGCAGAAACTTTGTAATTTTATGAGATCTCATTTGCCGATTCTTGATCTTAGAGCGTAAGCTATTGGTGTTCAGTTCAGGAAATTTTCCCCTTGCCCATGTGCTCAAGGCTCTTCCCCAGTTTTTTCAACATCTAATGAAATGACCATGTGTTTTTTTTCTTTGAGTTTGTTTATGTAGTGGATTATATTGATGGTTTTCCATATATTGAACCATCCCTGCAACCCTGGGATGAAGCCTACTTGATCATGGAGAATGATCGTTTTGATGTGTTCTTGGATTCGGTTGGCAAGAATTTTATTGAGTATTTTTGCATTGATATTCATAAGGGAAATTGGTCTGAAGTTCTCTTTCTTTGTTGGATCTTTGTGTGGTTTTGGTATCAGTGAAATTGTGGCTTCATAGAATGAGTTGGGTAGTGTTCCTTCTGTTTCTATTTTGTGGAATAGTTTGAAGAGTATTGGTGTTAGGTCTTTGATAGAATTCTGCACTAAAACCATCTGGTCCTGTGCTTTTTTTGGTTGGGAGACTGTCAATGACCACTTCTATTTCTTTAGGGGTTATGGGACCACTTAGATGGTCTATCTGATCCTGATTAAACTTTGGTATTTGGTATCTGTCTAGGAAATTGTCTATTTCCTTCAGATTTTCCAGTTGTGTTGAGTATAGGCTTTTGTAGTAGGATCTGATGATTTTTTGAATTTCCTCAGTTTCTGTTGTTATTTCACCCTTTTCATTTCTGATTTTGTTAATTTGGATACTGTCTCTGTGCCCTCTGATTAGTCTGGCTAAAGATTTATCTATCTTGTTGATTTTCTCAAAGAACCAGCTCCTGGTTTTGTTGATTCTTTGAATAGTTCTTTTTGTTTCTACTTGGTTGATTTCAGCCCTGAGTTTGATGATTTCCTGCCTTCTACTCCTCTTGGGTGTATTAGCTTCTTTCTGTTCTAAAGCATTCAGGTGTGCTGTTAAGCTGCTAGTGTATGCTCTCTCCAGCTTCTTTTTGGAGGCACTCAGAGCTATGAGTTTTCCTCTTAGCACTGCTTTCATTGTTCCCAAAAAATTGGGTATGTTGTGCCTTCATTTTCATTAAATTCTAAAAAGGTTTTGATTTCTTTCCTTATTTCTTCCTTGACCAAGGTGTCATTGAGTAGAGCATTGTTCAGTCTCCATGTGTATGTGGGCTTTCTGTTGTTTTGTTGCTATTGAAGACCACCCTTACTCCATAGTGATCAGATAGGAGGCTTGGAATTAGTTTGATTTTCTTATATCTGTTGAGGTCTGTTTTGTGACCAATTATATGGTCAATTTTGGAGGAGGTACCATGAGGTGCTGAGAAGAAGGTATATTATTTTGATTTAGGATGAAATGTTCTATAGATATCTATTAAATCTGTTTGGTCCAAAACTTCTGTTAGTTTTACTGTGTCTCTGTTTAGTTTGTGTTTCCCTGATCTGTCCATTAAGAAGAGTGGGGTGTTGAAGTCACCCACAATTATTGTGTGGGGTACAATGTGTGCTTTAAGCTTTAGTAAGGTTTCTTTTACAAATGAGGGTGCCCTTGTATTTGGAGCATAGATGTTCAGAATTGAGAGTTCTTCCTGGTAGATTTTTCCTTTGATGTGTATTGTGTCCTTTCATGTCTTTTTTGATGACTTTTGGTTGAAAGTCTATTTTATCGGATATTAGAATGGCTACTTCAGCTTGTTTCCTGGGACCATTTGCTTGGAAAAGTGTTTTCCAGCCCTTTACTCTGAGGTAGTGTTTGTCTTTGACACTGAGATGCGTTTCCTGTATGTAGCAAAATGTTGGGTCTTGTTTACGTATCCAGTATGTTAGTCTATGTCTTTTTATTGGGGAATTGAGTCCATTTATGTTAAGTGATATTAAGGAAAAGTGATTGTTGCTTCCTGCTGTTTTTGATGTAATTTTTATATTTATGTGGTTATCTTTTTTTGGGTTTGTTGGAAGAAGATTAATTTCTTGCATTTTCTAGTTGTAGTTTTTCTCCCTTTGTTGGTGTTTTCCATTCATTATCCTTTGAAGGGCTGGATTTGTGGAAAGATACTGTGTAAATTTGTTTTTGTCATGAAATACCTTGGTTTCTCCATCTATGGTAATTGAGAGATTTGTTGGATATAGCAGTCTGGGTTGGCATTTGTGTTCCCTTAGTGTCTGTATGCTATCTGCCCAGGCTCTTCTGGCTTTCATAGTCTCTGGTGAGAAGTTCAGTGTAATTCTGATAGGTCTACCTTTATATGTTACTTGACCTTTTTCCATTACTGCTTTTAAAACTCATTCCTTGTTTAGTACATTTGGTGTTTTAATCATTATGTGATGGGAGGAATTTCTTTTCTGGTCAAGTCTATTTGGAGTTCTGTAGGCTTCTTGTATGTTCCTGGGCATCTCTTTTTTTAAGTTAGGGAAGTTTTCTTCTATCATTTTGTTGAAGACATTTACTGGCGCTTTAAGTTGGAACTCTTCACTCTCTTCTATACCTATAATCCTTAGGTTTGGTCTTCTCGTTGTGTCCTGGATTTCCTGGATGTTTTGGGTTAGGAGCTTTTTGCATTTTTCATTTTCTTTGACTGTTGTATCAATGCTTTCTATGGTATCTTCTGCATCTGAGATTCTCTCTTCTGTCTCCTGTATTCTGTTATTGATGCTTGGATCCATGACTCCTGACTTCTTTCCTAGGTTTTCTATGTCCCAAGTTGTTTCCCTTTGTGAGTTCTTTTTTTTTTTATTTTTATTTTTTGCAATAAAAATGTTTTCTTTTTTTTTTATATTCTTTATTTCCATTCCAAATGATTTTCCCTTTCCTGGTTCTGCCCTTCCTGAAAGTCCATAAGCCCTCTTCCCTCCCCCTGTTCCCCAGTCAACCCCCTCCACTTCTCTGTCCTGGTATTCCTCTACACTGCTACATCCAGTCTTTCCAGCGCCAGGGGCCTCTCCTTCCTTCTTCAAGGACCTCCACATAAAACAAAACACACTGAAACTAATAGAAAAGAAACGGGGGAAGAGCCTTGAACACATGGGCACAGGGGAAAATTTCCTGAACATAACACCAATAGCTTATGCTCTAAGATCAAGAATTGACAAATGGGACCTCACAAAATTACAAAGTTTCTGTAAGGCAAAGGACACTGTCAATCGGATAAAATGGCAGCCAACAAATTGGGAAAGATCTTTACGAACTCTACATCAGACAGAGGGCTAATATCCAATATATACAAAGAAGTCAAGAAATTAGACTCCAGAGAGCCAAATAACCCTATTAAAAAGTGGGGTCCAGAGCTAAGCAAAGAATTTTCACCTGAAGAATATCGAATGGCTGAGAAGCACATAAAGAAATGTTCAACATCCTTAGTCATTAGGGAAATGCAAATCAAAAACAACCCTGAGATTTCACCTCACACCAGTTAGAATGGCTAAGATCAAAAACTCAGGAGACAGCAGATGCTGGCGAAGATGTGGAGAAAGAGGAACACTCCTCCACTGCTGGTGGGATTGCAAGCTGGTACAACCACTCTGGAAAGTAGTCTGGCAGTTCCTCAGAAAATTGGGCATGACACTCCCGGAGGACCCTGTTATACCACTCCTGGGCCTCCCCGGCATGCAATAAGGGCACATGCTCCATTATGTTCATAGCAGCCTTATTTATAATAGCCAGAAACTGGTAAGAACCCAGATGTCTCTCAATGGAGGATGGATACAGAAAATGTGGTATATTTTCACAATGGAATACTACTCACCAATTAAAAACAATGAATTCCTGAAAGTCTTAGGCAAATGCTCAGAACTGGAAAATATCATCCTTAGTGAGGTAACCCAATCACAAAAGAACACACATGTTACGCAGTCATTGTGATTTCTTTATTGTTTCTACCTCCATCTTTAGATCTTGGATGGCTTTGTTCAATTCCTTCACCTGTTTTGTTATGTTTTTCCCTTAGTTCTTCAAGGGCTTCTCCCTGTTTACTTGTGGTCTCCTGTATTTCTTTAAGGGAGTTATTTATGTCCTTCTTGAAGCCCTCCATCAGCATCATGAGCTGTAATTTTAAATCCGGTTCTTACTTTTCTGGTGTGTTGGGGTATCCAGGACTTGCTGATGTTGGAGAACTTGGTTCAGATGGAGGCATGTTGCCTTGGTTTCTGTTGTTGGTGTTCTTGCCTTTGCCCCTTGCCATCTGGTTATCTCTGGTGTTAGCTGTCTGGTTTCTGTCTCTGACTGTAGTTTCTCTGTGCTCCTGGGAGACCTGTTCTCTCTGTGTACACTGATGTGTAACTATAAGAGACCCACTCTCTTATAGTTGTATTTGGGTATGTAACTCTGTGGCCCCGATCAACTCTGGGTGCAGGTGGTAATCAGAAGACTCCTGTCCCAGGCTGTTCCTAGGCTCTTGTGTCCTCAGGGTTTCAGGCTATTTCCTCTGAGCAGCAGGTGTTGTCCTACTGTGCTACTGGGCCTCTCTGTATTCCTGAGTGGTTAGCTACCTCTGTGTGTCCCTTGGATATGGTACCCAGTGGCAGAGGATGGCCTCAAACTGGACACAGAAACCGGAAGTCTCCTGCCAGAGGATTCTGGATGGAATCCTCTGCTCTGCAATGCAGGTCTCACCTGTGCTGGCTGACTCCTCTGCGCAGCGTAGATAGCTGGCTTCCTGCACCACTTGGAGATGGCGCGCTGTGACAGAGTACAGTCCCAAACCCTCATTTTGTATTCTTGTCTATGCTTTCCACTGAGATGTCTATATCCCAATGGGTTTTGTTTTCAATTGTTGAGTTGTGAGGTATCTTAGGGTTTCATTGCTATGAAGAGACACCATGACCACAGCAACTCTTACAAAGGACAACATTTAATTTGGGTTGGCTTACAGGTTCAGAGGTTCAATCCATTATCATTATGGCAGGAAGCATGGCAGCATCCAGGCAGGCATGGTGCTAGAGGAGCTGAGAGTTCTATCTCTTGTTCTGAAGGCAACTAGGAAAAGACTAACTTCCAAGCAGCAAGGGTAAGGGTCTTAAAGCCCATGCTCACAGTGACACATTTCCTCCATTAAGGCCACACCTACTCTAAGAAGGCCACACCTCCTAATAGTAACACTCCCTGGGTCAAGTAGATTCAAACTACCACATGAGGGCTTTTTTTAAAATAAAGATTTATTTATTTATTTATTTATTTATTTATTTATTTATTTATTTATTTATTATATGTAAGTACACTGTAGCTGTCTTCAGACACCCCAGAAGAGGGCATCAGATTTCATTACGGATGGTTATGAGCCACCATGTGGTTGCTGGGATTTGAACTCAGAACCTTCAGAAGAGCACTCAGTGCTCTTAACCGCTGAGCCATCTCTCCAGCCCCCACGAGGGCTTTTTGTATATTCTAGATTCAAATTCTTTCTCAGATAACACAACTTGAGAATTTTTTCAGTACCTATGACTTCTCACTAATTTAGCTGCTCATAAAAGTAAGCATTTTTATTTAACAAGGTTCAATGCATCCATATTTCCTTCATAGGCCGTGCTTGTGATATCAAGTCTAAAACCCAGCTCATCTAGTTCTTGTTCCTGTGGATTTCTTTCCATATTTTTCTTTCAAAACTTTCAGCTTACAATGCAGTTAGGTTCAAATCCTTCAACTCCAAGTTGCAAAGCTAACCCCTGTCCAGTTGCAGAAGCATCTTCATTCCTGCTCCTGAAACATCCCTACCTAGAAACAGATAGAACAGAGAGTTTATGAAGTGGCAGATAAATACCATTTAAAATGAATTGGAGGAGCTAGGTATGATGGTGCCAGCCTTTAATTCCAATACTCAGGAGGTTGAGTTCTAGGCCAGTCTGGTCTACATAGCAAGTTCCAGGATGGCCAGGTCGACATAATGAGACCCTGACCCAAGAAAATAATTTGAGGGAGGGCAAGATGGCTCAGGGGTAAAATGTTTGTAATCAAGCCTGATAATCTGTATTCAATCCCTAGGCTTCATATAGAAGCCTTCCTAGAAGGAGAGAACTGACTCCTGCAAGTTGCCCTCTGACCTACACACACACACACACACACACACTTTGTGGCACATGAGTATGCTCTCTCTCTCTCTCTCTCTCTCTCTCACACACACACACACACACATTAATAAATGAACATAATAAAAATACAGTGCTTTGAGAGCTAGGGATATAGCTGAGTGGTAAAGAGCTTATCTGGCATGCCTAAGGTCCCTGAGTTTGGTGACCAGCACCACAGAAAAAATGTAATTTGAAAGAAATAGACACTGTTGAAAAATTATAAACACAAGGAAACCTGCGCCCTCTTTACTGGTTGCCTTAGTTTGCTTTCCCATTGCTGTGATAAAGCATTCTGATTGGAAGACAGTAGAGGGCAGGCTTGGTGGTGCATGCCTTTGGACCTAGCACTTGGGAGGCAGAGGCTGAAGGATCTCTGTGAGTTCAAGACCAGCCTGGTCTACATAGTGAGTTTCAGGACAGCCAGGATTACGTAGAGAGAACCTGTTTCAATTCCCCTTGTCCCCCAAAAGAGCAAACATCAAACAGGAAAGGACTTATTTCAGTCCCTGGGTTACAGGCTATCATAGAGGGAAGCCAGAGCAAGACCTGGGAGCAGAAACTGAAGCAAAGTAGAGACCATGGAAGAATGATGCTTACCATCTTGCCCTCTGGCTTGTTTAGCTCCTATTCCTATACAGCCTAGGCCACCAGCTGCCCTCCTATAGCAATTAACTATTAAGAAAATGTCCCACAAATATGCCCTCAGGCCAATCTAATGGAGGCAATTTATCAATTGCCGGTCCATCTTCTCAGATACACCTGGTTGACAACTGAAGCTACTCATGACACTAGTGGAAGGAGTTCTGGATTTTGAAATTTTTATCCCTTGGAAGAAGCAAGGTGATTCATAGTTAGACACCTTACAAAACAAATAAGGAAAATAATTAAAATCTCCTCTATGTTCAACCAAAATAGATGAGTTTGCAAGCCCAGATGCAAATGACAAGCACTTTTGCTAGGTCATTAATATTAATATTTATTAATAGCTCAAGCCCTGCTCACTCATAGGTTCAGCCCTGCAATAAATAGAAATATTCTACTTAAAAGCTGATGTTACTTAAAACACAAAGTGATTTAAAATACACCCAGCTAGATTATAAACTAGAATGCTAGGTCCACATGTACTTTACACATAGCAACTTAAGACTTGAGAGAAATGTTATAGTGCTGGTTTGCTTTCCGTTGCTGAGGTTAACATCTGAGAAGATAAAAGAGGGAAAGTTTTGTTCTGGCATACACTTTCAGAGATTTCTATCCACAGTCATGTAGACTCTACCCTGAGAGCTTCTGATGAGGCCAAACATGTCCAGAAACGAGTGGAGTAAAGCTGTTGAGCTCACAGTGACTTGTGAGTGGGTAGGGACTAGAAAGTGGGGAAGCAGCAAAGAACAAGATCTGCCCAAGGGTATACCCCCAGTTACCACTTCCTCCAAGCAAGCCCTACCTCCTAGGGTTTTCACATCCCAATAATGCCGTCAAGTTATAAACCCAACAACAGATCCATTCATTGACGATGTTTGAGCTCTTGTGATTCAGTCATTTCTCAAAAGCCCAATGACAGACATAAAAATATAAAAAGCCTTTGGCATACAGTCTTTTTGTGATATTTTAATCCAAATTATCTCAGTTACATCTGTGGGTTGTGGAAACTAGGTGGGGACTTGTAACTGTCAATATCTAAACTCCTTGAATCCTCTGCATTGTTAGAGGTATGGTTACTCCATTTTCTTTTCTTGAATGATTAATTTATTTGCTTTATGTATATGAGTACACTGTAGCTGTCTTCAGACACTTCAGAAGAGGGCATCAGATCTCATTACAGATGGTTGTGAGCCACCATGTGGTTGCTGGGAATTGAACTCAGGACCTCTGGAAGAGCAGTCAGTGCTCTTAACCTCCAAGCCATCTCTTCAGCCCCAGTTATTCTATTTTTAACACCATTTTTAAAACTCTCTTCTAAGGGTCTAACTCTAAGCCTTTGTTTTACCTAATGAAGTTCAGAGAATGAGATACCTTGGGGGTTTTAGTTACTATTTATAGAATGGTTACATTTGGGACATTGCCCTAAGTACTCTATCTGCATTGACTCATTGAATCTTCCAAACTCTGTGATAAGAGAGATTCCTGTAGCATGGAGGTCCCAAGTTCCTTGTAAGTTATGTATTTACATACACCTTCCCTTCAGCACTACCTTACTATTGCCAGCCCCCTTTACACATAGTATCAGAAGAGTGAAGGGCTGAGTCACTTGCCCAGCATACCTCAGTCTGGGAACTGAAGGAGCCAGGATGCTGTGGTACCCCACTGCCTCCCTACACTGACCACACCCTTTCCAACAGCTGAGGGTACTGAGATGTGGGAAGGCTGTGTAAACTCACCACAGTCACCCAGCAAGTGGGTAGGGAAGACCAGCATTCAAATTTGCAAAAACTCCAATTTATTTTTCTGATTACTATTATTGTGGCCAATGACAGACAGACAGACAGACAGACACACACACACACACACACACACACACACACACACACACACACACAAGTACAACAGGAAACTTACTATCTTAGCTCTTCTTACAGGTTCAGTTCAGTGGTATTAAACACATCTACATTGTGGGAAACAGTTCTCTTGATTTTTTTCATTTAGCAAATCTGACACGCTACACGTATTTAAAACAACTTCCCTTTTCCATCTCCCTTCAACCCATACAAATTACATTCAGTTCTCCATTTCTATTTCCAAGATGGACAACTCTAGACACTCCGTGCAAGGGGGAATCATACAGCATTTGGCTTTTTATGGCTGGTTTATCTCATTTACCATGATATTCTCGAGATTGATTCATGTTGTATGTGGCCTGAATCTTCTTCCTTTTAAAACTGAACAATATTCAATTGTATACAAACATAAATCCAAGAGTCTTTGACCTGAATTCACACTATTGACTTTCACAGTTTTCTGTCTTCTATCACTTCTTCCAGGACTTTCTCTCACACAGTACAATTTGTATCTACCATGGATATCAAATATCATCAATCATATTAGTGTTAGTAAGGGTTCTCACACATTGTCCCTCCAGCACATACAAAGTTTGCTCTAACACTTTTGGCCTTATATATGTGTAACATGTCTTTGGAACTGTGATATTACTTTATATCTACAACAAAGAAGATCCAATGTATATATTAAGTGAAAAATTGAATTTTGTGGCAACTTTAATTGATTAGGGGTGACATTCCAGAGCGTGAGAGCATGAGGTTGGGTCTGGGCTCAGAAGCAAGTGATGTGCTGGGAGCAAGCTCGGGAGGGAGAAGGAATGTGACATGAGGTGTTGAACTGCCTAATCCTGGTCTAGATGACATCCTCCTGCCCCACACGAGGGAAGCTTAAGCGTGAATAGAGAGTGGGGAGTGGGCGGCAGATGTAAAATCGTCCATGCCATGACTTGGCTGACCTGAAGTCCTAGAAGTGGGGGACCCTACTCTGAGTCACAGAAAAATCATCCCTGCCTGAAAATTTCGAGATTTCTTCCTAGGAACAATTATGTTGTGGGCTGTGGCCAAGCCTTCAGTGGCTTTTCCCTTTTGCCTATGAGTTTATCTCACGCAAGAGAAAAAGGACGTAGCCATTTCCCTCTCTGCCATATGCCCACAAACAATGAAAAGAGCCCAAGCCAGCATTTCTCTTTAATTTGGAGAGAGGAGACTCCCATAGAAATCACTGGGGGACCAGGTAGGAGGACCAGTCGGCCAGCACCCTGACACAGCCAAAGGCTCCAGAAGATATTTGATTCAAGTCAGACATGGTGTCACCAGCCTGCAACCCCAGGGCTTGGACAGTTGAAGCAGAAGGGTCACAAGTTAGAGGCCATCCTGGACTATCTAGGGAATAACAGACTCTCCTGTGCTACAGAGCAAGAACTTGTCTCCCAAAACCAAAAACCATCCAACCTAGAAAATACCATCTGTATGAAGCAGCTTTTAAATAGTGTGGCCCTCAGCACTTACTAAGCAAGCTAAATTCCTAACTACATTCTAAATACTTATCTTTATAGTCACAGATAAGTATAGATCTCATCTATCAATCAGTGAAGATGCTTTTCTTTTCTGCAGACATGAACCATTATAGAAAACCATGACTGGTCAGAACGTAGAGAAGAACTGGTTGTGGGGTGCCCCCCACTAATCGCTGCATCTGTGACATAACTCCTGTGTTGAAGCTCAGTGAACATCTTAGAAGCAGGGAGACTGCCGAGTGTCTCCTAGAAATTACAGGGAAGACTACGTCATGAAACCTTAACAATATTGTTGCTTAAACAAGACCTTGGCGAGAGTGATGCTAATAGACAAGGTAGCATGGAAGAGGGAAACAGCATGATGTCCGCCCTAGTCAGAGAGCTATAGATAACAAAGGATTGTTGAAAGCAGTTTGTCTTTCCCAGGGAGGAGCCCTTAGTTGGTTATCAATGCCAAGTAGTCAGCTTTGAAGTCATATAAATGTTGAGTAAATGCAGTAAATGGATGGAGCAGTGTATGTGTGTGTGTGTGTGTGTGTGTGTGTGTGTGTGTAGAAAAACAATTTTTGAGAGAGAGCAATGGGAAGCATGGGAGGGGTTGGAGGGAGGGATGTGACACACACACACGCATTTGGAAACAGAATTTTACTATATAGCCCTAGCTTGTCTGAAACTTACTAAGTAGCCCAGGCTTAACTTGTGGTGATGTTCCTGCCCCTGACTCCAGAATTGTGTATTACAGGTGAGTGCCAGCAGATTTAACCTCTGTCTAACTTTTATATACAAAAATGATAAGGAGCCGGGCGGTGGTGGTACACGCCTTTAATCCCAGCACTTGGGAGGCAGAGGCAGGAGGATTTCTGAGTTCGAGGCCAGCCTGGTCTACAGAGTGAGTTCCAGGACAGCCAGGGCTACACAGAGAAACCCTGTCTCGAAAAACCAAAAAAAAAAAAAAAAAAAGTGATAAGAAGTGGGCGTTGGAAGGAGCTGACATTCTTATGATGTCACACCAAACAAACATGAGACTGAGGATAGGACCCCACATACTACACGGGGTTCCTGATTCCTGATCAATAGGTAGATTAAAGGTATGAACAGATAAAAACATGAAGGGTAATGTAGACAGCAAGAAAATGATTGACAACATCTTATATGCCTAAATATATTTGGAGTAAATATAGTTGTAGTTTTGAAGGAAACCTAATAGACACAAAAACAAAACAAAAACCAATAGATACTAAAGAAACATTTTTAACCCCAGAAGGCAGCCCTCTGATAAGACTCAAGGTTTCGGTGTTGCTGGCCGTCTCTAGGGAAAAGTGTCCTCTCCTCCTTCTGAAGAAGGAAACACTCTGTCCATAGGTGGCTAGCCAAGAATTCAGGAGGAAAAAAAGTCAGGTTCTAAAGGAGATTTCTAAAGAGCTTTATTCTGACAATTCTGTTATCTTACTGAGGACAAAGGGCTGAAGCAGATGAGAGCGTGACTATGTTGGTTTCCATTCCTTTCATGGTCATTTGGTGACTCACACATTTATTTATCCAGCCGGTGTGTGCCATGCAACTCCTGGGCCATTGCTCACCATCCAGAGTAAAGGAAAATAATCCAGCAGGGCCGGGGCCGGGCAGTGTTAGCGCACGCCTTTAATCCCAGCATGCAGGAGGCAGAGGCAAACTGGATCTCTGAGGCCAGGCGCCTGGTCTACAGAGTGAGTTCCAGGACAGACAGGGCTACACAGAGAAACCCTGTTTTGGAAAAAATAAGAACAAAAAGCCAAGCCAAAACAACAACAACAACAACACAAAAACAAACAAGCAAAACAGAAAATTTTGAGCAGGAAAAATACAGAGTGGGTCCTGTGTAAATTTATGTTTTCTTAATTTTTTTAAAGAAAAAATTAAGTCCAATGGGTGTAATTTATTTAAAGCAATGTATGTGTACTGGGTTTTGTATGCCAAATTGACATAGGCTGGAGTTATCACAGAGAAAAGAGCTTCAGTTGGGGAAGGGCCTCCATGAGATCCAGCTGTGGGCATTTTCTCAATTAGTGATCAAGGGGGGAGGGCCCCTTGTGGGTGGTAACATCTCTGGGCTGGTAGTCTTGGGTTCTATAAGAGAGCAGACTGAGCAAGCCAGGGGAAGCAAGCCAGTAAGAAACATCCCTCCATAGCCTCTGCATCAGCTCCTGCTTCCTGACCTGCTTGAGTTCCAGTCCTGACTTCCTTTGGTGATAAACAGCAATTTGGAACTGTAAGCTGAATAAACCCTCCCCCCCCCCCAACTTGCTTCTTGGTCATGTTTGTGCAGGAATAGAAACCCTAAGACAGTATGTAAGAGGTCTTCAATGTAAAAATTATCAATGTAACCATCTATCTTCTTTTCTTGATATTAAATCTTTGTTATTTTGCTGAGTGTTTTTCTCCTGCGGTTCACCTTAACTTGGACAAGATGTTTTGTGTGTTCAGGAGCTACTTGGGGCTCATAGCTACTCTCTTTAAAAATAATTGTGTCAAATTAACCCTGGATAAAAGAAACTGTATTACATAATGTATGTGTGTTTAAAGACAGGTTCCATATACATAATTTTAATTAATTGTAGAGTATTCATATATATATATATATATTCACATATGACAGTGAGGATTAATAAACAGAGCTATTGACAGCATCCCAGATGGATCTCTCAGGTTTTGAATGAGAAAGTATATAGAATGTATATTGTCTTATTCTGCCCGTAAAAATTTTAAAGTGTGAAAACTTAAGGAAGACGTTCTTTAGAGACAAATGCATCCATCCATCATAAAATACCATAGATTTAGTGATCTATAAGTAGCATCAATGGGGGAGGGGCACGATGCCCTGCTCCTAGCTGAGGAGCCACTGGCAGTCATTGGCTGCTGTAGAAGAAAGAATAGTTTTTGTTCAGTTGCTTAGCCCATGGTAAGTTGTCCATGGTTTAGTAAATAACTCCATGGTCATGCCCATGCAAGCAGCCCTAATTAAAGTCAGAGGGTTATAATAATAAAAAGAAGATGTAAAGTTAGAGAGGGATGTTGGGAAGAAGGGTTCCAGAGGGAGTGTGTGGGGGAATAAGAAAGGGAGAGAAATAATTAAAATACATATATGTATTCTTAAAAAAAATAGTATTCACAATCTCAGAGGCTGGGAAATCCAAGGTCAAATCCCTGACAGATCTGATGTCTGGGGAAGGCTGACTCTCATCCTTCCAAGATGCACCTTGTAGCTGTAAGGCTGTGTCTTTACCCTGTAGAAGGGGACGAACCAGCCAAGCAGATTCTTTTTTTATAAGGGTAGGGATTCTATCCCAGAGACAGAGAACTCACAGGCTAAAGATTCCACCTTACTTAACAGGGTTGCAGTGGGGACTGTGCTGAAGCATGGATTCAAACCATGGGGCAAGAATGCTAAAACACAGCAGGAAGCAATGACTGGGACGGAGAAACTAAGGACACACAAATGAGAGAAAGAAATGAAGGGCCCGCTTGGGGCCTTTCCAGTGGAGGTAATACTTTATTGTACAAGATGGCAGTGTGAGTGTGGATATTTGATCGAGTACCCATCTGCACCCTTCTACAAATGGCTTTTGTTCTGATGCTGCGGATGGAATCCCAAGGCTACTGCATGTCAGGCAAGGACTCCACAACTGAGCTACATCCCGAGGCTTATGAAATCTTAAGTACAATAACCTGTACCAAAAAAAAATTCCAAAGAATGTGAAAAAATAACACCTTAATTGGTATTACTGTTCCAAGTGCTCTTTTGGAATCGCTGACGATGAGGGTTAGCATTATTTGTACACTTGACAATATCTAGAATCACTGGAGGGGCGGGGGGAACAGGCCTCGGGTGGGTGTGCCTATGGGAAACCCCCTGCTGGGAGTAACATCAACCTCTGGCTGGGATCCTGGACTGTAAACATGGAGAAAGAGAGCTAAGCATCTCTCTGTTTCCTGATCATGGACGGCAGGCTGCTTCACAAGCTCCCCTCCTTCAGCCTTGATTTTTCCAACATGGTGGACTATATATACCCTTGAACTCTGGGCCAGTTTATGCACTATAAGCCCATCCTTCCTCCCTCAAGTTACCTCTTGTCAGCCTATGTTATCACAGCAACAAAGAAGGATATTAAAATACTTACAAAGCTCATTCAACCAAGTGCACCGGAAAGTACACTTAAGGAGATGAAGGGACTTGGAGGAGGGGCATCTTAAAGTAGATGATTTTATGGCTTCCAGAGTTTAAGAACTGCCATTGGACCTGCTGAGAAAGGCCTGGTACCTTTGGTTTTCTTCTGAGAGATTGGTTAAAGAACATAGAAAGTCAGTAAGTATCATTTTCCCTCACCCCAAAGTCAGGCCAATCATTCACCCTCAAGCTCCTTTTATAAGAGTAGTAATTCCACCCCAAAGACAGAGTATTCATGGGCCAGCCTTTTTCTAAAAGCTCCACCTTCTAATATGGCTGCAGTGAGGAGTGTGTTTCAGCGTGAATTCAAGACAAGTCTGTGCTCTTCGATGACAAGATGCCTCAAAGACGTCATTCAAAGCCCCCTGTCATAAATGTGGACGTTTGGTTGCTCAGTTCTTGCTGTTTATCTCAGTGCCCTGCCGCGTGGAACACAAATCCCAACCCTGATAAAGGCTCAGGCAGATCATTTATTTGCAACTCAGCCCTGAAGAGAAAGATGAGGGTTGATAAGCAAAGGCCACATAACAAGGCTTACCTGCTCTGTAAGGTGATTGCAGACAGTTATGGAGAATCTACTTCCCAGTAATAATTCAGTAACCTGCCATGGAGCCCGTGAAGCTTAATGACTGAGGAATGCCTTAGTTGAGACTAAAGGTTATGATTGTCACAGTCTAATCGGACAACTGGTTCAGTGTCATGAGATGTGAATCAGGTCACGTGTCAGAATCTTGCTCCAGACGGTCACAAGAGACGAGAAGAAAGTGAAAGCATTGTGACTTGAAAAATGTATTTTTTTTAACTGTATACATTGTGGTTATTAATGTCTGGTTTTGTAAGTTCAAAGTTGTGTTTGAGTGAAGCTCTGAGGGGCAAATTTGACTTTTGTCTCTCCATTGCCTTCCTTAATATGTTTTCTCTGGGTGGAATAGCATGAATACTGGGTTTGCTGCTATAACAGCATTGGCTTTTGTAATATGAAAACATATTTCTCTGATAGATGAAAATCCAAACTAGTGTGGCAATAGGAGACACCTCAGGATAGTTTTAAGGCCTGTAGCTCTTATCTAGTTATTCTGCCTCCTCCGTGGTGTGAGGTTTTCATCTTCTTGTGACCCAACACTGCTGCGCATGGTCCTGTGGGCTCATCTGTATTCCATCCTGCATAAAGAATTACTGGGACAAGAAGCGTTATCAGCAAGATGATCCCATCACTCATGCCAGAATGTTATCATCAGGTCTACGCAGAGTCACAAGGGAGGGTTGGCCTAAAGCAGAGAGCAGAGTCCAACTCCAGTGGAAGATACTGGGCAATATGACAAATACAGGATCTACTCATTTGGTTCATGCAAAGCTGTGCTGTGCAGGAGAACCAGAGGACCTACGTGAAGCGGGAAGATGCTGGCCGAGTCAGCAGTGGCAGGAAGTGGTCCTCTGACTTGGACAAGATAAAGCCATAAGTGAAAAAATTAGGGATGGAGTCTGTTCTACTGACTCCAGACTTCCCAGGCCTATCTCGAGATTCCTTGTATTGAGGTGAGTCCTGGGAAGCCTGGGAACTTTACTCATCGTGTTGAGTCCAACCATGCCATGCAGCAGCTCAAGCCCCACACACCAAACAAAACCCAAACTTCCCACATTGGTTGTTGAGCCAGAATCATCTACTCTGCCGGAGTCTCTGTATCTTGTCTCTTGTGACCTTATTCCTTCTTCACTCTCACCAAGTGGCGGCTCCAAGGTGCTCTTTCTAAAGCACAGCTACCTATTTCTGCTGAAGACTTGTACTTGCTGGGCCCTCTGTCTAGATTGATGCAACCTGGCTGCCTTCTTCCTTCAAGTCTCTACTTAAAGTAGTTTCCACCTCTTTCAAGAGTCAAATCCTGACCCATCCAGACACACTGGTGCTACCCAGAATGAAGCAAACAGACTGTAGAGCCTGATGTCACCACGATGCCTACCTTAGGGTTTCTATTGCTGCGATCAAACACAGTGACAAAAAACAACTGAGGGGAGCAAAGGGTTTGCTTGAGCTTACAGTTGCACGTCACAGTCCATTCCTGAAGGAAGTCAAGGCAGGAACTCAAGGTAGAAGTCTAGAGAGAGAAACAGATGCAGAGGCCAGGGAGAGTGTTGCTTACTGGTTTGCCCCTCATGGCTTGTTCAGTCTGATGTCTTATACACTCCAGGACCTACCTGCTTATGTGACACCAACAATGAGCCCTTCCACATCAATCACCAATTAAGAAAATGCCTGAGCGGGTTTGCCTACGGGCTAATCTAGTGAGGGCATTTCTCAGTTGAGGTTCTCTCTCTCCAAATGCCGCTAGCCTGTGTTGAGTAGTCATAAAAACTAGCCAATTCAACACCCAAGGGTGCAGGCAAGTTCCACATTGTTGAGTCCGGGTGATGAATCGTATGGCCTGTATTCTAGTCATGTATCCACGGGACTACCACTACTGTACTTCTAGAACTCATTACATCATCATAGCCATTATAATTTAAGTTCTCAATCAAGCCTGTGTTTTCTTTTACCTTTTTTTTTTCTGTGTTGGGGATGGAATCCAGGATCTTGCACATAATAGGAACAAGCAAGGTCTCTGCTTCTGAGCTACATCTCCAGCACACACTTTTTTTTTAAATTTTTCATACAAGAATTGCCCAGTGTCAAAGACCCTGGAACTGGAGTTACAGACAGTTGTGAGCTGCCAGGTGGGTGTTGAGAACCAAACCCAGGTCTTCCATAAGAGCGGTCAGTGCTCTAATCACTAGGCAATCCTTCTGGCTACTTTAACCATATTCTTTATTGTGATTAAACAAACATGACAAGTTTAATGACGAGTTTACCACCTGAATCATCCTTAGGTTCTAATTCATCGGCATCACCCACATTCATGAGGGTGTACAGCCGAAACCTCCATCCATCCCAGAGTGTTTTCATCTTTCCAAATGAAACTCTGCCCCTTACGCAGCAATTCCCAATTCCCCCTCCACTCAAACCTGGAAGCCACTACTGTCACCTTGGGCCTGGTATTCTAGACACCTCAGAGAGGTAGAGTCATGCAGGATGTGTCATCCTGGTTTGTCTTCTTCACTTAGCATAAAAGTCTTCAGGGTTCATCCGTATGTCAGAATTCCTTTGTGTGTGTGTATGTGTGAGTGTGTGTATGTGAGTGCACACGTGATGGTCAGAGGTCAACCTTGGGTGTCATTCCTCAGGAGCCAGCCACATTGTTATTTATATATTTTTGTTCGTAATTAAAACTTTGAAAATATTGACAACAAAATAGGAGGTCATTGTTATACCAAACAAATTAAGGTGGGGGGATTTTTTTTTTTGTTTTCCGAGTTCCTCTGTGCTCTGTGTGTCTGCTGCCTGTGTGTTTTTTCACCCCCAATAATGTCTTTCTTCATAGTATAACCTAATGTCATTAGGAGTAGTTTTACTGCTTTGTCCCTTCAGTGGAATAGCACACATCAGTGTCTCCATATTCAGTAAGTTATGTAGGTGTTGTCTTCAGCAATAAGTATTGAGTAGCATTTGGTTTTCCCCCTAGGTGCATGGCCTATCTTGTCTCATGTTCTTGGCCACCTGGACAGTGTGTGGGATGGGTTCCATCTCCTGGAGTTGGCCTTCAGTCTCATCAGGTAGTAGCCGGTTACTCTCAGAATACTCTTTTGCCAATATTGTACCAGCATATCTTGCATGCAGGTCACCGTTGTAGATTCAAGGTTCTGTAGCTGGGTTGGTGTTTAGCTTTCTGTTCTGATAGTGTGCAGAGTACATTTCAGTACCAGGAACACTAGATAGGGGTGAAGGCTCTAGATAGGTGCCATATTGACTTCTCCATATTCAATAAGTTGTGTAGGTGTTGCTTTCAGCAATAAGGCCTTAACCACCAGTTTGCGCAGAGCAACCAGTAGCCTTGGCAGTAGTGTGGGTTGTTGGGGTTTCTATGGACCACTGACTTGATTAGGTATGACCTACTCTTGAACTGGAGATTTCGTTTGGTAAGGAGAGACGTGTAGTTGGGGCCTGTTGTTTGGTAATCCCATTTGGATTTCTCTTCCATATATTTATTTTAGGAAGCTTCTACTGTATTAGTTTTTCATGTGACACCTGAAATGCCCCTGGTTTTAGATGTCCCTTTCTATATTTCATCTTTTACCCCCCCTTACACTCCTCTCCCATTTTAATCTTTCCATTCCAGTTGTCCCTCCCCATTCATTCATAACCATCTCTTCTATTTCTGCTTCCTTAGAAGATCCTTCCCTTCATCCTAATCTCTTACTATATACTTGACCTCTGTAGCTATACAGATTGTAGCTTGCTTATCAAAAGCCTAAAAGCTAACATCCACATATAAACAAATACATACTATATTTGCCTTTTGGGTTTGGGTTACCTCACTCAGGATGACTTTTTCTAGCTCCATCCATTTACCTGTGAATTTTATGATTTCGTTTTTTAAAAATAGCTGAGTCAATTGTGCCACATTTTCTTTATCTAGTCTAATGTTGAGGGACATCTAGGTTGTTTCCAATGTTATGACCAGAGCATCAGTGAACGTTGTTGGGCAAGTGTCTTTATAGTAGGATGAAGCATCCTTTGGGTATATGCCCAAGTGTAGTATAGCTGGATCTTGAGGACCATCTATTCTTAGCTTCCTGAGGAACTGCCACACTGATTTCCATAGTGGCTGTTCAAGTTTGCAGTCCCACCAGCAGTGAAGGTGCTTACCCGACATCTTCGCCAGCATGAGTTCTCATTTGTTGTATTGAGCTTGGCCATTCTGACTGGTGTAAGAGTAAATCTCAATGTAGATTTTATTTGCATTTCCCTGATAACTAAGAATGCTTAACATTTAACCGTCTCTCAGCCATTTGTGTTCCCCTGTTTGAAAATTCTCTGTTTAGATCTACACTCCATTTTTTCTTTTTAAATTTGTTCTTCTCTCATACAGTATATCCTGACCTCAGTTTCCCCTTCCTCCTGCCTTTCCAGCCCTTCCTCATAAACTTCCCCTCTCCCCCAAATCCATTCCTTCTCCCTTCCCTTCAAAAAAAGGTAGCCCTCCCAGGGATATCATCCAAACATGGCTTATTAAGTAATAATAAGAGTAGGCGTAAACCATCATATTAAGGCTGAATGAGGCAATCCAGTAGAAGGGAAAAGGTCCCAAAAAGCAGGCAAAAGAATCAGAGACAGCCTTGCTCCTGCTGTTAGGAGTCTCACAAGAACATTAAACTACACAGCCATAATATACATGCAAAGGACCTAGACTAAACACATATGGGCTCCCTGATTGTCAGCTCAGTCTCTATGAGCCCCAAGGAGCCCTGGTTAGTTGATTTTGTGGGCTGAGCTCCATCTAATGGTTGACTGTTTGTCACTCCCATCAGTTGCTAGGTGAAGCCTCTGGTTCCTGGCCCTCCATGCAGTGTCTGGGGCTCCCACTTATGCCATGAGTCTCAAGCTGGACCAGTCATTGGTTGGTCACTCCCACAAGTTCTGTGACACCCTTAACCAGCACATCTTGCAGGCAGGATAAATTGTAGGTCGAAGGGTTGTGACTTTGGTCGTGTCCCAGTCCCTCCACTGGAAGCCTTGCCTGCCTACCCCACTTTTAATGGGGTTATTTTTCTTGGTGTACAGCTTTTTGAGTTATTTGTGTATTTTAGATATTAACCCTCTATTAAATGTGTAGTTGATAAAAAAATCTTTTCCCATTCTGTAGCCTGCCACTTTATCTGAATGATGGTGTCCTTTTCCATACAGAAGCTCCTCTATCAGATTCAGTGTATCTGGCCTTATGTTGAGGTCTTTGATCCACTTGGACTGGAGTTTTGTGCAGGGTAATAAATATGACTCTATTTTCATTCCTCTACATGCAGTCATCCAGTTTGACCAGAACCCTTTGTTAAAGATGCTGTCTTTCTTCCAGTGTGAATTTCTGGCATATACATTCATATTTATGCATATATGTATATATATCTGCACATATACAAATAAATGTGTGTGTGTGTGTGTGTGTGTGTGTGAGAGAGAGAGAGAGAGAGAGAGAGAGAGAGAGAGATCAGGTGTCCATTGATATGTAAACTTACATCTGGATTTTCAATTCCATTGTTCAGCTTGTCTATTTTATGTCAACACTATGCTGGATTCATTACTATAGCTCTGTAGGACAACTTGAAATTGGGGGTGGTAAGACCTCCAGCAGTTCTTTGATTATTCAGAATTGTTTTAGCTACCTTGGATTTTTATTTGTTTGTTTCCATACTGAGCTGAAATTTGTCCTTTTAAGTTTTAAGTTTGTTTCACTTATTTGCTCAGAGTTACTCCAAGATTTTTTTTTTTTTTGGAGGCCATGGTGAAAGATCCTGTTCCCTACCTTATTTTTTGAGACAGACTAGCTCAGTGTCCTAGAGATCACTGAATAGACCAGTCTGCATAGACACCAAGCCTTAGGATCTGCTTGTCTCTGCCTCATTAAAATTAGCATTACAAATTCATGCTGCCATGTCTGATGTTACTATTTTTAAGGATCGTGAGGATTGAACTCACTGGGTTATTACCTTAGCTTAGGATTTTATCCTTTCTGAGATTTTTTTTTAAACCATTGTGTGTGTGTGTATGTGTGTGTGTGCGCGCACATGACGCATACACACACACTTGCCTTTGGAGACCAAAGGGTATCCATTCCCCTATAGGCAGTTGGTGGTGACTGACCCAACCTAGATGCTGAGAACTGAATTCAAGCTTTCTATCAGAGTCATATGAGCTCTTAACCACTGAGCCATCTCCCAGTCCTGAATTCTCTTTTTAAAAAAGATTGAATAGCTATTTTTGTGGTACACCCTAGGCAATGAGTTGTGCCAAGACGAAACTGAGTACCTCCTTCCTGGCCTCTAACTGTCAGAAGCTCACTGATGTGGATGACGAATGGTAGCTTTCTACATTCTGTGAGAAGCACATGGCCGTATACTCAGCTGCTGGTGCTTTGCATGAAGAGGGGAACAGTTATGTAGTCCAAATCAGTGATGAGAATGACGAACGAGGTTTTCCCACAAGGCAATGCATCTTCACCCATGGCAGAGTGTGCTTGCTGTTGAGTAATAGACAAGGGGAACCGGAGAGAGTTCTGTGGAGTGCCAGTCTGCTCACAGATGCATTGTGCATGCCAGTCTGAGTGTTTCTCAACTGGTGAAAGAGAGAGAGAAAGAAAGAAAGAAAGAAAGAAAGAAAGAAAGAAAGAAAGAAAGAAAGAAAGAAAGAAAGGAAGGAAGAAAGAAAGGAAGGAAGGAAGAAAGAAAGGAGAGAGGGAAGGAGGGAAGGGAAGGGAAGAAAGGAGGGAAAGAAATTCCTAGATTAACAGATACTGTTATGACTCTTCAGTTGGGGCCTAAAATTGCTAGCGGGAGAGGAAATCTTTTCTATCTCTCTAAAGATGATGTCCACTAAGATTTTGTCAGAAAGCTCTTAACTAAGAAAGTAAGAAACCCAGGACCAAAACACTCAATATTCAATGTCTTGTCATTTCAGTTGTCCTGAAACCCAAATGCCGATGTATTGCTCTGAAGAAACAACACAGGAAGGAAAATGAGGAGGAGAGAGCAGAATGTGCTAAACTTTTGGCCCAAAGGGCAAAGGAAGCCAAAGAAAAATTGCCAAGAGATATAGGGAGCTACTTAAGTGTGAGTCCAGTCAAAAAAAAGACCTTAAGAATAATAAATAATCAGACCTTGAAAACAAATAAAGGTCTGTGTATATAGTTTATATGTATTGTGTATATAGTTTATTATTTAATAGTAAATAGTCTCTGTAAGAAAACAAACTTGGACCACCTGTTTTGATTACAAGAACATATCCTACTCCATAGCAAAAGGAAGCTATTAAGTAGAACAAAGGTCACTCTTGTAAAGGGCTGTTCTTTGTCATACACAAGTGACCTACAGCCAGGGCCTATAACTGGCCATTCTTTTCCAATTTAACATTAGCTGGGAATTTCCTGGTTTGTAAAATAACTATCAATGGCTTAGTTGCTCTAGCCAGTAGCCAGCCACACATTCAGTGATGAAACTCATAGCTGCTGGACCAGATCAGGAGGGATGAGGTCACAGATGACCATGGTTCACGTGCTCTTATGAGCTCAAAATGACAGAAGCTTTATATGGAAACGCCTTGGTGATAGCTGTGCAAAGATAGCTGGCCCTCTGGGGACAGCTCTGTGACCAGTTCTTCCTGATAGAGGTGCTGCCTTAAAAAAATCCCCAAAAGGAAATGAACAGTAACTTGTTTGCTGGACAAAAATAGAAAGGTTGACACCCAATATAAAAACAATGTAAGAAAATTTCCGAGGAAGTCAACTGCTCTATTTGGCAACTGGGGTGTGGCTGAAAGCAAGCCAATCAGAACACCGCAATGACCAGGGGTCGTCCTTACAAGTGTCAATCAGAAAGGCCCTCCCACCCAAGGTCACAGACTTATACACCTAAGGCACTCAAGGGATGCTCTCCAGGGGGAGCAAACAGACCGCTGCTTGTTTCCTGTATTCACTGGGAATCAGTGAATCAATAAATCCCTGTGGGAGACTATCTTGATTATGTTAACTGATGTGGGAAGGGCCTTGAGAAAGTTGGTAGCCCTGTTTCCTGGGCTGGACCCCAAACTGAATGAATAAGAGAAAGCAGGCTGACTACTGGCATTGCATGCATTAAGTAATCTCTCTCTCTCTCTCTCTCTCTCTCTCTCTCTGTGTATGTGTGTGTAGTTTGTGTGTGTCATGTGTGTATGAGTGTGTGTGTGCTGTGTGTGTTGTATGAGTTTGTGTATGTGTGTCCTGTGTAGTATATGAGTGTATGAATGTAAGTGTGTGTGTGTGTGTAAAATGTTATGCATCACTAAAATAGTTCAGTGGGTGTGGTTGTCAAGGTGCCAAGGTAGACATCTCCAGACTCAGCCTCCTCAGGGAAGGAAAGCATCTCTGACCCTGATCTCCGGCCCCATCCAGAGCCAATGAGATGCCAGTGCTAGCAGAACTCCCGGCATGGAAGAGAGGGGGCCACTGATTTTTTCTAACATCTCATTGACACTACCTTGCTCTGTGACTCTGGAATGAAGGTCTGGAATGAAGGGTTCCTTGTGGCATCAACCACCTGAGTAATAACTGAAGGCAGAACAGAAACTCCTCCTCATCCTCCTATTAGATGCCATCTTTATTTAGATGCCATCTTCTCAAAGAAACTTTCAGGAACTTCTGGGAGGAGTGAGTCAGGCCCTCCTTGAGTCCCTGTCTCCTCAAAGGCCCTCTGGGGACAGCTCTGTGACCAGTTCTTCCTGATAGAGGTGCTGCCTTAAAAAAATCCCCAAAAGGAAATGAACAGTAACTTGTTTGCTGGACAAAAATAGAAAGGTTGACACCCAATATAAAAACAATGTAAGAAAACTGATCCTGTAGGGCAGCGACTCCTGAATCCTCCATCTCGCTCCCTCTGAGCTGTAACTCCTTCCAAGTAAACTCAGAAGCGGTTCCTCTTCTGTGTCCCACCTAGCTCTGCCCCAGGTGTGCAGACTGCAGAACCACAGTGGCTGGCCAGAGGGAGGGGTTACAGGAATCAGGAGTCAGAGTGTGCCCGCAGCTGCAGCTGCGTGCCTGAGACTGACTTCATGCTTCCCTGGGGCAGGCATTGCTCAACCTCTGGGCACCTTCCTTCCTTCCAAAATGACTCTGAGTGGTGCACAGGGGTCACTTCCTGACCAGCCAACTCTGCAGCTTCTACTTGTGTGGGAAGAACAACAATCCACAAGCTAGTTTTCTTTTTTTCTTGTTTTCAACTAGAGCCATGGGTTGGTTGATGCTAGTAACCTGACAGATTCTAGGATCACCTAGGAGACAAACTTCTGGGTGTGTTTATGCGGGAGTTTCTAAATTATCCTAATTAGATGCACCCTAAATGTGAGCTGCACCGTTCCGTGTGCTGGGGTCCCGGACTAAGTAACAGAGGGCGAGCCGAGCACCCCGACATTCAATCATCCTTCTGACAATGCAGCAGGACTGGTTCAACCTCACATTCCTGATGCCTTGTCTTTCCCTGAGTCTCAAACCATAAGCCAAAGCAAATCCTGCTTTCCCTAAATTGTTTTTGACAGGTATTTTTGTCATGGGAATGAGACAAGTGACTAATACAGGACATAGATTTTCAGCACCCCCGAAGAGATAACAGAGGTTCTGGAACATCCCAAACTATGTATACACTGATAATTCTCTGCTTGTGTATGGTAATGTTTAATCCATAAATTGGTCACTGTAAGAGATTAACAACAACAACTAATAATAAAATAGAATTATGTTAGTAATATACTATAATAGAAGGTATGCAAAAATGGTCTCTGTCCCTCCTGCTCTCCAAATATAATTTCTCACTGTACTATGAGAATTTATTAGACTGCTATTGGTGGGAGAATGGAACAGTGGGTAGGGAGGGAACTGTGCCTTTCTGGAAAGGAGAGCTTACAAGACTGCTTCTTTGAGTAGGTCCTAATTAAATATATATTTATAGTGTGCATGTATGTGTGTGTGTATGTGTGTAAATGTGTATATATGTGTGTACATATATGTTTATCCATATATGCATGTGTGTATGTGTATCTGTGTCTGTGTGTGTACATATACATGCATGTATGTGTATATATGTGTTTATGTGTGTGTTATGTGTGCATGGATGTAAAATGCATACATCATTCTATCTGAGAACAAGGGTGCTTCCTGACCTCTGGCTGTCTTCAAGCTGCAAGTGTTCTAAACGCCCACCATCTGTTACAGAGTTATTTGATGTCCTCTGTTGCTAAGCATTTACACTGACCTGGAGCCTGTTACGCTCACTGGTGTTTTAAAGGGTAAAGCACCTGTACCAAGACCACGGAAACCACCTGTTATACCTCACTCTGCGGATCCTTCCCTCTGGCCCTCAGCATCCGGCCATGTAAACTAAGTGGATATTGACAATATAAAGGTTGTTTCCACCTCTCATAGGCTTTCATCTATGTTTACTTGCTGGCTTCTTTCTCTAAGGTGTGGAAAGTTGACGGTTGCCGTCTTATTAATGAAGACTCACAACTGTGACAGTGAGTTGAGAGATACTGACTTAAACACATGATTTTTTTTTTTCACAGAAGATAAGCCAAGCAGGGAACAGTCTGGGCTAATGGAGGGACCATGATGTCTTCAGGTGTACTAAGTTGTTTATTTCTCCAGTCCACGCTCCTTAGCTACTGGCTCAATGTTTAAAGTCCTCTCAGAACCAAACTCAGCAGGTGCCATGCACACATTGCTGACATGAGAGAGGAAGGAAGAGGATATCTTTCCTACTTTTAAAATACTCGTGAAGTCTTCTAGAACATTCTTCCAATACCTATCTTATTGGTCAGAACTTGGCTGTGTGATCCTACCCAACTAAGCGGGGGATTTGGTCGTGTGATCCTTTAGCTAAGCACAATCCTGCTTCTGACAACACTGGAGCCTGTGACTAGGAAAGAAGAGTGGAACAGATATCAGGGCAGGCAAGGACAGTTCCACTGTGCCATTATTCCCATCGGATAGCTGTGTAGTACGGACGACATTCAAGTGAGTAGGTTTCCCTGTGTCCAAGTTCATAGGCATGGGGGATGGAGGGAGGTGGTATCTCTTGCTTCAGAACAATAGACAGTGGCTGTTGGGGCCTCAAGAAACTCAGAAAGGACTCCAGCTTTAGGACCTGGCAGGGACCTCTGCTCTACTCTGCTCTGCTGTCTGGAGATTCATCTAAGAGCACCACTATCAGATAAAACAGTAGTTTCCACTTATAACAAAGCAACTGCAACTGGGTACCACTTAGGGCTATAACCTGCCATTGCTTTTATCTAATGGGAGAAGAGACAGGGCAGCATGGGGATGGAACACAAGAGGAACAAAATCAGGGTCCATCTCAGTCCCTGAAGCTCCCCTGTGCAAAGCCTGGGCAGGGTGCAAGATGCTAGAAGGTTTCTGGGGAGAAGGGACAGTCGACGATTGTAAACTGTTGTAAGAGTGTATAGAATGGGCTGTGTGTGTGTGTGTGTGACCAAGAATTGGTTTACACAGGGACCTTGATGTGAAGCAACTGGCTACCACATCCCAGCAGCCAGTGGAAGGTCCACATCTCAGACCTGTATTATTCTGGGTCGACTTTCAGAATCGTGTCCATATTCGTCCCACAGAGACGATGCCTGAGAGAAGAGAAGAGCAGGAGACTCTGCAGCAAGTATGAAAATGATTTTCATGGAGCCCAAGGATTACAGAAATGGGGGAGAGGGAGCTCTTTCAGAAAAAAAAATTAATTTACAAACATAAGAATATAAAACTAGAGTCAGGTGGATCCCTGAGTTCGAGGCCATCCTGGTCTACAAAGCAAGTTCCAGGACAACCAGGGTGAAACAGAGAAGCCCTGTCTTAAAAAACAAGATAGAAGACTATAAAACTAGGCTCAGGCCTTAGAAGGGTTTTTAAAGTTTAAGTGTCATTATGTTTATGAAAAACTTACCATGGGGACCCCTATTGCTGTAAACATATACATTTCTCCCATGTCTGTTTTACATATCTCTTCTGTTTCTTAGGCATTGAAGATTTTAAATCATGAACAATGTTTGAATATAAAGGTGCTTTGAAAGCCACTGTTGCTGCCAGGCTCAATGGTATATGCCAATAAATAAATAAATAAATAAATAAATAAATAAATAAATAAATAAGGAAAGAAAGAAAGAAAGAAAGAAAGAAAGAAAGAAAGAAAGAAAGAAAGAAAGAAAGAGGGACCTGCAAGCCACTACTTGAAGGAGGCTGTTATCTGCCAGCATTTGATTAACCACAGCTTTCAAGAACTAACTGATTTCAAGTCAGCCACGGGGAATAGGCTTGCTGAGGATGTAAGTGCTGGACTCTGGGGACCATGGTAAGCTGTGACTCAGAATGAAATCTTCGTGCTTCTTGGTCGGCTGTTTCATAGGTGTGATGACTGCTCCTGGTTGTCAGTGAGACTCCATCTGGGATGAACTACAATCCAGAAATGTAAGGCTCACCTGTGATCCAGATCTTGAGGCTGGAAGACACAGGCTTCTCACCCAGATCTTGACATGGAGTGACACAGGCTTTTGATCCAGATCTTCATGTGGAATGACACATGATTTTGAACCAGATCCTGAGGTGTAGTGGTCATGAAAAGCTTAGGCCCAGGCAAGGTAGTACACACCTTTAATCCCAGGAGACAGAGGCAAGCAGATGTCTTCAGTTCAAGGCCAGCCTGGGACAGAGCAAGTTCCAAATCCAGTGGTACATACCTTTAATCTGGGCCATACCTTCTGCTGGAGGCCTATATAAAGACAATAAAAGAAGAAAGGCCTTCTTCCTCCTCCTTTTCCTCCTCCTCCTCCTTCCTTCCTTCTTCACCTGCTTGCACTTACTTACCAGCACATCTGTTGGAACCTACTTCTTCAGGATTCCAGTTTATACAGAAGACCAGCTGAAACACCTATCCTTATGGGATTGAGCAAGTACGAGATTCTTGGACTTCCCATTCACAGCTGCCCATTGTTGGGTTAGTTGGACGTCAGACTGTAAGTCATTCTAATAATTTCCTTAAATGTATAGAGTCATCCCATAAGTTCTTGGAGTCTAGAGAACCCTGACTAATACAACAAGCAATTGTCATAGATTGTTTAGATTTAAATATAAGTGGGTTTTAAAATGGATTTCTAATGAAGTGCACTTTGAAGAGATGGAGGGGGGAGAGAGAGAGAGAGAGAGAGAGAGAGAGAGAGAGAGAGAGAGAAAACAGCGCTATGGTGCTAGGATGCAGAGTCTCATGCAAGGACTGCTACCTGGATCACACCTGAGCATGCATACATACATTTTAAATGGTGGAACTATAATTTTGTTCTATGAATGGATGGGTGAAGGAAACTTAGAATATTCAATATGTGAAAATATTTAACATGTCTTGGAAATGTCTTCATCCTAGGGAAAGAAGATCAAAGCAGTGATTTTGATGTCTGAGAAAATTCTTAATCATCCAGAAGTTAAATTTATTCTAGATGCAATATAAGTCTTATTCATTAGATATCCTTTGTCTCTGTGAATAATGTTCTTGGTTCCTACGTATGCTGTCCTGAAATTTGGGTATGACTTTTCTCTGCCAAACTTCATATTGGTTTTGGGAAGAGCGCTTGAACTTGAGGGCTTCGTGCCCTCCAGAGATCCGAGATTAAGGTCTGTACCCCTATGCCCAGCTTCATATTGAAATTGGTCAGTGTAGTGCTATAAAGGGATGGTGGGGTCCTTGGGAGTGTTGGGATGGGGAGGCCTCCGCCCTCATGAAAGCATCAATGTGTTTCACTCAAGCTGCTTGGTTACCTCCAGGATGTATTGTTAGAACACTGGCCTATTGCTCCCTCCTCGCTGATCTTACCAAGAGCTGAAGAAGCACCAGGCTCTCACCATCTGCCCACCCCCAACCCAACCTCTTCAGCCTCCAGAAGAAGCAGGAGGCCTCAATGACCTTCTGTAAATGGCTCAGTGCCAGGTGCTCTTTAAGAGTAACAGTAAATTCTCAAGACCAGCTGTAAGATATATAGCCCACTGGCCCATGCTCTGGACAGAGTATAAAATAGAAGAATGCTTTGAGGCATTTCTTCCAAAATCATGGGTCCTTGATCTCTTGCAGACCCAGGATGGATTTCTCCACTTCGAAGCTCCAGAGGGCTTGGGACAACAGTGTCACCTGAAAGTATGAAAGCTGAGAGGAAGCACCACATTTAGGGTCAGTTGCAGGAAGAAGAATCTGGCTCCTACCATGCACCACACTTGTGTGCTCATGAGGTGGCCTCTGAGGACTGTCTGGCTTCCCTGGGGTAGACTTTGAGGCACTCTGTGCTCTGAGCTGAGAAGCCACGGAAGCATAGGAGAGATGGTTGTCTCCCCCATGTAGATTAGTACAAGTCAAGCCCTGTTCCCACTGGTGGAGTTCTCATGCTTCTGTGACGACCCCACCCACACTGAAGCACACGTGGGCAACAGCAACCAGACTTAGTGGTTATAAAAAGAAAATGCAAAGATGATGACAAGATTGGGAGGAGCATGTGTTGAGGGCACCAGAAAAGAGCTGGAAGGCAAAATAGGGGTAGTTATGGTCACGCTTTGTCATGTACACAAGTGAAAGAAAAATGTAACCATAAAGAAAAAGCAAGTGTCTCTAAGAATGTGACAGTCACGTGCCCATCAAGAGAAAGAGCAGAGCCAAGCACTTCTTAAGAAGCATTTCCTGGTAATCCACGTCAAGCTGTATGACAAGCAGGATTAATTAAGCAGCACAAATAAGTGTTAAACATATGCCAAATTAGCTCCCGGCAATTGTTCCACAACTAAGAAAAAGAAGGTGAATTTTCCCCAGTCATTTCCCCAATCTTCAACCAACTCTAGCTGGTATTAAAGAACGGGGTCATAAATGGACTAGGACCCAAGGATTGAGTGACTTTAAAAAAAAAAAAAAACAAGCCAGATGGATGGAATCATCATGTACTCGCTTGTAATTCCTCTCTTGGTGAGTAAGCATCCACACGCGTGGGTTAAGGAAAGCTCCTGAGGTGCTGTGAGGCACCTGCTAATCCATTCGACCAGTCGCCTGGTGTCAGAGGTAACAGGAGAAAAATAACTGTGAAGCAGATGGGTTTGGGCCAGGTGCCCAGTGGGTAGGCTGTTAAGTCTAAAACTCCAGAGAACTTAGAGAATTCCAAAGGGAGACAGCCCAGAAGAGGTGTTCCTCTGCTGTCAAGGCTGCCTTGGGTTCGCTGCAGTTGGATAGAAGTAAATGGACCTACGAAACACAGTGTTTTGGTGTTCTTAAAAATAGTCAGTGTTGCCGGGCTGTGGTGGCGCACGCCTTTAATCCCAGCGCTTGGGAGGCAGAGGCAGGTGAATTTCTGAGTTCAAGGCCAGCCTGGTCTACAGAGTGAGTTCCAGGATAGCGAGGGCCACACAGAGAAACCCTGTCTCAAAAAACAAAAAAAAAAAAAAAAAAAAAAAAAAAAGAAAAAATAGTCAGTGTAAAGATAAACTGACTTTTTTGTTTGAAATTTTAATATATACCTACCTCAAGGTCCATTTTAGTAAAACTTTCGAATCAAGGGATCGCTTCCAGGCAGTAGGAAGGTGGTCGATGAATTAATTCTTTTCTAATTGCTGTGAGCAGATCCCAGAACAGCTAAGGGAGGAAGGGTGTGATTTGACTCACAGTCTGAGGAGAGTCATTCTGTTGTGGTGCAGAAGGCATCATGGTGGGAGTATGGGGTAGCCAGTCACGTTGCTTCTGCTGTCAGGAAGAAGAGAGAGAGAGAGATTCTGATGTCCACTAGTTCAGTTCTTTTCTGTTCAGTCTGGGGCCCCAGTCCAGGGAATGGTGCTGCTTATGCCTTGGATTTTATTTCCTAGGGCATTCTAGATCTTGTCAAGTTGGCAACCACTATTAACCATCCTAGTCTCATGGAAGGGGCTAAGATGGGGCATCAAGCATCCACTGTAACGTGAGAATCTATCATACCGTGGAATTTTGCCTCCAGAATTTCAAGGATAAAATGGTCTAGATGTCACGATATCCAGTCAAATTTTAAAGGTAAAATGAAGGCATTTCCTACTATGCACAGTGCACAATGCGCCCTGCAGGCTGCCATTCTACCAGCGTTTTCTTGCATGTTGACAGAGATCGGTTCCCCAGTAGACACTGGGAAGGTTCTGTGCTTGGTCTTCCAGCCTCCCAAGCTGGATGCTGCAGGCACCTGGCATGGAAAGGGGCCGTCGCTGTCATCATCACGAAAGTGGAGCATAGCTGTGCCCATGTTAACAGCACACATCCACTCAGGACTTCCTTCTCTCAGGATTCCCTCCACTCCCCTTGGGAGATTGAGGGAGAGCATGTGCACATGGTTATAGTAAGTGGGATATATCATTCAGTTCTATAATAGGAAACCCATAGCTTCCTAAGATGAGAGAAATAACATCAAAAAAGGCAAAATAGGCATATATTAGCATGTGAAAATAAACATAAGAGCCAACAGAGCTAAAAAAATATTTCCTCTGGCAAATGCCATTGACCACGAGACTTGGCGCTCTGGGAACTGCTGTTTCCTATCAGAAACTGTAGTACTGTGTGAGTATATACACATTATACTGCCAAGATAAATAATTAAAAGATTTTTATGGCAACATAATAAGAAAAGGTTAACCGAGCAAAGATATACATGAAACATTAGTTTCCTTCATAAAGATAAGTACCAGTGTCAATTTCTTACTTATTTTTCCAATCTCTCTCTTCATTCATACATATACATATAGTATTACATATGATGTTTTGATTTTTTAAGATAACATTTTTAGATTTATTTTATTATCTTAAATAAGTTAAACGTAATATTTGCATATTAAATATTTAAATAAAAATTTTATTTTATTATTATCTGTATGTGAATGTTTTGTCTGAAGGGCATGGGGGTACCACACATATGCCTAGTCCCTATAGAGGGCATTGGGTTTCCCAGAACTGGAGTTCTAGATGGTTGTGAGCCACTATGTGGGTGCTTGGAATCAAACCCAGGTAATCTGCAAGAACTAGAAGTGTTCTTCACCCTTGAGTCAACTCTCCAGCCCCCCCCCCCGCCCCATCCCAGATGACATTTTAATATATATTACATAATGCACACATTTATTTATATAAACAAAAACAACATAAACATTTAACAAATTCGTTTAAACACTCTGCTGTACTTGGCATTATCTTATAACAATAAATCTTGGGAATGGTACAAATATCAGTATCACTAGATCTTCCTGATGAAATGCTGAATTGGCTTCTCATTATAAAGATGGAACTTCTGTTCATTAGGCATTGAGGTCTCTGACAATGAGAAAACAACATGACCCAGTGAACACATGTCTGCTCTCCTTTGCACTCGTGTTCAGCTAATTCTTGGGACAAACATGTACATGAAATTTTGATATTTGTTTCTTACCTTTCTTCCAAAGAAGTTGCATAATTTTCATGCCTGATGAGATTTTGTCCATTTAACACAAACAGAGATATCTGGGAAGAGTGAAGCTCAGTTGAAGAATTGTCTCTATCTGATTGGTCTGTGGCCATGGCTGTGCAGGCATTATCTAATTGCTGACTGAGGTAGACAGCCCAGCTAAGTGTGGGTGGTCCCACCTCTGGGGAGGTATGTTGTATAGTAGTTTTCTCTTAGATTAGCGCTTTCCTTTTTGGAGACAAGCTTGTTAAGACAAAAGATGTTTTGAAAAGAGGTGAAACATGGAATGTCTAAGAGGAGGTGAACTATTTCATCTTGCAGGAAAGCTCATTAAATTCAGGAACTAAACAACTCAAAATAACTTCTGAAAGTCCCTGAAACTGAGCAGACTCACTAGGCCCCTCCATGACCAAGTGTATATAAATAGTAAGTACTACTGAGATTAGACTCTGAGACAAGACAAGCTGCCTAGAAGACTTAAAAAAGACAAGCTCTCTGGAAGAGGTTTAGTCCAATCAAGCCTCCTGGAAAGGATGCTCTCCAACGTGATGAGTTACCTGCAGATTGTACAGTATATTCTAGGTTTCTAGCTTTTGTCAGCTGTCACCAATGCTGATGTTGGCTTTGGTGATGCAGTTGTCTTATTTCTGCTCCTGTATGTAACCTCTCACCCATAACCCTGATAAAGCTCATTGGTTCATCAATTAGAATCTGGTAGTCTCCTTACTTTGGAATATCATTGGTTCTCTTTGGGGTGAGTAGATGTTTGTTCATGTCTTCCTATGAACAGTCATGCAGTGTGGTTGTGGGAGGTATAAGGTACGTGTGAATGTGAGCCTAAAGGCAAGCAGTGAGTATTCTCCCCATGGTTCCTGCCTCTTCTCTTGCTTGCTTTCCTGCCTTGACCTGTCTCAATGATTGACCATAATTAGGCTGTATGAGAAGAAGAAGGACGCTGTTCTCCCTTGCTGTTCCTGATTGCCGTCATTGCAGTTTGATAAGAAAGGAGTTGGAGATATCCTGATGACAAGATTGAACTGGCACCAAGAAACACAACATCCCTAATCAGCAGGAAGTAGTCTAAAAATGTCTATGCCCCCATTCCCCTCTAACATTCTTTCTCTCCTACCTAGTGTTGGGGAGGGGGGGTTGTTACAAGGGAGGTAAAAGTACAAGAATACAATAAAATAGCACACAGAAATAGGCCTACATAGTATGTATATATAAAATCATATATATATATATATATATATATACACACACATTGTATGTATATATGAAATCGTGTGTATATATGTATACATGTACATATATATGATTTATGAATATCTATTTTGTTGTCATTCATGGTTTCTGGCTTTTAACTTTTCCCCCAAAGCAAACCATTACAATTACTATTTCACTTCACCAAGTTAGGTCATAGAAACTAATTTTTCTGTTGTACAGTAGCTCTAAATACTTGCCTGGGGAGACAATAGAACATGAACCCCCAACACTCATCCCTTATACAAACAAGAACTTGGGCCCATACCTAGGAGGAAGGCATACATCACAGAGATGCCAAGAAGGCTCTGGACAGGGATGTCTAGCTGGGCTTCCCTATCTGTGCCAGTATCAGCATCTTTTGTCTAATCACGAATCTATACAGCTGTTCAGTCCTGCCTACACAGAAGTCTCCATAAGAACCCAAAAAGACCAGGTGGGGATAGCACACACCTTTGGTAGACAGATCTCTGCGAGTTCAAGTCCAGCCTTGTCTACAGAGTGAGTTCTAGAGAGCCAGGGCTATACAGAGAAACCTTATATTGAAAAACAAATGAACAAACAGATGAATACAGTATTCATAGAATTTCTGTATAGCAGACCCTATAGGTTCCTGGAGAGTGCCCACAAGGCCTCCCTCAATACCATGCCATGTGAATCTCTTTCTTTACATCATTTCTATTAATATCTTTTATACCAAACTGGTAAATTTAAGTTTTCCCTGCAATCTGATCAATGAAATCAAAGGAACGTGAAGAACAAGTTGTGAGCCCCCTGATTTATTGGTGCTTGGACAGAACACAGGTAAAACTAGAGTGTATGGAGTCATCTCAGGGACTTAGCCCCCACCTGTGGTGTCCGGTGCTACCTTCAGCAACATAGTGTCAGACCTGAATTGAATTAGGGGACACCTGACTGATTCCCACTAGAGAACTGATAGCTTCTTTGATATTGGGGTGAAACATGCACAGCTGGTGTCAGGTATGATTTGTGCAAAGAGAACATGAGGAGAAACTGAGCTCAAGTTTGCACTAGTTTTTCCTTGGCTGTCTGTATTTTTTTACTTATTCACTATTATATATTTATTTTATTTTGCTTTTTGAGATAGGGTCTCACTATGTTGCTCTGACTGACCTAGAACCTACTATTTAGGCAAGGCTGACCTTGAACTTGCCCTCCAACCAAATGCCAATGTGAGACTTGAAAAATTGTTTCCTGTTTTTTCTAAGCATTATTTATTTTTATGTGTATGTGTGTCTTGTCTGCATCTATGTGTGTACATCATGTGAGTACCTAGGACCCACAGAAGCCAGAAGAAGGTGAAGGAGAGAAATCTCCTGGAATTGGAGTTACAGACACATGTGGGCTGAATCGGAGCGTGGGTGTTGGGAACTGAATCGGAGTCCTCAAGAGAAGCACTAAGTACTTTAAGTACTGAGACATCTTTCCAGCTCCCTATTCTTTTTTTTTTTTTTATTTTTTTAGCTCCCTATTCTTTTACCTTACACTTAAACACTTGGTTCTCTTTAGCTGGGAGAGAGAATCAGCCAGTAGGCTGTGAGGTTAGGAATACAGAAATGGTTGCATACTTATACACAGCATCTTTCAGAAGCTTTTAGATGCCTTTCTCTGTAGTGTTCCAATGACAGCAACAAGTCCTACCGGTATTCAAGATCTAATCAAACAAAGCCAAACTGGAATAACATTGACATTCTATCTAGAATGAAGAAAAGAGGGGCAAATCACCAGTAACACAATGAGAAAGAAACAGGACCTTTGAAAGTCCTTCAAATGGTGGTGGGTGGGGATTAATTCCAGAAGGCAAGTGGTAGATGAATAAATATCCCAAACCAACAGATGACTAAAGAAACCATGGGCAAGATAAAATGTTATACAACACCAACCATTCCTCCATTCTTGGAGAAACAATAACTCTATGAACACACAGAATGCTAACTGCTGCTCTAGACAAGAAGATCCATCATGGATCTCAAAGGGTCCACAAAGCAGTGGGGAGTGAGAAGGGAGGAAAAGTGTAAAGTGCTGTTGGAATGTCCCTTTAGGGGACACTAGAGGAAGCCATCTCAGACCTGAGCTATGAGGGATGATGGGTGTCCTTTCCAGCGGAGGGAATTATAGCGTGTACTATTCGGAACCCAGCAGCTTGGAATGGGGAGCACCTCAGTTTCAGGTTAGGCATAATGAAGGATGAAGTTGGAAAGGTCAAGGTTTTTCCCAGTCAGTGGGAAGTGATGAAGATGGAGCAAAAGATGGCACACAGTCCCCAACACTACACGAGAGCATGGCCACAGGGCAGGCAAGAGGACTCAGCAGGCAAAAGGTGCTTGCCACCAAGCCTGAGTTCAATCCCTAGGACCCATACACTAGAAGGAAAGAACAAACTTTTCAGAGATTGTCATCTGACCTCCTCATGCATGCCAGGGCCCAAGCACAACACATACACACACACACACACACACACACCACCCACCACCATCACCACCACCACCACTGCCTCCACTCTCAACACAAATTAACAGACATATGTAAGAGAACATGGCAACATGTGCCAACCATGATCATAAGACAACTTGGAATTTTGTGTTTTGTTTTATGTTAGATGGAGTCCAGAGCCTTACATATGCTAGACAAGCACTCTGTCACTGAGCCACACCCACCAGCTCTGAAAACTGCTACTTGGCCATGTAAGTTAATTATACTAATTAAGTTTAACTGGTATAATGTTATCAACACTAGGTCAGTGTAACGTTCATCGAGTGCCTATATAAATAGTCACTCATGATCCTTTAAAATCTCTTCCTTATAGAAAAGAGGTCTAGAGGAATGCTACACACACAATTATGAACATGACAGGAAAAAGGCTGGTTTTTAGCTACTAATTGGTATTTTGTTTTTAATTTTTAATTTAAATATAATTGCATTAACTCTTCCTTTGCCTTTTTCCTGTCTCTAACCCCTCCCAGGTCAGCCATCCTGGCATTTCCTCTCAAACTGATGGCCTCTTTTTCTTCTGTTATTATTGTTATATATGCATATGCATATGTGTCTATACATGCATAAATATATAAATATAACCTGATGAGTCTGTTTAGCATTGTGTGTATATTATGTCAGGGCTGACCACTTTGCATTGGAGAACCAATTAAGGAGCTCATCTCTGGGGCATTGGATAACCAATTAGGGGATGAATCCCTGGAAGAGACCAGTTTTTCCTTTCTTCGCAGTCATTGGGTGTTTATAGTTCTTGGTCTACAGGTAAAATCTTGACAGATTCCCCTCCCTGTATTACCGTACCTATTTGTCCTGTCATTACTTATGCCTTGTTCAGGCAGCTATTTTATTTGTAGGTGTCTTGGATGTAGCTTCTCTGTCATTCTGGTCCTTTGTTTCTAAGTCTTTCCTCCTCCTCTTCTGCAATGTTCCCTGAGCCTTAGGTCCACGAATTGCATTGTAGATACATTCACTGGGACTGAGTTCCCAGGATCAGTTGATCTCTGCATTATGGACAATTGTGGTTTTCTGTGATGACCTATCTGCTGCAAAGAGAGGCTTCTTGGATGAGAGGTGAGAGCTACACTTATCTGTGGGTACAAAGATAAGCATAGTTGGGCACTATGCTGGTCTAGTACAGTGTCAGTAGCAGGCTCTCCTCTAAGATCCATGGCCCCATAGCCCCGGGTAGTTGGCTAGTTTCTGGGAGTAGGTATGATCTCCTTCCTATGGAGCAGGATTTACGCCCAATTACACAGCTGGTGGTTTGCCACCCAGATATAAAAATGGGGCTACTTCACCTTTGGGGATAGCTTCCTGGTTATTGTGGTTCACGGCCATCACAGCTGAATAGGACTGCTGGATGTGTCCCTCCATTGGCAACTCTCATAGCACCTTCTGGTACTAGGAAAGTTACCACAGGGAACTTTTCAGAAGCAGAATTGAGCTACATGCCCAGACCTAATATTCTAATCTGTGGGGGTTTGAAAAGGTTTGGTCATTTGAATGGTTGACCAATGAGGAGTAGCACTATCTGGAGGTGTACCCTTGTTGGAAAAGGTGTGGCCTTGTTGGAGGAAGTGCATCACTGTGGTGGTGGGATTCGAAGGCTCATATTATATTCAGTTCTGTCTAGTGTGAAAGTCCAATCTCCTCCTGGCTGCCTTCTGACTGAATCATAGAACTCTCATCTTCTCCAGCACCAAGCCTGCCTGCCTGCATTCTGCCATGCTCCCGCCATGATGATAATGGACTGAACCTCTGAAACTGTAAGCCAGCCCCACTTAAATGTTTTCCTTTATAAGAGTTGTCTTGGCCAAGGTGTCTCTTCATAGCAACAAACCCCCAATTAAGACAACATGTTATGAATTCTGTGCCTCCCTACAATTACCAAAATACCCATTTTAGTTAGATAACTTCTAATTTCTTCTTTGAGAAGAATGGGGAGCTAGGGGAGGAGCCGAGTGATCTGAAAGGAAGCAGAAAGCGTCATAACTCAGGAGATACATGGAACTTTATTTGTGCCAGAGAATATAGGAGAATATGTCATCAGGACTGGCAAGATGTCTCAGCTGGTGAGAGCATTTGCTGACAACTCTGACATCCTGAATTCAGTCCCTGGGACCCACATTGTGAACAGAGAGAACCAAGATTCTGGCAAGTTGTCCTGTGACCTCTACATGTGGGGCTTGGCATGTGTGATCCCCTACCTCATCCCTCACGACAAATAAATACATGTAAAAAGAAAAAAAAATGAGTGTATCATGTATATCTGCGGTTCAAAACACCACTTAAGAAAATGGGTAAGTTTCTACCATTAGGTATTGCCAAGGTAAGTTCACATAAGGTATCTGTGCTTAAAGTTGTTGTAACATGCTGGGGATGTGCTCCTTCACCCCACCATTACTCCAACCCCTCCCTCCAAATAAAATCCTGGAGCTGGTGCAGACCGCGGTTCTGGAGAAGTCACCTTCCAGCTGAGTTCATCGTGACTGCCAATTTAGACTGGTGGTTGATTGTGCTTAGTGTGGTCCCCGTGCCTTTCCATTGTTTAGAATGCTTTGCCTTTATTGACTCCTAGGGTTGAGAGTGAATGCAGGTGGTATCATCTTTTAAGATTACCTTTCATCTTTAAGTTTTACCCTGTAGGAAAAAAAAAAAAAGAAGAAAAATAACTTCCAGAAAATGATTTTTTTTTCTGTCAAACTGAGCTGGTCTGCCTGATAATATGCCCTTGTGGGTCCATGGTGGCATACAAGGAGTAAAACAGAAATGGTGGGAAGAATTACGCTTTTAAAGCAGAGACTGGAGAGCCTTACTATTGCATTTTCACTGTCCCTCCGGCACTGTGCCCAGTGAAGGAGCTGGTTGTGGGCTGAGAGTTCTAAATGATAGAGCATGATTGTTCAATGTTAGCAGAGCCTGAGGAAAGGTGGAAAGATAGGGGAAATTTTCAAGTAAGTGGGAAAGGAAAAGATGCCTCACCCCAGCATCTAGCTGAGGAGCCAGGATGAAAGCGAGGATTCCAGCAAGCATCCCGTTTAAGCCTTTCTTGCCGTAAACATACAAGCTCCTAGAAAGCTCACACCAAAAAAGCAATAATAATAATAATAATAATAATAATAAATACAAAACCCACCCTTTATGATAAAAAGGACCTTGTTCGAACCAGTAGCTCCTGGCTTTACTTTATTAGATAATAATCCCATTGAAGGCACCTCCAGAGGCAGCCTATACTCTCATTTACTAAAAGGAGAGAGGAAGGTGTATTTGTTGGGGGTTCATGGCAATCCTTTGAGATTTAGCTTGGCAGCCACCAAAGTGGCATATATAACCACCGCTGAGACGCTTACTTGTAACTCTCACTGAGAAGCTCCCACACTGTTCTGTCATAATCCCTTTTTGGGGCTCTGTCTCACTCTCTCTCGCTCTACTCCTATGTTTGAAATCAATGTTAAAATATCTTTTAATTAACTGCAGCCTATTAAGAAGCCCACAGTCATGCTTGATTGTGTTTTATTACTTCCCTGAGTGGTTTTTTATATTATTATTAAAAAATTATTAACCTTTCTTTTATGTGTTTGGATGTCTTTCTTGGCCTGCATGTCTGTGCACCATGAATGTGAAGTTCCTGTGGAGGCCAGAAGAGGGCATTAGGTTTCCAGAAAGTTGTGTTACTGGACAGTTGTGAGCCTCCAATTGGGTGCTGAGAATCTAAACCAGCATCCTCTGGGAAAGCAGCCAGTGCTCTTAACCACAGAGCCATCTCTCTAATCTCTCTTTCCATTTTTAGTAAAGTCGAAGCAATTCATGTTGGCTAATTCTGAATTTATTTTCTGTGTTGAGGCCAAAGATGTACTTTCTTTTAAGTCAAAGTCTCTAAGAGATTAAGGAAACCCCTCGGGCTGATGGGGGAAATAGAGTGGAGCTAGGCAGATTTTAAAATTAATCCTTGTTACATGCATGAGACGCTGGTAGTGACTGGCCAAATGCACTGAGATTTGGCATGGTCTATCAGAGAGGATGAGGCCAGGAGTTTTAGGTCAGGACTCCATCAGCAAAGTCAGCTCCTCTAGGTTCCTTGTCAGCTTTCGTGAAAGTCGTTTTCAGTTGGGATTCTTCAAAAAGCTGACTGTCAGGGGGTAACACTGCCACCAGCAGCCTGGGGAGTTCCTTTCAGAGACCTTCATTCAGCTCAAGTTGGGTCCTTGACAATGAGGCCATGACTCCAGCAAAGTTACCGAAGCAGAGATAAGAGCTGGTACATGCTTGTTACACCCCCCCCCACCCCTCATAGAACATATCTTATTTTTCTTTATCTTTTTATAATCACAACAATGCTTCATATTTAAGTGCGAGAGAACTGGGAGAGAAAGCAGAGAGACCCCCATGGGTGCCTTAGAGAGACCTCCATGGGTGCCTTCCCTATGCTTTGTGCACGTGAGTCTATGGTTGGTTTTGTTTTGTTTTGTTTTGTTTGTAACATTGCCCAAAGGATGTAATTTACAACAAGCCTTAAAGATCGGAGTTTTAAATGAAATAAAAATTCAGGATAGTTTATTGTTCTTACCTTACAGAATATTTTGCAAACAGAATTGTAAAGATGGTTTTTATGAGGCACATTGTTTAGATTTAGAGATGAGAGAGATGTGCGCACACTAACAGTTTAAATTCAAGCAAGTGGTCCACCCCTGGCTACATTCTAAATACTCCTAAGGACGTTTGCTTGCCTCCCTTCTGACCTCAGAGACTTGTTGGGAGTGTAAGCTCTGAGAGTCGAAGGGATGCATGTGTAGGGACATACTGCCCAAGAAGATGATTCACACTCTGGACAGCCACCCGCACCGCAGCAAGCAGTTCCCCTCCTCTACACTAACTCCTTCTGGTCCCAAGGTCCGAAACTTGGGCGACTTTGATCTCCGCAGAAAGGGAGCTTGCTGCAATTAGAGTTTCTCGGAGTCTTAGCGCCATCTGTTCCGACACCTTTGGTGACTGATCCCGAAACGTGACTTGGCCTAGAGAGAGCGCGACTCCTCTTACCGAAGCAGTTCAGGTCCCCGGCTCTCACTAAAACCCCGCCAGTTTTCCGGGCTGGCGCGGTCACCGACCCCGGCCTGCGGCCAAGCCGACAACAGTGGGCGGGAACGTGACGCGAGGCTCGTGGGGTGGTGTCTGTAAAGCAGGAGAGCCCCGGGAACCGCGAACTGCGGTCACGCAGATCGGTCACGGTCAGGGGTGGCCATCTGCCTCTGGGGCCCTAGATCGCGGCTCTGGAGCAGGGCAAGTACAAAAGCCCCAGGCCTGGCCGCCCAGCCTCTCTCCACCCGGGGGAGGGATCAAGGGAGGGCTGATTGCGGGACCGCCCCCGGCCCCAGCTCCAGCTTGGGTCCCCAAGCCGCGCGCGGCTACGGCCGCTGCCAGGGGGAGGCGAGAGGCTCCTCCCTGGAGCAGAGAAACCAGTTTGTCCGGTCGGGCAGAGCGGAGGGAAAAGGGCTGCCGCCTAAGAAGGGCGAACGGACGCGGGGCGGGAGGAAGGCGGGGAGCCCTTGGCGAGCCACGAGAGCCGGAGGAGTCGCGGCCAACTGGACAGGCTTCCCGGGGCCCCCGGCCAGCCCCTGTGTGCCATGCAGCGCTAGCGAAGCCGCAGCGCCGGGGCCGGGCGGGAGGTGGCCAGGTGCGCACCAGCCTCGGACGAGCCACGGAGCGCCGCTCACCCCTCGGATGCCCAAGCCGGGGCCCAGTGAGCACTAGGTAAGAGGGGCGAGGCGCTGGTGTTCCCCGACCTCCAGAACCCAACCAACCAGGCAGGGGTCCCTGGCTCCTTTGGGTAATCCACGGGCTAGTGGATTTCACGCATCTGCGGTGCGGTGGCAGCAGCTGTCTGCGCCCTCGGGCTCCCAAAGCTGGGCAAGTGGTATTTGGGGGGCGGGGGCGGTGGTGCCGGAAGCTTCTGCCCCCGCCATGGTCCATGGTTGGCAAAGGACAAGCTGAGCGATTCCCAGTTCTTTAGGGTTTTCACCCGTTCGGGGAAGGGATCTCCCGGGAGCTGTTTAGGTATTTTGTTTTATTTTTTTTTCTCGTTGGTTTGTGACACACATGTCCAGAGTTAAGATTCCAGAGTTAAGCCAAGAACAGATTGGGGAATCTTTGAAGGGTGTTTCTGGCTGTCATGCGAGTACCACCTGGGAATCTTCCACTGACAGGTTTGGGGAGAAGGCGAGTCAGAGCTCCGGAAAATGACCTTAGGAAGGAGTGTTTCTGGCCGCGGCGCACCTGCTGGGAAGGATGGAGGGGGTGAGACCCGCTTCCCACCCCCCAAGCTCCTTCGGTGCGCATCTGTGAGGGAGTGGGGGCGTAATAGGGGTAAACAAACAGTTTTCCGGGTGAATGTGGGGTCGTGTTCACTAGCTCCGTCGCCGCCGCCGGCCGGCTGGCTGTCCTTAATCCCCAGTTTGATACCTGTAGCTGTCACTTGTTGAAAGAAAACGTGGCAGACGGCGGGAGATGTGGCGGTGGAACAGGGCCAGGGCTTTAACTCCTCTCTTGACCAACTCTCTCAGCCCAAAGTGAAAGAGATGTCTGGCCAGCTTCTCCGAGGGAGTTGTGAGCATGTATGTCTCTACCCCTAGAGGATCAGAATGCAGATTTCTAGACTGCTGTGGGAAGAGCACCAGGGTTCCGAGAGGATGACGATGACGCACCGGGGCTAGGAATCGACACAGGGAAATGAAAAAGGTTCCCACAACCTCACTGGACCCCTTGGCCTGCAGGCACTGCCTTAGGCCGTTTGTTCTTCTAGCCCTGCCTAGCTCTGTGGACTCTCCCATCCTCCCCAAATTGTCTGCCCTTTTGGAGTGAAGAAAAGATTTACTCCTATCTTTCTAGTCTGCTGCTTTCAAAATTTTCTCCCCCACCCCAGCCCCAGAGAAAAATCAAACCAGATGATACCAATGAACTACTTGAAGACACTTGGTCACCGAGGGAGGCTAACAGCCTTGAGGAAGAAAAGGATGTGTGTTTCAAGGTCTCAACGGATAGTAAATAGAGGTCCAAATTGAGAGAGGAAAGCCATACAACGCAGGAGGGCAAAGCTCTAGTTCTCATCACCTAAGCATCATCGTCTCTGTGTTAGGTCTAAAGGGCCATTCATTACACTGCCTTTTGTTAAGACCTTATTAAACCCTTATTATAAATGCATATACAGTGCAAAGGATGATGAATGGTTATTAGCTGATTAATTTCTGGGGAGCAGTCACACCTGCCTACAATTACTGCTCTGAAGTGGCTAATGGTTTTCTTTATGTAGACACTTCCTTGTACTTGCTTTGAGAGGATCCGTAACCGCTGTGTTCATTTATCATCTTCTAATGGTTTTACTTTGATAATTTTCACTGGTTCTTTGTGTAGGGTCCAAGGAGGTGTGTGGACCTGTGCGGCTGGCTTAATACTGACCAGCGCCTCGAACACGGGTATCTGCTCCGGATCCGCCACCATCTAACTCTACTGAGTTTTATAAAGGACGATACATACCTCCTAGTGATGGGACTAGGAAGATTTTCTTTCTCCATTTAAGACGGTGATTTAAAACAATGATTTCTGGGAGCAAATCGTTTAGTAAAAAAGCAAGTCTTCGGAAGGGATGTAAGTTCATGGCTAGCTCCGCGTTCAGCCTCATTTCCGGTGTTGGATCTTGGTGCTGAGGGAATGCAGCTGTGGAGTGCCTCCTTTCCTGTTCTCTCCCCTTCTGCTTTAAAGCAAGGAGTAGTAAAAACACTCGGTTTTAGAGTCCAACAGGTTTTGGTTATCTTGCTAATTGTATCAAAAGTTTCCTCATCTGTTAAGGGGGAAAGATATTAATGGTTTTTAATTTTTTCGTTTCCCTCCCTCTCTCCTTCCTTCCTCCCTCCCTCCCTCCCTCCCTTCTATCTTTCTTTCTTTCTTTCTTTCTTTCTTTCTTTCTTTCTTTCTTTCTTTCTTTCTTTCTTTCTTTCTTTCTTTCTTTCTTTCTTTCTTTCTTTCTTTCTTTCTTTCTTTCTTTCCCCCCATGATGGGGACAAGAAAAAAAGAAAGTGGCAATGAAAGAACTGGAAGAGAAGTGAGAAAACATGTGTGCCCTTTACAAATAGTAGATGTTTTAATGTTGCTTTATTTTCTTTATTAGAAGAAGGTTGGCTTTATTTTCATTATTGATGGTGGTATTTCCAGACAGGGTCTCCTTTAGCTATGTTGGCCTCAAGCTTGCTATGTAGCTGACAGTGACCTTGAATTCCTGATACGCCTTCTTTGCTTCCCAGGTGCTAAGATGATAGGTGTGTACCACCACACCTGTCTAATTTTATTAGATAATTCTTAATTTTTTTTTTTTTTTGCAGAGCTGGGGATAAGCTAACCCCCTAGCTTTTCTCCCAGCCTGTTGACATGGCTTTAAATAAGCCAGCACCTGGGGCAAGCATTTGGTGTTTATACATTATTATTATGTGATATTGGAGTCTGGCCATGTAAGCAGGAACATTGATAAATTAATATTTTATTATCACTTTAATTTAGATGCTGTGTTAGTTTTTCAGGAGCAATATGGAGCACAGGGGATCTCTATAACTCTAGAGAGCTTTAAAGTCCACCACTGGCCTTGCTCTTCCACTCTAGCCTGTAAAAGAGATCTTTGACCCTTCGGATACAGGGGAAGTGGCTCTTTGGGGGCAAGTACAAGTTGTCCTGGGTCCGCTCTGGGCTGGGTCCTAACCCGGGCTCCTACTAAGAGAATCTTTAAGGCTGCTTCTTCTTCATTATCATCTTCTTCTTCTTCTTCCTCTTCTTCTTCTTCTTCCTCCTCCTCTTCTTCTTCTTCTTCTTCTTCTTCTTCTTCTTCTTCTTCTTCTTCTTCTTCTTCTTCTTCTTCTTCTTCTTCTTCCTCTTCTTCTTCTTCCTCTTCTTCTTCTTCCTCTTCTTCTTCTTCTTCTTCCTCTTCTTCTTCTTCTTCTTCTTCTTCTTCTTCTTCTTCTTCTTCTTCTTCTTCTTCTTCTTCTTCCTCTTCCTCTTCTTCTTCTTCCTCTTCTTCTTCTTCTTCTTCTTCTTCTTCTTCCTCTTCTTCTTCTTCCTCTTCTTCTTCTTCCTCTTCTTCTTCTTCTTCTTCTTCCTCTTCTTCTTCTTCCTCTTCTTCTTCTTCTTCTTCCTCTTCTTCTTCTTCTTCTTCTTCTTCTTCTTCTTCTTCTTCTTCTTCTTCTTCTTCCTCTTCCTCTTCTTCTTCTTCCTCTTCTTCTTCTTCCTCTTCTTCTTCTTCTTCTTCTTCTTCTTCTTCTTCTTCTTCTTCTTCTTCTTCTTCTATTCATTTATTATATGTAAGTACACTGTAGCTGTCTTCAGACACTCCAGAAGAGAGAGTCAGATCTCATTACAGATGGTTGTGAGCTACCATGTGGTTGCTGGGATTTGAACTTAGGACCTTCAAAAGAGCAGTTAGTGCTCTTAACTGCTGAGCCATCTCTCAAGCCCCTTTAAGGCTTCTTAAGAACTTGCTTTAAAAAAAAAAAAGACAGGCAGTGGTGGCGCACGCCTTTAATCCCAGCACTTGGGAGGCAGAGTAAGGTAGATTTCTGAGTTCAAGTCCAGCCTGGTCTACAGAATGAATTCCAGGATAGCCAGAACTACACAGAGAAAAAACCAAATAAACAAAAAAAGAACTTGCTTTTGGAATTTTTGCCTCCCATCTGTTCCTAGATTTAACCCCCTGGAAATTTTTCTTTGTGGGACATCTTTGGATAAATACTCTATGAGGTTTTTGGCATTTTTATGTTATCCCATTAGATCCAGTGTTTGTTGATAGGTCTTTTATTTTTTTTTAAATGTAACAGTTCTCAAAGAGGTCAAATTAACACACACACACACACACACACACACACACACACACAAATGGCTTACCTTTTCCATCCTATAGCCTGTGTTATTCTTGAAGTCCATCCCGGTACCCACCTAAAAAGCAATGCCAAATATAAGATCTTCTGTAGCTCTCTATGTCAGTAAGGCCCTAGTTTTTTATGGAGGAAGGTTATAGAAAAAAAAATGTGTGTGTGTGTGTGTGTGTGTGTGTGTGTGTGTGTGTGTGTATACATAGTCATGGTATATATGTCTCCTCTCTCGTTTTTATTCTTAGAAACCAGGGTACTTACCAGCTCACATTTTGGCGCAGATTACTAGCCTCCTGATACTTTTGATCGAATTGAGCTTTTAAATAAATTATCACCCGGTCTACCCACAATGGAGACTATTTTGATAACAGGTCCCAGTAAACAGTTCAGAGCAGTGGTAAAGCGGAAATGCTGGCCTCTCACCCGGGTTGGCATCTGGGCTCCCCAGCTGCACAACCGAGGGAGCTTTCTGCAGCCAGGTGGCTTCACATGTAGATGGTGTGAGGCGATGAGTTCCAGATGAAGCCTTGGGAAAGGAGGGTGCATAGAATTGTATATGAGGTGGTCGGTCATTGGTAGAGCTGCAATGTTGTTGGTGCTCCCCCATTGCCTTTCTTCTGCTCGTTGGAGGGTGCAGATTCATTTTGCATCTCAGCATTTGTTTTGCAAACACAGGTGCACCTTTGCACCGGGAAATAGAAAGAAAGGTGCTCGGAGTAGGAGCAGATTCTAAGGCTTCAAATCCTTGTCATTGTTCGGGAGTACTTGGATGAGTGACCAGGAAGCTCACTGTCCTCTAACCTGACGGGGGAATAAGTTCAGTCAGTCACAGTCGCAGGGACTCTGGATGCTCTCAACTGGGTGCTACGACCTCCTGCCCTGCAGAGGCTCTTGGAACACTTAGAACACGATAGTGCCTTCTGTACCACGGTGTTTCTGTTTGCCTTTTTTTTTTTTCTGCTGCTTCTTTACTCCCAGTTTAATCCTCAGTAGCCTTTGAATCTCATGGTTTGTGGAGCCTGTATAAGTGCTGCTAATGAAACTTGATTCAACTCTTTCCTTCCCTCCCTTCCTTCTTTCCTTCCTTCCTTCCTTCCTTCACTCACATTCAATTAATTATGCCAGTGGATTCCCCTCCTATTTTAGGGAAGATTGTCAGGTTTCTTAAGGATTTGAGTTGGTTTTCTCCTTTGATAAGAAATCTGGTCAGGGGACTAGAGAGATGGAGAGAAAGCCAAGAGCACTTGCTGCACTTGCAGAGGACCCAAGTTTGGTTCACAGCAGAGGCACGGTGGTTCACAGGCATTTGTAACTTCACTCAGATGATCTGATGCCCTCCTTTGGTCTCAAAGGATACTGCATGCACGTTGTGCACAAACAGGCAAGCACAACACACACACATAAATAAATAAATAAATAAATAAATAAATCTGAAAAAAATTGTTGAGCAGGTTCTTTGTCCTGCTCTGGACACTCTCTATGTGGAAAGAGCGTGGTCTTAGATTCTGGCTCTCTAGGCCTGGTTAATCATCAGCCTCCAAGTCTAGCCTTTAAGGTGTGAGAGATGTGCTTGGACAAGATAGTAGAGGTGTCGTCCAGGACAGAGGACTGGACTCCCGGGGGTCGGGGGAGATTGCCCTAAGTACCTTTCAGTGGTGATGACTATTCTCTCCCTCCTGCTGCGATTGAGCTTCTGCACAAAGTGGAGGCTGACCTTTGCCTGGTAGCCTGGCTCTTTATTTACAGGACCGTTTTTTTATGGCTTCATTTCTTTGCTGAGTGGCTTTTGTTCCACCAGAGTTGAGGTTTGTTTGATTTAGGGTAGGCTGTGTTTGAAATCAGTTTTCTAATCTTCACCCTGACTGAGTTGAGCCAGAAAAATCCCAAGTAGCACTTCTTAGACACCAAATATTGTCCCCACATGCTGCCTGGTGGTCTATCTTGCTCCTAGGGAGGTGTGTCCATGTGCTGGATACATGATTTATTACATAAAATACAGTGTGGTGTATACACATTCTTGCTTTGCCCTCTTGAGACCCAGTGAGCTGAGATCTTGATGCTTCATCTACATTCTCCATGAGAGAGTGGTTATTAAGACGGCTTACGTGACTGGAGTGCTTTGAATATCCACTCCCTGAGACAAGACGGAACTGGAACTCTCCGCTGCCTGTTGGGAAACCCTGGACTTGTCTTTGCATTGGAGAGGGAGCGTGTGGGTCTTCTGAGGACTGAACCACTGGCAGACAATAAGCTACTATAACTTCTGACTCTACCCAGAAATCGCATGTGTGCCATGCAGCTGTGCTCATCGGGCTGCACAGACTGAGGATCAGGTGAAATTCTCATTCTGCATCAGGTAGCAGAGTGACTTTTGGGATGGGAAAGGACTTTCATGATAATCTTCTGATGCAAAAAACTGACTTCACGGACATTTTAGAAAAGAGTTAAATGAACAGAGAGCATCAAATCCTGCCATGTTAGCCATGTTCAGTGTATGGTTCACTGGCATTAAATACATCCTTATTATTGTATAGCAAACACCAACGTTACTCCATAAAGTCATTCAGTGTCTCACACAGAAGCTCCATCCATGTCTCCCTATCCCTGAGCCCCTGTCCATTCCACTATCTGTCAACATGAACCTGACTATTCTAGGGTCCCTGCTATTGAGTCTAATCATACTTACCCTTTTGCCATGGCTTATTTCTCTCAGCATGGTGGCATGCCTCTGAAGTTTCTTCTGCTATAAGAGAGAATAATATTCCATTATCCATCTCCACATTTTGTTTACCCACCTAGACACTTGACAAATTGGATTTGGATGGTGGCCACCTCTCGTGCTCGAATAGCACTGCCGTGGACTTGCTTGTATACGTTCTTGTTTCTTCATATGGGGTTTTGAGTGCTCCCTTGGTAAGAATTTCTCTGCATAAGTAAGGCTGGAGACGTGGAGTGTTTAGTGACATGCTTTCCTCTAGAGCCACTGTTGGGAAAATCCTGGGGTGCAGGGGTTACAGTGGTATCAAACATGTAAGATAACAGCCACTTCCTACTCCTTGAAACTTGCACCGGCTCATTCTAAGCGAAGGTCATTTGCTGTTGTCACCCTGCTGGCTTGCTTGGAGCTGTAGTTGACTGCACTCTATGCTATCCTGGGTGCCCAAGTTCTGTGGCCCCATGACAAGGTAGTTTATACAGAACATAGGTGCCTATTGGAGATGACATTCTGAATGGAGAAAAGAGTCCGTACTTCCTTCACCAATGATTCAATTTTAAAAAAAAATCTTTTAATTGAGTATTTAAGTATCATGTTGTTTTTCAGTTTGGGGTAGAATGAACAGCCTTCAACAAAAGCTCAAAGGGTCATTTATGTACTAAAGCATGGCAGGATTACCAACTGTTATTTCCCCTAAGGAGATGTTCATACTGGTTGAGCATGGTCCAGAGTACCTAGCCCTGGCATTCAAGAGGCAGAGAGAAGAGGAGACTCACAAGTTTGAGGGCCAGCCTAAGCTATGTAGCAAGAGCCTTTCTAAAAAACAAGCAAACAAACAAAAAACCCACCAACCAGGGGTGTAGCTCAATGGAAGAGTTGCTTGTCTAGCACACACAATGCCCTGGGCTCAATCCTTAGCATGAGGTGGGGGCAGGGCTGGCAAGTGTATTTACTGGTGTGTATGGTACATGCCTGTAATCCTACTACTTGGGAGGGAGAGGCAGGAATCAAGTTCAAGGCCAGCTTCAGATGCATATCCCAGGCTACATCCGAGTCTATCTCAAGAAAACCAAACCCAACATATAAACACACAGGAAGAACACGCTTCTCTGTGTGGCAACATAAAAGCAGGAAGCTTACCTTAGGGAACTGCTAGATGTCAGTCTGTCACGCTAAAACATCTGTATTCTTTAGAGACCAGTAATGTCTCCATATGAGGTTGCAGTCATACCATCTCCCAGAAATTGTCCGAATGGGAATTTTAACATTTTAAAAGTAGGATTTTCTTTTAAAGTAAATGAAACAAAATAAAACAACAACGAAACTTCGACCACAAATACCACTTGAGGAAAATCCCTCTTCCCTACCTCATATTAATCATAGACACAGAGAACAAAAGGAAGGAGAGCTGTTTAGGTCAACTTGATTCTGACCATTTATATGTTCATCAGTCTTATGCTCCCTCTACTACAGATGGAGGTATGAAATGTTTAGGAGGCAATGTGGGACTCCTGGACCACTCTACAGTGATCTGTGTAGCATCTAACATGTCTTGGATCTTTAAGATCATTTGAGACCAAGGCTATTAAGACAGGAGACACATGGCCAAGCCTCTGAAACTTTAGAGAAAAATTAGTCCCATTTGTTGAGTTGTGACTTTAATGGCTGATGTTCTCCTGTGATTGGGGCTGCCTGTCTCCTGTGTCATCCCCTAGAGAGACTTTTCTTAATACGTACAAAATTTCAAGCACCTATCGAGACCTCGCTGAATCGGTGGGCAAATTCAACACCCTGAAGGTCTGTCTGCCCAGCCTTGGCCTGTGTCAGTGAAACCAGCAGAGAAACATGTCCTTTAGGAACTCAAATCCAAGAGGCAACAAACTGTAGGTGCTAAGTAAACGTAACAAACAGGGTGACTATATATTGTACACCAAGATATATGCGCCGAGATAACAGGAGAATGGGCCAGCAGGACATGACTTTGCTTTGAAAGTGGAGTTTCCTGGAGCCTTGAGAAGGTGACCCAGGAGCAAAGACTTGAGTGGAGAGGAGAGAGGAGAACCTGTAGAGAATCTGAGGCAGGGGGTAGGAGCATACTGTGCAGGGCAGAGGTCTTAAAGGAGGAATGCCTGCTTTGTCTGGTGAAAAGACAGTACCATAAGAATGAACAAGTGAGGAGACAGAGAGAGAGAGAGAGAGAGAGAGAGAGAGAGAGAGAGAGAGAGAGAGAGAGAGAGAGAGAGAATAAAAAGAGGAGAGGGGCAAAGACACCTTCCTTGGCTGAGCCTGAGCTGCAGACTTCTGTGTTTCTGTGGCCCGCACACTCAATAAGTTGTGTTGAGGTGACTGGTTAGAGATTCTGAAGACACTCCTCCGAAATCCGTATGTCTGGTCTTGTTCAGAGAACCTGATCTGTTTCCCACCAGTGTGTGATCCCAGTTTGCTAGGGAGAGAGAGGAGTGTGTTCAGAAAAGGGAATGGGTCACAGGAAACACAGGTAAGGAGTTGATCCCCGGGGAATCCACACAGTGCTTCAAGGGGAGCCATTTCTTCTAACAATCCACACCTAGCCCATACTTCCAGCCCTGTGTTGGCTACATGAACAAAGCAAACATGATATTTCTTGCTGTAAAGCTCATAGGACTATTGGGATTGGGGGGAAAAACAAAATAAATATAAACAAAATACTGAGGTAGTACATACTTTTAATCCCAGCACTCTGGAGGCAGAGGCAGGCAAATTTCCCCCATGTTTGAGGTTACTCTGGCTCTCAGAGTGAGACTTTATTTCAAAATAAATTTTTGAGCAGGGCTGGAGAGATGGCTCAGCAGTTAAGAGCGCTGACTGCTCTTCCGAAGGTCATGAGTTCAAATCCCAGCAACCACATGATGGCTCACAGTCATCCATAATGAGATCTGATGCCCTCCTCTGGGGTGTCTGAAGATAGCTACAGTGTACTTACATATAACAAATAAATAAATGTTTAAAAAAATAAATTTTTGAGCAAAGGAGGTATGAAATAAGTTGATTTTGGAGTGTAGTAGCAGTGACCCTTACTTCAGGAGAAAGGAATTCTATGTAGAAGGAAAAGCCGTGCAGGTGAGAACTATTCTGAGACATTTTGTGCAGTTTGTTTACAAATATAAGTCTGTAATCCAGGGCTGATGCCAATGTCAAGGAGCACCTTAATATCAAGCAGTGTTACTTTCACGGGCTTTCCTGATGTGTCCTTGGAGGATTGAAACCCCGGCTTGATGCTTCCCAAAGGTGTGTCTCCAGTCTCAGCTTGTGACTCCACTTCAAGGGTGACCTTGGCCGTGCTCTTGTGTCCCAGGAGTGCAAACTGAGCTGGCCCAAAGTGAGGCTCTCCATCTCCTAAACCCACTTCTATGCCTATAAACATTTGAGCCATTTGAGTCAGAAGTCAGAGTCGTTAGAAACATCTCTTAGGTCCTCAAATCAAACCTGTCATCACGACCAAAAGCCTAATTAGAAGAGACAGTTCCTACCCTCTGTCTTTCACCCCACCCTGTTTTCCTACTCCAAGTCTGTGGGAGCTCTATCACTGGCCCTGCAGGAACATCTTAATGCGCCTCCCTGTTTCCAGTCTTGTTTCCATTCATTTGGCTTATCAGCCAAAAACAGAAATCAAGTGGTGTACCTCTACTTAAAAATCTGTAAATGACTCTTATCAGGTCCTTTACAACTTGGCTTGGCCTGCTTTATCTTATAGTTTTGGTTGTGAGGCTAGCCTTTAACAGCTGAGCCATCTCTCTGGTCCAGCCTGTTCTATCTATGCTACCCCTTACCACCACCACCCCTTCTTGCTTTCCACAGATCCCAAACACAGCACTAAGTTCCTCCCCAGCCAGGGTCTTGGCATATGCTGCTCTTGCTGACTGGAACATTCTTTCCCATGGCTGTCGCCTTCATACCCTTCAAGGACAGCCTCGTCCAGAAGACCCTCTTGGGCCTGCTCTCTGTGCCTTTTTTACATTGTGGTGAGAGACAGAACATAAAACTGGTTGTGGTATGTGCTTATAGTTCCAGCTGAGTGTATGGTATGTGCTTATAGTTCTAGAGGCTGAGATAAGATTGCAATGAGTGTGCTGTGCTTAGTAAGTACCAATCAGCTGGGGCTACATAATGAAACCCAAAAGCAACCAAACAGCACTGGCAAAAACCTCTAAAATGTCCCGGAGTTAAGACTTTATGCGAATAGTTCAAAGGGATCAGGCTGCTCACATCAACACATAGCCACCTCTTTCCTGCTACTCATCTGCTCGAGATGACAGAAGAAGGGGGGTTTTAACAAAGGTGTTCTTGCTGTGTCTGGATGTAGTCTCAGAGGTCTACTCATTAAAAAAAACCTTCCAGCCAGTGGGTGTGGCATAACTGACATAACTGAAGCAGCAAAAGATTTGCTCATTCAAATGTCTTAGTAGGGGATGGAAACATAGCTCAGTGGTTAGTGTATAGAGAACCCAAGTCTGGTCTCCGGCACCTACGCTGCTCGGCCCAGAACAGCCTATATCTGCGGTTGCTGTGCTTTATAAATGCCACAGCATGGCTGCCTCTTTCTTCCTTTTCTCCGTTTTCAAAGTTAGTACCTATTCTGGAAAATTGGATTCCTTTGGTATCTTGGTCTAGGTTATGTGTCTCTTTAGAAATACTACTTGGGCATTCTTAGACTATTCTGTAATTCTGGACTATGAAACATTTATAGGCAGGGGTAAGACAGTTTCATTCCCTTACTGTTATGAGTGTGTTACTCTCAGAAGGATTTTAAGATTGCACAGTTATCCTGGGACTTGTCAAACACTAATGGGATGGGGCAAAGTAAAAGTTCTGTACTTGTTCTGATTTGAGTCAACCAATTAATGCGCTTGTCCACAAAACCAAAACATAACAACATTGAAGTAATTTATATACCTCTTATTTTGCTGTGATTTTTCTTCTTTTTCTTTTCTTTTCTTTTTTTTTTTTTCTTCTTTTTTTGTAGATTGAGGACAGGTCCTGGCTTATCAAGGATTTTTGGTATCGTATCTCCAACTTAATTTGAGTCAATTTTATCCTCAGGAAATACTGTAGGATGTTACAACTCAGGGGATGTGACTAGTCTCTCCAGAATACTGATAAACATTCTGTAGTGTATGGATGCCCTGTGTCCCCAACAGTGAAGTATCCTATTCAAAATGACCAAAATGACAGTGGCGTTGGGTTGAAAATTCTTTTTTTTTTTATTTTATTTTTTTAATTTACATTCCAAATCACCTCCCCTTTCCCATTTCCTCCCTCCCCGAAAGTCCCATACGCCCCCTTCCCTCCCTCTTTTCTCCATTCAACCCCCTCTCGTTACTCTGTCCTGGCGTTCCCCTACATCCAGTCTTTCCAGGACCAGGGGTCTCTCCTTCCTTCTTTTTAGAAATCTATTGATATGCGGATTGTGTCTAGGGTATTCCGAGATTCTGGGTCAATATCCCCTTATCAGTGACTGCATACCATGTGTGTTCTTTTGTGATTGGGTTACCTCACTAAGGATGATATTTTCAAGATCTGACCATTTGCCTAGGAATTTCGTGAATTCATTGTTTTTAATTGCAGAGTAGTATTCCATTGTGTAGATATACCACATCTTCTGAATCCATTCCTCCGTTGAGGGACATCTGGGTTCTTTCCAGCTTCTGGCTATTATAAATAAGACTGCTATGAACATAGTGGAGCATGTGTCCTTATTGCATGCAGGTAAAGTCTCTGGGTATATGCCCAGGAGTGGTATAGCCGGATCCTCCGGGAGTGTCATGCCCAGTTTTCTGAGGAACCGCCAGACTGCTTTCCAGAGTGGTTGTACCAGCTTGCAATTCCACCAGCAGTGGAGGAGTGTTCCTCTTTCTCCACATCCTCGCCAACAACTGCTGTCTCCTGTGTTTTTGATCTTAGCCATCCTGACTGGTGTGAGATGGAATCTCAGGGTTGTTTTGATTTGCATTTCCCTAATGACTAAGGATGATGAACATCTCTTTAGGTGCTTCTCAGCCATTAGATATTCTTCAGGTGAGAACTCTTTGTGTAGCTCTGTACCCCATTTTTTAATAGGGTTACTTGCCTCTCTGGAGTTTAACTTCTTGAGTTCTTTGTATATCTTGGATATTAGCCCTCTGTCGGATGTAAGGTTGGTAAAGATCATTTCCCAGTTAGTTGGTTGCCGCTTTGTCTTTTTGACAGTGTCTTTTGCCTTGCAAAAACTTTGTAATTTAATGAGGTCCCATTTGTCTATTCTTGATCTTAGAGCATAAGCTATTGGAGTTCTGTTCAGGAAATTCTCTCCTGTGCCCATATGTTCAAGGTTCTTCCCTAGTTTCCCTTCTATTAGTTTCAGTGTGTCTGGTTTTATGTGGAGATAGAGGTCAAAGGGATACAAATTGGAAAGGAAGAAGTCAAACTATCACTCTTTGCAGACGATATGATAGTATACATAAGCGACCCAAAGAACTCCACCAGAGAACTCCTACAGCTGATAAACGACTTCAGCAAAGTGGCCGGATATAAAATCAACTCAAGCAAGTCAGAAGCCTTCCTATACTCAAAGGATAAGCAGGCTGAGAAAGAAGTAAGAGAAATAATACCCTTCACGATAGCCACAAACCATATTAAGTATCTTGGCGTGACTCTAACCAAACAAGTGAAAGATCTGTATGACAAGAACTTCAAGTCTCTGAAGAAAGAAATTGAAGAAGACCTCAGAAGATGGAAAAATCTGCCATGCTCATGGATTAGCAGGATTAATATAGTAAAAATGAGCATCTTACCAAAAGTAATACACAGATTCAATGCAATCCCCATCAAAATCCCAACTCAATTCTTCATAGAGTTAGAAAGAGCAATTCAAAAATTCATCTGGAATAACAGAAAACCCAGAATAGCTAAAACTATTCTCAAGAGTAAAAGAACCTCTGGGGGAATCAGTATCCCGGACCTCAAGCTGTACTACAGAGCAATAGTGTTAAAAACTGCATGGTATTGGTACAGTAACAGACATGTAGATCAATGGAACAGAATTGAAGACCCAGAAATGAATCCACACTCCTATGGTCACTTGATCTTTGACAAAGGAGCTAAAACCATCCAGTGGAAAAAAGATAGCCTTTTCAACAAATGGTGCTGGCTCAGCTGGAGGTCAACATGCAGAAGAATGCAAATTGACCCATCCTTATCTCCTTGCACTAAGCTCAATTCTAAGTGGATCAAAGATCTCCACATAAAACCAGACACACTGAAACTAATAGAAGGGAAACTAGGGAAGAACCTTGAACATATGGGCACAGGGGAGAATTTCCTGAACAGAACTCCAATAGCTTATACTCTAAGATCAAGAATAGACAAATGGGACCTCATTAAATTACAAAGTTTTTGCAAGGCAAAAGACACCGTCAAAAAGACAAAGCGGCAACCAACTAACTGGGAAATGATCTTTACCAACCTTACATCCGACAGAGGGCTAATATCCAAGATATACAAAGAACTCAAGAAGTTAAACTCCAGAGAGGCAAGTAACCCTATTAAAAAATGGGGTACAGAGCTCCACAAAGAGTTCTCACCTGAAGAATATCTAATGGCTGAGAAGCACCTAAAGAGATGTTCATCATCCTTAGTCATTAGGGAAATGCAAATCAAAACAACCCTGAGATTCCATCTCACACCAGTCAGGATGGCTAAGATCAAAAACACAGGAGACAGCAGTTGTTGGCGAGGATGTGGAGAAAGAGGAACACTCCTCCACTGCTGGTGGAATTGCAGGCTGGTACAACCACTCTGGAAAGCAGTCTGGCGGCTCCTCAGAAAACTGGGCATGACACTTCCGGAGGATCCGGCTATACCACTCCTGGGCATATACCCAGAGACTTTACCTGCATGCAATAAGGACACATGCTCCACTATATTCATAGCAGCCTTATTTATAATAGCCAGAAGCTGGAAAGAACCCAGATGTCCCTCAACGGAGGAATGGATTCAGAAGATGTGGTATATTTACACAATGGAATACTACTCTGCAATTAAAAACAATGAATTCACGAAATTCCTAGGCAAATGGTCAGAACTTGAAAATATCATCCTTAGTGAGGTAACCCAATCACAAAAGATCACACATGGTATGAAGTCACTGATAAGGGGATATTGACCCAGAATCTCAGAATACCCTAGACACAATCAGCATATCAATAGATTTCTAAAAAGATGGAAGGAGAGACCCCTGGTCCTGGAAAGACTGGATGTAGGGGAACGCCAGGACAGAGTAATGAGAGGGGGTTGAACGGAGAAAAGAGGGAGGGAAGGGGGCTTATGGGACTTTCGGGGAGGGAGGAAACGGGAAAGGGGAAGTGATTTGGAATGTAAATTAAAAAAATAAAATAAAATTAAATTAAAAAAAAAAAAAAAAGAGTAAAAGAACCTCTGGGGGAATCAGTATCCCGGACCTCAAGCTGTACTACAGAGCAATAGTGTTAAAAACTGCATGGTATTGGTACAGTAACAGACATGTAGATCAATGGAACAGAATTGAAGACCCAGAAATGAATCCACACTCCTATGGTCACTTGATCTTTGACAAAGGAGCTAAAACCATCCAGTGGAAAAAAGATAGCCTTTTCAACAAATGGTGCTGGCTCAGCTGGAGGTCAACATGCAGAAGAATGCAAATTGACCCATCCTTATCTCCTTGCACTAAGCTCAATTCTAAGTGGGTTGAAAATTCTTATTCTGTCCCACAAGTAGGAATTCTGTTATAGTATTGTGGTTCCTAGGATAGTCCCAGACAATTTCTTGCTCCTATCCTTGGTCTTTTTGAACTTGCCAAGAGGCAACTTAAGGGAGGAAAGGGTTAATTTTGCTCATAATTTTTTCCAACATGCCAGGGAAGGCATGGTCCAGGTCTGTGAGGTAGCTGATGACACTGTCCCTAGAGCCAGAAAGCAGAGAGGGGTAGAGAAATGGTAGTACTCTATTGCTTTTGCACTTGAACTCTGGCCCATGAAATGGGTGCATCCCATGTTCAGAGTGGATCTTCCTTTCTCAGTAGAATCTTTCGAGAAACACCATAACATTCGTGCCAGAGGTGTGTCTCCATGGTGTTTCCAAGTCTCGTCACGGTGATAATGGTGATGAGCCATCCTAACCTACAGAGAATTGAACTCTGACAATTTTGGAAGATAATAGCTTTCTAGATGATGCTTATGCCATAAACCTGGACTTGGATTTGGCTTGAATTATTCTAAACTATGCCCTAATTTCCTTTGCAGCCCAATATCCTTTGCAGCTTCTATGTATGTCCAAATGGTCCAGAGACCAGTCGATTACTCTATTACCACCTGCTCAGTTCAAGCCAGCCTTCTTCCTCCCTGGGGTTATCCCAATAGCATCCTGACACACACATTTCACCCTGCTCCCTCTAACTAGACTAGTCAGATCCTGGGACTTTTGTACATCCAGATGGAAACCTTTAAGCATTGTAGGACAGGGATGGCCGCCTCCTCTCCTGTGTTTGCTCAGCCTTCTCCTGTCCCTTCCCTCTTCCTAGTTAAGCAGCTTCAGTCTTTGGATCATGACAAATCACTTCCTGTACCAGGACTTTGCTTTATCCCCTGAAACCTTCTTCCTCAGCATGGTGCCTTCTCACGGGCTTGTGACCCAAGGGTCATTTCCGTATATTCTTCACTGAGAGCTCCAGTGAAAGGAGTCCCCTCCCAAGCTATATGCCTCAGTAAAAGGAGTCCCCACCCAAACTGTGCTCCAGTGAAAGGAGTCCCCACCCAAGCTATAGTCTTTCCTCTTTTACTCTGCCACTGTCACTGTCTGATGATTTTAACTACTTTGTAGTATAGACCAAACTGACCAAAACTCTCCAGGTGGACACACAATTGCTCACATATTGGCAAGGCCAAAATTCACATCATACCTCAACTAAGCAAGCCAGGAGCCCAGTCTAGCCCAATGTCCCTTGAAGTCACCTAAGAGCTGTTACAATGGAAGAGATGACTGACTCAGTAGGTGAAATATTTGTTGAAGACTTGAGTTTAATGCCCAGGATGCCCATGGCAGAAGGAAACGTGTGTCCACGGCACAGGTACTACCCCCACCACACACATAGGAAATAAATAAAAAATAATTTTTAAAATAAATAAAATACAATTGAAGTCACTGGGCATGGTCATGTCCCATGCTTATAATCTGAGTACTTGGAAAGTGGAGAGAGGCAGGAAGATAAGGAATTCAAAACCAACCACATAATTTGAAGCCAGCTTGGGCTGCATGAAATTCTGTCTCACAAAACCAAAACCAAACTGATAGATAGATAGATAGATAGATAGATAGATAGATAGATAGATAGATAATAGATAAATTACATGCATACATATATATACATATATAGATAGCTAGATATATACATAACATATAAAAATAGATACATACACACATTGTTAGATACATGCATGCATATATATACATATATAGTTTACATACATATGTAGATAACTAGATACACGCATACATACATACATTTATTCATTCATACATACATACATACATAGACATATATAAATAAGTAAGCAGAAGTTCCCATGCCCTGTGCCTTCTCTTTGTGAGGTTTCCCCTGATGACTTCAAGTAAGTGGTTGCATTCAGAAGACCAACTTTCTGATGTTCTTGAAGATTATTCACATCTAAGTATCTGTGGTTGTGTAAATAGTCTTCAACTCTGCTTTTGGCCTGTAAAGAGCTGGCTGACCCCCAAATCATCCTTTGTCCAGGCCACACCCTGCAAGTGAGAAGAAGCCTTGCTTGGAAAAAGAAAATGTCATCTGTATAAATCATGGAAGATCATGGGTGTGGCTGTTGAGACCAGACTCTAGACGAGTTGGAAGTCCTTTCCTAATCACTTAGGGTGCAAAGGAACCTGGGAAGGCTGAGAGATGAAATACAGAAAGAAATCTAGACCCAAATCTTCCCTCTGTGTGAATCCATCCATAAGATAAAAATTCCCCACATTATGTACAATATTATTTCTATCAGATAATCCCTTCTGGCTAAAGCCTATTCAGAGATTCTGAGAACTGTGAACAGTAAAGATAAGAGCAATCCTCTTTCTTAGAGTGGAAACTAATTCCCTGCAGCCTAGAGTAGAACTGGCAAACACCAGAATCCCCCTTTGCCAAGTCATTGTGACCTCCCCTCCCTACTTCTTCCCAGAAGCTGAAGTTTTTCTTCTCCCACCCGCTCTACAGGCTCTGCGGCGGAAACCAGTCCGTGAGAGCTTTAATTGTTAAATTCCCGAAGCATGAATATATGTAAACACAAAACAGGATGTTCTTCACAGCTGTGCAGAGGGACCCAGGAGCCGGCCACACCGTCTCTTTGTCCAACCCAGCCAGTCCTATAAAACCTTTGGCTGCAATTGCAGTCACTGTAAAGATACACGTTTTCGAAGGAACTTCAACATGTTGAATGTATCTTAACTGTCTCAAGGACTTCCACAAGTAGGTAATAGATTTAAAAAATTATATTTACTCTGGTCTTTCCAACTCAGCTTTAGAAAATTTTTTTCTATGCCCATTGACATCCACCAAAACAAATTTACATTATAGACAAACTTGTGAAAAGTTTTAATTGTATTTACTTATTTGCTGTGTGCGCCTGGGGGGCCAGCGGTTGGGGTGGAGTGTACGCATGCACACATGCCTGTGGAAGCCAGAGAACAACTTGCAGGAAACTTCTTACGTATGGGTCCCAGGAATGGGACTCAGGCTTGTCAGGTTTGGTGGCAAGTGCTTTAATACATTGAACTATCTCTCCAACACCAAACTTCACTGGGGTTTAATTAGTTCCCTTATTTGGCTTCTGTTGTCAAATATTATAATAGATTTGGCTGAAAAACAAAGTTTAACATTTTACTCAAATAATTCCTTTCATTATACAGGTTGAGGTTTTTATTAATTACCACAACATGAAATATTAGCACCGTGTCCAACATTGCTAAGATTTAAAAAGCGAACACCAGGCCCTAGCTGTCTCTAACTCCAGATTTTACAATTGAGCCTAGATTTAACTTGGCTTCCCAGCAGACTCCTAGCCTGGCTGTGAGTCTCTGCACCTCCGGAAACCAATTTGGGTGAAGTGATTTCTCTGTGGTTTTCTTTTTTTCTACTAGACTTCTTAAGAGTTGTTCCAAAAAACCTTCTCAGACTACTTTTGACCATATTTGGGCCCCACTAAAGCTTCTGAGGATCCTTATGTAATTTCTCCGGGTTTTGTTTTACTACCAGACCTCTCAGGCTGGTTCCCTGAAAGCCTCCTTGACCAAATTTGGATTCAGATGAAGAGTCTGCAGGCTCATGCTTCCGTGACTTCTCGTGTTTCTGGGTAATCTTGAAATGGGTGGAGGTTAGACCCAGTTAGCTAGTCTCACGAAGAGACTATGGCCAGAATGGAGGGGGTCACACTGTGATCTAATATGGTCCATTTATAGCCGGGTGCATCCAAAGTCACAATTAGCACAGCTAACATCAAAGAGTAGAGAAATATCTATTGCCTGCCACAGGCAAGAGAGAACAGGGGCATTTCCAAGAAATGCTCTTTCCCTATAAAGGGAGAAAGGGATTTTACTCAGGAAGCCTACACACGTTCATATAAGAGTTGGTCCATTCCCAAGTGCCCAGTTAAGGAATACAACATGGGGTATGCTCAGTTTGAGGTTCACCTTAGAAAGATAGTAGACACATTTTAGGGCAGGCTTAGTTCAAGGTCATGGAGCACATGTATAAAGATATGTGGTTTGGGCATGCTCAGCTTGCACAATAGCCTTTTAGCCCAAAATAAGGGAAGGGACATTGACATAGGAGCTTTCTCCTGGCATATCTCTCTTCTGAGTTAGCAGTTCCTCTGACACTACACTATGCAGAGAAACCCATTCCTCTTTCTCCAATCCTCTGGCAATTTCTGTCTGAGAGAAGCCAGCTGCCATATTGCATCTGCCACAGGGGAGAGGCAATGAGGCAGAGACCTGGAGTGGCCTCCAGCCAGGTGTCCATGAGGAACTGAATCCTGACAACAGCCCCAAGAGTAAGTCTGTAACTGGATCCTCCCTGACTGAACCTTCCCAGGACTGCAACCCAGTCAGCATCTTGACTGCAGCCTGGGCAATGCCCAGCTTCCTGCATCCCTGAAGCTGACATATGAATTTCTCCTTGAGGGGGATTTTGTTAGGTAGCAATTGATCACTAACATCAGGTCAAAGACAGACAGTAAAACTGAAGGGTCCCCTTTGGAGAGTTCACTGTGTGGCTCTGAGCTCTTCACATGTCACTTAGCACTCTCAGTTAAGATGGGAAAATGTGACCCTTGCCATTTCCTGATGAAGGGGTCCAACAAAAAGCAGTTTCTGACCTTCAGGGGGTTTTTTTTGTTTTTTTTTTTTTTTTGGTTTTTCGAGACAGGGTTTCTCTGTATAGCTCTGGCTGACCCGGAATTCACTCTGTAGACCAGGTTGGCCTCGAACTCAGAAATCCGCCTGCCTCTGCCTCCCAAGTGCTGGGATTAAAAGTGTGCACCACCACTGCCCGGCTTGACCTTCAGTTTTTTTATTATTATTATTATTTTATTTTCTATATTCTTTATTTACATTCCAAATGATTTCCCCTTTCCCAGTTTCCCCCTCCCCGAAAGTCCCATAAGCCCTCTTCCCTCCCCCTGTTCCCCATTTGCCTAAGAATTTCATGAATTCATTGTTTTTAATTACTAAGTAGTATTCCATTGTGTAAATATACATGGAAAATATCTCTGATAAAATTGAAGAAATATATAGAAAAACACATTAAGATTGACTATTTCATGGAAAAATTATACAGATAAAATGATAGGCTAAAAATATTCCTAAGTTGATTGAAAGTGGAATTATAAACATTTTATCATGGAGAATTATACAGATAAAATGGTAGGCATAAAAATATTTCTAAGTTGATTGAAAGTGAAATTATAAACATTTTCTGATAAAATTGAAGATTTACCTGGAAAATATCTCTGATAAAATTGAAGAAATATATATAAAAAACACGTTAAGATTGAGTATTTCATGGAAAAATTATACAGATAAAATGGTAGGCATAAAAATATTCCTATGTCTTTTGAAAGTGGAATTATAAACACTTTCTGATAAAATTGAAGATCTACAAGGAAAATATTCCTGAAAAAATTTAAGAAATATATAGAGAAACATGTTAAAACTGACTATTACATGGAAAATTATACAGATAAAATGGAAGGTATAAAAATGTTCCTAAGTTGATTGAAAGTAAAATTATAGACATTGTTTGATAAAACTGAAGATCCACATGGAAAATACTTCTGACAAAATTGAAGAAAAATACAGAGAAACGTTAAAATTGAAGATTATCATGGACAATTATACCGACAAAATGGTAGGCACAAAAACATTCCTAAATTGATTGAAGGTGGAACTACAAACACCCCACACACACACAAAACCAAAGATCTACATGAAAAACACCTCCAACAAAATCAAAGAAATATACAGAAAAAATGTTAAAATTAAAGATTATCATGGAAAATAATACAGTCAAAATGATAGACACAAAAAGCATTACTGAATTGAAAGAGGAGTCACAAACATTTTCTGATAAAATCGAAGATCCACATGAAAAATATCTCTGTTAGACTATATTTTTTGTTGGGGAATTGAGTCTATTGACATTATAAGATATTAAGGAATAGTGATTGTTGCTTCCTGTTATTTTTGATGTTCTTTTTATGTTTGTGTGGTTACTTTCTTTTGGGTTTGTTGGAAAAAGATTACTTTCTTGCTTTTTCTAGGGTGTAGTTTCCCTCCTCATGTTGGCGTTTTCCATCTATTATCCTTTGTAGGGCTGGATTTGTGGAAAGATATTGTGTAAATTTGGTTTTATCATGGAATATCTTGGTTTCTCCATCTATGGCGATTGAGAGTTTTGCTGGGTATAGTAGTTTGGGCTGGCATTTGTGTTCTCTTAGGGTGTGTATGAGATCTGCCCAGGATCTTCTGGCTTTCATCGTCTCAGATGAGAAGTCTGGTGTAATTCTGATAGGCCTGCCTTTATAGGTTACTTGACCTTTTTCTCTTACTGCTTTTAATATTTTTTCTTTGTTTAGTGCATTTGGTGTTTTGATTATTATGTACCGGGAGGACTTTCTGGTCTGGTCCAGTCTGTTTGGAGTTCTGTAGGCTTCTTGTATGTTCTTCTCTTGTATGGACATCTCTTTCTTTAGGTTAGGGAAATTTTCTTCTATAATTGTGTTGAAGATATTTACTGGCCCTTTAAGTTGTAAATCTTCACTCTCTTCTATACCTATAATCCTTAGGTTTGGTCTTCTCATTGTGTCCTGGATTTCCTGGATGTTTTGGCTCAGGAGCTTTTTGCATTTTGCATTTTCTTTAACTGTTGAGTCAATGTTTTCTATGGTATCTTCAGCCTCTGAGATTCTTTCTTCTATCTCTTGTATTCTGTTGTTGATGCTTGAAACTATGACTCCTGAATCCTATCCAAGATTTTCTATCTCCAGAGATGTCTCACTTTGTGATTTCTTTATTGTTTCTACTTCCATTTTTAGATCCTGGATGGTTTTCTTCAGTTCCTTCACTTGTTTGTTTGTGTTCTCCTGTAATTCTTTCAGGGATTTTTGTGTTTCCTCTTTAAGGGCCTTTACCTGTTCACCCATGCTCCCCTGTATTTCTTTCAGGGATTTTTGTGTTTCCTCTTTAAGGGCCTTTACCATTTGACCCATGTTCTCCTGTATTTCTTTAAGGGAACTATTTATGCCCTTCTTGATGTCCTCTAACAGCATCGTGAGAAGAAACTTTAAATCCAACTCTTGCTTTTCCGGTGTGCTGGGGCATCCGGGACTTGCTGTGGTGGAAGAACTAGGCTCTGATGTTGCCAAGCAGCCTTGGTTTCTATTGGTAGGGTTCTTGTGCTTGCCTTTCGCCATCTAGTTATCTCTGGTGTTAGTTGGTCTTGTTGTCTCTGTCTGGAGCTTGCCCCTCCTATGGGCCTGAAAACCTGTGTCTGTACCCTGGGAGACCAACTCTCTTCTGGCAGGGTCTGTGCACAGAAGGCTGTGGAGTTGTCTGGTTCCCTGCTGCAAATGGTGGCCAGAAGGGAAGACTCCTTCTCAGCTACTCCAATGATCATATGTCTTGTGTGCTCCTAGCTGTACCCCTCCAGAGAGAAGGGAGAGATCTCACCTCCGCTCTCTCAGAAGTGAAATCGCTGCTGGGAGATCACTCTCTCCTGGTGGGCTAAGCACAGAAGGCTGTGGAGCTGCCTGGTTCTCTGCTGCAAATGGCGGCTGGAAGGGAAGACTCCTGACCTTCAGTTTTTAATTTCATGTTATTTGTTTTTGGTTGCTTAAATTTGATCTATAATTGACCCGTCTGTCATCTATCTTTATATTTATCTATGTATCTATATATTTACCATCTACCTATATTTATCTATCTTTATCATCTATCTACCCACCTATCCATCTATCCATTTGTCTATTTATCCACCTACCTATAAGTATTTATCTATCTTTATCATCTATCTACCCACCTATTCATCTATCCATCTATCTATTTATCCACCCCATCTGTCTGCTTGTCTGTCTGTGTCTTGCTGTTCAGCCAAGGCTGGCCTCAATTTGTTTTCCTGCTTCAGCCTTCTGAGTGCTAAAATCATAGTCACCTCATCTAGTCTAACGTTTAGTCTAAGCAACACCCGCAATGGTACACCCTTCAAAGGCACAGGCTTTGTGGTGGTGTCTTTATGGAGATCACTATCATTATAGGTGTATGCCACACAAGTCACACTGGAGGAAAGAGTACCTGGGTGGCCCTTAGTTTCCCAGTGTGCAAAAATCATCTCTCAACTGAATTGAACCTGAAAGTCTACTCACCTGGTTTAAAATGCCAGAAAGTAAGCTCTGCCAACCCCTTTTATTTATTGTTCAGAAAATTCTAGAAGAAAACAGCCTGCAAATAATAATAATAACCGCTCATTTTCAGTGACTCATGCTCTCTTTAATGGCATTCCAGTGGCCTGTCTGTTCCTTGTCCTGGCATGATTACTAGATAGTCCCTTTGATTCGGTTACAGCAACATAGGAGTGGACAGGTCTGAAATGATTGCCTAATAATTTCTTAGTGCCTGACAGACTCTCTTACTATAGATAGAACCAGCTACTGGCATGTATTTGTTTCTATTTATGGAACACTCAGTTATGATCCTGTTACTATACAGTAGGAATTCTTCCTTCCCTTCCCTTCCTCTTCCTCCTTTCCTCCCTCCTCATCTTCCTCGTCCCCCTTTCTACGCCTTCCCTCCCCTTCCCTCACCCCTGCACTCCTTTTTTTTTCCTCCCCTCCCTTTCCAAATATTTGAGTACCCACCCTTGCTAGTCATTCCTAGGCATTCTGGGTACAGCAGCTAACATTTGGCTTCATATGGAGAGATAGCAAAACCTACTTTAGGATGTGTACCTTAGAGGTAGCGTGCTTGCCAAGCACACACAGGGCCCTAGATTCAATCCCCAATACTGTGGGAGGTAAATTACACAATTGTTCAATGATAGAAGCCATGGGGGAAGTGGTGTGACGGGTAGAACAGAGTCACAGACTGGTGACTTTATACTGGCTGCTAAGAGAGGCCTGGTTAATAAGGTGACCTTTCTGCTATTAGACAAATATTCTGATGTTTGCTGTGATCACGTCTTTTCTTGGTCTGGGTATGTGTATGATGGAAAGACAGAAGCAAAGTCTTTCCTTCCAGAAATGTCCATTCTGGTGGGCAGAGACACACCATGTACACACTTCCAATTTGGTAGAGGATAGGAAGTGATGATGTAGGGAGATCCCTGGCCAATAACGTGCATGAGATCCTGAGTTAGAGATCTAGAATCTGTGGCATCAACTCCCTGGGATCCCGGTGCCAGGGAGGTAGACTCAGGAAGATCCCTTGGAGTTGCCGGCCAATCAGTGGCTGAGTCGGGGAGCCCCATGTTCAATGAGAAGCCTTTGCCTCACAAAATATGTTGGGAAGCATTTGAACCCCTTGTAGTTGATCTCTGGCCTTTACAGCCACACATACACCCCTACAGCATACGTGGGAATAGGGTGGGAGAGCTTAGCTTTTTTTAAAAGAGGAATATACAGCAGGAATAAACAAGATAGGGCTATGCACTTTAAAAGTAGCAATTAGACAGACTTTCTTAAAAAGCATTACTTATAGCCAGGCGGTGGTGCCACATGCCTTTGATCCCAGCTTTTGGGAGGCATAGGCAAGGGGATCTCTGTGAGTTCGAGACCAGCCTGGTCTACAGAGCAAGTTTCAGGACATCCAAGGCTATGAAGAGAAACTCTGTCCCAAAAAACTAAGAAAACAAAAACAAAAGTGTTATTTATAGTAAGGTTATGGGATGGTGAAGGGTTGAACTCCCTTGGGATTACTGTGGAAAGTGGGTTTAGTGACTGACGACTGACTTTGCCCAGCCACAAGAAACCAACACGCCAGATGCTTCTCAAACCAAGCATGAATTTTGTGGTGGAATCAGAGAGAGTGTGGGTAGATGAAATGAATGGGGAAGACCAGGTAGATTTGAGGCTGTCACTGAGAGAAATGGAACTATGGTGGGGCTTTGAGCAGGGGTGTATCCCATCCACATTACCTCCTGGGAGAATCTGCTACCTTCCATGTTGAAGTTGAACTGCAGATTAGGAGGACAGAGGAAAGAGAAGGAAGGGCTGAAGTCTGGTGAGAGAAATCTGAGCTTTGCCCAGGTGCGGAGCAAGATGGCGTTAGACTTAAGTATGGAATCACGGGAAAGCAGAGGCAATAGCTTGGTAGAAGCATGGCAGGAGGGAGTGGAGCACCCACAATGCCAAGTGTTTGTCTGGAGCATGGGGAAGGCTAGTTTTGCCTCTACTGAATGGAGGAAGTGGATTTAAAGTTAGCTTCCTTCAGTAATGTGGACATAACAAGAACCACCCTCTCCTCTAACGAAATGCCCTGGTGCACAGAATGGGGACACCAAAGGCTAGCTCAGCAATGGGTGAAATCTCAGAACTCACAGTGTTCAGCTGGGGCATGCTTCCTCAACACTAGAAGCAGGGATCTTCATGACTTGCTCCTGTCCTGTGGAATGATCTGGGAAAGGTGTCCGTTTGTGGAGGGTCTGCCTGCCACGCCTTGTAGGCCTCCTTCCGTATCCTTCTGTCAAAGGCAAGAGGAACTTTCTCCAGTCTTGTTTTAGCACAGATTAATACTGTCTCATCTGGAATGGCTGGTCATGGTGAACATTTCCAAAGCACATATCTGATTTGCACAGTGCAGGTTTTGATAGCCTCAGGCTTGTTACACAGAGAATTCCCAGCCACCTTCCCTCGCCTCTATGGCAGCTTTAGACCTCCACACGTGACTCACTCACACCAGGGAATCTTCTAAGATTCCTTTTCCCATGCTTCATGCCCTCACTTTCCTGTTACTTCTCTATCACAGGTAAATAAATATTTCCTTGGTGTTGGAAAGAAGGCTCAATGGTTAGGAGCTGTGTACTGCTCTTGCAGAGGACCTGGGTCCACTTTTTTTCCTAGAACCTACACTGGAAGCTCACAATTGCCTGTAACTCCAGCTCTTGGGGTGCCCAACACCTTCCTCTTGATTCTGAGGGCACACAGGGCACATGTTTACACATACACACACACAGACACACTCCTGTGTGCATGCACACACACAGATGCACACACACAAACATGCACATATATACATAATACAATAGCCAGCTGTGAAGTGGTGGTGCACGCCTGTAATCCTAGCTATTAGGAAGCAGAGACAGGTGGATCTCTGAGTTTAAGGCCATCCTGGTCTACAGAGTGAGTTCCAGGACAACTAGGACTACACAGCGAAACCCTGTCTCAAACAAACAAACAAATAAATACATAAATAAATAAATAAATTTTTAAAATGTCTTTGAGCTAGATACTGGTCTCTCTTTAGTCTTAAGGATTTAAGATTTATAAAGGCAGGAGCCACATTGCTCACCAGAAGCTAGTACCTTGTCTAAAATGCAGGAAATACTTGTCCCAAACACAGGCAGTCAACCTCTCATGGCTTCCAATTGCTTCAATACCCATGTTACAAGTGCCTCTAGTCCGTACCACCTTCCTAGCCTTGGCTGGCCCACTTTCCAGGCCCCTCTTCTCACCACCATCATTTTTACCCAGCAGTTAGTTACCTACACTTCAGCCGCTCTGAGAGCAAGCCCATGCTCCCCAGCCTTTGCTCCCATGGTGTCTCTGAAACTCTCCTCCGCATTCTCTCTAGACACATTGTATGTTCATCACTCTTTCCACATAGACTCCAGGTATACGAGGATGGGGCTCACATCCCATTTGTCTTTATATATTTATCTATGAAGACGTGTAAACTTATAAGTACAGGTACTTTAAATGTACAATTTATATATTTTATATGTTTATCTTTAGGCATACTTTGTATAATTTATCTTTCATATATGTATCTATCTATATATACACATACATATATATATTGTAGACTATAGCTTATCCATTATAGATTTCTCTTTATGTAGTTAGCTCTAGCCACTTTATATACTTTTATATGTTGCACAGTTTTCATGTCTTTCTATGTCTCTATTCACTTTACACGTGACGAATGCTCTGCTGATCACATCGATTTGGAGATAGTAAAGGAACCCTGGAGTTTACACCTGAGAGGCTTGTTCCTTAGAGCTCCCTTGTTAAGCACCACATGGGAAGCTTGGGAAGGCTCTGTTCTTGGGTTTATTTATTTTTTTTTGGGGGGGGGGTTTGTTTTTTTTGGTTTTTCGAGACAGGGTTTCTCTGTGTAGCCCTGGCTGTCCTGGAACTCACTCTGTAGACCAGGCTGGCCTCGAACTCAGAAATCCACCTGCCTCTGCCTCCCAAGTGCTGGGATTAAAGGTGTGCGCCACCACCACCCGACTCTTGGGTTTATTTTTGATTTTAACATCACTTTAGGGGAGCTTAGGTACCCAGTAGGTAGGTTCAGGTAAATTGATATCACACTCTGTGTTGCCAAATGTCTCCTCTCTCATGATTGGATTTTTGTTTATCTTTTAAGACAGGGTTTCCCCACATAGCCCAGGCTGACTTCTACCTTGTGATTCCCCCTGCCTCAGTACCTTACAAGCTGGAATGATAGGCATGTGCCACAGAGCTTGGCTCCTATTACCACCAAAGCCATGCCCTTTGCAGTAAGAACTGACTTGAAGGCCAGGCTGCTTTGCCTTGGGGATGGGCTAGACCTCTCTGGCTTCCTCCTAGAGATTTCTCCTGAAGTTCTTTTCTTCAGGCTGTGCTGCCTTCCCTTAGGAATATGGATGTTGTTTTGTTTTCTGTCATTCCAACCATACATTTCCCTCATTCCATTAACTCATTTATCTTGTCTACTAATATTCTTTTGTTGTTGTTGCTTTGTTTATGAGATTTGGCTATCCTTGAACTCACGGTGTAGACTAGGCTGGCCTCAAATGTAGAGAGATCCACTTGCTTCTGCCTCCTGACTGCTGGGATTGAGGGTGTGGGCTGGCAGCCCTAGGATCCTTTTCCTTATTATCCTTATCTTTGAAAATTAAGTGCATTCTGAGCAATTTATCAGTTTGGAAAGGGGATCTTCCAGGGGATTACAGGAAGATTGGGACCTGCCAATCCACCACGGGCACACTGTCTCCGTATATGGACTGAGTGTATCTCGGCCCAGAGGAAGCTCATCATTTACCAGAAAGGAAACAAAAGTTGAATTTGAAGTACGCTTGCCTAAAAACAGTTCTTCTGCCTGGATTTTTGGAAGCTTGCATAAAGGAAATTTGGTCAGGTTCAGTCATTTGAGAATTATAAAGAAAAGGGTCTACAAGCTGAGAAGGCAGGAGGGAAGGTGGTAGTAATATGCTGCGTTATTGCTGAGTGATGAGTGTTAGCCTGTACAAAGCCTAATAAGGCCACCTGAATGAGGGCAGGAAGGCTGGCATAGCAACCAAAGACAGTGTCTCATCCCCACCAGAAATAGCTTTACTCATTTATTTTTATCTCCATCAGAAGCAGCTATGTTTTGCAGTGATCAAAGATTTCCCGAGTTAATTCTGTTGGTTTCAGTCACTTACTCTCTCACTCAGATCCTCCTAGCGTCTGATAAGAAGCTGAAGTCACATGTCTAGTAATGACATGCTAAATTACCCTTCCCCACTGTCTCTTGTGTTCTGCCCAATGCTGTGTTCCTTATCTCTCACTGGACCTTGTGTACAGGTCTGATCAGGAGAACTGATTAGAAGTTGTCCTGGCAGGGCTGACTTGGGAAGACCTAGGCATCGTGGAGTGAGGAATCCAGAGACAGGCAGGACATAAGGCTGTCGGGAATGGGAATGGAATGGTCAGGCCCTGGCCATTGGTCAGGGGGTTGACCAATCCAGACACTGACTCCTCTTCCTTGCTGAGCCATCCTACCTGTTAACCTGCCTAGTCCGGAGACTTTTGGATTTGGAAGCTGTTATTGGCCTACCTGTGTGCGTGCTTCCCAAAGCCACCTGTCCTTCAGCATCAGGACTGGAGCCCTTAGCCTTTTGAGGGTAGCTCATACCACTTTCTGGGAATCTACCCACTGGATTCTTCAGGAGAGGTGAAGAACAGGTTCTCCCTACTTAGGTTCTCCTTCCTGACCTTCTGTCTTAGTCAGGGTTTGTATTCCTGCACAAACATCATGACCATGAAGCAAGTTGGGGAGGAAAGGGTTTATTCAGCTTACACCTCCATGTTGCTGTTCATTGCTAAAGAAAGTCAGGACTGGAACTTAGACAGGGCAGAAACTGGGAGACAGGAGCTGATGCAGAGGTCATGGAGGGATGTTACTGGCTTGCTTCCCCTGGCTTGCTCAGCTTGCTTTCTTATAGAACCCAGGACTACCAGCCCAGGGATGGCACCACCCACAATGGGTCCTCCTCTTGATCACTAATTGAGAAAATGGTTTACAGCTGTATCTCATGGAGGCATTTTCTCTGTGATAACTCTGTGCTAACAGCCTGTGTCAAGTTGACACACAAAACCAGCCAGTACACCTTCCTAAGGAACTAGGCTGTGGAACCCGTATCTGAGTGGTTATCTGTAGGAACTATCACCCATTTTTGCTTTATGGGCTCTGTAACCAGTCAGAACTGTAGCTGCTAAGTGAGCCCGAGGGTTAACCTTTCCTCTTGGGTGTGTGCTACAGCTCAGCTCATTTCCTCCTCCCATCAGTATCCACTCATGTCCTTGGCACAGGGCTTGCTTCCAGCTTGGCTACCATTTCTTGCCCTTTCTATTTGGGATTAGCTAATGTAATATCTCCAGTACTGCATTCTAACTTGGATGACTTAAACGCACAAGGGAGGCAGCTTTAAAAGCTTAGCGGACGCAGAATCGGTAAACGTGACTTTTCAGAATTTTAATCTGGACTATATTTCTCCTCTCTCAATTTATGTGGGCGGCTATTTTTAGGATTTGGGGATAGTTTTACAAAGTAAGTGAGATTCTAGGATTCTTCTTAGTGACTTGAAGAAAAATTCTCTTTCCTTATCAAACATGGATGAATATGTTTGTAACTTGAATGTGTGTATGTGTGTGTGTAAAATGAGGAAACTATAATTATCTAGCTTTAGACTTTATTTTTTTCTTGTACAAGTAGAAGTATATGTGTCATATTAAATGATAGCTCTAGTCTGTTGCTTTCCACTTTCATACTGTAAAACCAGAACGCCCAGGGAGTCTTGGCTCCAACTCCTGTAACTGCTTCCTGAACCAGTACTGCCCAGTAGGACTTGTGTGGCGAAATGTGTATATAGCCACCAGCCACATGTGGCTGCTAAACCTTTGAAATGTGCCAGTGCCACTGAGAAACTGGCTTTTAACTGAGTCTCTGCTAATTATATTAACATAATCTACATGGTTGGTGGCTACTGTGTTGGACAACACCACAGGCCCTGTCTAAAACATTACACAACTCACGCAGCAGGGGAGTTTATCTAGATGATTCTAGAATCAGGCGAATATGTCACTACCATTTTCCTTAGCCTCTGAGGTACCTGCCCTGAGCTTTCCCAGGGATGCCCTAAATCTATTTCTCCGTGCTTTTGGCACCAGAGGCTTGTTGAGGCTGGTTCCCTGCTGTCCTACTGATGAAGTCTAGTCTCCTTAAGGCCCTTCAAGACCTGCTTCACCTGCCTCTTACCTCCTTATTCATAACTTTCCCCATCACCCTCCAGTTCCAATGACTTGGAAAGGCCCTCAGTTCCAAGAACAAGGGGTCTCATTTGTAGAGCTTAGCCAGCACTGTGGCCCCCATCTGAGTGCCTGTCCCCATCCTCCTGGCTGGCTCCCTCATGTCTGTCTCAGCTCAGATCTGAATCCCTGTGGCACCTCTGCTGGGAGTTCTTGAGCTTCTCTGGGGCAGATGGAGTCTGGGATGGAATCCATCTCCAAATGGATTCCAGCTGCCACTATCAGCTCCTGCTTCCTTACACGCATTGACACAGGAACTTCTCAAAGAGTGGCGTGGAGAACAGCAGCATCTGCATTACACAAGGGCCTTTGCCAGATGTGGGTGTGCCAGGCTCTTCCCTAAACTTCTGAATCTAACTTACTAAGGGTAAAGGGTCCATCGATTTACATTTAAAAGCGTTCCATTGGATCCTGAGGTACATAAAGATTTGAGAATCATTGGCTCACCTGCCACTAAGCCTAGGGGTGCATGAAGTCCTGTTTGCTGTCCTGCCCCATGCCAGGCATATAGAGCCTGGACCAGATGGATGCTCAAGAACACGTGTAGGCAGAAAGTCTTCGGTTTTTGGGTTTTTTGTTTTTGATTTTGTTTTATTTTGCCTTCCTTCCTTTCTTTTTTTTTTTTTTCAGCTTTTCTGGTCTGGATTTTTTTTTTTAATGCAGAAATCAATGTTAATCTTGCCTTCTTGCTCTAGAAATGGCAGTCACAACTGCCTTTTAAAGTCCATATATACTTTTGAGTCAGTGTGGTGAAATGGGTGATAAGAGTGCCTAATGCTTTTTTTTTCAAAAGAAACAAAGCCAATAGTATTTATTCTGTTGATTTCATCTGATTCTAACAAGATTGAAAATGTTTACAAAATACATATAGAAATATGGATGTTCAAGTGTTGCTACTAGTCATTTCTCTAGGAATGCCAAATACAATGGACTTTTGAAATACATGTATTATGTTTGAGCCAGTGTGGGGATAAGGGCCTCGAAACCCTGGCTGAGCCCAGAAATAGCAAGTTCTAGGATAGCCTGGGATCCATGGTGAGACCCTGTCTCAAAACAAATGCCAGCCAGATCCACACAGCAAGTTCCAGGGACACATAGTAAGGCTCTGTCTTAAAATGTTAATAAATACTATTATTTTTAATTTAAAAAATAAATAAAATGTATAAATACCCACAAACAAATAACTAAAATCATCATAATATAAAAATCAATCATTTAAAATTTTTAAGGATTTTATTTTATGTGTATGGTTGTTTTGTACCCATGCATGTCTATACACCATGTATGTACAGTGCCCAAACTGGCCAGGAGAGGGATCCCTGAAACAGATGGTTGTGAGCTGCCATGTTGGTGCTGAGAATGGAACCCAGGTCCTCTAGAAGAGCAGCCAGTGCTCTTCACTGCTCTGCCATCTTTCTGACCCCCTTTTAAATAACTTGAGGTGTGGTTCAATGATACTGTGTTCACATTGTTGTGCAACTGTCACCATCATAGAATACTTTCGTTTTCTCAAATTTGAAACTCTGTATTCCTTGCACAGCTTTTCTGTTCTTTCCCTTGTTGATCAACAGCTGTCTCTTTCTCCTTCTACTTTCTGTCCTAGAGTTTGACTGCTCTGGATCTCTGTGGAGGTGGAACCTGCATTACCTGTCCTTTTGTGACTGCCTTGTTTGCTTAACATAGTATCTTCAGGTTTACCTGTTATAGCTTGCTTAGGAAACTTCTTTTTGAGACTGAATAATGTTTTGTTTCCAGACAGACATTTGGTTGCATCTGTTGTGTAGTTATTGGGAACAATGATGCTGGGAACATGGGTAGATGAGTATCTGCTCTAAGTGCTGCTTTCAGGTTTGTGGGTAAGCGCCTCCCAGTGGGGCTGCTAGATGATGTGACAAATCTAGGCCTAATTTTTCCCAGGAACTCTCATCTATTTTCCATATTAAATGGCTATACCATTTTATATTCCCATCAGCAATGAGCAAGGGCTCCGATTTTTCCATATCCTTGCCAGTACATATTTTCCATTTTTGGTACCTAGATACTTGCAAGAGAAAAGTACACTCAGGATAACAGCAGAAGAAGATAAAGTTCTCCAGATCCTCTTAAAAACATTTCTTTGCTCAGTGAAACCCTATCTAGTGAGTACATACTGCACAGTACACCATCATATTGAAAGCAACAAAGTCAATAGTATTCATCTTCTTGATTTTATCTGATTCTAACAAAATTGAAAATGTTTATAAAATGCACATAAAAATATGGATGTTCGAACATTGCTACTAGTCCTGATATAACTCGTAGAAGTGGAGCTCCATCTTGGAGAGTTATTTTTGGATAATGATCCCATTTTTATATTGTAGGCCATGGAAAATAGCTAGGAAACTGCAGGCAAGATGTTAAGGAAGCCTCCTTCTTTTCAAGCAGTGTCATTTTATTAACCCCTGACTTCAGTGGAAACTGAGGTACTAGTTATTTCTAGAAAATCAGTTGTAGTCAACATCTGGTTTCCATCTTTTAAACTAAAAAAATAAAAACAAAAACAAAAACAAAAAACAAACCAAAACGACACCCCTTCCCCCCCAAAAAAAACTATTTTTTTTTGCTATTTTGATCATAAGTTGTACTATGAATCTTCCTTTTTTTTTCATTTTTTTTATTATTTATTTTACTTTATTTTTTAATTTACATTCCAAATCACTTCCCCTTTCCCGTTTCCTCCCTCCCCGAAAGTCCCATAAGCCCCCTTCCCTCCCTCTTTTCTCCATTCAACCCCCTCTCGTTACTCTGTCCTGGCGTTCCCCTACATCCAGTCTTTCCAGGACCAGGGGTCTCTCCTTCCATCTTCTTAGAAATCTATTGATATGCGGATTGTGTCTAGGGTATTCCGAGATTCTGGGTCAATATCCCCTTATCAGTGACTGCATACCATGTGTGTTCTTTTGTGATTGGGTTACCTCACTAAGGATGATATTTTCAAGATCTGACCATTTGCCTAGTGACAAAGCTACAGAATCTATGACTCATGTGTTCTGGAAGAACACTATATCATCAGGGAATACTCATGGGCTTGGAAGTTTAAGTAATAGAGCAAGGGTATATTCCATATGTTCACAGGGAAAATTGGAGTAGGGGAAAAAGCATCCTTCCTTGTCTGGTATTTGGCCGAGGTACTGTTATTAGGAGTGAGCTGTTCTGAGTTGTGCTAACTTTAGAATCAGTGGGCATAAGCCTTCTCCTCACTATCACTACTGCCTTTCCTAGATACCCCACCCCTCAGTGCATTGTGCTCTTTTAGTGGGAAGGTACACAGTATCTCCAGATTTGTCAAACTACAGAATATATAGCATCACTGACAAACCCCACCATTAACCTTGGCTTTAGTTAATAATCAACCCATTGGTTGTAGTAATTATAGTAACGCCTGCTGTCTTGATGGGAAACACTCAGGGAGGAGTCACAGGCTTATACTGTATGCAGGCTTCTTTTATGTTAACCTGACACAAGCTTGAGAGTTATCTGAAAGAAGAGAACCTCAATTGAGAAAATGCTCCCATAAAATCTGTCTGTAGGGCATTTTCTTAATTAGTGATTGGTGGGGAGGGCCCAGCCCATGGCGGGAGGTGTCATCCCTGAATTGGTGGTCCTGGGTTCTGTAAGAAAGCCGACTGAGCAGGCCATTAGGAGCAAGCCAGGACAGACCAACCTTCCCAGGCCTGTGCATCAGCTCCTGCCTCCAGGTTCCTGCCCTGTTTGAGTTTCTGACCTAACTTCCTTCAGTGATAGACTGCCAAGTGGAAGTGTAAGCCAAATTGACCCTTTCCTCCCTGACTTGCTTTTGGTTGGGGTGTTTCATCACAGCCATAGAAACTCTTAAGATATAGGTAGATCCTCTGTAATTCTTCCTTAAGTTTTCTGTGAGCATCAAACTATTCAAACAAACAAACAAACAAAAAAACTGGCCTATTGATCCTCCCAGCCCCCTCCCACCTCTAAGACAGGGTTTCTCTGTGTAGCCCTGGAACTCATTCTGTAGACCAGGCTGGTCTTGAACTCACTTAGTTATCTGCCTGCTTCTGTCTCCTGAGTGCTGGATTAAAGGTCTGTGCCATTACCACCTGGCTCTGGTCTATTGGTTCTTAAAGGATAGAAAAAGAAATATAGATATTTACTGGCCCTTTAAGTTGGGAATTTTTGCTCTCTTCTATACCTATTATCCTTAGGTTTGGTCTTCTCAGTGTGTCCTGGATTTCCTGGATGTTTTGGGTTAGGAGCTTTTTGCATTTTGCATTTTCTTTGACTGTTGTGTCAATATTTTCTGTGGTATCTTCTGCACCTGAGATTCTCTCTTCTCTCTTGTATTCTGTTGGTGATGCTTGCATCTATGACTCCTGATCTCTTTCCTAGATTTTTTATCTCCAGAGTTGTCTCCTTTTGTGATTTCTTTATTGTTTCTATTTCCATTTTTAGGTCCTGGATGGTTTTATTCAATTCCTTCACCTGTTTGGTTGTATTTTCCTGTAATTCTTTATGGGATTTTTGTGTTTCCTCTTTAAGGGCTTCTAGCTCTTTACATGTGTTTCTTTAAGGGAGTTATTTATGTCCTTCTTAAAGTCCTCTATCAGCATCATGAGATGTGATTTCAAATCTGAATCTTGCTTTTCTGGTGTGTTGGGGTGTCTAGGACTTGTGGTGGAAAAACTGGGTTCTGATGATGCCAAGTAGCCTTGATTTCTGTTGGTAAGGTTCTTGCACTTGCCTCTCCCTAACCTAAAGAAAGAGATGCCCATGAACATACAAGAAGTCTACAGAACTCCAAATAGATTGAACCAGAAAAGAAATTCCTCCTGTCACATAATAATCAAAACAATAAATGCACAAAATGAAGAAAAAATATTAAAAGCAGTAAGGGAAAAAGATCATGTAACATACAAAGGCAGACCTATAAGAATTATACTAGATTTCTCACCAAAGACTATAAAAGCCAGAAGATCCTGGGAAAATGTCAAACAGACCCTAAGAGAACACAAATGTCAGCCCAGGCTACTATACTCAGCAATACTCTCAGTTAACATAGATGGAGAACCAAGATATTCCATGACAAAAACAAATGTACACAGTATCTTTCTACAAGTCCAGCCCTTCAAAGATAATAAATTGGAGAATGGAAAACTCCAACACAAGCTGGGCGGTGGTGGCGCATGCCTTTAATCCCAGCACTTGGGAGGCAGAGGCAGGAGGATTTCTGAGTTCGAGGCCAGCCTGGTCTACAAAGTGAGTTCCAGGACAGCCTAGGCTACACAGAGAAACCCTGTCTCGAAAAACCAGAAAACTCCAACACAAGGAGGGAAACTACCTAGAAAAAGCAAGAAAGTAATCTTTTTTTTAACAAATCAAAAATAAGATAGCCACATACACATAATTCCACCTCTAACAACAAAAATAACAGGAAGCAGCAATCACTTTTCCTTAATATTTCTTAATATCAATGGACTCAGTTCTCCCAAAAAAAGACATAGAGTAACAGACTGGACACGTCAATAGGATCCAACATTTTGATGCAGACAGGAAACACACCTCAGTGACAAAGACAGACACTACCTCAGAGTAAAAACAATTTTCCAACCAAATGGTCTCAAGAAGCAATCTGGAGTAGTCATTCTAATATCAAATAAAATCGACTTTTAACCTCAAGTTATCAAAAAAGATAAGGAAGGATACTTCATACTCATCAAAGGAAAAATCTACCAAGAAGAACTCTCAATTCTGAACATCTATGCTCCAAATGCAAGGGCACCCACATTCATAAAAGAAACATTACTAAAGCTCAAAGCACACATTACACCTCACACAATAATAGTGGGAGACTTCAACACCTCACTCTCAGCAATGGAGAACAATCATGAAAACAGAAACTAAACAGAGACACAGTGAAACTAACAGGAGTTATGAACTAAATGATTTAACAGGTATCTATAGAACATTTCATCCTGAAACAAAAGATTATAACTTCTTCTCAGCACCTCATGGTACCTTCTCCAAAACTGATAATATTATCTGTCACAAAACAGGCCTCAACAGATACTAGAAGATCAAAATAATCCTGTGCATCCTATTAGATCACCACAGACTAAGACTGGTTTTCAATAACAACAAAAGTAAAGCATTATCTTTAACTGTAGTTACAGATATACAAGAGACCCACTGTGCGCACATAGCACTCAGACACACATGGAGGTAAAACACCATACACATAAATAAATCTCAAAAATAAATTAAAAGAAAATGATAAAGGAGAGAGGGAAAGAGGGAGGAAGAAAGGGGCCTCAGGCATCTTTTGGAGACACATTGGAACAGAACTTCCCTGTTCCCCAGACCTGGCTCAGGGAGGCTAGAACCAGGTTCTGCAGGCTATTGGACTCAAGTTTTTGTGTGGTCTAGAATCACCGGTCAGGTCAAGAACTGTGATAACCAGAGCACAGTAGGAGTGTGTCCTTATTCAGGAGGCCTTGCCAGACTACTGCTGTTCTGTCTCTTGCTTCAGCAATACCCGAATCTGTCCATCCTTCCCTCCCTTCCTCCCTCTTTACGCTGCTGTGTCCAGGTTCTCTCCGTGTGGAGCTGGTGCCTCAAACTTACCAGCCCCCTGCTTCAGCCCTGGTGCTGGGTGTGTACTGTGCCTGGTTCCTAATCCTTGTTTCCTCTCACTTTGAGAACTCCTCTTTGGAATATTACCTGGCAGTGGAGGTGACAACTTTCCTGTGACTCCTTGTAGCAAAGGTGTCTAGTGATTGTGGTCCTAGTGGGTCACTTCAGTTGGACAGAGTGGCCCTTTAACTGCTTTCTCTCAAACACATTCAAACCGAAGTACAGACTCGGAGAGTGTCCTAGTTAGGGTTTCAATAAGGCCACACCTCCTAACAGTGCCACCCCCCTGGGCCAAGCATCTTCAAACCACCACAGAGAATGTGAATTGCTTTTACTTGTCTGGGACATATGTTTCTTTTCTAGAAACAATTTTTGGGCTGTTTGGATTTTTACCATAGAATACCTTGGTGAACAAAGAAAAGGCTGTCATGTAGCTACATTTTCTTGTTACATGTTGCACAATGAACCTTTGGGGAGTAAAGTCCAGTTTGGCAATCATCCAGGCTGGCTTTTGTGGAAGTCACTGGTTTTCCCTCAGTTGAGACCAGTGATCAGTTTAGGGACCTTCAGAGCAGAAGGTGAAGGCGGTGATAGACTGTTTACGGGAGGGGCCTCCTCAGACCTTGCTGGAGCTGATTATCCCTGTTGATCAGCAGGGCCCTAGGATCAGGACTTTTCCCTCTGCCTGCCCTCCAAAGATGTGTTGGTCAGTTTTCCGTCCCTAAGGTAACAAAACAAAACAAAAACACTTGAGGGGGACAAAATTTCTAAAGGAGGAACAATTTATTTCCACTCACTTATCTCTAATAATTTGGGCCTGAGACAAGGCCACAGATCACAGTGAAAAGTGGACCGTGGAAAACAGGTCATTTAAGGGTAACTGGTGTTATGGTGGATGAAAGAAGGAAGGAGAAACACCCTCCAGCTGACAGCTGAGCCTTCACCACATGCCTTTGGGGGATGTTTTAAATCCAAACCATAACTAATAGTCACTGAGACAGAGGCCATTTAGACCTCTCCTCTACCTCTGCATTATTCCAGAGTGATTGTGTTAATGAGAAGACTTGGTTAATTATGATATCGTTATTCCTGAACTCATCCAGGCTTTCCCACACTTAAGTTTCTGGGGCTGATCAAAACCACTCTGCAGCCACATGTGGCGGTGCACACCAGCAGCTCCTGCATGAGGCATCGAGTCAGGGTGGTGACAGCTTTGAAGACAGCTCGGGCTACACAGGGAGATTATATCTCATTACATAAAAGTTCTTTGACGGGCTGTGGGAATGCATTTTAGCTGTTTATTTTCCTGTGAGTTTTATGTATGGGGGAGATTGAGGAAGACCTGGCATAGCATTGGCCCCTTTCTTTTTTTTTTTTTTTTTTTTGGTTTTTCGAGACAGGGTTTCTCTATGTAGCCCTGGAACTCACTTTGTAGACCAGGCTGGCCTCGAACTCAGAAATCCTCCTGCCTCTGCCTCCCAAGTGCTGGGATTAAAGGCGTGTGCCACCACCACCCCATTGGCCCCTTTCTTGTTGGCATTCAGGGGTTTAGAATGTTAGACCTTTTCTAGTATCTAGTCCCTTTGGGTGCTGGTGTCGAAGTGAGAGGACCTCCTGGCAGCTCTCCTCCATGTTGGGAAGCATGGGAGATTGGGAGCAAATGGCCTTGAACCGTGGCTGATTTGTAAAGGGCAGGGCTGTGAGTGTGAGTTACCAGCAGGGCGGGCAGACGTTTCTGAGTCATCCAGATGATCTTCCTGGTCTGTTTCCTTTTATGACCACTTTATAGAACTTGCCAACTATCCATCAGGGATTAAAGGTTCACTGAATGATCTTTTTGCTATATCCCCTGCATGTGAATATTTACTTAGCTGCTATTATTGCATATCATATCATGGAACATTCGCCACCTTTGATAGAAGTGTTTCCTGGGCAAGCATCATGGGTAGTAAATTCATAGTCATATTGTATCAGTCTCGGCTAACTTGAGCCTTAAAAGGAAAGCTAGACTTGAATCACATGGAAGTATAGGTAAGGACTTCTGTCTCAGAGAACAGAGAAGGGATAGAAGCAGAACATGGTGGGATTTATATATCTATAAAGAAGTATTTCTGAAATGGCATGATGGTACATGCTTCTAATCTGAGCATTATGAAGGCTGAGCCAGGATGACTGAATGTCCCAAGCTAGCTAGAGATGCATAGCAAGACTGTGTCTCTAATAATAATAATAATAATAAAATAAAAATATATAGGGGGCTGGAGAGATAGCTCAGCAGTTAAGAGCACTAACTGCTCTTCCAGAAGTCCTGAGTTCAAATCCCAGCAACCATATGGCGGCTCACAACCATCTATATAAGAGATCTGACGCCCTCTTTTGGATTGTCTGAAGGCAACTACAGTGTACTTAATTATAATAAATAAATAAATCCTAAAAAAAAATCTAAGAAAATTATGTTTACATATATATTATATATACACACATATATGATATTTACATATATATTATATGTATAATATATATTATATATACACATACATGCTTTTGTCTTATAAATAGTTCTTCTAACAGAGGCATCTAGTAATTTCAGACATTAGTTAGAGAAAGGAAAACTAGAGAAGAGTACATATGATCTGTATTTCTGAAAGAGATATGAGAAAAAAATCTACATTTTTGATGTTCACATAAAGAAACAAAGGATGCAGGAACAGAGAGCAGTCAGTCTCCATACAGAATGCCAGAGGGGAGAATGAGGAGGACTACTTCTCCTATGTTAGGTTTACCTCTTTCCACAGTTTTGGTTTTGTGGAGAGAGTTGTGGTTCCATGTTTAAAAGATGGTCTAAATCAATGGCGAGAGGAAGGGGAAAGAGACTCTAAAGCTAAAGTCAAAAAGAAATGAGTGAACCTATTTGTATAGTTGGTGACCCTGATTGGGAGAAGTCATGGAACCCGTGGAACATAGGTCCTAGGTGGCTACTGTAGGCTGCTAGGGATCGGCCTTGCTGTTAGAACCTGGTCCCACCTGAGTTCTGATTCCTGATCCACCAAGATGTGACAAGTTATAGTCAAGTTCCTACTGCCATGGATCTATAGTCACTCCAGCCACCATGTAGTCCTTGTCGTGATGGACTGTAGCCCCTAAACCAGGAGCCTGAATAAACCTCTCCCCCTTTAATTTGTTTCTGTTGGGTGTTTCTCTAGTTGGGCTTCTATTGCTGTGATAAATGCCATGGCCAAAAGTATCTTGGAAAGGAAGCAGAGGGTTTATATCATCCTACAGCCTACAGTCTATCTTGAAGAGAAATCAGGGTGGGGACCAAAGCAGGAACTGAAGTAAAGGTCATAGAGGAGTGCTACCTATTGGCTTACTTCTCCTGGCTTGTTCGGCCTGCTTTCTTATTCAACCCAGAGGGTAGTACCACCACAATGGGTTGGTCCCCGCCTTATCAATCAACAATCATGACAGAGCCCCCACAGGCTTCCAACAGACCAGCCTGATCTCAATTGAGATTCCCTCTTTCCAGATGACCCCAGCTTACAATAACTAACCAAGACAAGTGTTTAGTCACAGTGGTGTGAAAAAATAGCTAATCCAAGCGACAAAGGAGGATTACAAGGAAATCCCAACTTTTAAGTATGTTATATAGTAATATTAGTGAAGCAATTTGAAAAAAGAATAGATTTATTTTAGCACTGGATTAATGAGGATGGTTTAGGGGAACCAAGGTCTCACTGAATAAGATAGAAACTGGGAGAGGGGTAAGGACATTGTAGAGTTCAGTTAGAATTTTGGTACAGTTGTGTACTTATTAATATAAATATGTATCTGTAAAAGTGTTCCAAATATTATATGTGGATACACAAACACGTCTGTATATCATTCTGCCCATCGCAGGGTGAAGAAGCAGTGGACTGTAAATAACCAGAGGCGTATTTCTCACTGAGAGCTTCATCTCTATTATCGTTTTCCTTTATACCAAACCAGGCATGCCTAGAGAAAGAACAGACTACAGGGCTGGGGTATAACAAGCCTGTAATACTCGTTAGTGTCCCAAAGAATAGGAATTCTCAAAGAATGATGACAACCTGTTTTAGGATGTCTCTTGAAAGAACTCTTACCTACCTGCCAAACCTGGGTTGGTTGGAACACCAGTGGGCCATAAGGGATTATAAATCATAAGAGAAAGTGGGAACTTGTGCATTCAAAGTGACAGACAGTTGCTGATAAATAAAGAAGGGAGACTGCATCCAGTATGGGGTCCAAGTTGATGGACATGGAAGGGTGTTCGGATTGGGAAGTCTTCCTTTGTGGCCTTTGCAGTAAAGATGGGCTCACTCAGGAGAGAACCATCCCGTAGATGCCACATGTAAGAGACAATTCTGGAGGTAGTGATGGCTCAGTTGTTAAAGGCATGTACTGTTCACGGAGAGGACAGGAGTTCAGTGCTCATGTTAGGTGACTCACAACTACTTCCTGTGACTCCAGCTCTAGGGGTCCTAGTGCCCATCCCCCACCCAGTGCCAGCTTCTGGCTTCTATTGGCACCTGCATATGTATATGTGAGCACATGTACATACATATACATAAATAAAAATAAAATAAGCTGGGCAGTGGTGGCACACGCCTTTAATCCCAGCACTTGGGAGGCAGAGGCAGGAGGACTTCTGAGTTCGAGGCCAGCCTGGTCTACAAAGTGAGTTCCAGGACAGCCAGGGCTACACAGAGAAACCCTGTCTCGAAAAATAAATAAATAAATAAATAAAATAACTTTTTTAAAGAAAGGAAACATATGGGTCCAGAAAGATGACTTCAGTGGGTAAAGACACTTGCCACCAAGCCTGATGACCTGCACAGACATATATAAAAGTAAAAAAATATAATTTAAAAAGCAAACTGAAGAGCATGGTTAGGGCCCAGTGACAGTGTAGTGTTGTCTAGCATAATGGATGCCCTAGGTTTGATTCCCAGTACAGTAAAAAAGAAAAGGAAAAAAGGAAAGAAAAGAAACCGGAAAGTTGATCAAGTTACTATATTCAAATATATGCAAAATTAAAAATTTGCATATGTTATAAAAAATTACAGATGAAACCATACAGCCAACTGAGAAATAACTGATTATAGAATATATCTTGTACACAAGGAAAATACACTAATGTCATTATTGGGTATAGGACAAAGTGAGGTCTTACTAATGTTAATGTTATTGTTAATGTTGAATTGGCTAAAGTTGGTAATTACACAATGCTTATGTAAAAGAAGGTAGGAGACTGACTGGAAGTGTCTAGGCAGAGAAGAGTGGGACTTAACTAAGTAGCTTACCCTCAGATGGTCCAGAGGAGGAATGTGCGAATGCATGTACTGGAAAGATCACACAAGACAGGGCAGCCAGAATGTGTATGTGTGCATGCAAAGCCAGTGGTGTCATGGATACCGTGGGAGGCAGAGACAGTATCCGGACACCTGTGAGTCTCATGTAGCTGTCTGTCCCTGGAAAGGCTCTGCTCCCTCATAGCTGGAGATGGGTAAGGCTGAGCCGGCACTGTTGTGACTCCATGGGAGAATGCAGATTTGATACCTTCTGGAAGTGGTTAGCCACCACCTCTGCCCACACTCTAAAGCACTAGGAGTTAAACTTCCCTGGCCTGTGTAAACAGGTGAGGTGAGCACCTGACCAGGGAGGGGTGCCTGGCCTGGGATCAGCAGATAATGTATTAATCAATCATTAAACATGCAGATAATCAAGAATAAACTTGATTACGTCATGGATGTGAAGTTGCCAAAATCATGGGATATGATATCAAGGAGTAATTTTTTTCCCCCTCAGGTGGATAAAAACAACTGGACAGTCGAGTTTCTTAATAAAAATCTTTATTCCCCAAATGTTAACATGGTTGTATAATGTATGAATTTTATTCTGTTAATGGGATGCAGGCCTAAAGACAGTTCCGTAAAGCAGTCTCCCAATAGGAGTGGACTGTATGAATACATAAATGCATTCAGCCCTGGCTTCTCCAATTTACAATTACACATTGTTGATAAACAACCGGGGACTATTTTCGTCTGGCTGGTGTAGTGTGTCTCAGGCTGGCAAGGTCCATATGGTATATTGTGGCAGAGGTGTTAGATGTAAAGCAAGCTTCTAGTTCTGAAAAATAACACTTTGTCTTTTTTAAAAAATCCCAGGTGAGTTTATTATACAAAGATACTGACTCTAAGGTGCATTGCTGGTGTTATATTTTAAGTTCTTGAGGCTGGGTTTTGTGGCACATTGTGGAGATCTAAAGAAGGTAGTAATGGATCCTTGGAAGGCAGCTTTGTTCTGAGCAGCTGCTCGACTGAAATATTTAATGTCTCTGTCACGACTAGGGTGACACTTTCCTGCAGCCTGAGCACGCAGGTTACCAGTGAGGCATTCCCTTCGCTATTAATGATTCAACAAGCAAAGGGCCATTTGAGCCCAATGTGGGCTGTAGTAACTTAGCCATTCTGAAGTGTCAATTGGCAATGCGTTTGTTTCTCCTGGTGTCAAATCCTCCCGTGTAAGAACAGCAAGAGCTAATATTTACTGTCCCTTCCTTTGAGTCAAGCTCTATGTCATTAGCTTTACGTGCAACCAACGGTCCATCTCATTTCATACTCTCGACAGCAAGAGGCAGGTGTGTTATGCTGGGTGTGATGGTGGAGACGCAATTCCAGTGCCCAGAAAACAGAGGCAGGGGCATGGTTACAGGCCAGCCTGGGATAATTACTGAGCCTGGAGAGAGAGAGAAAGAGAGAGAGAGACAGAGACAGAGACAGACAGACATAGACACACAGACACACACACACACAGAGGGGAGGGGAGGAGACAGAGACAGAGTGGGGAAGACAGAGAGAGAGGGAGATAGAGACAGACAGACAGATACACAGAGGGATGGGAGGGAGACAGACAGAGAAACAGAGAGAGAGACAGACAGAGACAGAGACAGATAGACATAGACACACAGACACACACACATAGAGGGGAGGGGAGGGGAGGAGACAGAGACAGACAGAGAGAGTGGGGAAGACAGAGAGACAGAGGGAGATAGAGACAGACAGACACAGACAGACAGACACACAGAGGGATGGGAGGGAGACAGAGAAACAAAAAGAGACAGAGAGAGAGAGAGAGAGAGAGAGAGAGAGAGAGAGAGAGAGAGAGAGAGAAGACTTTGTTTATTTTAGAGATGGGAGACAGGATTGCAAGGTTAATTCTCCTGGGACTACACGCCACACAGCTTTCTGGGGCCTGTTGTTGTTGTTGTTGTTGTTGTTGTTGTTGTTGTTGTTGTTGTTTCTCAGTGTCTATAATGCTGACCCTGGGAAATCGGACCCAGCTCCCGATTCAGCCTCATCACAACCCACTGTGTTACTCTGGGAAATCTGCGGAGTCCCTTCTGGCTTCAGTCTGTTCATCTTTAAGTTAGGGTGATTGTGATCATTTAAATCTCACTGGGGTGGGGGTGGGGTTTAATGTGATTAAAAGGTGGGAAAAGTATGTGGAGTGAAGTGAGTCACTTCAGCAGAAAAATAATCCCGTACAAAACTGAGGCCATGCAACAGGTTCCAGCTGGGCCAAGCAAGCGTGCTTCCTGGAAGCTTCATGGCTGGCGCGGCCCTGGTGTGCAAACGCTGCTCTGCTGCCTGCCTGCCTGCGGTGGTGTTTACCCTTTAAAATGGTTAGAAGTGGCTCCCTCCTAAAAAAAAGGAGGATCCTTCTTTTAGCTCTTTATGAACCAAGAGCTGATGTTGAACACCCGATTTCTCAGGATAAGTCTGTGGCTACACAAAACATGGAGTACTTTCTGAGCTTGCATCATGGATGATACACATGCTATGTGGGGGTGATGGGTTCATGTATGCTGAGAATGGTGTGTTGCTTAAGTACAGGTAGACGATAGACAAGAAGATGATTAAAATCAGCAGTATCTGCCCTCCCCCATTCATGGCAGAGGCCCGACTGTTTCGTCTAGCATGTCTCTACCCACTTTCACCCTCCCCCTAAGTAAGCTCAGTCAGTGCCCCTTTGTTTAACCTGGTTTCGAAATTCGGTGTGTTTCATTCTTTCATACCTTGATGCAACAGCGAGAAGTTGCCTGCTAAACAGACTTGGAGGAAAGCAAAAATCCAAGATCAGTAATTAGGTCACTAGCTGCAACTTTCCCCTTGGTGGTACAGGAGTTAACCATGTTTTGTCTCTTTGAACTGGGGACTTCTGAGTGCTTTACTCTTTTGTAGTCTGGAAGTTGATGTGTGTGGGACATGTACAAGATATCTTAGATGGACATGGCTCTCAGAAAGCTCACACAGTCCACTCAACAGCTTGATGATGATTTGGATTGTAGTCCCGTCAACCTGGTTGGTTGGTTTTCTCTGTGTATCAAGAGCTCCAAGAACAGGGATACAATGATGAGTTCTGATCTCAAATGTCTGTTTTGGCAGTTTGTCATCTGTGTGTCAGATACTGTTCAAGGGAGTAGAGATATTGCAGAGAATCAAATGAAAGTCATTGCTTTTCAGTGACAGTAACTAAAACCAGGGCTTTGATGAGAAGGATGGCTTTCCATTAAAAGTGAAGTGGAATATAAAGACTACTATTTGATTTTCTGACCCTGTTTCTGCTTGAAAACTGCAAAATAGTTTAAGTTTACAATAGTTCACAATAAAGTCTACTGGGAGAGAATGTTAGGAACTTTCTGGTATCAGGTCTTGGTTGTTCTTTGATTTATATCCATCACTCCATTCCTCACACAGTAGGTATCAGACCATTTTCTATGTGTTCTGTTAATACTTTCCAGGTCAAGATCGAGCTTCCCAAGGACCCTACAGAGCAAGCACCATGTTTTATAAATGAACAGCTAGGGGCTTACTAAGGATATTTTGCCCTAAGTCCTGCAGGGGATTAAATAATAGAAGAGCAGAGACTGTTAGTGTCTGCTTATTTCTTCATCTGTCTCTAATTAAGGAATCTTTGCCCATTGTCTAGTTTTTTCTCTACTTGGTTAATAGTGGGATCTGTGTGCCTCTTAGTCTCAGGCTATGACCATCACAGTACAAGGAAGCAGAAAATTGACCAGGTACAGAGTTGTTTGCATGTAAATGACAAGCCATTGCATGCTGGATCTGAGGAAATGAGAATCTGAAAATGAGTTGAAGAGCCTTCTTGCCCTTTGAGCATCCCCGTGGGTATGCAGAAGCTTGGGTATACCCTGCAGTTGGCAGGGCTGAACAGATATTACCTCTCCAGGTTTTTATGGAAATGTGAAACTATTAGCTTTCATAATGGAGCACAGCAGAAATGGCTATCTGTAGTTTTTAGACCCAACCCAAATTTCAGGCCCCACTTGACCAACAGTAGCTATTTCCTGAGAATCATTGATTCTGACTTATGTTGTATATAATTATATTTGAGCTAGACAGCAAATTTTAAACCATTGAAATGATCCTTATACTATTTTTTCAGTAACATTCAAATTGTAGGTAGCTTTGAGAGACTCTTTAGATGCTCATGTTTTGGTGAAACATGCATGTATTCACATAGTGAGCTGCAGAGATCATCTCACCCTTGATGTCCTCTGGCAGGGTATAGTCTACAAAACCAAGCTGGGAAGTTTCCAAGATGCAGAAGGAAAGAGCAGAGGTAGGCTCTGTGCATGTGGTGAGGTGTCAGTCAGGGCTGTCCCACTACACAGGCCTATAAGGTGGTCTCCTTGGTAACCCAAATACCAGCTTTGGGTCTTGATTAGACCAACCCATTCACTGATGAATATTCCTAGAAAGCAACTGTCATGACTTCAGTATTGGAAGGGATGCTACTATGAGTTTAGGCCACAATCTACTTAAGTGCTTTTAAAACATACTTTGACAATATTTTAATTAGCTTTACATATATGAAGTGAAGTTTAAGTCTATGTGACATTGGAAGGCTTTTTCCAATGGTTTCCTTGAGTTACATAGTGTGCAATCACCTTGGATTTATTCTTAGCTCCTGTGTCCTTTTACAGTTTAATTATTCTTGTGACTTGTCAGTTTATTCTTTTTTAATTTTTTGAGTCAGGGTTACATGTAGCCAATTGTGTAGAATGGCATTGAATTTGTTGTACGTAGTCAAGGCTGGCCTTAAACTCTTGATTCTCGTGAATTCACCTCTGGAGATCTAGAATTGTGGGTGTACACAACCACACCCAATCCTTTTCTTTATATTCTTGGTTGGTTGGTTGATTGGTTGGCTGATTGGTTGGTTTTTTTTTTTAAGGTTTATTTACTTATTATATGTAAGTATACTGTAGCTGTCTTCAGAAACTCCAGAAGAGGGTGGTGTCAGATCTCATTATGGATGGTTATGAGCCACCATGTAGTTGCTGGGATTTGAACTCAGGACCTCTGGAAGAGCAGTCAGTGATCTTAAGTGCTGAACCATCTCTCCAGCCCCTGATTGGTTGGTTTTTCATGACAGAGTTTCTCTGCGTAGCCTGACTGTCCTGGAACTCACTCTGTAGACTGGCCTCAAACTCAGAGATCGATTGCTCTGTCTCCCTGGTAGTGAGATCAAAGATATGTGCCACCACTGCTCAGCATTCTTTATATTCTTATACTAACTTCATTTTTTAGCTTGCTTTCAAAAAAGGACTCTACAATCAAAGGATTAATATATTGAAATATCTGGTTCAGGGCAACTAGAGTTGTTCCCTGATAAGAGTATAATCCTGGCACTGACTTTTATTTTAAAAAGAATTATTTTAAAAAAGAATTATGGCCGGGCAGTGGTGGCGCACGCCTTTAATCCCAGCAATTGGGAGGCAGAGGCAGGCGGATTTCTGAGTTTGAGGCCAGCCTGGTTGAGTTTGAGGCCAGCCTGGTTGAGTTTGAGGCCAGCCTGGTCTACAGAGTGAGTTCCAGCAGAGCCAGGGCTACACAGAGAAACCCAGTCTCTAAAAACCAAAAATAATAAAAATAATAATAATAAATAAAAAAGATAAATAAAACATAATTATGGAGCATTGTGAGCTGCCACACAAGTGCTGAGAATCAATCATACCCACATCCTTAATTATGCTCTTAATTCCTGAGCCCTTCTGTCCAGCTTCCTGGCACTGATTCTTTTTATGGACAGCTGGGAATTTACACTTTAGAGTGGTGGTGGGCAGAGAGTTCTTGTGTTGGCAGGAAAGCACAGACCCCTAGACAGCCCTGCCAGAGCCTGCTCCCTCCCAGACCTACAGACAATGATAATGAGCCATTTCCTAAACAAAATAAAGGCTGAGTTTCCTGACTCCATTTAGAATTCAATTGTTTGCCTTCAGAGAACAGATTCATTCAGGGAGGGAGCAGTATTTGAAGTTAGTTTCACATTACACAGTGTTATAAAGGCATAGTAGTGTTAACGATAGTAGGATCAACATTCTGAATCATTTTAGGATGACTAGAGTGTTAGAAATGACTTTCCATTTAGTCCAGTTACATTCAGGATAGTCAATGTGGAAGAATTAACGATGATTTACAGTTTGCTTCAGAGTTCAGAAAGAGCCTGAATATTCTCCCTATTCTTTTGAGCAGAGGCTGAGCACTGCTAAATCAAAGCCATGCACACCCTCGTCACCATGTATAGCTGCTTCCCCAAAGAAGCACACAGAAATTTAAAAGGGAAGCACCTATTGATTGAGCGGAAGAACTACCACAGAGAAGAAAGTTCTAGAATAAACTTGCTTTTTTTTTTCTTTTCCTGTGACCATTTTTTTTAAAGTGGTGAACTAGAAAACTGATTCATTTGGCATGTCTTTGAGATTCCCAAATATCTGGAAGTCATTTTAACAAATATTGCCCAGTTTTATGGGTATATACTTTCTCTGAATATGCATATCAGAATGTGTTTCTGTGCAAGCCCTGCATTTGTGGTCAGGATCTGAGTAACCAGTCACTATACATACTGAATATTACTTTTTCTTTTATTTCCTATAAATAACACTTCTAAGAGGGATGGTATGTTTCACCATCCATTAATTAATAGAGACAAGAGAAAGGGTCATCACATAGATCCCATTGTGGCAGCATTGTCATCTGTGTATGCAGCTATGGGGGAAAGTGGACTTCTAGTTCTCAGATGCAGAAGAACAAATCTTTAGCTCTAACATCCTACGCGAGTAGAAATTAAGTCATTTTTAAAGCTTCTTAAAATTGCATGCTACACACTGGAGCTGTGGGCAGGGGCTGTAAGAAGTAGGCAACTGAATGACTTCAACAATGAAAGCATAGGGTCTCAGTCCTCAAGGCTGGGAAGTTGGCCTGTGGCAGCTTCATTCCCATCTGCAGAAGTGTGCTTTGTGCTTTGTGTGTGTGTGTGTGTGTGTGTGTGTGTGTGTGTGTGTGTGTGTGTGTGCGCGCGCGCGCGCGCGCGCGCAGTCTCAGTGGTGCCATATTGGATCGCGTCCCACCATAACAGCCTCATCTTGCCTATTTACATCTGTGACAAACCTATTTCTTTTTCTTCTCAGCTTGTCCCCTTTAGTTTCTGTGACAGGGTCTTCTGTGCTCAGCCCATGGACTCCGCTGTGCACTAAAAGATAAGTTTGCTGTAGCAGCTTGTTCATTTGAAGAACCTCATGCATTGCTGCAGCTAAGCTTCAGCTGTAGCAGAAATACCTTCCGGAGCACAGTGGAGAGAACTCTCCAGGAGGGTGTGCGCATGCGTAGGAAACACCTGACATCCCCGAGATATTGCTCCTGTTTCCTTGGTTCCCAACAGGCAAATCTTGAGGGGAGGAATGGGAAAGTGTCAGGATCATTGGGAAGCATTTCTACCTCTAACATAGATACAACTGTGTGTCCCTGGGTCATTTGTCTCCCCTACTATCAACTAGATTAATTATATTTTATTTATCTTACCCCAAAGTGGTATCATTAGGTATAATTAATCCCTTACATGTAGTGGTTAAAACCATAGGATCTGACAAGGAGCTACATACCACCATTAACTATATGTCCTTGAGCAAAGACTTGGCCCTCCGGTAATGTTAGTTTCTTATCTGTAAACCAGGGATACTAATGTTATCCTTTTCCAATCGAAGTATTTCTAAGGGACATCCAAAGTACCAGCTCTGTGTTTGTAGTGCAAGCGGGGTGCAGAAGTTCAGGTGTGAATTCTTTTTTTTTGGGGGGGGGGGTTTGAGAGAGGGTTTCTCTGTGTAGCCCTGGCTGTCCTGGAACTCACTCTGTAGACCAGGCTGGGCTGATCTCGAACTCAGAAATCCGCCTGCCTCTGCCTCCCAAGTGCTGGGACTAAAGGCGTGTGCCACCACTGCCTGGCCCTCAGGTGTGAATTCTGATGTCATGAGTGCACTGGTAATCCAAGCTGAGTCAGACACAGCAGATGAGATGGTGATGCCTATCAGATGTGGCCCTCATCCCTTAAGGCTTCCGATCTGGAATATATGAAGGTGCTACCTTTTTAGATGGCTCACAGAGGCGTCGAGTACATACATGACTGTGAGTTCTGAGCTGTGTACTTCTCTGCTTTCAGTTGACGTCACAGTTTTGGGTGTGAGTCACCAAAGAAAGTTGAGTGGGATCACTAAGAAAAATGGTCGGTCTGTCTGTCTGTCTGTCTCTCTCTCTCTCTCTCTCTGTGTGTGTGTGTGTGTGTGTGTGTGTGTGTGTGTATGTGTGTGTGTGTGTGTGTGTGTGTGTGTGTGTGTGTGTGTGTGTGTGTAAGTTAGAGGACAATTTGTAGGAGTCTTTCTCTCCTTTTATCATCTGGGTCCTAGGACTGGAACTCAAGACTATCAGCTTGAAGGCTGGTACCTTTACCCACTGAACCCACTGAGCCATCATCCTGCCCCCTAACTTTTGTGACTTGCTTGGTATTTACCAAGTCTAGACTAGCTGGCCAATGAGCCCCAGGGATCTGCTATCTGTGTCTCACCAGTGCTATCAACTTTTAAAGTCATCTTTGTCACAGACCCTGCTAGGCACTCAAGGTCTGTTCTTAGTGAAAACAGCAGAGTCATTGAGTAGAGGTCACTGGTTTAGGATCTTCCTTGTAGTTTGGACCAGCAAGGCCTCAGGGAGGAAGAGCTGGTATGGACTGGGTCTCCTATAGCTTATGATCCTTGGAAGGAAGCTCTTTACACTCACTAATGCACTAGGAACCGGGAAGGTCCAATACAGAGCATAAAGTCAGATTGTTTCTCTTCCTCTCTGACCTTCAAGGCAGCCATGCTCTGAGTACAGAGGCCATCTCTGGATGTTGCTGCTAATCTCGCCTGCTGTTTCTACTTTGGTAGTTGTTTGCAAAGAGGATAATGCTAAGAGTGTTTGGGTAAGAGCATAATCCTAGCACCCTGATAGAACTTTCCTCCTACCTAGAACAGCACTTGGCTAGACTATGAGGGTTTGGGGGACAAACAGACCTGGTCGAAACCTCCCTAAGTGATGCTGGAGACATCAACTAGTTTCTTGCACCACATGTAAAAAGATACAGTCATAAGACACAATCTTGGGCTTTACCTTTTAATACTAGAGAGCATTTCCTGTGTTTTGACTGTTATTGTTTTTAATGACTCTATTGAGATAATAAAAGTGTCTAAAAACCTGTCCTGGCTCAAGGAGCTGTTGGTTATTAAAGGAGTTGTTGGTTATTAGTGTTCTCTGAGAGAAGGGGGGAAGGGTGAGCATTCTCTTCAGTGGTGTAGCCACTGATCAGTTGCAATGCTCCTATGAATAACCTGTCACCTATGGCCATGTAAGCAACACTAACTAAACCAAAAGAAAATTGATGGAAAATAGAAGAGGGGCTGGCTGGGAAGAGGAAGGGGACAAGAGAGGGTAATGGTCAAAATATATTCCATACATATTGAAACTCATCATTATGCAAAATTAATATATGCTAATAAAATGCTAGGAGCCAAGGAGATGCCTCAGCTGGTAAGAATGTACACTGCTCTTGCAGAGGACCTGAGTTGGATTCCCAGCACCCATACTGGACAGCTCACACTTGCCTGTGACTCCAGCTCCAGAGGGATCCCATGCCTCTAGCCTCCATGGGCAGTTGTGCTCATATCCTATCCAGTTTTCAAGTGGCTTCTGTTTCTGCTCTTCCACTAAGGATGAATATTTTACATGAGTTGAGTTCCTATGTAAGAGGAGTCTCTGAATGATAGTCTTGGCTCAAGTATATCTTCAGTGTTCTTGATATAGGAAGGTTCCATTGTTTAACATAGGGGTGCACAGATTTCTATGTGAATAGCCCAGTATGAATGTGTGTATGTATGTGCATGTGTGTGTATGTGTGTGTGCGTGTGTGTGTATGTGTGTGTGTGTGTGTGTGTGAGAGAGAGAGAGAGAGAGCAATGCTATGTGTGTGAGATTGTGTGTGTGTGTGTGTGTGTGTGTGTGTAAGAGAGAGAGCAATGCTATGTGTATGAGAGAGATTGTGTGCTTGCGTGTGTGTGTATGTGTGTGTGTGTGTGTGTGTGTGTGTGTGTGTGTGTGTAAGAGAGAGAGGTAGAGGAAGGAGGAGAGAGACAGAAGACAGACAATGCCTCTGTGTGTGTGTATGTGTTAATCTTTACCTGAGCCAGCACTAGACACCACTGTTAAACATTCAGCATAAAACGGTGTCTTTCGGTTCACCAACTCGCCTTCCTGTCATTACTAGCGAGAATAATCCTTTCCCTGTCTGTTATTCTTGTTTACATACCACGTCTGTCCTTTTATTGAAACAAGCTGTTCCTGCTGAACCTGGACGGGGAGTGTACACTCTCTCTCTGTGCAGACAGAAAGTGTTACAGCTTAGGCTCTGGAAATCCACGCCAATGATGACATCTTTCTGTGACACTCATAGCACACTGACTTCCATCATCACAGTTTAGCGAACTCTGCAGCTTCCCTTTCCCCAGGAGGTTTTCCTTCCCTGTAACTGCCAATTACAACCTCCCCTGGACTTTCTAAGATTGAAACATGAATATAATTTGAGAACCTAATTTCAGTGGCAATAGTAATACACTAAAAAAAAAAAAAAAAGAAGCCGTTGTAACTGGCTAAATGGACAAAGTTAAAAATAAATAAATAAATAAATAATGCTTTTCTCCTGATAACTTTTATCATTTATTATAAAGTACATCTTGGATTGAGGCTGAGTCTCTAAAATAAACATTTGGGAGAATTTTAACACTGCCGTTGCCTTCTGGGAAGCAGGACTAGTCTATTGTATATTTTTCCTCCTTGGTTTTCCAGACAAAGAAATGGAGGCCCCACCCTGTCTTGGTTTTTAAACACATTTTTTTTCCCCTAGCCTCCACACTTTTTGCCTTTTGTTATGGAGTCAGCTTCCCAAACCGAGTGCCAGGGCTGATCTCGTCTGCACAGGTGACTGGTAATAATTACTAACAGTGAGATTGGTTTAAGATAAAAAGCCTGGGGCCAGGAGCTGTTCAGGGTCCTGTGGCTTGACCTGCCTGGACGCCTCCACCCGAGCCCTCAGCCCTAGCAGATGGGCCTGAGAGGATCACATTCCCCTACTTGGCAGACTCTTGTCAGTGCTACAGGCAGTCACAGAAGTGAGGCATTACCAAGGCCACACGGGCTGTGGAAGGTGACTCCATTCAACCTCTGAACCATTCTGGCTCTTTCCACAGTACTTTCCTATCTCTGCCTTTGTGTTCTGGTTCTTCCTCATTCCTGAAAATCCTCCTGCCTCCCTCCTTTCTACCCTAAGTTCCTCAGCGTGCTTGTGACTCCTGCATTGTCCACTCAAAATATGGAGGAAGTAACCAACTGCATAGAGCACCCTTAGCTCACTGACGTTGGACATGCCTGCCTGGAGGCTGGAAAGTTTGATGCATTTTTGCTAAGTTCTTCTTTTTCTTTACCCAGGCCTTTCTTGTGCCTCATGGCGCTCTATGTGGGTTGATACTTTGGCTCTTGTGTAAAAAAAAAGACCCTTGTGTGGAAAAAAAAGGCCTGCCTGGCCTGAGGCAATATGGGAATTGCTTGAACCTTTGGGAGGTGGAACCTTGCAGAGGGAAGTTAGGTCCTAGTGAGTGTGTCCCGAAAGAGATATTGGGACCCCACTCCTTTCCTGTCTTGTCTATTTCACTTCCTGGCTGCCATGAAGTAAATGAACCCCCTCATCCATGTATTCCTACCACAATGTTCTGTCTCACCATGACCCCCCTCCCAAAAACAAGCTAATCATTGTAAACCAAAGCAAATCTTTCTTCTTTCTAAATTAAGTGTCTCAGGTGCTTTGTCATAGTCACAGAAAGCTGACGTACAGTTGAGACTTGAAGTCCTTGAGTGATAGTGAAGTTCCAGTACTTCCTGGACAGAGCTTCAATTGCAGTGACTCCATCCTGCTCACTGTGTCACAGCCCAGGTGGGTGGAGAGAGGACTGAAGTCTGAATGACCCTACCATCTTGGAGCTAGGTGACCTTCAGCAAGTTACTCGGCACTGCACTTATCTCATTGGGAGGACAGCAGTACTGACACCTAGCCAAGTGCCTCAGACCATTTCCACCACAACTATAGGGGTCAACTGTCAAGGGCCCCCTAAAAGGAATTATCTGTATAAAGAGATGGAGGAGAACCAATGACAAAGCTGTGTTTCAGTACATCTCCAACCCAAATAGACCCTGGCAATGAAAACACAACTCAATTAATATGAATACAAGCTGTTCACCTAGATTGGCAGATTTACCACTACACTACCATCTTCCCTATCTGCAGTATCTTCAAGCCAAGTGCTTCTACTTCTCCTCTCTCTCTGTCTCTCTCTCTGTCTCTCTCTGTCTGTCTGTCTCTCTCTCCCCCCCCCCAAAACTTTCTCCTCCTCCTGCCCAATCACCAGCTCTAGCCTTTATTTATAAATTAAGGTGGGAAGCAAGTTTACAGAAAAATCACCTGAATGTTGACTCATTCCTTATATGAAGCCCCTCATAGGAGAACGGAATTAGCAACAAATACAATTAGCCCCAGGGCTACCCACAAGGAAGCAAGACAAAAAAACAAAATAAAACAAAACAAAACAAAACAAAAAAAATCTTCCTACTTTATCTAGGGGATGAAGACAACCTGCTTTCTCTGAATGGCCCAAATCGTGCAGGGGTTTCCACAGCCCTTTTCCATGGCTGTGACTCAGGATGAGAACAGGGAATGGAATCAGATCAGGGATGGGCTTCTGCTACAGCACAGAGAGGCCTTTCATCTCGAGGGAATGAGGATCAGAGCTGGATTGTCTCCGCAGTGGTGACGTACTGACGCTTTTGTTTTATTTAGCCATCTTGACTTCTGGGTTCTTAGGCTTTGGTTTGGAGAGGAAATAAATACAATCCTGCCTGTGTGGGGAACTGCAGCCAGATTGTTTCCCTAATATCGTACAGTTTGATTTTAATCTCTATCTTAGATCTATGTTATTACCATTGCCTCATGTGATTCCTTGTCTAATTATAGCTGTCAACACACTTGTCAGATTCTACTTTCAAGAATGTTAGGCACATTCCAAATAGGGCATAGCAGAACTAACCAGGAAAAAAAGAGATTTCTACTTCCCATTACAAGAGGAAGACCTGTGATGCTTAGCTTTATTTGTTTGTTTGTTTGTTTTCCTTTGGCTTTTCAAGAAGGACTTTCTCTGTATAGCCCTGTCTAGCCTGGAACTCACTCTGTAGACCAGGCTGGCCTCAAACTCAAGAGATCTGTCTGCTGAGTTCTGAGATTAAAGGCATGAGCCACCATGCCTGGTCGATGCTTAGTTTTAAATGCCAACTTTGCCACAGCCTAGAATCACACAAGAAGAGAGGTTTAATCAAATTGTCTAGATCTAGGCCTATGGGCATGTCTTGGGGTGGGGTTGTCCTGATGGTTAATGGATGTGGCTAATGCCTTTCCCTATGAAGATGGTCTTGAATGGTATAGAACAGGAGAGAGCTACATGAAAGCCAGTAAGCAAGGACACAGTAGTCTCTGTGTGTGGACATGATGCTTTAAGTTCCTGCCTTGACTTCCATGGAATGATGGGCTATGGCCTGGAATTGTGGGCCACATGAATCCCTTTGTCCTCTGAAGCTGCATTTGCTCAGTGTAGTGGTTTTAATGGGAATGGCCCCCATAGACTCATGTGTGTGAATTCTTGGCACACAGGGAATGGTACCTTTAGGAGGCTTGTTGGAGTAAGTGTGGCCTTCTTAGAAAAAGTGTGTCACTGTGGAGGCGGGCTTTGAGATCTCCTATGCTCAAACTATGCCCAGTGTGGCACACAGTCATTTCTGCTGCCCATGGATTAAGACATAGAACTCTCAGTTCCTTTTCCAGCACCATGTCTACCTGCGTGTTGCCATGCTTCCCACCATGATGATAATAGACTAAACCTTTGAATTGTAAACCAGTCCCAATAAAAGGTCTTCCTTTATAAGAGTTACTGTGGTCATGTGTGTCGCTTCACAGCAATAGAAACCCTAACTAGGACAATTAGAATCTTTTAGCTCTATGACAGATGTGAAACAGACATCCAGGACTCTTCCTGGAAAATGACTTGGGAATAATGTTGACTAACTAGACATCCTATTGGGAAGCTATGGTTGTTGTGATGTTATGTTGTTGTATGAGTATTCGTGGCTGCATGGTGCTTTACCCTCAAATGTAGTTACTTAAGCTAACACAGGTCTACCATCTGCCAGGTTATGGACAGCTGTCTGGTAGAGTTTAGCTGAATCCTCTGCTTCAAGATGCCTCACAAGACTACAATGAAGGTGTCTTGCCTAGGGTCTCACTTGAAGGCAAGACTGTAGATTCTGCTTTCAAGTTTGCATGGCTGTTGGCTAACTTCATGTCCCTGTGCTTTCTGGCTGTTGTCAATGCCTACTTCATTTCTTACTCCTGAGCATGTACACAGGGCAGCTGCTCCATCAAAGCCACCAAGGGGATAGAGTTGCCTGTCAAGAAGAAAGGCACTGAATTTTGTAACCCAATAATAAAAATGACTTTCTATCACCTGTTGCAGTGTTTTGTCACTTGGATGCAAGGTCTAGCTCCCAGTCATAGAGAAAGGATTGTTTATACAGGTTTGGACAGCAGGAGGTGGGGTCATTGGAGACTATATTAGGCTCTGCATTTTGAGATGAGATCAATCCTGTTAAGAAGAGAACACATGACAAAGAACATGTAGCATTGGACACATAAATGCAGTGTGTATACTTATATATCATGATGAGTGTTCTGTTAAACACTATAAGCCAAAAGAGGGAAACTGTATTTCAGAAATGTCCTCTTTTAGGCATGGTGGCTCATGCCTGGAGCTCAGCACTTGGGAGGTTGAAGGAGAAGGACTGTATAAGTTTGAAGCCAACCTGGGCTACACAGTGAGTTCCAGGCTAGCCAGGGCTGTAGAGTGGAACTGTCTCAACCATTCCGCTTTTTAAAAAAGAAAGAGAAGTGAATAAGAAGAAAAATGCCTTTTCTGTTTGAAAGCTTTTTTAACCTATGAAAGAGACAAATGAGAGTGGGCAGAAATGAATATTCTGAGTTTCTCTGTCTGAGCTTGGGTCTCCCTGGGCACGAACCAAGTTCTTGGGCCTCCCCTGTGTCTGGGTTCCTGTTGCTATTATGAATGCATATAGCCCATCTTGCCAAGTACTGATAAAACTTTCCATCTATGCCTATTTCTCTCCCATTTAAATCTAGAGCTCTATAATAGCATTCCCGTTTTTTATTAATTCAACTCTAGGGTGTTTTGTTGTGAAGGCAGGAATTCTAATGTCTCCTGCCTAGGTTCCCTTTTCTCCCCCTCGGCCTGCCCTCTCCTGTTAAGGGGGACGGAGTTTATCACTACTCCATTTATCACATCACAAGTATTAGACAGACAAGTGTGTAAGTGCGGTTTGTTAGAGGGGTGACTACACAAATCCTGCTGTTTATCCTTCCTGTCTTCTGGGCTTTGTGACCATGATGGCTGAATAATTCACCAAGACATATGGAAAATCTGGGGGTGGGGAGTTCTGCTGTAGTGAGGCTTCTTTATGCTTCCTGGTCCCTACCTGTCTGCTTGGTTTAGGCATGTGTCTTAGTTACTTTTGTAGTGCTATGATATGACACCATGACCAAGGCAACTTATCAAAGAAAGTGTTTCATTTGGGTTTCAGAGCGTTAGAGTCCTTGATGACAGGGCAAAGCCATGGCAGCAGAAACAACTGAGGGCTCACACCTGCATCTACAAGTAGGAGTTCTCAAGAAGGAGAAAGATACTGGCAATGGTGCCCACCCACAGAGACTTGCTTCCTCCTCCAACAAGACCACACCTCTTAATTCTTCCCAAACAGTTCTATCAACTAGTGTTCAAGTATTAAAACATAGGACCCTATGGGGGACCTTTTCATTCAAACCTACCACAACAGGTCTGCAGGCAAGTTCAGAGCCTAGTGACCAGCAGGGAACATTCTATTTGAGAGGCTGTCCCTGAGGAAGGCAGGTTTATCTTGGGGTAATTCCCACATGAAGAAGACAAGGGAGGCAAAGCCAGCCAGAGAAAGTCCTGCGCATTAAGGGTACACTGAAACCTGTTATCGCTCCATTACAATGATGAAAAGCTTTTGAGTTGGGCCAACTTATAAGGTGAACAGGTTTCTGTAGTGCACAGTCATTGAGGGCGAAAGTCACAATGTTGGGGACTCATGTGCTGTCAATATTCTTATCTCAAACAGGAAGCCAAACAGGCTGGGTGGCCCAGACTCAGGCTTTCTTAACAATCCCCTTCAGAGAGCTAACCTCAGTCCTTTTGGGGAGCCCAATGCTCTCATTGAACCAACACTCTTAATGACCCCAGGCTCTCCCACACCTGGACCCTTGGGGAAATAAAAACTCCATCTAGGGCTGGAGAGACAGCTCAGTGGTTAAGAGCAGCAACTCCTCTTCCGAAGGTCCTGAGTTCAAATCCCAGAAACCACAGGGTGGCTCACAACCATCCATAATGAGATCTGACGCCCTCTTCTGGGGTGTCTGAAGACAGCTACTTATATATAATAAATAAATCTTTTTAAAAAAAAAAACCATCTAAACCACAGTACCTGGTAGGCTTTGACACACTGTGTATACTAAGGCCCCTCTCTGAGAAAGCAGCCTGGGGCTGAGAGGCTCCATGGTAGATTTAGACTTTGTCTTGAAAGTCTTTATCGTTCAAGGACAAGGAGAAAGCAGAAAATAGAATTTAGCATTCACACACCCTGGAACTTTCCCAAGCTTTAGTTGTCTGCATCAATTAATTCTTACTCTATCTGAAAGGCAACACTCTTCCCTCCCCTTTTTTATGGGAAGTCTGAGCTTTCAATGTACTAAATTACACACTGAAGTTACAAACTAGTGAATCTTGGAGCTGAAGTTCTAATCCAGGCCCATGCTCCTTCCTCCCTCCCTGCCTCTCTGTCTTCCTCCCTCCCTTCTATTTTTCCTTCCTTTCTTGAACATGCCCTCACTGTTTAGCCCCGACTAACCTCAAACCTGTGTTCTGTCTGCCTGGGCCTTCCAAGTGCCAAGCCCAGCCCCAATTCTGGCATGGGGTGGGATGGTGTGAGTCGGGAGGGCTATGGTATAAACCTGAAGACCAGTATTTGGCCCAGGAACATTGTCATTGTCGTGTGTCCCATAGCATCGGTCTCTATTCTCTGACACCCACTGGTTCCTGGTGGCTTTTTGGAGATCTGGGGCTCCTCAGCTGAGCTTTACTTTTTGAAAGTGGACTCGCCACATACTCTCATTCCAGCAGAGTATCCTATACTCTGTAGCAACCAGTGCATCAGGATTTAAGTGCTCTACCACTTTGAACCACCCAGACCCTTGAGATGGTGACTTTTTGCCATATTTCTACCTGTCCTGCTGGTACCTAGAATGAGAATCCCAAGGAATGGGACACTGGAGGAGGACGGGGAGGAAGGGGAGGAGGAAGGTAGATTGGATCTTAAGTCAATTTGTGTTGCTAGTCAGGAAGATTAATTTTTTTCCAATGTGAGGTAAAATTCTATAAAATTATAGCATTTATTCTAATGCTGAAATCAAGCAACTTTCTCTTTCAAGGTGCACACAGTGTGCATTTTAAGCAGTGATATATTGATGTAGTGGTGTGAAGCCTACCCAGAAAACCCTGTAAACAATTTAGTGACTCCTTGCAAGTAAGCTGACTGAGGATGGTTTCTAAGGATAGATGACAGAAATTCCCCTGAATGCTACAGCTCAGTGACAAGTTAAAAAAACATTTGCTGTTCTCTCTCTCTCTCTCTCTCTCTAGACTCTCTCTCTCTCTCTCTCTCTCTCTCTGTGTGTGTGTGTGTGTGTGTGTGTGTGTGTGTATTTGAGACAGGGTCCCATGAGACACTGTTATAGCTGAAGCTGTTCTTGAATTACTGATCTTCTTTTTCTCCCCTCCCTGCTGCTTAGATTACAGTCATGTGCCGTCGCCCATTTCTGTGGTCCCACTTGTTAGGCAAGCACTCCTGCTCTACATCTTCAGCCTTCTTGTTTGTTGTTTGTTTGAAACCAGGTTTCCCACAGTGCAGATTAGCTGCAAGCACTATGTAGCAGCCAAAGCTGGCCTTGAACTCTGTGGTACAAGTGTGTGTGTGTGTGTGTGTGTGTGTGTGTGTGTGTGTGTGTGTCAGCCAGGAGTCAGCTCTCCATCTTATTTGGGATGACATGGCCTCTCAGTGAACTCTTCAGTTTAGCTAGACAGGCTAACCACCCAGTGAGCCCCAAGTATCTGCCTGTATCTGCCTCCCTAGCACTGGGACTTTAGGAACTCACTGCTGTACCAAACTGGAATTTAACATGTGTACTGGGGATATGAACTCAGGTCTTTGAGCTTGTATGACAAGTGCTTTACCAACGAGGCCAGCTCCTTGACCTTGAACTCTTGAGCCTTCTGCCCCCACCTCCAAAATGCTAAGATTACAGGCCTGTGCTGCCATATCAAGCTCTGTGGTTCCTTTTAGAACATGGTTATACTATACAGGTTAAGGTGGGAAATGCTGGGGCTGGAGAGATGGCTCAATGGGTAAGAGCAATGACTGCTCTCCCAAAGGTCCTGAGTTCAAATCCCAGCACCCACATGATGGCTCGCAACCATCCGTAAGGAGGTCTGATGCCCTCTTTTGGTGTCTGAAGACAGCCATAGTGTACTTACATATAATAAATAAATAAATCTTTGAAGAAAAGGGGGGGAATGCCATCTTAGGGGATGACAAGATGGCTCAGCAGTTAAGAGTGTTTGCCAACATAGCTGATAAGCTGAGTTCGATCCCCAGGACCCACATGATGGAAGGAGAGAACTGACTCCTGAATTTGTCCTCTGTTCTCTATGTATGTGCCCAAGTACATGCACATGTGTACACACAGACACACACACACAGACACACACACAAATGCTTGTTAATAAAAATACCGTTGTATTTGGTCATGAATGTGTAGTAAGGTTCACAACCATAGCATCCTCACAGAAAGGGGAGATGTGTCATCCTAGAGATTGTCTGGTGTACATCTTTTCTGGTTACATACCCAAGAAAGAATGAGGGAGGTAACACCCACAAATCAAAATGTCAATTCTTGTTATTAAGGGATATTTTTCCTTAATAACTGCTTTACCTGGTAGTAGTAGTTTCTCATCCCCAAAAGGTATCCTATTTACCTAGTTTGTTGTGAATTTTATTTAGCTTTGGACATTCAATGTTGACCAGTTGTCTTATTGATCTTAATTAATTTCATTATAGTTTTAGGGTCAGCAGGCTTTTTCTATAAAGGGTCAGAGAGCAAATACTTTAGGGTTTGAATCCTCATGGTGTCCATAGTGAGTACTGTAGTTTGCACTGTTCCTGAAGCCATAGGCAATAATACCTAGATGGATGAGCAAAGATGTTCCAATAGGACTTGAAGAAAGTAGGAGACGGGCCAAGTAGAGCCCCTGGGCTATAATTTACCAACTGCTGTCTAGACTACTAGTCCTGTAAGTACAGAATCAAAATTATATCCTCTTTGGCAGATGTGACACCTGGCCTGGGATATTGTGGTGGGCAAGAAAGGTTGGTCCTTATATGCAGTGCCTTTGAAAACTTACTAGAAGGCCTACTCTGTTTCCTATGCATGCTAAGGTCTTGAACAATACTTTTTTGATGGTCTCAAAAGAGACAGCCTCTGAAAGAGCTCTATATTGCTAGACTTCTGAACTTGACTGTTTTGTTGGTTTGTTTTCATCCTTACTGAGTTTCAAGTTTTAAGCCTTCATCCAGTATTGTTGGAATCTGATGATACCAGGTAGGAGGTATGAACTGCAGTTTGATAGCAAAGAATGTTGATAGCGAACATTTTTCTTTGCTATCTTTGTCTCCAAATCTTTGCCCTCTTTGTCTCCAGATCTTTGAATGCCAAATAATGTGGCTCTGGGTTCCTGTAGAACAGTAGTTCTCATCCTTCCTAATGTTTCAACCCTTTAATATAGTTTCTCATGTTGTGGTGATCCCCCAACCATAAAATTATTTTTGTTGCTACTTCACAACTGTAATTTTGCTGCTGTTACGAATCATAATGTAAATATCTGTGTTTTCTGATGGTCTTAGGTGATTCCTGTCAGAGGGTCATTTGGCACCACCCACCAAAGGGGTCACAATACACAGGTTGAGAACCACTGCATTAGTGATTGTGGTCTAGTCAGGTTCCTGTATGTTCATACCTGTGAAAATGCTAGGAAGGATACAAATAAAAAAGCTATCTGCGGAGGTGGGCAGGTACCCACCCGTTCTATGTCAGCCACCGACAGGGACTTTGACATTGTAGTCCAAAGAATGAGACTCACTCATGCTTAGACTGAGGGAAGAGCGGGATCAAAGGACCCGAGGCGCAGAAGATATGTTTGTTTAATGAACTGAGAAACTCTGTGATGTGGATACTGTTATTCCATCTTACAAAGGAGGAGACAGAAGTTCAACTGCTGAGTATCAGTCAGGATCAAGCTCTCCTTCAGGGGAGTGTATGAGATGCCAAAAAGTGGGAAAACACCATTCAGAAACACTTTTAGGTGGTAAGATATAACAAATGCTTTCACTTCAGCTGTAGCCACGTCCAAGTTGATTAGTAATGGACAGAGGTGCAGGTAACTCACCCAGAGCAGTTTGGGGCTTTTTCAAAGAGAGCTTATTATGTTTATATACTAGCCAAAGCATGGATGCTACTGTATAATAGAACCAAATCAGTTTAATGGATGCACAAGTGACATCCATGGACTGATAAACCCACAGAAATCTGAAAAGAAGAAATAAAAACTCCACAATGAAAATTCAAACCAAACCAAACAAAAACAAAAACAAACAAACAAAAAGCTGATATGTCTACGGGCCATTGGCACATTTACCAAAGAAGAAGCAGAGCATGCTGATGGGAAGGACCCAGAGAGGAAAGGGTCACGCCCATGCTTGTCCATATCACAAAGACTCCATTTTTAAGGGAATGGTAGTCTACGTTTTATGCATAATTTTGGAGCAGGAAAAGTATGAAGTCTGGATGAGCCCTTCTGTTTGCTGTTGTAAGTAACACTTATTTAACGATAGACACAATGGCTAACAGCGATTACTGGCTAATGTTTACTGAGTCCTTGCTATTGGTGACCCACTAATTGGCATACTTTGATGCATCATTCTCTTAAAGATTCATTTTTATTTATATGTGTGTGCATGACCATTGGCTCACGGGTGCCCTCTGGCCTCCAATTCCCTGGAGCTAGAGTGACAGGTGGTTGTGAGTCACCCAGTGTAGGTTCCAGGAACCAAACTTGCATCCTCTGGAGAGGAAGCAAGCAATCTTGGCCACCGAGCCCTCTCTCCAGCCCCGATCTTTATACTTAAAATAATGCACACCAGGTGCTAACCTTTACATCAGTTACTGTGACTATTCTGCTTCTATGGGGACCTTTGGCTCACCTTTCCCCCACAATGCATTGAGGCATCACTCTGTGCTCTCTCTCCCAGTCATGTTCTAAATTGATGTACACTATTCCACTGAATCCATGTGTACACATGAATGAAGCACTGATTCATGTGTATAGTGGACACTCTTTAGATACCTGGCTTGCTTCTGGTTTTTACTCTTTTAAGTCACACTAGACTTTTTTTATATGGATTTTTCCCCCATATTAAACTTGAAAAGTTCTTACACCCATTAATATAAATGTTATTCTAGATGTCCCAAATGCTGAGTTTGGTGTAAAGCATGAACTCATATCAAGAGTCCCTCTGCCAGCAATTTACACTTAATTAAAGTACATAATAAGCAATAGCACAGAAGCAGAATATAAGTGATATTTTCTGGAAAGTAATGGTTATTGTCACAAGGTTTTTAATATTCCAGTCTTGGTTTTCTTCTCAATAGAGAACAAATAATGATGCCTTCCTTGGGGTGGTGTGAAACTTTCAAAGGTGCAGTGTTTATGAAGCCCTTAGTTCGGGGGCTGGTGTACAGTTGGCACTAAGTGACTGTGGGCTGCTCCTGCTCACAATGCGCAGTACCTGGCAGACTGACACTTGGGTAAATAATGGCAGGCTGCATGGCTGTCCTCAAGTAACCCAAGGGATCTGTGTAAATATTTTCCCAATATAAATATAACTCTGGGTATCCTTGTTTCCAGCGTAGAGTTACTTTATGCAACAGCATACCCTCAAACAAATTCTAGAGAGGGAGGGAGGATGGTGGTGGGAGGAGGGCAGGAGATGGAGGGAGTGTTTGTTCCTTGAAGCAAACTGATTAAAGGCTCAAAGCATTAGCATTCAGCAGGAAACAGTTCTCTTAAGGCAGCAATGTTCCAGCTCTGTCTAAAGTGGGAAATAAAATTCGTAATGCAAATAAATGTGTGCTTCTGGGTGCTGTGCAGCTTTTTTTGTTTTTAACCAGAAAGTACTTGTTGTTACTGCATGAGTCATGCTTTAATGCTGTTTAATCTATTTCATTTTTATTTTAACATTGAGAGTGACCCTACTAAATTTATTTCACTAGGTAGGGATGGACAATCTGAAATATTACTCTTAAAATTTTTGTGTGACCTCCTAGAAAGAAAGAATTGAGAGAGATTGAGTCTTATAGTTACATGTTGTTTTTTGTGTGTGCTATATGTGGGTGTTCTATACAGGTACATGTGTATATGCAGGTACCAGAGGTACCAGAAGTAACAATGGGTATCTCCCTCAGGTCCTCCTGCTCCTGGGTAGCACACACTTATAAACTTCTTTTTTTGATCTGGCACTTAACCAGTAGTGGTTTTGTTCTTGTTGCAGATCAAGTTAAACGTTTAGATCACTATTGGTGGATAATTTGCATTGTCAGTGGGACGGCGTTCTGTAAAAGGGATCTTATGACAGGATGCAGCAAGATATAGCTGAACAGAGGAAAGTCACGAATCACTCTTGTCTCCTCCTTTTCTCTCCAGGTAGTTCCAATTTGCCAGCAGAATGAACACAGAAAGAGACTCGGAAACAACATTTGATGAGGAGTCTCAGCCCAACGATGAAGTGGTTCCCTACAGTGATGATGAAACCGAAGACGAACTTGAAGACCAGGGGCCTACAGTTGAACCAGAACAGAATCGTGTCAACAGAGAAGCTGAGAAAAAGAGAGAGACATTCCGGAAAGGTGACTGGGTGGAGGGCCTGCTGAGGATATACTGTATGTATGGATGCTCTATCCGGTAGGGGAAATGTACCAAAGTTGACTGGTCCATTTCATGTAGTCTAGGAGGGTACCTTCCTCCTTTGATGTCTTCCTAGGGTGGCACTGAGCAAGTACCCATCATCCCCAATGTGGCAAGGGTGGGAGTGCATATCTGACACGTTCTGTCAAGAAATCAGGTTTGGTTAGTGCATATAGTGCAAAGGGAATTGTGTGTAGAAGAGTCAGCTTGCTAATGCAGTCAGGAATCTAAAAAGTATACATGCCAATCATAATAATAAATAAAATTTTATTTAAACTATTTGCACTGCTAAATAGCATAGGAACTAATGCAGATCTATTGATATCTGAGCTTGAGGAGGTAACTCAGTGGGTTAGTGCACGTGCTATAAAAGCATGAGGATTTGAGTTCAAATCCACAGTACCCTTATAAAACAAAACAAAACTGAGTATGTCTTCTCATATGCCTGTAATCCTAGTTCAGTGTTAGGCAGAGGAGTTGGGGGCTTTCTGGCTACTAGCTTAGCTCCAGGTTTAGTAAGAGGCTTTGTCTCAGGGAAATAAGGCAAAGAGTGGTAGAGAATGACACCTGATATCTTCCTCTGGCCTCTCTCTGCACACATGCGCAAGCACATCTGAGTATACAGTTGATCGTATACCATATACTTATGTGTCTATGAAGGTTGGCTCCTGTACCCACAAATAGATTAACAAGAGCAATATAGCCACACGCAGTTTTCACACTGTGCTGAAATAAATGCACGTTGGTAAATATTCAACCAGTGGGTACTGATCTTTGAAATGTGTCTTTTCTCTGCTCTTCAGAGGTCAGGATATCACACACTGAGGGCAGCTTCCCAAAGAGCCCTCAGAGGCAAAGACTCCTTGGGGGAGCGATGTTGGAACACCTCCTTGACTGTACATTGGGATCAGGACATAACTCTGAGCTCTTTTGTCCTTTTTAATGTTTTCTTGTACTTTAGGGGACCTTGGAGCCTCCATACCTTTTGTTTAGTCACTTGTGAATATAAAATGGCTCTCGCCCTCCAGAAAGAATTTTTGTCGGTTATGTTTGCATGTTTACTTTAAAAATATTTGTATTAATTCTTTGAGAATGTTATATGATACATTTTAATTAATTTACCCCCCCCCCAATTCCTCCCTTTAGTTCCTCCTAGATCTGCTGCCACTTCCCTACCCCTTGGTTTTGTTTCTCTTTTTTCTTTTAATTTAATAACCCAATAATTCCAACTGGTGCTAGCCATATACTACTGGGCATGCGGCCATCCACGAGAGCATGGTCAATCGATCTACCAGGGATCATAACCTTAAGGGAAACTGACTCCCTACCCCAGAAGCCATAGCTCTTTGTAGCTCTCCAGTCAAGGGCAGGAGCTTAGAAACCCATTCCCACTCCTTCCTTTGACTGACTTGATCCTGTACCAGCAGCCAGAGTTGCTGGGAGTCCTTGAGTGCCTTGGTCCTGTCGTATCTAGAAGACATGCTGTAATCTGGTCCTCTCCAACCTCTCTGGCTTTTACAACCTTTCTGCCACCTCTTCCTTGATGATCCCTGAGCTTTGAAGAGAAAATAATAATAGATGTCTCATTTGTGGCTGGATATACATTACTACGTTTTGAATTTATGCACTAACTAACTACCATCCACTATATTAAAAATTCTTATCTAATGGACCAAGAAAGCCACACTAAACTATAGATAAAGAGATACAGATTTAGAAAACAATTTCACTACTATGTCAATTCAGCAAAATTATAATAGTAACTTCACTCCTGTGGCCCACAAACTCTCTCAGCCGTTGGTTCTCTGTCTGCTTTGCAGTACCAGACACCTGTTTCCATCTGTGGAGTGGGGCCTTAAATTTGAGCAGAAAGTAGTTGGTTATTGGCACATCATTAATGCCCCTATTATACAAATGGTCATGTCTTACCACTCTGGTCATTATTGCAAGTCACAGAGTTCACAGCTGAGCAAGACTACCAATGGCTTTCATCATCACACAGCCTTCAGAGTGTCTTCTAGTGTTGAGAGCTAGCCATCATGGAGGAAACCTGTGCAGTCCCAACTTGGTTTTGCCATGTCCTGTAAGGGGTGTGTGTGTGTGTGTGTGTGTGTGTGTGTGTGTGTGTGTGTGTGTTTGTGTGTATGTGCGCGTGTGGTATCAGAAGAAATTATTCTAATGGGTCTCTATTTGTCATGAGGGGCCAGTCTACAGCAACCTACACTTCTTGCCTGAGTCAGACCAGCTTCAGACAGTGTCTAGATGAGGAGCTTTTCATATGGAAGGACAGACAAATATTGTAGGCTTTGCAGGCCACACAGTCCTTTTCAAAAGTGCTCTACTCTACCAGTAAAACGGCCACAGACAGTGGCCACTTTCCACCTTATACCTTCCCTCATGGATTTATTGGTTCCTGCTGCCTGGCCCACCCTGGCAAGCAAATGTGACTTTCTCTGTGACTTGTCTGCTCCTGAGAAAATTGAGTCTTTTCTCTTTGAACCCCAGGCTTGTCTAGGATTCAGTTTAATTTTTCTCACTGGCATCCCAGATTCTAGCAGGAGGAATAGTTTTTCATTTCTGAATGTGCCTCTCTGGGACATCTGGCCCTCCAGATGTTTTCCCCAGCTCAGCACAAGAACTGCTGCGTTCCCCGAAGTTGTGCCTCCCGTTTTTACCCTGCAGGGTAGGGATGCCTCCCCCGACACTCCCTGCCTGATATTTTCCATTTTGTGGTCTGCACCTAACTAAACCTTTTTCCTCCCCTGAACAGTTTTCACCTGTTGAGAGTGACAAGTACCAGGTGTAGTGGCACATATCTGTCATCCCAGAGGATCACAAGTTTAAAGCCAGTCAGTCCCAGGTCAGCCTGGGCCACATAGCAAGATCCTCTGTCAAAAGGATTCCATAAAATAAGTATTTGAGCTCACTTCTATAATGGTATTTCTTTCTAATTCTAATCTGACTGGACCACTTTCTATCCCCTTCTCCCTGACCATGATAGGGTACAGTCTCTGTTTCTCTCTGTGTGTGTCTGTGTGTGTATATGTCTCTGTGTGTGTGTTTGCATACTTGTGCACATGCACACCCGCATGTGTGTCTGTGTGTCTATATATAAAGAGATTTTAAGAGGTCCCATCTCACCACAGCCTACGAGACCCAGAGAGGCCTTCTACTCCTAAGGGTTATCTGTCTACTCTCTAGCTTCATATAACTTAAATGGGTTGGAGCTGTGGGTTCTCCCTGTTATCTTCCACTCGTGAGCACTATGAACTCACTGCCCAAATTAGAAAGTATGAAACTCGACATCTTTTGACGCAAAGATGAAATCACATTGATCTAGACAGGAAGGCAGCCTCTTGTCCCAACTGGTCCAAACTGGTACGGGAGGAATGGAGACAAAGCTGAAGTAGCCCCACAAGTTAATAGAGAGTTCTAGCTGATTGCCTGGGGTGAATAAAAAAACATGCCTCTTCCTCATTCCTTCCTCAAAGGCCCAGCCTGGTATCATAATCTCGGAATCTCTGCAGTGTGTAGATATCTGGGGAGTTGGCAGGAGGTTTGTCTCTGTAGGGTGAAGGGCAAACTTGGCTGTTTGTGCCTAGGGCCACACAATCAGATACATGGTCCAGTGAAGGGACTGGGGTTGGATGCCCACAGAAATGTTGGAAAAGCACATTGTGGATACAAACATCTCCTGTTTTTTTCCAACTCAGCCTGTACTTCATGGTGGTTAGCGCCCTTACTTACTGATCATTTAATGACAGATAATCTTATTCCTAGATTCCTTTCTTTGTTCTATGGGCATTGATGGAGCTTGGTTTTCTAAAACTACAAGTGTTTTGACACTTGGCTGTGCATGTATGTGATGTATGTGCACGGCACTGCCCACATGCAGAGGTCAGAGGAAAACTTCTGGTAGTCAGCTCTGTCTTTTACCATGTAAGTCGGGAGATGGAACTCAGGTGGTCAGGCTTGGTATCCAGTGCCTTTACTTACTGAGCCATCTCACCGGTTCATAGTCTAGTTTATTTTCCTAGGGGAATTGATTAGTTTGCACTTTTCAAAACTTCTGTCAAATGACTTTCTTTGCCTATGAGTTTTGGTACCTGTCTGCCCTCTGCAAGCACAGATGGACATTCCATAGATTCCCGGTCTCTTTGCTGCCATTTCTCTGCTGCCCTGTACAGCTAGTCAGCCGTCTTCCCTTCTTCCCTGCCCTGTGTCTGTCCCCTCCTCCCCCCCCTTTTTAAAGTTCTTTCTAGGTCATTGTCTCAGTCACATTAATGTAACTCTGACCTTCTCTTTTGGTTATTGTTTTGCTGTCTTCCTTGACATTGTACACCATGGGTTATTTACCACAAACGATTCAATTCTCAGGGATGCAGAAGTAAACTGTGACCCACCACAGTGCCTACTAACTCCTCAGCCCAGACTGATTCCAAGGCACCTCAGAGTGCAGAAGCCACAGTCACTTCTTTGATGATGACATCACCACACTTTTTTTTTTGTTTTGTTTTAAGTTAAGGGAATGCCCTAGCCGGCTAAGCTTTCTTGTTAAACCCATGTCAAACAAGAATTTTAAGAGACCCATTGAAAGTTCCTTTCCTTTGAAGAGCTATTCTTGTTTGCTGAAAAAAAAAAAAGAGAGAGATAGAGCAAGAGTTAACATGCTTCTAGATTGTTCCAGGAGGAGAGATAAGCTCACAGTGTTCACTGAGGTAGCCTTACTCTTTCTTGTTTGCTAAGTAAGGGTAGACAAACAGCCACCAGATGCTTGCTGGTTGAATGCATGAGAACACTGGCTTCCGGGGAAGAGTGTCAGGACCCCAGGCTTTGGTTGCCCCTGAGGCTGGAGACATGGAGACTCCATGGAGACGCTAGGGCTTTGGAGTCTTCATTAGTATCAGGGGAAAACACTCTGACTTTGGAGAGCCAGAGAGTTCTGTCATTCCTTGGTTGTGGAATGCTGGGTTTTAGCTGATGTCCCCAGACTGATTCTTTGGGGTAAGAATAATTCTTCACTTCTGGAAATGCTTCTGAGATGAAATCCTCAGGAAGGAGCATGCTCTGGAGAGGATTTCTGGGTTAATGCAACTGTAGGCTTTTCTGAGCCTAGGAATGGGGTGTGAACGCTGCCCTCCCCCTCCTTTGCAGCTGACTGATCTGGTAGCTCCTGTCTAGCCTTCCTGCTCTGGCTGGCTTCCCCATTTACACACAGCCTTTTTTGCCCCAGGCCACATTCTGACCTAAACTCCACCTTCTGCCCAGGATGCCCCAGTCTACAGTTCTTACTAGCAAGCTTCTGAAAACCACTCTCAGCTATCGCACCCTCCCATGCCCCTGGCTTCTTCCCCTCTGTGGGCTCCCTGCGACTACAGATAGTGCTGTCTTAAAGGTCACCAAGCACCCGAGCACCAAGCCCACCAGGTTTGTGTCAGGCGTGGACTTCCCATCTCTGCTTCCTCTGGTGCCAGTCTTTCTAACACTGCCCTCAGAAAACCCTGTCACCCTCCTTCTGTCTCCCCCCATTTCTATTCTTTGCATGTTGCTGTTCATGTCTACAGACTATCCTGTGACAAACTCAGCCTTTAAACCCACATCATAGGATCAATTCAGGAAATCAAAGTATTTGCCACCAAGCTCAATGACCTGAGTTCTGATCCCCAAAACCCACTTGTTGGAAGGAGAAAATGAACTCCCTCAAGTTGTCTTCTTAGAGAACATGAAGATACACACGCACACACACACACACACACACACACACACACACACACACACATGCATAATAAACAAAATAAAATAATTTTTAAAATACATATTAAAAATGCTCATGCAATAGGCCCAAGTATGTGTCCCTGAGAAGGCCAGTATGTGGCGGTTAAGAGGGAAGACCCCAGACTCAAGCTGTGTAGCCAGCCCTAAGTCTTGCCTTCACTATTGTCTTAGTTAGGGTTTTACTGCTGTGAGCAGACAACATGATCAAGGCAACTCTTATCAAGGACAACATTTAATTGGGATTGGCTTACAGGTTCAGAGGTTCAGAGCAGTATCATCAAGGAACCTGGCAGCAACGAGGCAGGCATGGTGCAGGAGGAAGTGAGAGTTTTGCATCTTCATCTGAAGGCTGCTAGCAGAACACCAGCTTCCAGGCAGCTAGGAAGAGGGTCTTAGAGCCCTCAGTCACAGTGACACACCTACTTCAAGGCCACACCTCCAAATAGTGCCACTCCCTGGGCCAAACATATCCAAACCACTACAACTATTTTCTAACTGTCTGGCCTTGAGGAAAGGGCTTTATTTCCCCGTGCTTCAGGGTCCTTATCTGTAAAACTGGATTGATATTAGAAGAGATTTTATGGTGGTCGTGAGAATTAAATCAGAAATAAATGTGAGGGACATGTTTTAGGCATGTGGTAAGGACTCAATAAATATCAGTTGTTGTCAGCTCTGGCCTGGTGACATTCTCTTAATCTTTCTTCAAATCCAAACTACCTTTCCCTGCCCCTTAGCTCCTGCCTTAATATTCTATAGCAGATCTTTATTTTGACCCCTTCTTTTTTCCTTTGAGGCATTTGCATTTTGCTTCCCAGACTGAAGCTGTGGAATCATTTATTATCAGAGCCCTCCTGCCCAAATCCATGAGTGAGGGAGGGATAGATGGCTGGCTGGATTCCAGCATCCCAGGTGATCAGCTCCTCAGATTGAGAATATTTTGTTATTTGGGGTCTTCTCAGCCTCCGCCACCCCAAGACTTGTGCTTTCACACACACAATGACAAGGATGTCACTGAAGCTCGAAGTGAGAGGAAAAGTGCCATTTACGTAGTGACTCGTCTTGACAGATTGATCCATGGCAGGACCTCTGTACCTGATGGATGCAGAAGGCTTCCTCGTGACACTGGCCTGTCAGTCATCTGAAAGATGAAGGGTTGATCGGGAGGGAAGAGCGCTCACATGAAGATCACACACAGAGACTCTGGCAGGAGGCGAGGTCATGATGGTGGCACACAGAGGAACTGAAGTCAAGTCTCTGGTGCCACAGGAAAAATGCACACTCGCTTCCTCTCCTTCTTAGCCACCTACCCTGGGACTATTTAGAAAGCGAGATGACTGGTTGAAGATTATCTCTTAACCAATGGGTGGGGGGTGCTGTTGTGGCCTGGGGCTCCATCCTTCTATTCTGTGCTAGTTCTAGCTCCCCAGGCCTCGTGCTGGCAAGTGGAAAGAAAGTCTTTGTAAGTACATCAGATGGCATCAGCACTGGGACCAAATGGAGACCTTCCAGAGAAATGTCTGTGTACCAAAGGCTCCCTGGTGATGAGTTCGCCTGAATGAGGCAGGTGACTGGCTCCCAGCATGCTCCAGAATGAGGCAGCGGTGTCTACTAAAGAGTGGAGTCTCCTCCGGTAGTACTATGTCCATTTTTCTGAGGCACTGCCAAACTGATTTCCAGAGTGGTTGTACCAGCTTGCAATCCCACCAACAATGGAGGAGTGTTCCTCTTTCTCTACATCCTCGCCAGTATCTGCTGTCCCCTGAGTTTTTGATCTTAGCCATTCTGACTGGTGTGAGGTGGAATGTCAACATGGCTCCAGCTACATATGTAGCAGAGGATGGCCTTTTCAGACATCAATGAGAGGAGAGGCCCTTGGTCCTGTGAAGGCTCTATGCCCCAGTGTAGGGGAATGCCAGGGTGATGAGGTGGGAGTGGGTGGGTTGGTGAGCAGGGGGAGGGGTATGGGATAGGGGATTTTTTAAGGGGAAATGAGGAAAGGGGATAACATTTGAAATGTAAATAAAGCAAATATCTACTAAAAAACAAGTATATATTTAAAAAAAAAAAGAGTGGAGGGTTGCTGGGAGGTGCTAGGATTCGCAGTGCGGAATGGAATCCTTGGACCTTGAGTGATGGGGATCCGAGATCAGGTAGCTGTGCTTGAAAAGTGTGACTGCCATCCTGAACGCCTTGGGAACCTCTCAGGCTGAAAAAAAATAGGACAAAATAAGCAGTAGCCCCCTTCCATGGCTGCCTCTCTGTGGCCACACCCCTTTCCTCTTCCTGCTGCTCTTATCATAAAGAAATACTGTACTGCACATGGACTCCTCACTAGCCCCTTCTCCTGTCCCTTGGTGTGGCTTGGTCATCTCTTCCTCCCTGGTTGATCAGGTTACCCACAGCCTCATTCATTACTTTGCAGCCAAGCCACTTTGATAGATTGGTTTGTGCTCTCATATTATATATATAATATATCACATTAAATATATATACATATATACATATAAAACTATAGGCCAGGCATGGTGGAAAACACCTTTAATGCCAGCACTCTGGAAACAGAGGAAGAAGGATCTCTGTAAGTTCAAAGCCAGCCTAGTCTACGTGGTGAGTCCCAGGCTAGCTAGGCATGCATAGTGAGTCCTGTCTCAAAAAGTAATAGCAGTAGACTGTATTCTTTTCAAACTTTTCTTCTGACTTGGGACTTGGTTCAGATTTCTGTTTGAGACCGAAATGGTCATTGGCAGACAGTATTTATGATGAAGTGCTTAATCATTGGGTGGACAGTATTTAGGATGGCATATTTAATAGTCAATAGGTAAGCAGTTTTTAAGTTGGAATGCTTACCAGTCAAGGAAAGATAGATCTCTGTTCTTGGCAGAAATTTAAACTGGATGTAACATTTACAAAGCCGGTACAGCTGGACACTTGCTGACAGGGACAACCACAGGAAGGATTTGTAGCTAAAGATATGTGAGTGTGGAGGACCTATTAATTTTATTTGAATCCCAAATACAGATAATGCTGGCCCACTGAAATATCGAGGTCTGAGGAAACCTAAATTAGACACAGAGTTATAATTATCACACATTCATGTGTGGAAACTTCATGTTGTATTTGGCTTTCCTTTTCTGATCATGGGTAAACCAACATGACCAGTGACTTGTAAAATGGAAGTTGAGGATAGTGTCCCTTCTCTAGGTGATAAGTAATAGGGATGTCTCTTGTTTTTCAGACGTCACTTTTTGACACTGTAATTTACTATCTAGTCTAGATAGAGTATGAGGCTCTTGTTCATAGAAACCTAATGCAGCTGATGTTTTTTCTCCCTACAAGTTTGGAGCCTCTAAAGCAGATTTCAGGCCTGGGGAGATAGCTCAGTTGTTGGTAGAATGCTTATTTAGCATGCAGAAAGCCCTGAGTTCAACCCCCAGCTTTGCATAAACCAGGCACTGATGTATACCCTGTAGTCTCACCACTTGAGAAGTGAAGACAGAAGATGACAGTTTAAGGTCATCCTTGGCTACATAGCAAGTACAGGAATAGCCTGTGCTATGTGAGCCCCTGTATCAAAAACTAACAACAATAATAAACTTTAAATGTTAGGTACTGGCCCTTGCACTAACTGAGATTCTCAAGGCCATCTGTGTGTCACGCATCTGTGTGTTGAGCATAGAAACTCTCTAGATGCCTAGCTCACTCCCTAAAGACATTAAGATGGAGTAAGGTTGAATTCTGCCTCAACTCAGTGGCATAGCTCAGCTCAGCTTCCTGCAGACTGGTGACTGGAAACTGATCCCACCAGCACCACTGGAGTACTAATTAGAAAGAGAGAACATCTGGTTGCTCCCTTGTCAAGAATCCCAGAGGGTCTTTAAAAGCCTTCAAACCTGCTTAGTTGACTCTGTTGGTCTTCCTGTGGGATTCCTATCCCCTTTGGAGCTGCAATCCTTCCCCCTATTCTATGGATTTCTGCATCTGTCTGCAGCTGCTGGGTGGAGCCTCTCAGATAACAGTCTTGCTAGACTCCGGTCTGCAAGCGTAACAGAATATCATTAATAGTGTCAGGGATTGGTGCTTGCCCATGGAATGAGTCTCTAGCTGGGCAGGTTGTTGTCTGGCCATTCTTTCAGTCTCTGCTCCATTCCCCCATCCCTGCATTTCTTTTAGACAGGTTGAATTTTGGGTCGAAAAGTTTGTGGGTATATAGGTGTCGCTATTGCTCCACTGGGGTTTCTGCCTGGCCTCTTCTGGTTCTATATCCCAAATGTTGTGAGTTACAGTTAAGGTCATCCCCATTGATTTTGGGGTGCCTCCCTTATCTCAACTCTCTGTCACATCCTGGAGATGCCCCCCACCTCCTTACCCCTGTCAGTTGCAGATTTCTATTCATTTTCATGGCCATCTGGCCATCTCTCCTGTCCCACACCTGATCCTGAACACTCCCCCCCATCTTCCTCCCCATCCCCTCTCCCACTCTGTTCCCTCCATCCATCTACCTTAACAGAGTCAACTATCCTGGTGGCTCTCAGAAACTGAACCACCAACCAAAAACCATATCTGGGCTGGACCTAGGACCCCACATATATATAGCAGATGTGTAGTTAGTCTTCAAGTGGATTCTGAACAACTGAAGCAGGGGCTATCCCAAAAGCTGTTACCTGTATGTAGGATATATTCTCCTAACTGGGCTGCCTTGTCTGGCCTCAGTGGGAAAGGATGCACCAAGCCCCTCAGAATTACTTGAGCTGATCTACTCTTTGTCCATCTACAATTTCAGAGACTGTGAATGTAGATGGAGGTGAGCCTAATTTAGGAAAAGTAGAAGCCACAACATTCGGAGATAAGTTGCACCCCTTCCCTGAGGCTCATTCTATGAGCTAATGGGTATCCTCTGTACCTCCTCTTGTGGCCTGTTGGCAGAGCCACCCATATGTTAGACCCACACTGGAGTGGAAGGGCTCAGCCTAGCTGGGTTGAGAGACCTGAAGTGGGTTGGAGTCTTTGTGCAGACAGAAAGGATGGGCAGACATCTCTTAATTCCCCCATCTCCCACCTAGGGTTGGTTTGACTCCCTCCCGGGCTTAAACCTTTAGCCATCACTCAGGTCAACACATCTGGTGCACACCTGGATTTGGTGTTTTTCTTTTCATATATTTTCCAATACTGAAAAATGCAGAGAATGTAATTGCCTGGCTAAATAGTTATTTCATGAACATGTGGAACTGTCCCCAGGTCAAGTATTAACATATGGCTGATAGCCTGGAGGACTTTCATTTCTTCCCTCCCTATTTGCTCAAAGGAAGCCATCATCCTTCTTTTCTTTTCTTTAAAGCATTTTTATTACATTCTTGTTTGTTTGGTGTGTTCATATATGTGTATGTGTGTGGGTCTGTCTATGTGTGTAAGGAGGGCATATGGGATGTGTGTTTGGTGTGTGTGTGTGTAAGGAGGGTGTGTGTATGAGTGTATGTCTATATGTATAAGGAGGGCATATGGAACATGTGTTTGGTGTGTGTGTGTGTGATTGTGTGTGTGTGTGTGTGTGTGTGTGTGTGTGTGTAAGGAGGGTGTGTATATGTGTGAGTGCTTGTGTTCCTTGGCCCACAAGCCCAAGTCAGAGGACAACTTGTAGGAGTTAGTTCTCTTCTTCACCATCTGGACCTGGGGATCAAACTCATGTGGTCATGCTTAGAAACAGGCATCTTTGTCCTCTGAGTCATCTTTAGCCCCATCCTTAATTTCATAGCCACAACTTCTTTTCTTTTCTTTCTTGTTTTGCTATCTGAATCCATGTCTTTAAATACTGCATGCTTTTGAACTTTGTGTTTATTTAGGTAGATCTATATAATATATATTCTCATTTAAAATATTTTAAGGGCTTCTTTCTTCTTCTTCTTCTTCTTCTTCTTCTTCTTCTTCTTCTTCTTCTTCTTCTTCTTCTTCCTCCTCCTCCTCCTCCTTCTTCTTCCTCTCTCTCTCTCTCTCTCTCTCTCCTACCTTTTCTACTCCCCTCCCCATGCCCTGAAATGCCCTGAATAAACTCTGCTCTATAGTAAAAATAAATAAATAAAATAAAAATAAAATATTTTAAGGTGTATTTATACTTATTTCCATGACCATATAAATTGAAAGAAATAATAGAATCACAAGCATATTTTTAATAATATTGTATGCAAATGAATCTAATTTGCATGGATAGCAAGTGAAAATAAAGTCCTCCTTCCCTGGCTCTTCCTTGACCATGAATTTTCCTTTTCTGAAAAGAAATTTGCTCTTACTAGTTTTTCCTAGATCCTTCGAGAGTTATATAGTGAACACATGGATATGCACAAACCCTTACATACCTCTTACTCTGTGTCCCCAGGGACACGAGTATGCATACAGTCAGACCATGTATTGCTTCTGTGCATCTTGTAGCTGAAAGCCCAGGATAATAGTCACTGTCTGCCTTTGTCCGTTGGCCATGTGATGTAGAATATTTCCCTGCCATCCATACAAAGTCACCTCATTTGTTTTATCTTTTTCTCTCTCAACTTGGGCTTCCAATACATGAATGTTTAACCAACTGCTTCTAGTGGGCGTTTCGCTCATTCCTAGTCCTTGGACAATGTGACTATATTCAAGAACCTCTGCACCACCAGCTCCCTCCTGCAGAGTAGTGCACACATGCACGGAGGACTGCTCCTAGAAGTCAGAGTATTCTACAGTGCACTGGGTACCACATTCTGAGACGAGGTCAAACTGCTCTCTACAAAGGGTATCCACAGGACTCCGTTCTTTTTAACTCAGAGCATCACGAGATTCTTTATTCTTTGCCAGAATTTTAGCGTTATAAGATAAAATAAATGCTACCTCTATAAACACTGGATCTTCAGTATCTTTTCTCCTGTGAAAGAACTGTTTGCTGTGTGTGTGTGTGTGTGTGTGTGTGTGTGTGTGTGTGTGTGTGTGGTATGTGCATGGTGTGTACGTGTGTGGTATGTGTGGTGTGTGTGTACCTAAGGCAGGGGGCTTGCCTACCTGTGTCCTATACCCATGTCTCCTTGGGACAATTGGTTTTCTCTTAATGTTATGATTCTAAGCTTTTGATTTCTCTAGTCTCCTGAGTTGATTGTAGCTTGTACCAGCTAATCCAGGCTTTTGGTTGTTGGTGGCTTTGTAAATGAGAATTCAAAACAGCAAAGAGGATAGGGACAGGGCCATGCGGCTTCCTTTGCCAGATGGCACTGATCAAAGCATGTGGCATCTGTGGGAACACTCTGGACATCACGTAGCTGTGCTTAGATGTATCGATGACAACAAGCATTTCCCAGAGTGGCGTGATACGGATCCACGTGTGGCGGATGTTACATGCATCCCAGACATGTACCTGCTTGGTTTGCTCCCACAACTCTGGCTGATTATCTTTCTAGCATCCAACTGCAGGACCCTATGTTAAAGAGGCATTTTGACATTGTCCCTGGTAAATTTATAATTTCTTTACTTTGTCAATATTCCTATTCTAGAAAATGAAACAAGATGCTTTCTTGGACTGCAAATTATGATTGTAGTATAACTGTATAGTAAAATATATCCAAAAGGCAACACCTCCACAGGCTGCTTTGCTGGCCCTCTAAAAGGCAAGCTCACTAACACAGCATTTCAAACCACAGTAATAAATGTTCTCTGATTTTTTTTTATTTTATATGTATGAGTATATGAACTTGTGTGTTTGTATGTACACCATGTTCATTCAGTGCATACAAAGTCAGAAGAGGTCATCAGATCACCTAGAACTGGAGTTACAGGTGATTATAAACCACCTGTGGGTGCTGGGGACCTATCTCAGGTACTTTGCAAGAGCAACAAGTGCTCTTTTGTTTTTTTTTTAGATTTACTTACTTTTATGTATACTGGTGTTTTGCCTGCATGTGTATATGTCTATGTGAGGGTGCCATATCCCCTGGAACTAGAGTAACAGTTGTGAGCTGCCATGTAAGCACTGGGAATTGAACCTGGATCCTCTGGGAGACCTCTTAACTGGTGAGCCATCTCTCCAGCACCTCAAATAGTGCTTTTAATCTCTGAGCACATCTCTGATTATTCTTTTAAATTCTTGTGGACACATTAATTTTGTAAAAGCTAGCATAAATAAACTTATTTCTTTATTAAGTGTATTAGAAGAGAGGTATTTCAAGTGTTTTCTGTAAGTAATTTGACCATTGACCGCCATTTTCAGATCTTTTTATGGTCTTTGGTTGTAGCACTGCTCACATCTCCAAAGATGAAAAGGCACCAACTCCCTCGTCCACACAGGCTAAACAGGAGCCTTAACTATGGGCAGCTTTCTGAAGCAGAGTCAAGGGGTTCTTGTGGCTAAACCTCAGATATGGACATGCTAGACACTTTCTCTAGGAACCTCATGGTATTATCACCTATATAAAATAAAGAGACCAAAGTCATCCTGACAATCGTCATTGCTTCTACATGGAGTTAGAAACTGTCCTTTGTTTAAAACTTCCAGATGAAAACAGACTGGAGGCAGATACAAGGGATGGGACTAAGTTCCAGAAGTACCTGCCAAGGTCCTCATTATAGAAGGGAATTTAGGAAGCTGTCAGGGTAGGGCTGGAACTGACACATGGGAGAAGGCAGGAAAGCTTATGTTTAGCTCATTCACAGAATGCCATATTCTCTCTTCCTTGGGTCTTTTGCTGGTTTGGTTCATTGTTGTTGGTTTGGTCTGCTTGTTTTGAGGTTTTGTTTGTTTGTTTGCTGGGTTGGTTGATTGTGTTTTCTGTGTAGCTGTGTTGTCCTGGAACTCACTCTGTAGACCAGGCTAGTTTCAAACTCACAGAGATCCACCTGCCTCAACCTCCTGGGCTGGGATTAAAGGCATGCACCACCACCACCTCCTGGCTGCTTTTTGTTTTTTGCATTTTTAACAGAGAGTCACTGTATACAGCCAAGCCGGCTTATAACTTTTAATTTTTAAAATGTTTTAAAATATTTATTTATTTCATTTCATGTGTATGGGTGTGCCTGTGTGTGTGTGTGTGTGTGTGTGTGTGTGTGTATGTAGCACATGTGTGCCTGGTGCCCACAGAGGTCAGACAGTGACTTTGAATTCCCTAGAATTAGAGTTATAGATGATTGTGAACAATTGTGCTGAGAACTAAACTCAATCTCAGGTCCTCTGAAAGGACAGCCAGTGTTCTTAACCACTCAGCCATCTCCCCAGCCCCTGGCTTAACTTTCGGTCTTTCTGCCCCAGCATCCCTTGTAACTGCTGCAACTGCCTGTGTGTACCACCTGTGCAAAGGCCTCCTGGGCATTTCTAGGACTGGGTTTCAGTCCTTCGCACTGACCTTTTGCTTCTTCTCTGGAAATCCTATCAACTTTTCTTCCCTTCCTGAAGCACAGGGCAATGTTCTTGGCAGTGTTGGTATACCAGTGCCTAAGATGTGTCCTGTCACCAATAAGCTCAAGTAAAACCTTAAAACCTTATGTCCCTGGATGTGGTGCACACCACTGTAACTGCACTTGGGAGGCTGAGGCCGGGCAATAATGAGCTCCTGGCCAGCTTTGGCCTATATAGTAAGACCCTGTCTTAAAGAATAGAATAGTGGCTGGAGAGATGGCTCAGTAGTTAAGAGTACTGAATGCTCTCCAGAGGTCTTGTGTTCAATTCCCAGCCACCACATGGGGGCTTACAAACATCTGTAAAGAGATCTGATGCCCTCTTCTGGTGTGTCTGAAGATAGCAGCAATGTACTCATATATATATATATAAATAAATAATTCCTTAAAAAAAGAGAATAGAATAGAATAGTAAGGGATGGATAGCAGCTCTTAACTGACTCAGCTGTTAAGAGCACTCTGCTCTTGCAGAGGACCTCAGTTCAATTTCCAGCACACACATGTCAGTCTCCAACTGATCTCAGGGCATCCCATGGCCCCTTCTAGCCTCCGTGGGCACCAGGCATACATGTGGTGCATTACACACAAAATAATTTTTTTTTTTTGGTTTTTCGAGTCAGGGTTTCTCTGTATAGCCCTGGCTGTCCTGGAACTTGCTCTGTAGACCAGGCTGGCCTCAAACTAAGAAATTCGCCTGCCTCTGCCTCCCAAGTACTAGGATTAAAGGCTTGCGCCACCACCGCCCGGCGACCACAAAATAAAAATTAATAAGTCTTTTTAAAATAGTAAAAATCAGCTACCTTGTGAAGTGCTCCAACCTGGAATGGATTCACGGCTGTCCTAAGAAACCTCTATTTTAGCTGCTCTCCTTTAGGGAGCTCCTCTGAGTGGGAAAGAAGTGTTCTGGTTGCAGATCTTATCGCAAAGCTCACGGGTTGTTTAGCACTTCCACTTCCATTTTCCCTCTTCATGAAATCGCTCTTGAGCTTGAGTGACGCCAGGAACGTTCACACTTGTCATAACACGACACTTACGGTTCCCCGGTGAGTGGCAGCCGACCACGCAAGGATGTGCTCGGGAATGGTGCTGTGATTTCAAAAATGTAACCAAGTTCATTATTTGCATTCTCTGCCAGTCTGCGCTTGGTCTCTTAGAGTGGTATCTGTGTTTCCTAAGGAATAGGAAGATGGAAAGCGAGTCACTTAAAAAGATGAAGTATTTTCATATGTACAATGCTGGTCTTTATAATTGTTCCACAATTGATCGTTTTTAATGACCCCTTACTCATAAGGTTTTGTTTCTCCGATTCCCCTTCCAAAAATAGCATGCTGTGCTCATTGTTAATTTCATCAAACCTCAGCCCACCCACTGTGTGTCACTCAAGGGAAAGTCAGATCCCTGCAGGCTGATGCTGCCTGTGCCTAACTCCTAACTGATGGCTTTCTGACTGATGTCATATGTTTTAAGCTTTCATGACATCAATCCATTTACACCTTCATAGTCCGAGAACAAGCATGGCTATATGCTGTAGTAACAGAGAAAGGGCGATTCTGTTCTCACAGACCTTTCCAAGTTGGCTCTTGCTGGCCAAGTGGTATGGAGGAGGGCCTAGCCAGTACAGCAAGGAGGAGCACAGTCTATACTTGGAGCTCAAATAGACCTAGATTCTAAGTCTTATGCTAATAGTCATCTTGCTGATCCTGCCAATGGCTCAGTGTTCTGAGCTATAAAATAAAGATATTAACCATTAGGCACCATACCTGGCACATGTATAGAATACAGCATGTTATCTACAAAACCGACATAGTGTAGGGCGGTAGAAGCCTAAATGGAAGAACAAGATGAAACACAGGAGTTGCAGCCGCATTGCCAAGTGAAATCATCTCCGTGTGGGAAAGTCCCTTGAGCCTACATTTTTACCATTTCAGCCATAGGGCATCAGTTGATATAGAAAGGGAGCAAGCTGCGATATGAATTTGGCATTTCCAGTTTATTCTGAAGATACGTTTGGTGCTACCGTGTTCAGAACATATGGAGAACCTGTGAGGAATTCAAAGACAAATTTAGCATGTTCTGGGTTCTCTGGGAACCAGCCTGGGCAAAGAGGAGTACCCAGGATAAGGTGTGGATAGAATGGCAGTAGTCACTGCTGTCCCTCTGAATGGCTTGGCAGCAATGTAGGGTAATTGTGAAGGAGAGAGATCTATCTAACTTCTGTCTGTCCTCATGAGAGCATGCTCATTCACTGTGTCTCCAAGTGTATGTCTGCCTCTGCTCTAGGGCAGAGTCAGCTCCATCACTTGAAGACCTATGAGTGGCCCTGCCCAAAGGGGCAGCAGACAGAAGATAGGATACACTATGTACTTTGGGAGTGGCACTGATAAAGGACAGGTCACAGAGAGCTATAAAGGTTAAAAGCTGCCATAAAATGGGGTTGAGATTGGGGCAGCTATGCCTCAAATGTGATGGCTAGTTGCATTCACCCCTTCTATCTAAGGGTTGTGGTTTTCAAGATTCAAAGACAGAATAGTCAAAGGACAACAGTCAGTGAACTGTGAACTGGCTTGTTCAACATGTCCAAAGGGGACCCTGTCCTAAAAGAATGGCTACAGTCATGCAGCCATCAGTGTCTGAGCAATGCTGTCCATACTAGCAAAAGACCAGACATGATCAATGTGTAACTGAAACCATAAAAAAGAACATGGTCCTCAAGTATATGCTACAAGTCATGCTGTTGGCTTGATCCAGCCACTGGTATGTTGAGGATGACTAAGCCACTGGGAGAGGCAGCCACAAGTCTCCAACAATATCAGAATGACCCAGATTCCATGTCTTGAAGCTTAAAAAAGACCTCTGACCATGACTATGAGAAACATCAGCTATCTAAGAAGCTTGCATCTGGCTAGCTTCTTGTATATCTGTGGACCCCTGCAGGCAAGTGGAAAGATATCTCAGGCTACAGGGGAAAATACGTGCATCTCATGAGGTTACCAGGAAGAACCAGGTCAGAATTTAGGCCATTCCAGCTGTGGTCACCCATAGGCATGTCTGTATTTGTAGAGCAAAGGGATAAAGAGCCCTACAGCTACAAGTACTTCTGGGAGATTAAGATAGATTTGACACCAAAAGCCTCTATCCCACACAACAAGCAGGCTTAGGAATGACATTGCCTACAGGGTGGGAAGGATGGTGTCTTCATTTTGTTTCCATGGCTGGGATCAAAATACTGACATAAAACAATGGCCTGGGTTTCTATGTATTTTTTCTCTTTCCCTTTCAGGGATTACACATGGCAAGTCAAAGTAAATGATCAAAAGTTCTGCAGCCAACTTCATTTTATCGATACAAAGTTATGGTATTAAGGATTTATATTTGCACAGAATTCCAAGTTACAATTCATCATAGCTGGAAACGCAAGATGACAGGAACTTAAACAGCTGGCCAGATCATATCCATAGCCAAGAGCACAGAGAAATGGGTGTGCATATGCTTGTTACTCAGATGCCTTTGTCTGTTCATATATGGTCCAGGACTCAGATTCAGGGGATGCAGACACTTAGAATGGACAGGGTCTTCCCACATCAATTAATCTAATAAGGACCATCACCCATAAACATGTCCACAGACCAAAATGATTTATCAATCTGTCATTGAAACTCTCTTCATAGCTGATTCTAGACAGTATCAAGTCAACAATTAAACTGACCACCTCAGTTGGAGATAAGGTTGGTGCACAAAGAGATAAATATACAGGTTTCATCAGAGTTGGGAATACACTGTTGAAGAGAAGACCTGGGCTGGTGGCCTCAGGGATCAATCCTAGAGATAAGATGGAAAGATGACAGGCTGGTCACCAAGAGAAGGCATGCACAATGCCAATTCAAGATTCTGACTCAGAAGTGTGGGGTTAGTTGGTGATACCCTTCTTTGCAATTTATTCATTCACTAAATATTTAAAGCAATGTAAACTTTAGAAACAAAGTAATAGGTTTGAAGTTTTAATATATCTGTAAACTTTTGGATCTTTGGCAGTTTTCTTTCATTCACGTTAGAGGTAGATTGCTCTTTTAGAACATTAATGTTCCATGAGCAGTTGGTCAAGTCTCAACCTGGATATTCACTTGCTAGGAGTACAAGCTATAATTTAAACATCTGATATGTATTCTCCTGGGCTCTTGCTCTGAAGGGCTGGGATCAAGCTGTTGGTAGGTTTCATTCTTCCCAAAGATCATGAGGTTGGGATCTGTCTTATTTACCTTTCCTGTTGCTGAGATAAAATACCTAAACAAAGGGACCTTAAGGGAAAGAAGGGACTTATATTGATTCACAGCTCAAGGGTACAGTCCATCATGGCAGAGAAGGCCTGGCAGTAGGAGGTTTGAGGTAGCCATTCACATTATAGCCACACCCATTCAGGAAGCAGTTAGGGATGAACACCTGTGCTTGGCTCCTTCTCTTCTCCTTATTCAGGTTAGGACATGAGCCCATGTAGTGTGCTCACAGTGAAGGTGAGTCTCCTACCTCAGTTAATGTATTCAAGATAATTCCATACAGGCATGCCAAGAGCCCTGCCTCTTATGTGATTCTCCACCTCATTGTCAACCCAAATGGACAATTGAGATTGCTCATCACAGGTTCCACCTCAGGCACTATGACTGTAGATTTCCATTCTCCACAGATGGCTTCACGCCATGCTCCTTCCTTGTTGGCATCTCAATGGCCTCTTTGAGGAGAACATCATGTATATAATAGATTAGGGCCCACTCTATAGACCTTTCTTTGATTCCTTCCCCAATAACCTTGTTTGTACTTAGAATTCTTTTCTCCTTCTCTTTTAAAGATTGCACGTGGCAAGTCAAAGCAAATGATCGAAAGTTCCATGAACAACCTCATTTTATGAACACCAAGTTCTTTTGTATTAAGGAGAGCAAATATGCGGTAAGTTAATGCTAAAAAATGTTATTATAGCGGGCGGTGGTGGCGCACGCCTTTAATCCCAGCACTTGGGAGGCAGAGGCAGGAGGATTTCTGAGTTCGAGGCCAGCCTGGTCTACAAAGTGAGTTCCAGGACAGCCAGGGCTACACAGAGAAACCCTGTCTCAAAAAAAAAAAAAATGTTATTATAGTAGTTCAGGTTTGCCTAGTCACTGTCATGCTTGTCAACTTCAAACAGTACCTCCTATCCAGGTAACCACTTGCCTGGGTCTATTAATAACCCTCCCTCATTCTATAGACTGTCATTTTTATTAAGGTTTAACTACTCTGAAGGTTGGTAGGTATGACTTGAAACAAAATAGAATCATGTCAATTGGAAACTTCCCCTGTGTAGCTGCAAGATTCTTGCTAAAATATTTTATGAAAATTATGATTGTCACTGAAGTCCTGTTTTGAAAGTAGTGAGTTAACTCTGCCTAGGATAGCCTTAGAGATCTTGAGGATATTTTCACCTAAAATGCTCATTTCCTTTAATAAATAATAAAACATATAGACAAGTGGGGTTGGAGAGATGGCTCAGTGGTTAAGAGCACTTGCTGCTCTTGCAGAGGACCATGGTTCAGTTCCCAGCATCCACAAGGCAGCTCATGACCATTATAACTCCAGATAAAATAAGAATGACTTCACAGTGGATCAGGGAGAGTTCTAAACTAATGACTGGTCTCCTTATAGCAGTGGTTCTCAACCTGTGGGTCTCAACCCCTTTGGAGGGTGTCAACTGCCCCTTTCACAGGGGTTTCTTAAAATCATCAGAAAACACAGGTATTTACATTAATATTGCAAGATATCTGATGACACTATGAATCTCAAGATTGTGTTATTTGCTAAAAAAAGCTGTTTCTAGTTAATCTGTGGCTATGCCTTAGAACATACCTTTAATCCCTCTGGCTGGAATACAGACACATCCTTAGTTCACACCTTTAACCCCAATCGATGAAGGTAAAGTTTGTAGAAGGAAGCACTCATGTTTGAAAGTGATGTCTAACTGAGCAGAAGACAAAGTGATGAATCAGAGAAAGACTTGACAGGGTAGGATACGCCCAACTCTCATAAGAAGAGAGGAAAGGAAGCTACGTACATAAGAGGGTAGTGCAGAGATAGAAGGAAGAAAAGCGAGGAGGCGGTTTTACCAGGAGAGTTTTCCAGAGACAAGTTGAAGAGAAAAAAAGCTAGACACAGGTGAAGACAGAACAAGCCAGCAAATAAAAAAGGAGGCAGAAGATTAGAACAGATTGCCAAGCAGAACAAAAAGTCAGAGTCTGAAAGAGAAGCCAGATTGAGTCTGTCAGCTTGGAGAACAGTTTGAGCTAGAACAGCTGAGTTGATCAGAGTTTGGCTTCCTTTTGGAGGACATGATCAACCTCCAAGAAACATATTTTTGCTCTTTCTGCCGCAGTGGCCTTTTCTTCCCTTAATAAAAGGTACTTACCTGCTCATGTTGACATCTATCTTTGCCCCAAGGTCTAAGAGGTACAATGGATCAAAAAAATGTGACATCAGGATACATAAGGTCACAGCCTGGCATTCACATCTTGTGATTTAGACTGGAAAATCATTCCATTAAAAACTTAGCAACTTGAATTATGGCCCTGGGTTCTGACAAGCTATGGGAAATAGTGATTTGTGCAGGTGGTTCGACTTGGTATACGGCATCATTTACAAATAACTCATTGTTTTGTTTTCCAACAGAGTAATGCAATTAAAACATACAAGTACAATGGACTTACCTTTCTGCCCATGAATCTGTTTGAGCAGTTTAAGAGAGCAGCCAACTTCTATTTCCTGATCCTCCTGATCTTGCAGGTAATGCCCTTTGAGACCTTGTCTGTGCTGTCAGTGCCGGATGCTGAAGGCTTGCAGCAGGTAGACAGTCTCAGGGGAGCAAGTAGACAGTCTATTTATATCAGGGTTTCCTACATAAGGGACCCGTGCCTCGTGCCGAACCAGCTCGGTGAGTGTTCGAAGGGAATAAATGGCAATAGCATTCTGATTTTATTTTCCATTTTTGATTCAGATGGGGGATTGAACTTTGAACCTCATACCTGATCTACCACCAAGCTAGATACATCTTCATTCCTCTTTTTACTGTTTTAATTTGAAGCAAAGCCTCACCTACTTACCCAGGCAGACCTTGAACTTGTAGACTTTCTACTTCAGTCTCCCAAGTAGCTAGGATTACGGGAATGAACCAACAGACATGGTTTACTTCTGTTTTTTGAAAACTGAGTTTGTATTGTGAGCAATAAAAGTAAGTAAATAAAACTAAGATATGTATTTTATGAAATTATTTGTACCTTAAAATAGTAGGATTTTTTTGTTGTGTTTGTTCTTTTTTTTTTAATGTAGTCACCTGTTTTTTCCATAAGGATGCTTTTATTCATAACACTTCTTAGTCCTTTTTGTCAGTTGGTTTTATATTAGAAACAAAACACTTTTTTAAAGCCAAGAAATCCTTATCTGGAGCATTAAACTTTTATCTGTGTAGAAACAGTTGCTATAGTCAGGGGGCTTTATACATTTTAGTTAGTGTTCACGATCAACCTTTAGTACCTGATGATATGTGGGTTATAAAGATAACATAGTCGGTTGGCTTTATCAGATTCTTTATCACAATGGTTGGACTGGAAAAGATCCAATCCACTGGGATTTACTAATAAAGCCTTAAAATATAGTAGGCATGTGTGTCTGAGAGGGACCTAGGGCTTGGAGCAGAGAGTATAGAAAAGACAGAAAAGACACCAAGAAGAAGTGGACGTTCACCAGATGTGGCGAGAGGACCCGATAACTTGATCAGAAAGGCTCATGTCGCTGGGCAAGTGTACAGGTGTGCACTCCAAATCCTGTTAGGTTTTTCTGTGGTCAGTGGACTCCTTTCCCTTCACCTACTTTAAGAAGAAAAAAAGACATATTTACATGTTCATGACATAACTGCAGCCCATTTACTTTCTGTTATGGTCCAGCAGTCCCCATTAGAGTGACAGTGACAGGCTATTTGCCTGCTTATTTGCTAACTATGAGGTAAACACCAGCACAAACTTCATCTTGCAGAGAAGAGCTGAGGCATAATGTGGTAAAGTAACTCGCCCAAAGTCTGAAATCCTGATTGTGTAGAGCTGAATAATGCTGAACCGGGGACCTTAACTTCAAAGAACCAGCTCCGGCCCAATGATCAGCAAAGGAATCGGAGAGATCTTTACAAAAGATGTATCTATCCCACTTGAGTCACCATCTTGATGAGATGGAGCTTCCTTTGTTGCCTGGGCTAGTAGCAAAGACCACTATGGGAGCTTTACCTAATCGGTTCCCTTCAGAAGCATCCAGCCCTATTGCCTAATCTTTTGTCTAATTGTGGGACCATAATAATGGCTGGCTGAACACATCTTGCTTAGAGTCAAGGGCTGCTTCCTCCCAACCCCACCCACTTTGAGTTTTTACAACAGTTTGGAGTAGTTATGATGTGAACCCCCTTTGATGTCTGATTAGAGACAGCAGGATGGCCTTTCCTCAGTGTACTGCAGGATATAGACTTGTTCAATGATAGACATTAGCAAACTTAAAATCAAATATCCACCACCTGGAAGTTAGATGTTCTCGTGGGAACATGTGTGTATGCAAGCTTTTCGTTTTCTTTCAGGCAATTCCTCAAATTTCCACCCTGGCATGGTATACCACACTTGTACCTCTACTTCTGGTGCTGGGCATCACAGCAATCAAAGACCTGGTAGATGATGTGGTAAGGATTCCTCAAGCCACTTTCTTTTTCTCCTTATGACCTTACTGGCATATGTCATTGATGTTTTAAATATTGAGATGATCCAAATAATACTCCCTCATCTTCCTTCCAAAGGCTCGGCATAAAATGGACAAGGAAATCAACAACAGGACATGTGAAGTCATTAAGGATGGCAGGTACCTACTTTTCATTTAGCTATAAAGATTACATGTATAAATGTGTCTAAATGCATATCGAAGAATAACTATTAGCACCCAGACATCTATGGCACATTAGGTTCGTGTGTATGTGTTTGTGTGTGTTTCTGTGAGTCTGTGAACAGTTGCAGGTACATGTGGACATGAGTGTGTATGCACATGGTGCCAGAAGTCAATGTTGGGTGTCTTTCCATAAATGCTACCTATGTTCCTTTTTGAAACCATGTCTCTTAAGGTTCTTGGGCTCACCGATTCAGTTAGACTACCTGGGAAGTGAGCCCAGGGGTCTGACTATCTCCACCTCCCTAGCATGGGATTATAAGTATATACTACCTGGCATTCCTGGCTTTTCACATGGGCTCTGGGGATCAAACTCAGGTCCTCAAGATTGCATTGTAAGTACATTACTGACTAGCCCAAGTACATTAGAATTTTATTTTATTTTAAAGATTTATTTATTATTATATGTAAGTACACTGTAGCTGTCTTTAAACACTCCAGAAGAGGACATCAGATCTCATTACAGATGGTTGTGAGCCACCATGTGGTTGCTGGGATTTGAACTCAGGACCTTCGGAAGAGCAGTCAGTGCTCTTAAACGCTGAGCCATCTCTCCAGCCCTACATCAGAATTTTAATAGAGTCATCTCTAATAAAGAGAGATTCACCTCATCTTCAGGGCTGTGGAGCTGTACCTACATTGGAACATCTGTAGTTGCTAATTGGACTTGGGCTACCAGAATATGTAACTCTTACATAGCCTGCTTCTTCCAGTGTGCTGCATCTGCCTCCACCATTCCCAGATGTGTCCCCTCATGGATTTACTCATACTGGATGCCCCAATACCTTTCCTAATTTGCCAGCTAAAGTGATTTATTCCTCCCTTCCACTTTCAGAAGATACTCATCTTTTTATGATATGAGTGGCATTAGAATTATTCATGTAGGTGTCTCACCTCCTGGCCCATCCCACCTCACTGCTTAGGGGACATCTAACATGCAGAAAGAAGTCAATAGACTCTCGTTCAAGGAACACAGAATATAGTCAACTCTAGCCAAGCCAACCAACTAAGGATTAGTAATGAGCTGCTTTATGAGCAAGATCCTCAAGAAAGGACTCCAAAGTCAAATGCTTAAAAAAAAGGAATGAAAGCCCAACTCAAAAGACTTCTTAGTGTGTCCACAATTAGGAAAATAACCCAATTTATAACCAAAGCCACACATTCACTGCATTTAGTTCAAAATAGTTGCCACCAAGTTGGAAATGTTGACAAAGGCTTTTTTTATTTCCTCCTTGTAAATAAATGAATGGATTCTGGGCTGGAAGCTACCTCTGGAATCACATAGAGTCAATATTGTGAATGGGGATGAGATTCTTTGCCATCCCTGGTAATGGGCAGCCCTGAAGCTAGGGGGAAGCTCAGAGTAGATCGTTTTCTTACCATTCACACACACACACACACACACACACATACACATACACACACACACACACACACACACACACACACACACACACACACACAAGCTTAGGAGCATCTCCACCAGGGTCTTGGATCTCACAGCTCTTAACAGCAAATCAAACCTACATGAACACAGGGTATCAGTGAGGTAGGACCAGGAAGCCTCCTCCAAGAAAACTGTCAGCCCAACAGAATGGCCTCTGATGTTCCTAGAGTTGTGACACAAAAATTACTAATGTGTCCCTTTGTAATTTGGGATCAACACATACATTTCAAAACCATAATTTAAGCAATATTATAATATAAAATCAAGTATAAATATCTCTCTTCTTTCTGTTTGGTATTCATTTGTTTGTTTGTTACTTTTATTATTGTTGCTGGTGCTGGAGCTTGAAATCAGGATCTTATATACCCTAAACCTGCACTCTGATGCCAAACTACATCTTCGGCCCTTAGAGTTTCACTTATTGAGTGATAAGCCAAGTTTATTTTTAAAAGTTCTGGCATTGGGAACTTAAATTCTTACAAACTGGAGAAACTTGATACTAGCAGATACTTAAAATGTATCCTAAATTTCCTGGTTTTTTGTTGTTTGTGAATACATGGGCAGACAACATAATGTCTGTGTTCACAAAGCAGCTTACTGGTTACTGTAGGGTGATCATGGCCATTACCACTGGGTGTGTGAAACTGTCACCACCCCTGCCTCCTTTTTGCCTGAGAAATTTTTATCAAAGCTCAGATGTGTCAAATATGCATATACAAGTCAATCATTGTCTGATAATAAGTCATAAAAATTTTATTTTAGGGTGAACCTTTGATATCAATATAACTTGACCGTTTATTAAGGATAAAAGTACATTTTCATTCTAATGATTGTGCCTGTTTATTTTTACATGAAGAATTAAGTCTTTGATGAACATTTGCCACTGCAGGACTTAGAATAGCTTCAATGCTTTTCAGCTGGTATTTTAATATTTTTGAATCCTCATTGCTGGCAACTCTGTCCCATAAGTACATAGTACAAATGGCAGAAGTAAGTTTAAAGCCTCTACAGAAATTGTTGCCAATTCTATCCTCATCCCAAGTCAGAATTTATATAATGTTTTACTTTGTTTTTGCTGTTGTTTTTTGGTTTGTTTGTCTATTTGTTTACAAAACTCAATTAATCAACTCAAAAACGGAAAATTTTAAAATTATCTTTTGGGTACCGTATGAGGCAATGAGCTTCATTATGACATTTTATATGTTGTATTGGATTATCAATAATTCCCTTCCGGCAATTTTTAAAATCAGGCATTCTAACATAATAGAGTACAAAGATGTTTCTTAACTTTCTGAGGAATATGACAGAAAATATTAAAGTTCTTGTTTTCCGCAATTAAACGGTTATGCCTCTATAAGAACAGGAAACACTTACATGTACAATGAATGCATCACACTCAATAGCAAGCAGTCATCATCTCCAACCTGGACTGACGTATTCCGGCCAGTGCTTGTTGGCAGAACCACGGCCTCAGCGCAGTTCCATGCCACGCAGCATGAATGAACACGCCCAGAAGCACCTCAGGCTCCTTAAGCATTTTGGTTTTTGCATTTTGAGTTTTGGTATATTCATAAATCTGTTACTGTTGCCAAAAGTTGTGAAGCCCCCGCATTCAGTTACGTGACTTTTTCATATGGAAGAAGCAAACCCAGGTTTACAGAGCTGGGAGGGAACCAGCACGCCTTTTGTAGCAAGTGTGAAGAAAGCTTTTGAGGCAGAGGACTACAGTTTGAAGCTTTTCAAACATTGATTCATTAGAAAGGGAGATATCCTGTGGAATTTAAAGAAGGAGAGGAACCCTGTGAGAGTTAAAGCCTGTGAGGGTTCTTGGTGGCCTGTGGAGAATCAAGCTTTTCTGTCTGGTATTGGCACCAAGGGGTTGGAGGGGGGAGGGAGAGGGAGAGGGAGAACAGGGAGGGATAGCAAGCCATGAGCACAGAGAGAAGGTGGCCACTGTTCCCCCTGAATGTTGAAGTGGGTCCTTCCTTACATGAGGCAGGGTGAAGAGCACACTACTCCAGTGCCTCCCAACAGGTTAAGGCAATTCCTGTGGCGTCAGGGGAAGGGAGAACTTGTAGCAAACACTCTCCTATAATTTTCATTTTTTTTTTAAGAATCTTTGACACCCAAGAAGAATGAGAATTTCTTGGCCTAAAACTTAAAAACCCAAATTGTCCTTATTTTTGATTCTTAGGTTCAAAATCATCAAGTGGAAAGATATCCAGGTTGGAGATGTCCTCCGTCTGAAGAAGAATGATTTTATTCCAGTAAGGGAATGGCTTCTGCTCCTCTCCTTCTCCTCATGCATACCCACCCCATCTTATCCCCCACCCTATCTCCACCCACACCCCAGCCCCCTCCCCACCAGGCCTCCCCATTCCCCACGCCATGTTCCTGCCACCCTGGGGACGCTGTGTGGCAGGTGTCTTTTGTTTTTGACAGGCTGACATTCTGCTGCTGTCCAGCTCAGAGCCTAACAGCCTCTGCTATGTAGAAACGGCTGAGCTCGACGGGTGAGTGTCCCTTGGGTGGACCTATTCTGAAGGTGGCTGGAAGGGACCTTGCATTACCTGTTCTGGGCAGGAAGCCCTGCTAGTTGGCCTCTGCCTCAGCTGCCGTCTGACAGGTCCCCAGTGGACTGGCTCCCTTTCTCTATAAAATGGAGCTGTTCCCCACCTCCCATTAACACCACGTACCCGACTTCAATGCAAACAGCTGAGCAGGGACCAGGGATACTATTGTATCTTCAGAAATGAGACTAGGTTCTTTGCCAATAAAAATTTTGAATTCTCTTATCATATTTAGAATAAAATGGTGGTTTGGGGGTTAATTTTGAGTAGATTTATTGAGTACTTAACCACGTGAGGACATTTTAACAACTGTGTAATTATTATCACACAAGGAAGCAGAGGCCCAGTGGGGTGGAATAGCCTGGTGAAGGTCACATAAGAAGGGACAGTCACGGCTCTGCTCCCTGTGACCCCTGTTTCTCATGCTCCAGCTATGGACCCGTAGCTTTATGAAGAGCTAGAATCACTGGAAGAGAAAGATAGCCTTCTCTTGCCCTGTGGATCAGCTGTTGGTTGTCCAATCTTAGAGATGGCACAACCCTTATTCCCAGTGCTGAGAAATTCTGAAACTTTCCAGAGACAGGAAGTCCCATCATGCCTTGTCGGAACAGAATGGCAGAGCTGGGATCACCAGTCAGCTTCCTAAGGAGTGGAGTCTCCCTTGTTACTGACTACACCTGAGAAGGCAGCCTGCCCTCCTGAGTGAGGTGCTCCCCTGCCATCATGGAGCACTCCCATGGAGCACTCCCATGGAGTATTCCCACTTGCTTTCCTAAATATACTTTCCACCTCCTTTCCGGGCTAGAGCTACCTTTTTTGAAACACATCCGATTACCTGCTCTAGAAAGTATATGGACAGAAGGTGCTAAGCAGGTTGTCTGCACTGGGTCTGTTTTGCATACCATTGGAGCGTGGCAGCATGCTGTGGACCAGGTTGGGAGCAAGAAGTGCACTTGAAAAGAAGGCTGTATTTTGTCTTAACTGGCACAGTGGCACGCAGCAAAAGGGCATGGCACATCTTAGGTTTATAGTCTTGCTTGACCATCAGATTGGCCCATCTAAACTCTCAATTAGTTTGAAAATAGAACAAGCCAATGATTAAGCTTCACTCACTCCCATACAGGCAGAATGCTACTCTGTGGGATTTTCTTTTTGGTTCTTTGAGCTACAAATTATTTTTACCTACCTCTCCCTCTCTGTAGAGAAACCAATTTGAAGTTCAAAATGGCCCTGGAAATCACAGACCAATATCTCCAAATAGAAGATAACTTGGCAACATTTGATGGTTTGTACAGAACTACCTTACTTTGGTTTAAATTCTAGTTGTTTTACTCAGTCTCCATGGGTTAAGCTGGGGGCCTTTTGTATTTGACTGATTATGTGAATTATACCTTTTGAAAAAGGTTTCATCGAATGTGAAGAACCAAACAATCGGTTAGACAAGTTCACGGGAACGCTGTTTTGGAGGAACCAAAGTTTTCCTTTGGATGCTGATAAAATCCTGTTACGTGGCTGTGTGATTAGAAACACCGATGTCTGCCATGGCTTGGTCATTTTCGCAGGTACTTTGTGAATGTGCTTTGAGTTCTTAAATTTAAAGAACGAGCTGAGCATGGTGGCCCAGGAGACTCACTCAGGAGACTGAGGCAGGAGGACTGATGTGCCAGAGCCACCTGGGACTGGATAGCCAGACCAGAAGTGTTTGTCATGAGTTAGTGGCAGGAAAAGCTTTACTGTTCTTTTCCCATCAAAATCACAGAAAGAGTCATTTTATTGACAAGCTTATTAATTGAATTTTCCAACTACTAATCCATTGAAATTTCCATTTTTAGGTGCTGACACAAAGATAATGAAGAATAGCGGGAAAACCAGATTTAAAAGAACTAAAATTGATTACTTGATGAACTACATGGTGTACACGGTATTTATTTTTCATTCTGTTAGATGGGAGACTTTTGCTCCAATTTTGATGTGTGTTTTTCTAATGCAAGGTGACCTTACATCTTTATATGGAATGCAAAGAGGTCCAGATACCCCAAGCCTAATGGGATAGATGTAAAGGGACTCCTAAGACTTTTCTGGGAAATTTCACACTTCAAGCAAGAGAACCCCATTGGGAAGAGAAAGTTCAGAGGCTGTTCCTGGGGAAATTTCATGATTGGCTATGGACCACTTAAAAACCAGGAATATTACACTGCAGCCCTTACCAGAGTTTTAGGGTCAGAGGCTGAGCCCTGGCATTCCCAATAAGCTGGGGCTTGGCTACCCAAGCTCAATAGGTCAATGAGACAGGCAAGTACTAGTTAAAAACAGAGAAAGGAGAGTTCTTCAGTGTGGCCACAATGGGAAGAGAAACAGCTTTGTCAGGGTCCTGACATGAGGTTTAATCTCAACTAGAAGGAAAGAAGTATATGAGCAGAAGAAGTCCTGATTGGGTTGAGGTCCCACCCATCCCTGGTCCGTCATTTTTTGAGATCCAGTTCCAATCCTCTGGCTGGCACCAGGCTTCAGCCTTTCCCATCAGCCAGCATTAGATTTCTGGGAGATTTTCAGTTCCTTGGGGACCATTGTTTCAATAGACTGATCGCCACAGGGAGGGGGACACAAATAGTTCTCTTTAAAATATTTCTCCTCTTGCCAGGATTGATAAAAGTCTAGGAACTATAGAGTGGGCATTATTGCTGTTAGTGTCCCTTGGGGGTTGGTATCATACATGCAAGTACGTGTATATATTTTAAGGTTAGCAATAACGTTTCTTGAGAGTCTTCAAAGCCATACCCAAGGCTCAAGAGTAGAAAGACTCGCTGGGTTTGGTGTTCACACCCGTGTCTTGCTGCAGCAGAAGGTTGACAAAATAAGCAGAAGGCTCACGAGGTACATCTAACGGAAGTTGGTTTCATTTGGAGTCACACCAAATAGGCACTCAGTTTCAGCAGCAGCAGCAGCAGCAATCTGTGGCTCTATCCATTCCCTGTTGTCTACAGCAGAGCTCCTGAGAGACTCTTTTAGTTGAGAGCTGGGTGTATAGGTTTCACCTGCCTGCCATGCTCCAATTTCTAGACTTACTGTAGAAATTCATAAAAAGGTGTTGTTCACCCAAACAGGCACAGCGAGCTATTCTTCTAGGACAGTTGTTCTTGACCTGTGAGTGGAGATCCCTTTAAGGGGTTCAAACCACCCTTTCACAGGGGTTGCCTATCAGACATTTATATTACTGTCCATAACAGTAGGAAAATCACAGTTATAATGTAGCATTGAAAATACCTTTGTTGTTAGGGATCACCGTAACGTGAAGGGTATTAAAGGGTCACAGCACTTAGAAGGTTGAGAATGGATGCTACAGGAGAATCAGAAATAATTAGCTGGGAAACTCTCCCTAAGCCTAAGTGTCAGCCAAGGGAGAGTAGACTTGGGCTGTGATATTAACTTCATTCTGCATGCTCTGGGATCTGAGTCTAAACAGTTCCACTTCCTAAGGAGTACTCCTTTTCAAATATTTACTTCAAGCTGAATGCATAAACTTTTCAGAATGCATAGTTATAATTTGTTCAAATGTGTGCATACTTACAGCCACATAAAAGTATTAAAGTATTCTGAATATCTCCCCCCCCCCCAATTTTATGAAAACATTTCTTGGACTTGGAATATTTATCTCTAATGCCATTGTAACTATCACAATGCAAGCTCTCAGATCACTGTCTCTCCTCTTGCCACTTTCATTTTAAGAAGGTACTTAGAGAGTCTGCGTTTAGAACTCTATATTTCCCTGGAAATTACTACTGTTACTATTTGTAGGAAAATTGGGTGGGGATTGAGACAGAGTTTTGCTATATAGCCCAGGCTGACTTGAATTTTTTTTGTCCCATAAACATATGCTTCCTAACGCCATAACATGATATCTATTGTACCGTAGACAATCTTATCTAGTGTGTTAGTTACCTTAGTTACCTTTCTGTTGCTGTGATAAAATACTATGACCAAGAGCAACTTAGAGGGGAAGGGGGCAGGGCTTTTTGGCTCATGGTTCCCAATGAATAGAACTTAGTAAGACATCACCTAGCCAAAGAAGCTTAAGATGGGCCTGATGACCAAGAACCAGCGACAGGGAACAAGAAGTGGAAGCAAGATCTGAAACCTCAAGACCCACCTTTGATGATAGCCTTCCTCCAACAAAGCTCCACCTCTCAAAGATTTCACTGCCTTCTCAAACAGCACCACCAACCAGGGACCAAATGTTCGAATGCATGAGCCTACAGGGAACATTTTGTCATCCAAATCAACACATTTACGATGTCATACAACTCCTAGAACATTGAACCTGTATAAATAATTACCCAAATATGGGTAGTTTTTTTTCCCTGCCTTTCAAGGGGGGGAGGGGGAATATGGGACTCATTCCTATATTCACAGCATTTGACAACTAAGACAGGACTGAATGTTCAGAGCCTGCCTGTGTTCCCCAGTAAGGCCTGTCTCAGCAAACAGAATAGGACTAGCAATATAGCCCAATTGATAAGAAATTTGTCTAGCAAAAATGAACCCCCTCTGCCTCATAAACAGAATGTAGTATACAGAATAGGACTAGCAAACAGAATGTAAAAATGTAAATGTAAATACATAAACAGAATGTAGCAAACAGAATAGGACTAGCAATATAGCCCAATTGATAAGAAATTTGTCTAGCAAAAATGAACCCCCTCTGCCTCATAAACAGAATAAAGCACATACCTTTATTCCCAACACCCAGAAGGTGGAGGCAGGTGGATCAGAATGGCTACAATCATTCTCTAGTATATAGGGGGTTCAAGAGGCACATGGGCTACATGAGAACCTTTCTCAAAAAAAAAAGGAAGAAAGAAAGAAAAGAAAAAGGAAAAAGAAAGAAGAGGAAAAAAGATAAAAGAAACCAAACAACTTGCATCGAGTACTTTTTATAACCTCTCAATTTAGTACTCTTTGAAGTTGCTTTTTGCTAAGGTGAAGTATCTTCACGAACAATATGTTATTGTTCAAAGTGATGATAGCTGAGAGGCTGCCCTGTCACATAAAAGACTTTAAGGATTGAATATAAGACATCAGCTCTTCCTTTAAAGTATTATTTTTGGAAGAAAACCTAGCCTTATAAATGTAAAGCAATCCATCAAAACCTTGTAGACTTTAAAGCATCTCTACAGTCCTGTTTCCTTCTAAATGTAATTTTTTTTACAAACCATTAAAAAGTCATATGTAGTAAAGTGATAAATAATGTTTTTAGAATCTGTGAGATGTATAGTGTTGGAGATCCTGATTTATAATACATGTCTTCTAGATCTTTATTGTTCTCATCCTGGTTTCTGCCGGCCTTGCCATTGGCCACGCGTATTGGGAAGCACAAGTTGGCAATTATTCCTGGTACCTCTATGATGGAGAAAATGCCACACCGTCTTACAGGGGTTTCCTAAATTTCTGGGGCTACATCATTGTATTGAACACCATGGTGCCCATCTCTCTCTATGTCAGGTAAGCCTGGCCTCTTCTTGGCCTCTTGCTTTCAGGCAAAAACGTTGTGTCTTAGCAATAATCATTTCAAAAGTCAATAGGAAGAAGAAAATAAGTTCCATTTTGGAATTGAGGGTGATGTAGGGGAAGGGCATGAACTTTGCGTATCTACCCTGTGCCAGGCACTTTCTATCTTGTCCTCTGGGCAGATAAGGCCAGTGACGTCCTATGGTCAAAGGTGACAGTCATTTGCTTGGTGAGTCCTTCTCAGTGGGTTCCTAAGCACAGGGTTCAAAGAGTCTGAGAGAATGCCATGGAAAAATTCTTCCTCTTCCAAAGCCTCTCTGTGCTCTTAATAGAACAGTCTTTATTTCTGTTGCTCCAGCTTTCCTGGTCTGCCAGGTCTCTGCCTCCTGCCACTAACTCCTGGTAGGAAAAGGTGTCCCCTGCATTCCTTCAGCCTCTCTAAACACTGTTTCTCTATTCAGTGCCAATCCCAATCTCAACAAAAGGTCAAGGTCACAGCTTTCTGTCTTGTAATCCTCTTTTTTTCTCCTTCTTCTTCCTCTCACATCAAAGGTCACAATTATTGACCAGTTGGATTTGGGACCTTTGGAGGAGAGACTGCCTTGTATACACAGAGTAGCAGTCAGTCATTACCTCAATAAATGATATCCCAGAGGCCCCTGGGTCATTAGAAGCTTTTACTTGCAGCTGGAGAGATAGCTCAGTGGTTAAGAGCACTGACTTCTCTCTTCTGGAGGTCTTGAGTTCAATTCTGGTGGCTTAATGGGCTCCAATGCCCTCTTCTGGTGTGTCTGAAGAGAGTGACAGTGTACTTACATATATAAAATCAATAAGCTTTTACTTAATTTAAACTTTATTACATGTGCGTTTGTTCTTATTTTGATTTTATTTGATTTTTAACATATACACCATTACTGATATTCTCTGAGTGGGAAGTAAACCCCTGGAGCTGCTGTCTGTCCAGTAGCCACTTTAAAAGAAACCAAGACAGCCTGGCAGTGCTAAGTAGGCAAAGCCCTTATTGCACAAGCAAGGAGACGTTTGGATCCCCAGCACCCACAAGAAAGCTGGCTATGCTGGCATGCATCTGTAACCCCAGGGCTTCAGGGACAGGAATGGCGGTAGGGTGCACGGAGACAGGCAGATCCTTGGGGCTCACTGGCCATCAAGTCTTTCAAAATGGTGAGCTCCAGGTTCAGTAAGGGACACTATCTCACAATACAAGATGGCAGGCAATAGAGGAAGACCCCTGGTGTTGACCCCTGGCCTTCTGATGCAGATGCATGAGCAAGCCCACCAGCATACCAACCATTGCTCTTCACGCTCCTTTCTAAGACCAGATCCCTTACCGACCTGCAGCTCTCACCAGCTTGGCCAGACTGATTGTTGGGTAAGCACTGGCGAGCCTCCTGAGCCCGCTTCCCAGTGCTGAATTACAGGCTTATGTCAGCCACTCTATGGGTGCTCAAGCTCACTTTACCAACTGAGTAATTTACCTGCCCTGTTTGTTTGTTTGTTGTAACAGAGCCTTTCTTTATACTCCTGGCCTGGAACTCTTTGTTCAAAGCAGGCTGGCCTTGAACTTATCCCAACCCTTCTGCCTTTGCTACCCCAGAGCTGAGACTACAGGCACATCCTACTACATGTGACTTCACATATTCTTTCATTTTCTTCAGACCTTGGCTTGGGTGTTGCCTTATCCCTATGGCCTCTGTCCCGCCCCCGCCCCTCCCGACCTAAATGGTCACTTCCCCTTCCTATTGGTCTCTATCTTCCTGCCTACTTTAATTTTCTGCAGAGAATGCAGCCTCTGCGAGTTTATATTTGCTGCGTTGTTTTTGTTGGATTTGTTGATGCTTAAGTCAGGGATTTCATCCACTTTGTTTGCAGTGAGTGTTCAGCACTGAGTAGGACTGCCCTATAGAAGGGAGAGAGCTATTTCCATCCATAAAACTTGTTGTGCAGCTATCCATTGCCCACTTAGCAGCTGCTGGGTATATAAACAGTCTTCTTACAGCTAAGTCTTAAAACCAACATGATCCTTTTAGAATATCTCCTTTTGGACATTCTATGACTTCTAAGAATTTAGGAAGTGAATATACTTTTTCCACAGTGTGGTAAGCTACTAAGGCTCTAGCTGTTAAAAGACTCGGTTCAGCCGGGCGGTGGTGGCGCACACCTTTAATCCCAGCACTTGGGAGGCAGAGGCAGGCGGATTTCTGAGTTCGAGGCCAGCCTGGTCTACAGAGCGAGTTCCAGGACAGCCAGGGCTATACAGAGAAACCCTGTCTCGAAAAACCAAAAAAAAAAAAAAAAAAAGACTCGGTTCAATTGACACATGATGGTGTATTACCTAGGGGACCGTAGTTCACTTTGCACAGGTGAACTTGGCCATCCCAGTTGTCCCTAGCTATGAGGGCCAATGAAAGAGGGAGGTGATTGTCTCTGTGGCTCTGTCCTAGTGTACCTGAGCCTGAAGTGTCATATGTGTCAGGGGATCCCCATGTGGCGTGTGGCTTCTAAGCTGGGTGACTTCAAGACAGTGGAGCTTCTACTTTTCATAGTTCAGGAGGCTGGAGAGTCAATGACCAAGGGCGGCATTCTTGATAAGTGGTGAGAAGACACACTTGTGTCACAGATGATCTCTTCTTGCATTATCTCCTGGAAAAAGAGGCAAACAAGCTCCCATGGGCTTCTTTAATGCAGACACTGATGTCACTTGTGAACTCTTTGTCCTTCTGACCTACCCATCACAGAAAAGGTCCACCTCTCAGTACTATTGCGCTGATGATGAGGTTTTACTCTACAAGCTGGGGGAGGGTAATATTAGTCACTTTCCCCATTGGCATATATATCTGTTAGAAGAAGCTTAAGGAAGGATTTATTTGGGTTCACAATTTGAGGGTGCAGTCTATCATGCTGGAGAAAGCATGGGGGCAGATGTATGAGGCAGCTGGTCACCTTCTATCCACAGTAGTCAGGAACCAGACGGATACTGAAACCCAGTTCACTTTCTCCTTTTGGTTCAGTCTGGGGACACCAGGCCATCGTATGGGACCTTCCTACCTCAGGTAAACCTCTCTCAGAAACATTCTCATGGGCACATCAAGAGGTGTGTCTCCCAAGGAATTATAAAGTTCTGTCAAGTGAATGATCATAATTAACTGTCCGGGCTGGAGGGATGGCCTAGTAGTTAAGAGCACATATGTTCTTGCAGAGGAACTGAGTATGGTTCCCAGCACTTGAGTTGGGTGACTCACAGTCTCCTGTAACTCCAGCTTCTGGAAGATACAACACCTTTGTCCTCCTGAGCACCTGCTCTCCCTTGCACATACCCAAGCAAGCAAACACACACACACACACACACACACACACACACACACACAAATTAAATAAAATAAGTCTTTTTTAAAAGAATGATTGACCACCACAGGAGTGAACACTAACTTCCAAACCAAAGCAGTAGATAAGCAATCCATTCCCAAGTGCACAGGGAGAGCAGAATCCATTCCCTGTTGTCCCCTTTCTGCTCATTGAAGCCTTCTTCTGTCCTAGTGTGGAAGTGATCCGTCTGGGACAGAGTCATTTCATCAACTGGGACCTGCAGATGTACTATGCTGAGAAGGACACTCCTGCCAAGGCGAGGACCACCACACTGAATGAGCAGCTAGGACAGATTCATTACATCTTCTCTGACAAGACGGGGACACTCACGCAAAATATCATGACCTTCAAAAAGTGCTGCATTAACGGGAACATCTATGGTGAGTGACAAATGTGATGCAGTCAAGCCAGGGCACATCATCTTCATAAGTGCACTGGAAGCTTGGGTTATTGTCTTTCTACAAAGTAACTCCAGAGACATTCTTTCAGTTACTAAGCTCAGTTATGTTTTGGGTCTGAAATAACAGGAATGGTTGGCTGTTGTAGAGGGGTAGAAGCAGAATTCCCTGGGTGCTGTCTGGAGGAGAGCCTACCTTCCATGAATGGTGGTACTCTCCCTGTATGGAGTCCAACTGCCAAAGAAACATGGGCACTGTTGGGGACAGACAGACAGACAGACACACACACACACACACATACATACACAGAGAGAGAGAGAGAGAGAGGAGAAGAGAAGAGAGGGGGAGAGAGAGAGAGAGAGAGAGAGAGAGAGAGAGAGAGAGAGAGAGAGAGAGAGATCAATAATTAGAAATAAACATCCCTCAAAATATTAAAAAAGGAATTGCCACATGTTCTAGCAATTCTGCATCTAAGAATAGTTTGTGTTCAAAAGATTTGAAAACTAGGACCAAAGGATGTTACTGCAATTTTAAAAGTGATATATTTTTCTGTATACTAACTAGCTCGGTTGGTAGAGGGTCATGGATTCAAGCCCCACTTTGGGCACCAAATATTAGTACAATTTTTTTAAAGATTTATTTATTTATTTTATCTATATGAGTACAATGCAGTGCATTGGATCCCTTTACAGATGGTTGTGAGCCAATTTTTAAAATGATTGGTTTTTTTTCTCTAGCCTAGCTAGCTCCCAAATAAATGAGACAGAGACTATAAGATTTATTTAATAAGCTTTACAGCACAAAAGCTGAACAGTTACTATTCTATTTCTCTAAGCTAATCTGGCTACCTCCCAGCCAAAATCCCCAACATACTTGCATTTTAGTATTGGTTTGGTTCTCTCTGATCCAGGTATGTTCCCATGGTTTCTCCTGGACCCTTTCACCGTGGCCAAATCCTCTCTTCCTCTCTCCTGGCTAGGACAGGAAGTCCAACCCTATTCTCTCCCCTGTTCATCATTGGCTGATCAGCTTTTATTGACAAATCAGAAAATAAATGGAAACAATGTTTACACATGACACTGAGGCCTGGAGATTCTTAGAGCAACCATGACAATGCCATGTCTGCTTGCAACCAGATATGGGGGCAGAGAAATCAGCATTTGAGTAATACAAGGATAATCTTTACACAGTACACAATAGCCCTATGCTTACACAAGGAGATACATGCTTACCCATGTTCATAGCAGCATCATTCACATTTGGCAAAGGGTAAGAACAACCCAAGTGTCTATCAATGAATGAAGAAATGAACAAGTTGTGCTACAATGTAAGTGAGCTCTCAGGGCATTGTGCTAAGTGATACAAACACAAAGAAGTAGGTGTTGTTATGATTTCATTTAGAATAATCAAAGCCATAGGGACAAAGATGAGTACTGGTTACCAAGGTTTCAGTAGGACAATGGGAAGTTAGTGTATGATGTTAGAGTTCAGTTATCAAGATAAAAACAGTCTTGTGGTGATAGTTGCACAAGGTGACCACACTGAGTGTGACCAAGCTGTACAGTAGAAAATGGTTACAATGGTTTGTAGTTTATTTCCATCCTATGTTCTGAAGCATTCTTCACACACACACACACACACACACACACACACACACACACACACACAGTTTTTAAGTTAATATTGCCTCTCAAGAAATACACACATATTGTGGATGCCTATAAGTGCTTGCTGACAAGAGCCTGATATAGCTGTCTCCTGAGAGGCTCTGCCAGTGCCTGACAAATACTAAAGTGGAGGCTCACAGCCAACCAATGGACTGAGTGAGCACAAGGTCCCCAGTAGAGGAGTTAGAGAAAGGACTTAAGGAGCTGAAAGGGTTTGCATCCCCATAGGAGGAACAACAATATGAACCAACCAGTACCCCCAGAGCTCCCAGGGACTAAACCACCAACCAAAGAGTACACATGGAGGGACCCATGGCTCCAGCCACATATGTAGCAAAGGATGGCCTTGTTGGACATCAATGAGAGGAGAGGCCCTTGGTCCTGTGAAGGTTTGATGCCCTAGTGTAGGGGAATGCCAGGACAAGGAAGCGGGAGTGGGAAGGTTGGTAAGCAGGGGTGGGGGGTGGGATAGGCGGTTTTCGGAGGGGAAACGAGGAAAGGGGATAACATTTGAAATGTAAATAAAGAAAATACCTAATTAAAAAAAAAGAGAGAAAAAAGAAATACACACATGTATATTTTTCCCTTTTAGAAAAAAAATGTATAGTATGTATGAATTTTCCCATCACCAAGGAAGATGGAACAAAGGACCCCATTCTGGTCCCTGAGGAGTATAGTGGGACAAGAACCCATATTTGAAGCAACTCTGGTCAATATTTGGCTACCTTTTTCTGTGAAGAGCCAGATAGTAAATACTTTAGCTTTTACAGGCCTCATAATGGTTTCCACCATATTCTTCATTCTTAAAATTATTTGTGTATTTAGTTAGTTAGGTTTTGAGACAGGATTTCACCCCAGAACCCAAACTAGCCTTGATTCATGGTGACTCTACTTCAGTCTACCAAGTGCTTGGTTTATAGGCATGAGCCAACAATACCTGGGTCTAATATTCTTCTACTTTGTCATCTTGCGAATTCATAAAATATGAGTATTTACCCCCAGAACCATCCAAAATGCAGGGTAGCATCAGACACTGCGACTGTGTTTGCGAATCCATGTAGGAGGCTCTACACACACAGACTCAACTTGTTTTGTCCTGTTTGTTTCTTAGGAGACCATCGAGATGCTTCTCAACACAGCCACAGCAAAATAGAGGTGAGCAGTCCTCGGAAAGCAGCTGTTTGATTGTGTTTCTTTCCTCAGGCTGCCGGAATGAACCGCCTCAGACTGGGGCACAAAGCAGCAGAAACTTATCTTCCCACAGAAGATAAGTTCTAGAGATTAGAATCCAGATGTTGGTTCCTCCAAAAATTTTAGAGGCTCCTCAATGGATTCTCCCTAGCCTCTGGTAGCTACCAATGATCTTGGCTTGTAGGCACTGGGATACCGTCTCTGTTTTTGTTGTCAAGTGGGTTCTTTCTCCTCATATGTTTGGCTCTGTCTGTGTTTGCCTCTTATATGGACATCTGCCCTTCCACCCTGATTCTCGTGACCCCATCTTAACTTGATTAATTTGCAGATCAAATAAGGTCACATTTGCAGGCACCAATGGTTGGGATGTCAATGTACCCATGAGGGAGAGGCAAATCAGCTTACTTTTGTACCTTTTGTTTTAAGCAAAGCTTCTTAAAACTTGGGCCAAAGGAGATGGTTTAGCAGGTAAAAGCAATTGCTGCTCTTTCAGAGAACCCGGGGCTCAGTTCCAGCACTCACACAGCATCTCACAACCGTGGGTAACTCTAACAAATCAGACACCCTCTCACCCACGTTTGGCCTTTATTGGTACCAGACATGCACATGGTCCACACACATACATGTAGTCAAATGGTCAAACTCAGAAAATGTAAATAAAAAAGAATGTGCTAAAATCCCAAGGTGATTTCTGACATAATTTTAAAAAAACAAACAAACTTGGCTACAAAGAAAAGGGAATATCAATTATCGATACAGATTTTTAAAACATGTATGTGTATGCATATGCATGTGCATGTGTGTGCTGCCACATTGCATGTGTAGAAGCTAGAGAACAGCTTGACGAAGTTGATTCTCTCCTTCTAGTACATGGATGCCAAGAATCAGTATCAAACTCAGGCTGTCAGTCTTGGCCCCATGAGCCACCTTGCTGGCCCTAATACATGTATCTTTTATTAATTTCCTTCTCTGTTTCTTTCAGCTAGTGGATTTTAGCTGGAATGCATTTGCTGATGGAAAGCTTGCATTTTATGACCATTACCTTATTGAGCAAATCCAGTCAGGAAAAGAGCCAGAAGTCCGACAGTTCTTCTTTTTGCTTTCGATTTGCCATACGGTCATGGTGGACAGAATTGACGGTAAGTTTTTCTCCGAAGGCCAGTTTGGGAGTTGGCAGGTGACTCATCTTATATCTCTTAAGTGTAACAAATGCCACGTCTGTCACAAACACACAAGCAATCGCCAATTGTGAGCCCTGACACTAGATATGTAGAAGTTACAAACCATGAAACAGCCAATTACTGATTTTTTTTTTTAATTATTTTATTTCATGTCATTTTGGGGGTGGGACTGGGCTTCAAAAGTGTTTGTGTGCTAGTCAAATGCTTCTTGAAGCTCCAGAAAAACTCCTTACTTCTCAAAGTTGATGACCGATTTAATTATAGCTCTGAATGTGTTATGACTTTGTAAACAAAATTCTGTTAAACAATAGGGTTGATAGCCTAGTGAGATGGCTCAACAGATAAAGGTGCTTGCTGCCGTGCCTGAAAAACTTGGGTTTGATCCCCAGGACCTACAAAGTAGGGGAGAATGGACTCTCTCAACTTCCTCTCTGACTGCCATGTGACCTCATATGTCTGCTATAGCCATACACATGTGTGCACACATAATAATATGCTACTACTAATTAATAATAAACTTTTGAAATAGTTTGTTATTGAATAAGATAACCTAAGGGGGTTTTTTTGTACAGTGTACAAATGTCCATTGAGAATGTATCATCAGGTCTTATCTATATCATGTGTGAACTTTAAACTTAAACATTATTTTCTACATATTTCTTTCAGATGTCTGCTTTTGTTCTTTAGATTAAAATTTTTATAACTTGAATTAGATCAGCTAAATGAAGCCTGGTCCTCTTTAAGGTGACTTTCCCATTTGATGGAGCAAAAAGTAAAGAGAATTTATGAGTGAACAGCAAAGAATTTAGGTTCTTTTGCAGAATTCTTAAATGAAGTCCATGCCAGCTTTGTCCAAAGAAGTCTGTCCAGTGTCAATGAGAACTAGCTATTTTATCGCACATGGGCATAACCTCTCTAATTCCCTAGATAGCAAATGCATTGTGGGAAGAGTGAAAGGGATGCTGTGGGCGTGGCTCCAGTCTGTCTGCCCTTCACTCCCTCCGGAGTCTCCAATGGAACCCCCACATTGATGTTTCTTCGTATGTGGTGATATGAAACACTCCTGAGAACACGCATGTATAAACCTCAGCAGGTTTCAAAGAAATCCATTCTCCAAGGATGAAACAATTAGTTCCGTTAAGCAAAACAGCACAGTTCCAACAACAGGAGAGGAGGAGGGGAGGGGCTGTTATGGCAGAGGGAGGAATAACAGAAGGGAAAAAGCGGCCAGAGTCAGAGTTCAGAGTCTGGCTCACCAAGCAAATCTGATTTTTATAACAAAAATAAAGTAGGATCTTTTTAAACAGCCTTGTTCTCCCAGGTCTTGATTCGTAGAATTCTTCTTCAAAGGTGCAGTGATAATTTGGGAGTTAACTGCACCCTTAAGCAAATGTAGATTGATTTCAGGGTCTATTTTCTTTTTCTCACTGAAAGACAGAGCCTTGGGCTGTGTTCCAGAGACAAAGCAACTCTGGTTTAGTCCTCATCTGGCCACCATTTTTCTCAGTGGTGCTGTAAGAAGGGTGGGCGTTCAAGGTTCCTTCCAGCAGAATCCTGCAGCTCTGTGCCCCATGTCGGCTGGGGTGCAGGCCGTACATACCAAGATACCTTTGACCAGCAGGTGACGCGTGAAAGCCACTGAGAACCAGAACAAGTTATATTTTGAGTGGCAGAGTGTTAGAAAGGAAATTGGATTTTGATCCATAAGAGACCATGGACAGGTCTTTGAGAGGCATCTCAGGGACCACATCTCCCAATTTTGTGCAAAACAGATTCAGATGTAGGGAGCACTAGGGGCTTTCCCGAGGTCATCCTGCAGGGGTCAGTTCAGTGTAGTCCTTCACCATATAGCTGTCTCTTTGGCCACCTTCTTGTGTCTCTCTTTTATGAGGATAACGGAGGGTAGGAAGATAGCCCAGTGAGAGAGTACCGACTTGACGTGTGTAAGGCCTTGGGTTTGATTTCTAGCACCACAGGATAATGAAGATTGACCTTTTAAAATTATCGTTGTATAAAGAGGAAGAAGTGTTTTCATATGTGTGACCCTGAACATTTGTCTCCCTCAACAGACATTCTGTAGAGTTATGCATCCGTGAGTTTCCTGTTTCCCTGTAATCAATTGCTGCAGCTTGGTGGCTTGAAACATCTGTTTCTTATCTCATAGTTCTTTAGCTCAGACATTTTATTAGCTCACACGACTGGGCTTAGCCTCTTGGTGTCATCGCCACGGGGCCGTGTTCTCTCGGAGTACTTGCTACCTTCTGCAAAGCTCATGTGATTGGGCCCAGAGTTCAGTTCTTTGTAGTTCTGAGCTCTCCATTTCTCTGTGAGCTTCTATCTAGACTTGCCCTCCGCTCCCAGTCCTTGTGAATTGGTTCAATTTTAAACCATGTTGGGGAGCCCTCCTTAAATAGAACTCCAGGCTCCATTTCTCTCTCCAAGCCAAAGCATGTTCTTTCTAAGGGTTCACCCACTGAGCTGAAAAACACCTAGTATTCTGTGTTTGGTTTGGGGGTGGGGGGAATTGGGGCAGGGGAGGCAGAGTTTTTTGTTTTTCCTTCTTCCTCCTCAATGTGGAGGGCCTAGCCTAGCATAGGCCAGACAAGTGTTCTACCTTTGAGCTACATACATCCCTGGTAATAATCTCTTCTTGATTATTGATCAGGACCTACTGCTAAATCTAAAACGTCCCTTCAGACTAGCACCTAGGTTAGTGCTTGCTGAATGACTGGAAGACAGTGAAGGGACATGACTGGGGTGTGAACCTTGAGGCCATGGAAACTCTATTCCCACAGAGACTGCATGAGGGCTAAGTCCAAAAGGTCATGTAGCCTGTCCCACCTCATGCTATTTAATCAGTGCTCATAGAGTTTCTATAAGGGTCCTTTAGCACCCTTGGATGTGATATTATGGAAACTCTGGAGTCAGTATTGGTGGTGGAGAGGTTAGACTGGGGTGAGATGCTCACAAAACAGTGAGAAAGTCATGAGCATAGGATGCATCCCGTAAAGAATTAGAAGTGGTGAAAGGGTGGAAGGTATTCCTGAGGCTGGTGACTGTGGTCCGTGGTACTGATATCAGTCAGAAGCAACTGGAAAATGGGGTGAGAAATGTGAGGTGGCAATCGTGAGTGGTGTGTGTGTGTGTGTGTGTGTGTGTATTTGATTTTTAATTGAAAGAAGTAGGGTAAAAAGAAAATTGAACATATGGGCACAGGGGAGAATTTCCTGAACAGAACTCCAATAGCTTATACTCTAAGATCAAGAATAGACAAATGGGACCTCATTAAATTACAAAGTTTTTGCAAGGCAAAAGACACCGTCAAAAAGACAAAGCGGCAACCAACTAACTGGGAAATGATCTTTACCAACCTTACATCCGACAGAGGGCTAATATCCAAGATATACAAAGAACTGAAGAAGTTAAACTCCAGAGAGGCAAGTAACCCTATTAAAAAATGGGGTACAGAGCTCCACAAAGAGTTCTCACCTGAAGAATATCTAATGGCTGAGAAGCACCTAAAGAGATGTTCATCATCCTTAGTCATTAGGGAAATGCAAATCAAAACAACCCTGAGATTCCATCTCACACCAGTCAGGATGGCTAAGATCAAAAACACAGGAGACAGCAGTTGTTGGCGAGGATGTGGAGAAAGAGGAACACTCCTCCACTGCTGGTGGAATTGCAGGCTGGTACAACCACTCTGGAAAGCAGTCTGGCGGCTCCTCAGAAAACTGGGCATGACACTTCCGGAGGATCCGGCTATACCACTCCTGGGCATATACCCAGAGACTTTACCTGCATGCAATAAGGACACATGCTCCACTATATTCATAGCAGCCTTATTTATAATAGCCAGAAGCTGGAAAGAACCCAGATGTCCCTCAACGGAGGAATGGATTCAGAAGATGTGGTATATTTACACAATGGAATACTACTCTGCAATTAAAAACAATGAATTCACGAAATTCCTAGGCAAATGGTCAGAACTTGAAAATATCATCCTTAGTGAGGTAACCCAATCACAAAAGATCACACATGGTATGAAGTCACTGATAAGGGGATATTGACCCAGAATCTCAGAATACCCTAGACACAATCAGCATATCAATAGATTTCTAAAAAGATGGAAGGAGAGACCCCTGGTCCTGGAAAGACTGGATGTAGGGGAACGCCAGGACAGAGTAATGAGAGGGAGTTGAACGGAGAAAAGAGGGAGGGAAGGGGGCTTATGGGACTTTCGGGGAGGGAGGAAACGGGAAAGGGGAAGTGATTTGGAATGTAAATTAAAAAAATAAAATTAAATTAAATTAAAAAAAAAAAAAAAGAAAATGTAAATGTAGTGCCCACAGTGGCCAGAAGAGGGCGCAGGATTCTCCATAGCTGGTATGACAGATAGTTGTGAGCCACCTGAGAGAGGGCTGGTATCTGAACTCAGGTCCTCTATAAGAGCAAGAAGTGGCTGGAGCCATCTCTTCAGCCCTGCATCATTGTTTTTATTGTGACAGCATCCTAATCCTAGGCAAGCATCCCCATGATTCCACCCGCGCATAGCTTTCTGGATGGACAAATAGAAAAATAGCCTATGATGCCATCTTTAATCACTAATTGGAAAGTGGTTAGTACTGGCACCAGCAGGGACAGTGGTGTCTGTAGTTCCAGCTGTTCTAGAGGCTGAGGAGGGAGGATGGTATGAGCTGAAGACCATCTTGCAGAACACAGTGACCACCACCACCACCACACACACACACACACACACACACACACACACACGCACACACACACACACACACCCCAAGATTAATAGAAACAAAACCAGAACAAGAATGCTGATTTGATTCGGAGGGATTCTCTGAGCCAACTCGAGAAGGGGACCCAGCCACAGCTGGAACACCCTACCTTCTAGGCAGACTGGAGGAAGAGACGCCGCCAGCTCACCTGTGCTCTGCATTCTAGATGGAAAACGAAATGCCCTTCTCTGTAAAACTTCGGCTGTGGAAATGCTTTTCCTTCTATTTTGAGGCACGTTAATTAGGTGGGCAGGAGGAAGGGGAGACAGAAACTCTTTACAAGATATATTTTTGTTAATCTTTTTTTAAGTAAAACATATGACAGATGCATATGCATCATTGTACAGCCCAGTAAATGGGTCCTTATAATGAACACCGCAGGTTTAAAAAATATACATATGTACATGAGCACATACACACAAACACATGTTATCTACATGTACACATTGCAATTTTATTTATTTTTCTTTTTAAAAATGATTTATTATCTATTTTATGTATATGAGTATAGCATTGCTCTCTTCAGACACACCAAAAGAGGGCTTCAGACCCCATTGCAGATGGTTGTGAGCCACCATGTGGTTGCTGGGAATTGAACTCGGGACCTCTGGAAGAGCAATCAGTGCTCTTAACCACTGAGCTATCTCTCCAGTCCTGCAATTTATTTTTTCAGAGCCAGAAATTTTGGAAATAAACCAAGTACCCAGGAGAGAAGAGAATAACAGATGTATGTTCACTAGAATAATATTTATGGATAATCTTTAAAGACATTCCAACCTGGTCAAAATATGACAGTAAGAAAAAAAATCAGGTTGTATCCACCCAGTGTGGTAGGATCCGGAGGTATACTGAGGGAACCGTGAAATGTTACCAGTCTCCCCTAGATGGCGGAATTCCGAGACTCCCTCCACACCCATTTTTAAGCAGTTTTATTTGTAAATTCTATCGCCACTTGAAATTTTGAAGGAGGTTTAAAGCTTAGGACATTTCGATTTCTGGGTAACGCTTCGGAGCCACTGACTTGTTTGCGTCCCTCCTCAGGTCAGATCAACTACCAGGCGGCCTCCCCTGATGAAGGCGCCCTGGTGAACGCCGCCAGGAACTTTGGCTTTGCCTTTCTCGCCAGGACGCAGAACACCATCACCGTCAGCGAACTGGGCACAGAAAGGACCTACAATGTGCTTGCCATTTTGGACTTCAACAGCGACCGGAAGCGGATGTCTATCATCGGTGGGTCTCTAACTCAGGCTGTCTGAATCCTTCCACTCCATCCGCCTTGTCTCCAAATGTATACAATGTATTCATGTAGATAACATGTAGTAAATGAGGACAGGAATGGACAACTGACTTCTGAAAGTGTCCAGATTTCCTGAAAATGTTTTTTTTTCTTCTCTGTTCTTTACTCTGCCGCTGCTCCTCAGGCGGACAACTGTTACTGTCCGGAATCCTGCAACTATCGCCATTGAGCTGCCTAGTCTGCAGTGGCGAAGGCAGCGATGGCCCCAACCTATTTTCCTTTACTTTCAGGTCCCCTCCCAACACTTCTCTGCTTGAGGGCAGGAAAGGTTGTGCCCACGAGTCCCAACCTTACCTCCAGTCTAGGCTCTTAAACAGGCCACCAGGTAGAGATGAAGATCTCATTGTAGATTTTAATATGTCTTTTTCTGAATTATTCGAAATAATTTCCAACCTACAAGAAAATTACAAGGCTAGTCGGTGGTGGTACTTTTTAGCATTGTCTATCTACCAGATATCTTCTAAACTACTTGAGAGTAAATTATAGGCCCAATGTTCATTCCTTTCCCATACAAACACTACAGATATTTGCTATCAACGGGAACCGTAGATGTCTGTGAATGGTCAGAATCAGAAACCTGCATTGAGAAGCACTATCACCTGCACTCCTTAGAGCTGACCTGCAGGCATTTTCTTACCAGGAACCCTCCAGAATGGTATTCTGGTCTTTGTCTTCATCTTCCTCCTTCCGTTTGTTTCGGTTTTGGGGCTCAGAGATCAATTAGTGATTTAGATAATCCTGATTCTGGATAAAGACCAGTTCTTTGTCCTTTTCAGATCTTTCATATATTGGCATTTCCAAAAGCCAGGCCAGGTTTATTGTAGAATATTCCTTATTTGGGGTTTGTCTACTGTCCCTTAATGCTTATATCCTGGTCGCATGTTGTTGGCATGAAGATTACCTACTGATACTCTGCCCTTCTCAAGGTGTCACTCTCCAAAGACACTTGATGTTTCACTTTCTGGGTGGTGGTGTTATCATTGCTCAGATAAAAATGTGTCCATGAACTTTCCCACGGAGATGCCAAGCTTTTAATGAGTGGAGTTGGCGTTCACTCAGTGCTTTCTAGGTGTCCAGCTGATCATGGACTGGTGATCATGCCTGGGACCTTCTTCAGAGGACTGAAAATCTTGTTAGCAATGGAGCATATTCTAAGATTATATTATTGCACAGATTGAACACTGTAAGGAAGTGGTCACAGGAGCCTTGTTAAAGGCAATAGATGGTATGAGCTCAAAGACAGGTAAGAAAGATTCCTATTGGTTAGTGTGGACAAGGAAAATTCTATGGAAGATATTAGCTTTCACAAAACATTACACATAGTATGGAGCCCATAATTGCTTGTTAAAAGGATACAGAAAACTGAACTGACCTGGAATGAATATTTTCATATCCGTCTCACTGCTACATTCAATAAAGGTGGCGGCTTACCAAGTTTGTTGAGAGCAGTACTTCAATTCATATAACAAATGTGTTTTTTTTTTAATAAGAAACCAAGCCTAATTTCATTACTGCCTCTTCTTCCCTGGCTACCAGTGAGGACTCCAGAAGGTAGTATCAGGCTGTACTGTAAAGGTGCTGACACCGTGATTTATGAGCGGCTCCATCGGATGAATCCTATGAAACAAGAGACACAGGATGCCCTGGATGTAAGTTTCACCTTCGCTGTTTCTGCTGGAGAATCCGCTCTTGCCTTCTGGGACTGTCTCCTCAACTGCAGGAAAACGATGCTCACAGTTAGTGAACCCTCCCCTCACTTTGGCGTTTCACATGGGCTGGAAACACCAAAGGAGGAACATGACAGGTGGTAGTTTTGTCCTTGCTGCCAATGTCCCAGAAAATGACAGTGACGCCCTTTCTTGGCATCTGAGTCTCCAGGGCTTATTGCTCTTCCAGGAACTTTAAGCAAGGGACAGCCACCCTGAGCTGTAGACTTAATATCTCTGAGGTCGCCAAGAATTTTACCAAATTCTAGGTATAGAGTGAAGGAAAGAAAGCATTTCTATAGGTCAGGATAATGAAGCAAAGTATTAGATCACTGAGTTCTGATCCCTTTGCTGTAACCTATATACTCCATAGCTGCAAAGCTTTGTCTTGGGGATCCACATCCTTATTCCCTATTGAACTGCTAGAGTGCATCTGACACTCGCACTTTGGGAACATCCTACCAATTCTACATTAAGTTCATACGACGGTAGTGAGATCCTGAGGAGACCATAGTCTGTCAGGACTATGTCCCTTTCCTGCCTTTTTTACCAACCTTGTGCCTTTGGAGGAGATACTTATTATGCAAAGTGAATTCTCAATCTCCTTGCAAGGAGTGGAGGAAAACGTTCTGCTGTGACACAAAGTTGCAAGAGAAAGCCCACCGCCTAGGTTCCTGAAGTAAAGAGGTTCTTAAGAAAAGGTGGTTTCGCTGGGCGGTGGTGGCACACGCCTTTAATCCCAGCACTTGGGAGGCAGAGGCAGGTGGATTTCTGAGTTCGAGGCCAGCCTGGTCTACAGAGTGAGTTCCAGGACAGCCAGGGCTACACAGAGAAACCCTGCCTCAAAAAAAACCAAAAAAAAAAAAGAAAGAAAGAAAAGGTGGTTTCTGTCCTTTTACGAATCCATTTAGGGGCTGGCAAAATGGCTCAGCGGTTAAGAGCACTGACTGCTCTTCCAGAGGTCCTGAGTTCAATTCCCAGCAACCATATGGTCTGTAATGGGATCTGATGCCCTCTTCTGGTGTGTCTGAAGACAGCTACAATGTACTCATATTCATAAAATAAATAAATCTTGAAAGAAAGAAAGGAAGGAAGGAAGAAAGGAAGAAAGAAAGGAAGGAAAGGAGAGGAGAGGAAGAGGAAAAAAAAGAATCCATTTAGCTTTAGGAAAAGCCTGATAAGCGTATTGTTTACTGAGTGGGGGTCACACTTTCAGACAATGACTCCTGATACATACAGACAATGAATAGAACTCATTCTCTGGAGAACTCATGAGAACGAGGACAGGACAGCATCAGTGAGGTCAACACAATGAAGACCTGTCCAAAGACTCCTTGGAAGTCAACCTGTGGTTGTCTTCGGCTCTGCTGCCCCCGCTACAGACGATGGGACTGCTAAGGGAAGACCTTAGGGCTCAGAAAGAGACTGTGCGAATCTGTTCACCACGGGAAATTTTCCACAAAAACTTTTCATTAATGTTTGTTCTAGTTTGACAGTCACTTGCCAGGTTTAAAATTGATTTGGTCTCAGTGTTTGGTTGAGAGTTTGTAGTTGATTGGACTTGAGACATGGTTTGAGGGACGGAGTCCTGGCTTTGTCTTGTCTCTGTGTACACTGTGATTACACTCTTTGTTACCATTTTTGTCATTAAGAGCAATGAGTTTTATTTATTCTCGTGGCTTGATTTAAAAGAAAGACAGATTTTTGTTCGCTTCATCTAATTCAGGTGCTAGAAATAGAATGTGTAGGGCCGCTGAGATCCTGACAATTCTTCATAGCTCATGGGCTCTTTTTAGATTCTCTCAATATGATACTTTAAGGTTTCACACTCAATCTACATAAAAATAGATCAAGAAAGGTTCTTGAGACCCTATGGAATGGCTCAACAGGAAAAGGCACTTTCCTCCAAGACTGATGAGACTCACACAGGTGCCATGACAGGCATGAATGAATGTGTGCACTCATGTACACACACACACATACATACACACACACACACACACACACACACACACACACACACATGCACACATACAATATAAATATAGTTTTTTAAAAAAAATTTTGGAAAGTAACTATTCTTTACATGAATGGCTTTTGTCTTTTAAATAAAACAGATCTTTGCAAGTGAGACTCTTAGAACCCTGTGCCTGTGCTACAAGGAAATTGAAGAAAAAGAATTTGAAGAATGGAATAAGAAGTTTATGGCTGCCAGCGTGGCCTCAAGCAACCGAGACGAAGCATTGGATAAAGTGTACGAGGAAATTGAGAAAGACTTGATTGTGAGTTCAGCCCTAGGAACTCCCTCCCTGATATTCTGAACAAATTTACATTTTTGTTTCATTGCATCTCTGATGTCACAGTTTAGAGGGATTCTCTGATGTGTACAGTTGGGGCAAGCAGTTACATCATTTGAATTTTTCTTGTTCAGCAGATAAAATAAAAGTTGATATCATAAAACAGAAAACACATTGTTTTTAAAGGCAGGTGCCTTCCTATACTGCCCTGGCTAGCCTAGCACTCACTTTGTGATTCAGACTGGCCTTGAACTTACAGCAGTAAAGAAATTTCATTTATACTTAAATGGCAGCAAACTAGCACTTAGTGATTTTATTGAGAGAATTACTAAATAAATTTAAATAATGGGAAAGTTTAGAGCAAAACAAAATGTTTCAAAAGTCATACATGGCTTTCTTAATTGTTTTAAGATTTATTTATGTATATAAGTTCTCTATTTGCATGTATGCCTGCATGAAAGAAGAGAGCATCAGATCCCATTATAGATGGTTGTAAGTCACTATGTGGTTGCTGGGAATTGAACTCAGGACCTTTGGAAGAACAGCCTGTGGTCTTAACTGCTGAACCAGCACCCCCACCCCACCTCCCCACCTGCTTTCTTGAATTTATATGCAAAAGTGTAATACTACCTTTAGCTTGAGAAATGGGCTTATATTTATACAGCTCCAAAACACAATGAAAGTAGATCTTTAACATCTTTTTGTGCTTGTACTTTTTTTTTTACTTGGGGAACTCAACATGTAGCCCAGGCTAGCCTCTAATTTGTGGGTGAGCCTCTACATCTGCCTCTTTAGTGCTAGATTTTCAGAGTGAGGTCCCACACACCCTGTATCTATAGTTGACCTTTCTGCCTCAGTAAATTAAATCATTTAAGAAGTACATTTTTGGGTGCTTTGGTTTGAGACAGTATACAATGTCCCAGCTTTTGATGACTGCCAGCCATTGCCATCCTAACATCTACATCATTAGCCCCCCCTTCTTAATGTTGACAAATTGCATTTAAAGATACTTTTTATATGCTAATTTTGTCTCTTTCAGCTCTTGGGAGCCACTGCTATTGAAGACAAACTGCAGGATGGAGTTCCAGAAACCATTTCAAAACTTGCAAAAGCTGACATTAAGATCTGGGTACTTACCGGAGACAAAAAGGGTAATTTATCATTTGGAGGACACATCTGCTAAGTCACAGTATTTATAGTTGCTATTTCCTTTCCTTTGTCTAAGATGATCTTTCTAGACTTCCCACCCCGTGGGAATGGAGGTGCTCCCTCCCCTTAAAAACCCTCCTCCTAGTCCAGCCCACCCTGACTTCCTCCTTCCTTCTCTCCAGTCAGAGGTGAGCTCCTCTTCTGGAAGGGCCATACCCCTGTCCCTCCTAGTGTCTCTAGCACTCTGCCATTTGTTGAGCACAGACTAGAACAATACAAAATGTTGCTACAACAGCTTTGGTTTTTCCTGCCTAATTTTTCAGGTCTTGAAAATTATAGCAAATATTTTTTGTGCTAGGAAATCATTTAGCATTTAAACTTAAAAGTTAAAGGAGTCATTGTTCAGTGTCGATGCCTTTTCCTCCAAGCCTTCCCCCAGGGACTGCCGTCTCTTGTTCCAACACTCTCCCAAGAGAAGTACAGCCCTGGCCATGGACAAGGACCTAGTGGGTGCTAATTAGAGAAGGGAAGGGGATCCTTAGTAGCAGCCCTGGGTGAGGTTCATGGAAACAGTCATCCGAGCCCAAACCCTTGACTGTCTGAGTAAGCCACAGGATATGAATGTTTAGGATTCTAATGGACATTAACTGATTTCATACGCAGCTTCTGGGCTTGATGGCATAGTGCATTATTAAGAGTGTCTCAAAGTAAACTTTGACTTACTTTATTACAGAGTAAAAAAGTTTCTTCTTTGTGGTTTTTATTCATAGCTACAGAAAAACAGCATATTTGGTTAAATGTGGCTATGATCACAAGTTGAAAATATTATCAGGAAATCCCTCAAATGCTTAATTAAACTCTGAAATTCTTTTAGCCCTGGCATGATGCCACCTGTCTTCACGATACACAAGCCATAGTCAGACGCATGTGATCTGTATGAAGTTGTATAAGTGATTTATATAAAATTGCTCTCATGCTGTGTATGTAAGTTTTGTCTGGAATACAAATGACTTCATGTTTAGACTTGCATTCCATCCTCTAGATACTGTGTGTGTGTGTGTGTGTGTGTGTGTGTGTCACGTGCGCGCACACACTCACATATACTTCATAGTCCAAAATCTCAAATACTTATGATCCCAAGCATTTCAGATAAGGGATACTTAACATGGCTTGGATAAGTAGAAATAACAGTTGGCTTAATTTTAATTTGTTGTAGAAACTGCCGAAAACATAGGTTTTGCCTGTGAACTTCTGACAGAAGACACTACTATCTGCTATGGGGAAGACATAAAGTAAGTACCCCCTATGGAAGGATGTAAACTAAGTTCCTGCTTTGGGAGGACATAAGGTAGGACACCCTGCTGTGGGTAGATGCAGATTAAATACCTGTCTTGGGCCTCTGGTATATAGAGTAGCTGGGGTGGGGGTGGGGTGATTTGTTTGTTTGATGTTTTTTAATACAGTCAAGACTCAATGCAGAAGACTGAAGACAGAGAAGCTGGAGCTAGACCACCACATCCTTGGGTCTCTTTTTCATGTTAAAATGAAAAGGGTATTCCTGTGTTACCATGGTTCTGCTCATTTTGAACAAATTTCAGTCAGGGGGACCTCAGAGCTTTAGGGAACCCTTTCTCTATATTCTTTAGAAGCCTTCTTTATTTGTCTACTGGGAAGAACAAAGTCAGAACTGGGAATGCAGATGCATGAAGCCATCTCCAGCTTTCTGCACGGGCGCTGGGCATCCAAACCCAAGTCTTCATGCCATCATTGTGGTCACAACTCACGGACCAATCCTCCCAGCCCATCGCTAGCAAATTAATAGGAGTTATGTTTATGTCCTTTGTCTAGGGACTTCATCTTTTGAAACAAAACATAAGAGTCAAAAAAAAAAAAGAAAAAAAAAAGTCCCAGAATGAAAGTCTCAGTGAGTTGTATCATATAGATAGGTAGGTAAGTCATTTACGGGTAGTCTCTAAGGGAACGTGCCTGATATTTCCAGCCTTGGCTTGTGCTGGGACATTCCTTAGCTCTTAATCAGTCATCTCAGCAGACCTGGAAATGTGTAATGTAAAAGCACAGAGGCACAGTCTTGTTACAGACTGTGAGCATTCCTGTGATGTGTTTACTGCTGGCTTAATCATTCCATTTATTTATCAAGCTTTTAAAAAAAAATCACAATCTTGTCTAAAGGCACAAAGTGGAATTAAGCTGTGAATACACATCTGCTGTATGTTCTAACCCAGGATGCAATGGTAAGCCTTTCTAATGCAATCAACTGTAAGTCATTCCAGTATCTTAGAAAGTTTGCAAAGGTAGACAAAGCTAGCAGCCTTATGATCTAAATCCCTTCTGTTTGAATAAAAGCCCATAGCCATGCCTCTTTGAACTCGCACCTTTTTGGTAAATACCAATAAGCATGTTTACTTAAGTGGTTTTTGATTGCAAGCAATTTGGTTAAGTCCCATATGGCTTTATTTACTTTTTATTCTCGGGATGCTTAATCACTTTTCCATCTCTCTTTTGAAAGGGTCAGATGGGGCCTAAGCCAGACTAAATAGCAAGTTTATATAGACATCAAATCTTACGATCATTCTCTCACCCGACTTCTCAGTTATAGAGAGGCGAGCCACCTTTCTCAGTGGTTCTTTGAAATGATGGTTTCCATCAAATAGTTTGAACGGGCAACATCACATACCAACAGGTCTGCTCCAGTCTTTTAACAACTTGTCATGGAACTCAGTCATTTTGAACTTGAAAATGAGAATTAAATTAATGTGGAAGGAAGTTAATAAATGCCTAATCCTCTGGGCAGTACTTCTAAGTTTTTATGTTGTTGTTGTGGTGGTGGTGGTGGTGGTGGTTATCATCATCATCATCATCATCATCATCATTGTGCCTGCACATGTCATGGCACATATGTGGAGGTCAGAGGACAACTTGGTGGAGTCAGTTCCCTCCTTCTACCTTTACATGGTTTACGTGGGTTCTGGGGGAACTCAGGCTTGTATAGCAGACATCTTTGCTCACTGTGCCATCTCACTGGCTCTGGAGCAATGATTCTAACTGAGATAGATTTTTGCCTTTTGAACATCATTAGCTGTGTCTGCAGACATCTTTGGTAGGTGCAACAGGAGAAGGTCCTAAAACGGGTTCTGGTGGACAGAAGCTAAGAATATGCTAACCCTTATAGAAAGGACATATTCTATAGCAGGTGACCTTGGAGAATTATCTGACTCAAGATACCAATAATGCCAAGGCTGAGAAACCTGCTTCTGAAGATGAAGAGTAGCGGAGGTGTGTGTTGGATGGGGAAAGCCTCAGGCTGAGCAGGGAGACCTGAGTCCTTTTACCAGATTTCTAATGGACTCCCTGCAAGTAAAATCACATCCCCTCTTTCTGCCTCATTTCCTGATTTAAGAAATGAGGGGACTGGCCTCTTACACTCTAAAGCTCTGTGACTCACCTTCCCATCATACGGAAGTGTTATAATAATTTATATTGCTAGATTATAATGAAGAAGGCTGGAGAGGTGGCTTGGCAGTAACGGGTGCATGCTGCTCTTACAGAGGACCTGAGTTCAGCTCCCAGCAACAGCTCAGGCACCCACATATACATGACATACAGTCACACAGACACACAACTACACATAACTAAAACAAAAAATTAAATCTTTATAAAAAATTAAAGCACTGATGTCAGATGGTGGTGGTACATGCCTTTAATCACAGCACTCAGGAAGCAGAGGCAGGAGGGCTCTCTGTGAGTTCGAGGCCAGCCTGGTCTGCAGAGTAAGTTCTAGGACAGCCAGAGCTATACAGAGAAACCCTGTCTCAAAAGACCAAAATTAAATCAATAAATAAGTTTAGTTAGTTAGTTAATTTTACAAGTACTGAAAATTTTGGAAAACAGATACGATTTTGAGTATGTGGGAACAGCCATTTTATGTCATACAATAGAGTGGTAAAATTCACATCAAGACCGCTTCCCTTCTCTTGTATATGAAAACATTGTTTCCCGAATCTTTATTTAGGTCTTTGATAAGCAGTAAAATACCAGGGTGTTCCGTGATGGAGGACTCCTGACAAGGGCTCAGCATCACAAACTGTTAGGAACATGCAACTCAAAATCAGGGAATATGACTTATTTCTGGATGACCAGAAGATAAAGAAAAAAAAAACAAAATAAAAAAATGTCCACGTGGCTGTGAAGATGAGGACTATGGTGTGTCTGTGGAATAAAATGTGTGGTTGCTACGTTCTGGTGAGGCTCGGCGTGTGTTGGTAGGGTGAACATGTGTGGCTATGGTATGGGTCTCCCTTGAGAGCATTAAAAATAGAATTTCATATTGTTCAGTAGTCCTAACCTGGGTACCTACTGGGAAGAGTTGAAAGCAGGATTTTGAAAAATTATACGCACAGCCACACGTTTGTATAGCACTGTTCACAGTAGTCACACATCCATCAGAGTATGAGTTAGATAAGCAAGACTCAACATATCCACCCAATGGGATATCACTTACCCCCCAAAGGGAAAGAAAGTATGACATATTGTTGTGTGGCACTGATGAGCCTGAAGACATCAGTGACATGAGCCAGTCACAAAACAAGCAAGCTTTACAAGACAGACTGGCTCCTCAGTGTGTGAATAGACTCACCCTACTGAACTATACTCAACAGTGTGGTGAATGTCAGGCTGGGTACTTTGTAACATGATTGTTTTTAAGTGAGGTCAAAATTAAAGTCTAAGGCCAGGCATGGTAGTGCATACCGTTAATCCTAGCACTTGGGAGGCAGAGGCAGAGGGACTGTGAATTCGAGACTAGTTGGTCTGGACACACACACACACACACACACACACACACATATATATATATACATACATACATACACACACACACATATATGTATATATATATATATATATATATGAATGAGATGTGTATCTATATATGTGTGAGATCCAAATGCTAGGATTAAAAGTATGTATTATCATGCCTGACCCTAGTCTGTAATTTTAATATATACATATATATAATATTTATATATATTTATCTATATAGTATATATTATATATACATTTAATTTCTAATATGTGATATATTATAGATAGCATAAATATTGTATATATATTAGAGACATTTATAGTCACATGTTTCAAATTCTCCAATTTATTTTCCTTTAGCTCTCTTCTTCACACCAGGATGGAGAATCAGAGAAACAGAGGTGGAGTCTCTGCGAAATTTGCACCCCCCGCATATGAACCCTTTTTTCCACCTGGAGAAAACCGTGCCTTAATCATCACTGGCTCCTGGTTGGTATGTATCAGTAGTGAGTCTTACCTGTCACTCAAGAAAGTTCACTGGGGCCATTCTTGATGGCTTTGCATATCAATTGCCGGTCAATCTTTGTCCTTAACCTATCACAATTAAGTGTGACTTTCCTAAGTTTGAGTCTTAGTGTTAGAGGTTATCTAAGAGACTAGAGCAAAATGGTGAAGTTGGTTATCAAGGTGGTTCCACATGTGGGTAATTCCCACTTTTCCCTGAAAGACATGCATATTTTCTATAATTTTATTGTAAGCCTTTTTATCAGCACCATATAATCAGTGTTATAACCTATGACCTTTCTTTCCTTCAAATCTTGGGAGTGGTACTCATGGTGTAAAAGCTAAAGTGATTGGCGGTGCTTTCTCCCTCTGGTGTCACAGAATGAAATCCTTCTAGAGAAAAAGACCAAGAGAAGTAAGATCCTGAAGCTGAAGTTCCCAAGGACAGAGGAGGAGAGACGGATGCGGAGCCAGAGTCGGAGACGGCTGGAAGAGAAGAAGGAGCAGCGGCAGAAGAACTTCGTGGACCTGGCCTGTGAGTGCAGCGCTGTCATCTGCTGCCGTGTCACGCCCAAGCAGAAGGCCATGGTGGTGGACCTGGTGAAGAGGTACAAGAAGGCCATCACACTGGCCATCGGAGATGGGGCCAATGATGTGAACATGATCAAAAGTGAGTTGTCCATAGGTGGCTTGTAACACCAGCTTGCTGAATACAAGTAGTCAGAACATGGGGAATTAGCTTTGCCCTGCCTTGACCTACCCTCAGGAAGCCTGTAGTATGCCCATCAGGAGTGGGATTCCCAAAATATCCTGTAGGAGATGAGCTGTAGCTGGGAAATATTATTTCCTTTATGTAGAGTGTAGCTGGTTTTCCTCAGAATGGTTCCATTTTAAGGGCTTAACAAAAAGATTTATTTATGTATGTGTGTATTATTTATTTATTTAATGCATATGAGTACACTGTCACTGTTTTCAAACACACCAGAAGGGAACATAGAATCCCATTACAGATGGTTATAAGTTATCATGTGGGAATTGAACTCAGGACCTCTGGAAGAGTAGCCAGTGCTTTTAACCACTGAGTCATCTCTCCAGTCCCCATGCTTAATATTTTTAACTGTTGTTTCTATCCTGATTAAAAAATTAGGTGCTCTGCAAATAAAATTAATTTTTTTCTTAATACAATAAAACCCCTTGGCATGCAAGAGGGTTCTGCTGCACTCAACATGGACTGTTATTCAGTCTCTCTCCTCTCCTCCCCTCTCCTCTCCTCCCCTCTCCTCTCCTCTCCTCTCCTCTCCTCTCCTCTCCTCTCCTCTCCTCTCCTCTCCTCTCCTCTCCTCTCCTCTCCTCCCCTCCCTCCCTCCCTCCCTCCCTCCCTCCCTCCCTCTCTCTCTCTCTCTCTCTCTCTCTCTCTCTCTCTGTCTCTCCCCCCCTTCCCCCCTTCTCTCCCTCTAGTATTTATTTTGAGAATATTATTCTTTCTTACCTAAACCCTGCAGAAAACATTCGACCACAGTCTCGTGGTCTCAATCTCCCTAGCAGACAGCCCGTGGTCTTTTCTCCAGTTAGAGGACCCTTGGTACTCACCATGGAATAGCTGTCATACAGAGACTTGGTTACAGCAGCATTAGAGTGTGCAGACCAAACCTCTGGTCCTCACCCATGTGTCCAATTCTGGTTCTTTCTTCTGCCCATATTCTGTAACATAGGCAGATTATCTCCTAGCCAAAATACTCGGGACAAAGTATTTCAGATTTTGGCGATATTCCATTTTGGAAAAAAAAATTGCATGGTTTCTACTCTTTGGGTGCTGCTCTGGTCTTTTCACACATTGGAGCATTTTAGATTTTGAACTATGGACTCTCAGCTTCCATGAGAGCACCCATGCCATCTTGACCTGAGTATTGCTTCTCTTCTCACTACCAAACTCCCATGTCAGCTGGGGCTTCAGGTTAGGCCCATTTTCTCATCTGAAACAAGAAAGTTATCCTCTGCCGGGCAGTGGTGGCGCACGCCTTTAATCCCAGCACTTGGGAGGCAGAGGCAGGTGGATTTCTGAGTTCGAGGCCAGCCTGGTCTACAGAGTGAGTTCCAGGACAGCCAGGGCTATACAGAGAAACCCTGTCTCAAAAAACCAAAAAAAGAAAAAAAAAAAGAAAAGAAAAAAGAAAGTTATCCTCTCTGTCCTCTAACTCTGAGATAGTACCTTGTTATAGTTAAAGTGAATTATTATGTGGCTATACACACATGCACATATCACATACACACATACACATAGATGTACACACAGACATACACATATCAAACACATATACACAGACAAACACAGAGAAATACATATACACATACATACAACCACACATACACACATAGGCACACAAACATATACACAGACACACACTAACATATACACAACACATACACTCATACACACTGATACACACTACACATACAAAACCACACACACATACTACATATACACAGACACACTGACACACACCACACATACACAGGCACACACACACACACACACACACACACACACCTGTTGTTCTGGGGAACTTAAGTGTGTCACCTATAACCAGATATTAATTGAGCCTATTTTATGACTCACAAATCTATCTCTTTCTTTCCTCAGAGTCTCCTCTCCTTTCCTCCTTGGTATGTGCTAAGAGTCTCCCAGTCTGTCTTCTTGAGCAGGAGCCATCTGTATGACGTATGTCTTCTTGCTTTTTATCAATGCGCACATCTGCTACCACTGCCAGTTTCATCCCTCTCCGCTATCTGCTCTGTGCCTATCCCACCACACAGATGCCACTGCTCTGAATGAGATCCCTCCCTCCTCTGTGGCCAGCTCTGTATTATGTATATACTTATATGACTGTACCTGTGTCAAAAGAGTAACTTAAACATGGTTTTTATTCAGTTCTGATATAGCCCTCTAGATGTCCTGGAAGGGAAAAGGCCTTACAGACTTGTCATATTATTAGATAATGAAGCCTCCAAAGGTTTCCTTCCCAGGTTCACCATTATGCAGACCCAGTTTTCTGAAGTTTTTTTAAACTTTTATTTTGAAATTTGTATTCATTTACTTATTTAGTGTGTGTGCATGTGTGCAAGCTGTGTGCGTGTGTGCATGTATGTGTGTGTGCGTGTGTGTGTGTGTGTGTGTATAACTTAAGGAGTATCTGTTTGGAATAAGAATATAGGAAAATGGGATCTACCTAGAAGTTGTCCAAATAATGTCTGTATCTATTCATAAGTTTTCTGTTGTATCAAGGACAATGTACATAAAAAAACAAAAATCCCATGTTCTCTCTCATATGCAGATTCTAGCTTATAATGTTTACATGAATGTGTGTAACTGGGCATGAATACGGGCTAGCTTATGACACCAGAAAGGAAACCTCAAGAGGGCTAGGGAGGAAGTGTTAGGGAAAGTGGAAGCACGCAGTACAAATGAGGTATGTAAACAGAAAGGAGACCGTGGGAGAGGTCTTGTGTTCTTCAGCACATTTCCTCTAAAAGATCTCACTGTCTTTGTTTATATTAATTTTTAAGGCCTGGGCAATATTCTGGATTCTCTAACTCAAAACTGTATTTAATAACTATGAGAAGAATGAACACAGCATTGGAAACCAGCTTGGCAGTGTGTGTTTGTGAATGTGTATATGTGAATGCTTGTATCTTAAAACCACAGTGAACCTTTGAAAACTGAAGCAAACATCAGTTAAAACCATTTTGATTAGGAATATTAGAAGACAAATTTTAAAAAATTAAGAAAAAAATTCATTGAAAAAAGATATAAGGATATAGGTTGGTTTGTAGAGTCTATCATGTATAAAGCCCTGGGGGACGTCCATATCACCTCATAAACGAGACGTAATAGAACAGAATTCCACCAAGAAGTAGAGGCAGGGGGATTGGGAATTCAAGGCAATCCTTAGTTACATAGTAAGTTAGAGACAAGCACAAACTACATGAGACAAAACTTCAAAATAAAATCAATTAAAAAATAAGACAAACAAACAAAATCATATAAAGATGCCTCACCCTGGCCAAGAAGCCAGACTTCAGAAAGACATTGGATTTAGTACCTAAATTCCCAGGGGAGCCTAATGTCTATTGCTCTGCCTGCCTGTCTATCTTTCTTACTCTCTCAAAGACCTTCAGGGGAAAAAAAAATCCATTCTACACTAAGATAATTTACATGGTAAAATTCTAGACACTAGGTATAGTTGCTAATTCCAGAATTCCAAAGAAAGAGAAGAATTGGTTCAAACCTAGGTTTTCTCTCAGTTAGGGTTCAGTACAGAAAACAGAACCTGGTAATACAGGGTTATAGGTGCCTTCAAAGGCTTTTAATGGACCGAAGAGATTTCTAGGCTGAGTAGTAGCCTCTGGACCATTCACTAGGGGAGGATATTTTAGGTCCCTCCAAAGAGCTTCTCAATTGAGACACCTCTATGGTTGCCCATCAGTATCTGGGAAGCTGGAAATGGATATGAACTCTGCTACAGATGTGTCAAAGGGGGAAGAAAATTCTAGGCTCCAGGTCACCTCAGTTTCCAAGTCATGAGTGGATCTAAACAGTGGACCCAAGCCTCAATGAGACCAACTGCAGCAGAGTCTGAGAAAGTGTGCGAATTTGCTTTCCTGCCTTATGACTTACAACAAAGGGAGAATAGAAGTTAACAGGGCTAGTTCTGCAGCACCTACCATACATGAGGTGCAGCTGACTCATCTGTGGCCTCTAAGGGTGCCTGGCACTCACCCTGTGGGTGGAAGGGATGGCTGATGTGTCAGGTAGATAAACCAAATGGAATTCACCACCCACCCTCGATCCTATCACAAGTATTTAGGGAGTCCCACCTGGGCTTGGTCTCGCATACTTGTCCCTCTGAGTTGAAGTCAGGAGCTGGTGGCGGGGATGGTATTGAAATCAGGAGCTGGTGGGGGTTGGTATGCAAGAGTTTGTGTTTTTGTTTTGCGATGGAAAGTCTTACATCGGTCAATGCTTTGCCTTAAAAGCAATGTCTGACCCGCCATTTCTTTTCCCTCTGCCCCCAGCTGCCCACATTGGTGTTGGAATAAGTGGACAAGAAGGAATGCAAGCTGTCATGTCCAGTGACTATTCTTTTGCTCAGTTCAGATATCTGCAGCGGCTGCTGCTGGTCCATGGCCGGTGGTCTTACATAAGGATGTGCAAGTTCCTACGATACTTCTTTTACAAGAACTTTGCATTTACTTTAGTTCACTTCTGGTACTCCTTCTTCAATGGCTACTCAGCCCAGGTAGTATAACGTGATTCCTTTAAAACTATTTTTTTGAGTAGAATGGTTTTTCTAAAAGATTTATTATTTTATATAGATGAATACACTGTAGCTGTCTTCAGACACCCCAGAAGAGGGCATCGGATCCCATTACAGATGGTTGTGAGCCACCATGTGGTTGCTGGGAATTGAACTCAGGACCTTCAGAAGAGCAGTCAGTGCTCTTAACCACTGAGCCATCTCTCCAGCCCTTAAGTAGAATGTTTATATAAATAAAATGCTAGTTCTTTTAAACATTTTATGTATTCCTTTGTTTATTGTGTGTCTATGTGTATATGTGGGGTGGTGCACAAGTGTCAAAATGCTCATGTAGAGGTCAGAGAAACAGCTTTGGGGAGTCAGTTCTCTTCCATCTTTAACTGGGCTCCAGGGATTGACCTCAGGTCACCAGGCTTGACAAGTGCCTTTTCCCTGTGGAGTAACCTTGCCAGCCTTTCTGAACTAGTTTTATTTCAGTATTATTTTTTGAGTGTTAAAAAAGTTTTAAATGTTTCCTTTCAGTTTCAGAATTCTAATTTCATTGAACAAGGAAGTATAGAAATGATGAACATGGCTGGAGAGATGCCTCAAGGTTAAGGGTACACACCGTTCTTGCAGAGGACCTGAATTTGGTTCCCAAATACCCGAGTCAAGTGGTTTAGACTACCTGTAACTCCCATCCCAGAAGATCCAAAGCCATCTTCTTGCATCTATGGGCACCTACATATACATAATTTTAAAATGTAAAGTCTTTAAAAAAAAATAAACACTGATTTTATTTTACTAGTATTATCAGTCAGAATAGAATATTTTGGCAAAGCCTTATAGTATTCACACACACACACACACACACATTTAAGGAGACAAGCTGGGGGGATTGTTGCTATGGAAAAGCCTGTGGTGCATCTCACTGCATAGACAAACTCTTATTTCGTAGGGCCAGCTGAGGTCTATTTTCTCTTCAGGAGAGGTCCACACTTGGCAGGAAGCGGTCCTGCATGGTGAAAGCAGAACTGTAATCTGTCTTTGTGCATGACATAGACGTGTCTTCTGTTTGCAGACGGCGTATGAGGACTGGTTTATCACCCTCTACAATGTGCTCTACTCCAGTCTGCCCGTGCTGCTCATGGGCCTGCTTGACCAGGTAGGAGCCCTGGGCTGGGGCCCTCTGGAAAGAACTGTCTCCTACCAGGGAGGTTACAGACAGCACATGCATGCATCCTTCTGGCTTTACTCACCCTGATAAGCCCTTGTACACCTATCAAGCAACAATAGCTGCTTTCTGCTCTATTCCAAAAAGAGTTTCTGTAGCTCACTGAGCTCGGGGCAAGGGTGTTCACATTTTCCTCTCAGACATTTGTTCAGATGACACCTGAGAATCCAGTATGATTTATATTTTAGCAACTTATTTAAAAAGTAAACTTTAATAGTTTCCAAAGTTTATGTATCTACTTCCTAAATCATGTTTCGTCTGACAAGTTATTTTTTTTAAAGATTTCTTTATTTATTATATGTAAGTACACTAGCTGTCTTCAGACACACCAGAAGAGGGCTTCAGATCCCATTACAGATGGTTGTGAGCCACCATGTAGTTGCTGGGATTTACCGCTGAGTCATCTCTCCAGCCCCTCAATTTATTCTTTTTTAAAATATTTTATTTGCATTCACTTTACATGTCAATCACAGCCCCTCCCTCCTCTCTTCCCAATCCCACCCTTACAAATCCCCCCCACTGGCTCCACCCCTTCTAATCAGGGAAGGGGAGTCTCCCTTGGGTACTACCCCACCCTGGGGCATCTAGTCCTAGCAGGTCTAAGCACCTCCTCTCCCACTGAGGCCATTCCAAGCAGTTCTAGTAGGGGGTGGGGGAAGAGGAATCCAATGGCAGGGAACAGAGACTGAGGCAGCCCACGATCCTCTTGTTAGGTGTTAGGAAAGGGATAATTAATAAGAAATAATTGGGATAATTAAAGATTAACTTACCAACTTCTGTATAAGTATTCTCCCTCTAGACTTGTAATAATACAAATACATTCTCTCAGGAGGTTAGAAACTAATCTCCATATACTAGTTGACATTACTAATCAATTTGTCTTTACTAGCACAGTGATAAGTCCCCCAGAGCCACAGTTTGTAAACATTGAGTGATAACAAGCTAAAGCTTTATGACTGACCTCTGCACACAAAAATACCAATCAGGCTTCCCACTTGCCTTCCTAAAACACAGGGTCAAGTTGCAGCTGTTTGTGAGATCCGAGATGCCATGATGTCCCTACATCCTTGACCTGATAGGCGAATTTTGTTTTCTCTTTAAGGATGTGAGTGACAAACTGAGCCTCCGATTCCCTGGGCTGTATGTAGTGGGACAGAGGGACTTGCTGTTCAACTATAAGAGATTCTTTGTCAGTCTGCTGCATGGGGTCTTAACCTCAATGGTCCTCTTCTTCATACCACTTGGTGCTTATCTGCAAACAGTGGGGCAGGATGGAGAGGCACCTTCAGACTACCAATCCTTTGCCGTCACGGTGGCCTCGGCTCTAGTAATAACGGTCAATTTCCAGGTATGTGGCTTTCCTTGACCATATCTTGTATCTGTTGGTACCTGTACTTCTGTACCTAGGTGAGCATGCCCAGCCTGTTCTCAGAACCCCTGTCACTTTACAGAATGAGAGTGTTCTTTGCATCCCTCGTCCTAGCACGTTTCTTCTCTCTTGCTTGAGCCAAGGATGTTTGGTCTCTGAGTGTTCACTGTTCAAACCAAACCACACCCAAATTGCCAGATTCCATTTTGAGGGTTCACAGATTCTTCCTTCTCCTGCTAAATTCCCCCAAATGAGTGCTCTGGTTTTTTTCCTCTGGTTTCCCAACAGATTGGCTTGGATACTTCGTACTGGACTTTTGTGAATGCCTTTTCAATTTTTGGAAGCATCGCACTGTACTTTGGCATCATGTTTGATTTCCATAGTGCTGGGATACATGTTCTCTTTCCGTCTGCATTTCAGTTCACAGGTTGGTATTTCTCAGATCCTGAAAGTAAGCGTAGGTCAGTGTCATTAGATTACAATCTGATGTAGTTAATGGGTAAGTACAAAAATACAAAGAGCATATATCTTTGCTAATAAAAATGAATATTCTAATAGGAATTGAGTGGCAGTGGCTGCTTAGAAGGGTCTAAGCAAGTTAAAGTCATATTAAGACGCAGCTGTGTATCTGTTAAAGAAGATAGCTTAAAGGTTAAAAGGCTTGGGCCAGCAAGATGAACCAGCAGGTAAATAACTGTGCCCAAGTCTGACAATCTGTGGGTTCACATGGTTCCCAAAACAAGCTGTCTTCTGATCTTCATCTGCAAATGTGCTCATACATGCTCACACATACACACACACTCACACACATGTTCACACAACTCACATACAAACTCACACACATTCACTCCCACACACAAAATAAACATAGAAATCAATTAAACCCTTTTTTTTTGTTTTTTTTTTTTGTTTTTTTTTTTTGGTTTTTTCAAGACAGGGTTTCTCTGTGTAGCCCTGGCTGTCCTGGAACTCACTCTGTAGACCAGGCTGGCCTCGAACTCAGAAATCCTCCTGCCTCTGCCTCCCAAGGGCTGGGATTAAAGGTGTGAGCCACCACCACCCAGCTAATTAAACCCTTTAAAAAGATTTAAAAGTCGGAGATGAAAAGATAGATCAGTGGTTAAGAGGACATACCATTTTTGCAGGGGCCCCAAGATCAGTAAATAAGTGCGGTGGGCACAGTTATTTACCTGCTGGTTCATCTTGCTGCCCCAAGCCTTTGAACCTTTAAGCTATCTCCTTTAACAGATTCCCAGCTGTGTCTTAATGTGGCTTTAACTTGCTTAAACCCTTCCAAACAGTCGCTAAGACCCAATCAGGTGGCTCCCAATTGCCTGTAACTCCGGTTCCAAGGGATCCATGTCCACGTCTGGACTTTCCAGGCAGCACATACATAGTTTTAAGACATAATTTTATACCCAGCAGTAGATGACCAACAGAAAATGAACTTAATGGCATTTTTGGAGGTTCTTTGTACCACAGTACTTTGTCAGGGCTTTTTGTTTTTGTTTGTTTCTTATGGAACCTTTGTATATATATTATGGTTTCCAGTTTTATGTTTTCATGAAATTTCAGTATGTGAACGTGTGTCTCCACATCTGTATGTGTCTCTTGTGCTTTTCTTTTCTTTTCTTTTGTGGCTCTTCTTTTTCTGTTTGTTTTTTTGTTTTGTCCTATCTAGTCTGGTTTATTTGCTTTTTATTGTATCTTACTTTATTATTATTTGTAGATGCCCATTGTTTGTATTCTAATGAGAGAGAGAAAAGGAAAGGATGTGGATTTGTGTGGAAAGGGAAAATAGAAAGATCAGGGAGGAGCTGGGAGAGGAGAACCTTGATCATAAACTATATGAAAAAAATCTATTTTCAATTTAAAACTTAAAGTGAAATTCAAATGGTATTCAGTAAAAAATAGTAAAAGCACAATTTAACCAAAGATTAGGTTGCTGGGAACGGGGTGTGGGACTGTAACCCAAGTACAGGAGGATGGACAGGAGGGGGATTTCTTCAAGTTCTGGGTTCGCCAGGTCTATAAAGTGAGCTCCGGGCCAGCTGGGCTAAAGAGCAAGGCTCTGCCTTTAAAAAAGAAAAAAGCAGCAGCAGCAGCAAAAAGAAGGGGTGGAGGCAGCTAAATAAAACCTTCCTCCGCTCCCACAACACTAATCTTGATAGTTTTGACACATTGAGCGCGTATATATTGCTGAAAGAATAATGTTTAATCTTTCCAAACTACTATCTGAAAATGCAGGATGAACTATAAAACGCTTCATGCATTTTGACCAGGTGTTTCTTCTTTAAGGTTCTTTGTACAAGAACTGTAACATTATGACAGCTTTAATTATTTTTAAAAGGGGGTGTGGAAATAGGTCAAAGACTTAAGAATATTAAATTAACTAATCAAATGATGAATTACTAATACAGTGGAAACCTAGAACTCAGAAGTCAGGCCCATCTTTGGAAATATGTATGTTGAACAGCAGTTCAATGAACAGAACACCAAAGCCATGGGCACCGATGATTGTAACTGTGAAAAAACACGTGACTTAAGCTCTAGAGGTTGGGACTGGAGAGATGGCTCAGCAGTTAAGAGCACTGGCTGTTCTTCCAGAGGACCTAGGTTTGACTCCCAGCATCCACATGGTGGCTCACAGCCATCTCTAACTCCAGCTCCAGGAAATCTAATGCTCTCTTCTGGCTTCCTAAAGCACCAGGCATGCATGTAATGCACAGGAATACAGGAAAGCAAAACACACACACACACACACACACACCACAAAACAAGACAAAATTTAAGAGCCAGAGGTCAGGACAAGAACAGTGTCTTCTGGATCTAACAGGACTGCTGCACTCATGAGCTCACAGAGCTATGGCTGCCTGCACAGGATCAAGCCAGCCACTATTTCAGTGTGGTGGGGAAGGGGCTTGTGAGCCCTCTGCCTCTTGGTGGGACAGTTGATGGCTTCTGAGCAAGGGACAGTCAGATTTCTAAGGGTGTCACCCCTGGTAGTTCTACCTTGGTCTTGTAAATGCCCCACTCTTAAGTATATGGGTAGCACAAAGCAGACTCAGCAGGTTATTAAAAAAAAGAAAAGAGAAAAAGAAAGGATAAGAAGTTGGAAGGGGTTGATCTGGGTAGTGTCAGAGGAGTAGAGTTTAAATATAGTCAAAATACATTGTATATACATTGTATATATTATATCAAACTGATATAAATATCAGATACAAAAATAAACATAAGCTGGACTTTGTGAGATTCTCAAATAGTTTGAATTTACGATGAAATAAAAATTCTCCATAACTTTCCTTTTGAATAGAAGATTGGGACGTTATGGCCCATTGTCGGGTCAGAAATGCTTGTTGCTATGGTAACCCTTTTCATCTCTGGATGGTACTAGTTTTCGTGATTTTTGTTTTATTTGTTCTTACTCTTTTAATGCTTACTTAGAACATTCCTATATGAAGTGGGTTTTTTAAAATCTAATTTATCTTTAGAAGTTTAAAAACAAAGACTGTGTGTGTGTGTATGTGTGTGTGTGTGTGTGTGTAAATATGAAAAAAGTTTTAAAAACTAGAAAGGGGAATAAGAGAAGGTAAAAATAGATGCTGAGGGAAGAAGGGAGATGAGCGAAGGATGCTTGGGATACTGAAGGGCAGAAGATGCCAAGTGGGGAAGAGTTTCTGTAGCAGATCACGAACAGCGGTAGAGCAGAGGTGTGGAAAGTGGGAGGGAGGAAACTGAAATCCCCTCTGAAAAAAAAATGCCGGAATGAAATCTGGTACCTTGTGTGCTAATTTTAAAAAAGATAAACATTTTTAAATTTTAAAAATTAATTTTATGAACTCATATAAAGTACCGAAAGCTTTGTGATAAATTCACCTCTAGATGTTGGGGAAATGTATATGATCACCCGCTCGTATTATGAAATCAGACAGCAAATCACCAATTCCTGTGGCCAAAACTTGGCTCCAGTCACAGAGTGAGTGGGTTTTGATCTTGGGGCTGCCTTTGCTAGTTGTGTTTTCTTGGGCAAACTTACTAAGCTCTCGACTCAGTTTCCCGATATGACTCAGACAACAGCTCCCTCCCACCTCTCAGAACAGATTGAATGGCATGACCTATATAAAACACCGTGAGCTACCAGTTTATGGGACAAACGTGTGGCGTTTCCAGCCAAAACTATTCTTAAAATGGAGTACAGAGCTAAACAGGTAATTCTGAACATAGGAATCTTGAATGGCCAAGAAGCACTTAAAAAAATGTTCAACATCCTTAGTCATCAGGTAAATGCAAATCAAAACAACCCTGAGATTCCACCAATCAGAATGGCTAAGACCAAAAACTCTGGTGACAGCAGATGCTGGCTGGCGAGGACATGGAGAAAAAGGAACACTCACAAACTTGTACAATCACTCTGGAACTCAATCTGAAGTTCCCTAAGAAAATTGGAAATAGTTCTACCTGAAGACCTAGCTATGCCACTCTTGGGTATATACCCAAAAGAGGCTCCACTGTATCCCAAGGACGTGTGTTCCACTACGTTCATAGCAGCTTTATTCATGACTGCTTTTTGTTCTTAACATTTTTGGAACTCTACTGCCAAATGACCCCAAGGACCTAGCGCCTGCAAAGCAGTGCTCCACCCGTGGGCTCCACCTCAGCTCTAGTTTCCATTGTTTCTTTTTTTTTTTTTTTTTTTTTTTGGTTTTTCGAGACAGGGTTTCTCTTTGTAGCCCTGGCTGTCCTGGAACTCACTTTGTAGACCAGGCTGGCCTCAAACTCAGAAATCCTCCTGCCTCTGCCTCCCAAGTGCTGGGATTAAAGGCGTGCGCCACCACCGCCCGGCCCGTTTCCATTGTTTCTTGACGCAGCATTAACAAAAGCATCCCCCGCCCTTTCATTCATGTTTATCAGCTTGTATCAGACAATTGACCTTTTTTGGCTTTGCTGGGACTTGGCTTTTAAAATATGCATTCCTGCCCAGCAGTGGTGGAACATCCCTTTAATCCCAGCTCTCAGGAGGCAGAGGCAGGCAGATCTCTGAGAGTTCAAAACCAGCCTTGTCTACAGATCAAGGTCCTGTACAGCCAGGGATACGCAGAGAAAGCCTACCTCGAAAAACCAAACCAAGCAATGAATTCCTGTCAGGGCATGGTAGATCCTGTCTGCAATCTCTGTACCCTGAAGGCTTCAGGTGAGACCCTGTCTCAAAAACAAAATCTGAAAACAGAAAAAAAATGTCAATCTTTTTTCTGGAACAGTGTGGGGAGAAAATAAGACATAATAAAATGTTACCTAAGATGTCTGCTAAGCATATAGAAGGCTAACTATGTCCTTGAGATAGAAGCACCTCTGTGAATCCTTGTCATGATGTTTTTTCCAGGTACAGCTTCCAATGCTCTGAGACAGCCATATATTTGGCTGACCATCATCCTGACGGTTGCAGTGTGCTTACTACCTGTTGTTGCCATCCGTTTCCTGTCAATGACCATTTGGCCATCAGAAAGTGATAAGGTACATAGAGATACAGACCTACCCTCCACTACAGGGTATCCCTTCTGGGATCCAACGCATTCCCCATTACTACCTTTCCTGCTCAAAGTCCATAGGAAGACTGATAAGAGTTTTTGTTGTTTCACTATTTCTCTTTAATTCTATCATGAGGGATCATGAACCTTTAGACATTTGTTCATACACTGAAGCATGTCTTGTCCCTTCAGTTTTACAATTATGTTAACATTTTGCCATGCTAACAGTTTGGGCTTCTTCTCCCCACCCCCATCCCCCATTTTTTAAATTAATTATTTTATTTACATTCCAGATGTTGCCCCTCTCCAATTCCCTGCTCCTACAGTTCTTTATCCAATCCCCCTCCCCTTTGCCTCTGAGAGGGTGATCTCCCCTTTCCCCTGATCAACCCCCTTATTTAAAGAAAAATATCATATCCGATAATACAATCAATGTCTCAAAAACAATTCATCATCTTCCCTTGTGTAATGATTAGCAGACTTCAGGCCCCGTTGTTCAGCAATTTAACATTGCTTTCCCCATCGTGCTCCTGAGGGGAGTGTCTTCTTTATTAGTTCCATAAGGTGGCTACAGCAGTTCCTTGCCCCACATCGATAAATGGGGACAAGACTTCCATCCTTTTCCTCGGGATCCTGGGAACTTTGAATGTGTTCATTTCTCAGATGTCATTTCTCAGAATTAGGCTGCACGTTGAACTACTAGCCAATAGGATAAAACACCCCCTGTCTTACGAAGAATGTCACTATAGAGAGGAGGGGTACTTACCTCTACAAATCAGCATTCTGTGGAAAGGAGAACACTGTGACAGTTGACGGTGTTTAGTAAACAAGAGATTGTTGTGAGAACCAAGACTTGAGTTTGGGTTCCAGAGCACACACAGCTTCACCTGGCACCTTGCACCTGCGGAGGTGGGGACAGGGGGATTCCTGGGACTTGCTGGCCAGTCAGTGTAGCCAAAGCAGTGAGCTCCGGGATTGGTTCTGTGACAAATCCTATCTCAAAAATCAAGGTGGAGGGGATTGAGGGAGACACCAGACATCCGTCTCTAGCTTCCATAACCATGTATACACACATGCACAAGCACGTGCACATATGAACACACACACACAGAGACAGACAGACAGACAGACAGACAGACTACGCTGTAACATGCCTTTGAGGTTTGTCAACACATACCAGTCTGCCCTGGGACTCACAAAGAACATTAGCTTAGCGGCCCAGTTTGTTTTCTACTGCTCTGATAAATAGCATGACCAAATGCAATGCCGGGAAGCAAAGGTTTATTTCATCATATGACTCCCAGGTCACAAGCTACCACTGAGAGAAGCCAGGACAGGTCAGGCAGGACCGTGGAGTCAGAAACTGAAGCGGGAACTGGACGGGAGCTGTTCCATGCTGTTCTCCGTGGCTTGTTGAGCCTGCTTTCTTACACTTCCCAGAGCCACCTGCTCAGGGGTGGAACCCTCACCCTGGGCTGGGCCCTCCCATACCAACCATTAATCAAGGGAATGCCCTATGGACTTGCCTTCAGGCCAATCTGATGGAGGCATCTTCTTAATTAACATTTCTTCTCAAATGACTCTAGTTTGTGTCAGGTTGACAGGAAATAACCACTACACTTACGAAAAGTGTGAGGGTTGGTTTTCCTGGAACTTGCGATTATAGACCAGGCTGACCTCCAAGACACCTCCACTTTTTGAGTACAGGGATTAAATGCCTGGCAGTAGTTTTCCACTATCTACCTACCTGTAGGATGATGGAAATAGTTCCCAACCTCCCGGGTCCTCCACGTCCCATTAGTCTAGAAGGGGGACTTTTGTGCGTGCATAGGGGTTTAAAGCCTCTCAGCGGGGCTAGCTTCCTCCCAGCTTCTGTTGGCTAGGCGATCTGTGCATCTCAGATCTGTCTCTTCATCCAGATCCAGAAGCATCGAAAGCGATTGAAGGCTGAAGAGCAGTGGAAACGGCGGCAGAACGTGTTCCGGAGGGGAGCATCTTCCAGGCGCTCAGCCTATGCCTTCTCGCACCAGAGGGGCTATGCAGACCTCATCTCCTCTGGACGTAGCATCCGCAAGAAGCGCTCGCCCCTGGATGCCATCATCGCAGAGGGCACGGCTGAATACCGACGCACAGTGGAGAGCTGAGGGGTACTGCCCTGCTGAGAGACCGCAGCGCTGGGAAAATGTCTTTCCTTTTTTAAATCTTTAATGAACGACTCAGGACCTTTTTAAAAAGCAAACAAACTGAAAGTTGTCACAGTGATACTGATGACAATAACCTTTTAAATAAACTTCTAGGATTGTGCTGTTAAGCAATCGCAAAGCCAAGAGACCACCTGTTATTCAGCGGATTGTGTCTGCTGAGAATCAAAGGGAACTTTTTTTTTTAAATCCAGGCATAATGGAAGATAGCAGAATTTAGAAAAGTCGGCATTTCAGCTTGAAGGACACTACTACACTACAAAGTGACAATTACACTCTTCTATCTGTGGCCTCAGGCTTGGATTTCTCAGATGCACTCCCCCCCTGCTTGTCACCTTTAAAAAAGGAAAAAAGAAAGTCTGTTTTTAATTCATGGGTGCAGTAACAAAGGGTTCCTAATGTTCATCACCTGACACGAAGTGTTTTAATGACTTTTTCAGACCAGGTGATCAGGCTCCCTGTTTCTTTCTACCAACTTTCAAGATTTGAAACAAGTTTCCTCGATTGAATGATTAAGTGCAACGTTTCCTTCTGGTTTTGATTTACTACCAGGCTAAATAATGTATTCCATGTTTTTTACTATTTGGTATTTCCCTGTACTACCAAGTGGTTTGACTCCCTACTTTAATTTTTCAAAAAATGATTTTTAAAAGCTGAGGAAATTATCAACTAGTATTAAGTTCCATTTAGATAAGAGAAATAAATCGTGGCACTTGTTGCACAGTAGAGGACTATAGATAATGCTAATGGAATGTGTATTTCAGAAATGCTAGATGAAAGGGATTTGAATGTTTCGATCATGAAGTCAACATTATACAATATACACACGCTGAGGTACACCCCATGGCGGGCTACCTTGTGGCTTGGTGGCTGGCAGACCTGGGGTCTTAGGTCCTATAGCAGTACAAAAAAAGAAGAAATATCACATGGTGTCCCATAAATAGTCACAATTATGGATCACTTAAAATTGACTAGAAAAGGACAGGACAATGTCTACTGAAAGTTTCCTTGTGGTTTTCTTTGAAAGGCAACACTACTTAGCTCTTCAGAGCCACTGGATGGGCCCTGGGAGGGCAGAGATAAGGGTCTTGACTCTTAAGTGATGGGAACATTGTTACTACTACCCACAACAGAGGAGAACGATGCATACAAAGGTGTATTCAAACTGCTGCTTGTGGCCACACACGGCCAAGGAGAACTATGGATGTAGCCCAACACAAAAATGGTAAAGTTACTTAAAACACTATGAGATTGTGTGTGTGTGCGTGCGCATGTGCGACTCCATTGTTTGGTTCTTAAGTGTGAGCTTCGCACATTGACTGCCCCAATGTCAGGAGCTTGGACTGACCTGGTAGAGGAGTCTGTGGAAAACTTTCCCCTGTGTTTCCTGGAAGGGAAAGAGAGGTCTCCTGTTCAGCACAGATAAGTTTAAACAAACAAACTAAAATGCCCAGAAGGCATCAGTGATACCTTTGAGAATATTTTGCAGAGTTGTCGGTTGAAAAGAAACTGTTCATGTCCCCCTTCCTAGAAAGTATTTTATATGAGTCTTTTGGAGCCTTGCTCTGGCATCTGTCTTATGTCTAAGACAAAAGAACAGAATTTTTTGAAAAAAAAAATACATTAGGTGATTAAGGAAAATAACCTTGAAAAGGTAACTTATTTTTCCCCCAGGGGACTTTTCTCATTTTATTTTTTCACAAAACAGTCTCCCGGCTCTAGTGAAGGTGTCCCTGGGTTGCAGAGGTAACTTTTTTTCCCTTGCAAATATTCATAGCAGTCTGTGAATTCCCAAGAGGAAATCATGTGTAATTCATCTTCTACACACGGGACAGGAAAAATTAAATTGTAATTTTACAATGCATTGTCTAGGTGTGATGAAAGAATGTATGCCTATCTTCTGGAGGTAAATTTCTGAAAGTTTACAACTTTACCATGTAAATAAAGAATTGTATGTTTTCCTTCTTTTTTTTACAGAAAATTTAGCTTGTGTAATTTTGTCAGTTTCAGGTTTTGCTTTCTTTTTTTTTTTTTTTGAATGGAGGGAAGGGTTGGCAATGCAAATGTGTCAAAGACTTACACTGTTGGGTGCAATATTAATAATTTAAAGTGCAAATCATAAATTATTTCTATATGCTGTAAATCTGAGATTTAATGTATATTTTTGTTTAAAAAAATAAATGCTTTAGTAAAATATTTGGAACATGTAATTTTATATGTATATTTATGTATGTATTTTGTGGTAATTCATTTGCAGTGCTGGGGATTTAACCCAGGGCCTCGTGAACGCTAGGCAAATGCACTCCACTGAGCTGCACTCTTCAATTGGAACATATTTTTCTAAATTGGGTTGGTGTTGGTGTTGGTGGTGGTGGTGTGTGTGTGTGTGTGTGTGTGTGTGTGTGTGTGTATGCATGCACACGCGCGCGCATGCCATGTTTGTATACCAGAGCCTGCAAAGGCCAGAAAAAGATGTTAGTTCCTCTGAAACTGCAGTTACACATGGTTGTGAGTTGCCTGCCGTGGGTGCTGGAAACTTTACTCAGTACCTCTGGAAGAACAGCAAGTGGCCTTAATGGCTAAGCTATCTCTTTGACACCCCCACCCCACCCGGCTAAATTTTGTTTTTTATTGCCTTTGTAAGAATGGCACTCATAAAAATAAAAAATTCAAAAAGGCCGGGCAGTTGTGGCACATGCCTTTAATCCCAGCACTCAGGAGGCAGAGGCAGGTGGATTTCTGAGTTCAAGGCCAGCCTGGTCTACAGAGTGAGTTCCAGAGGAACTCTACCTCAAAAAAAGCAAAAACCAAAACAAAACAAAGAAAAAAGAATGGCGCTCATGTATCCTAGGGCTTGTTTGAACTCCTATAGTCAAGGAAGAGCTCTCACTTGTGAGCCTCCTGTGGCCACCTCCCAGTGCTGAATTTAGCACGTGCTGCCATTGCAGCTTTTATTCCGTGTTGGAATTTAAGTCTTCCTGGATACTAGCAAAGCCCCTGGTGAGTTACCTATGTAGCTCCATTTTGGGGGTGGGAGGTTGTTGGGGTTTTGGGGTTTTTTTTTGTTTTGTTTTTTGGCCTTGTTGCTTGCTGCTGCTGTTGTTTGGTTTTGTTGTTTTGTTTTGTTTTTTGATTTTAAGTGCGGAGTACATGACAGAAGAATTTAGTCCTGAGATAGTTCCTGAAAAGTGTAGGGCTCCTCTGGCCATAAGAAATAATGTTAGAGACCGTACAAAATACAGGAGATGTGGCTGGAGAAAGTGATTAGACTTTCAAGGAAGAGGGAATGGCTTTCATGGTAAGACAAAGTCTACTACCCCAGACCTCTTCCCCTCAGTTCCTTAGAAGGAGAGTAAGGGACAGAATCGGGCTGTTCTGGAAATACGAGTACATGTGGAATACCTGGCAGACACGTAGGCAAATGGGAATGCGTGAGGACGCTCAGTCCATGTCTGAGCTGCTGTTGCACAGGGGTCGGCCCTACAAGCAAGGGATGATGTGCCTCACCAGTAAAGCATGGTTATGCCACCAGAAAGGAGATTCCCTGGTGAGGACCTCTCTGGGAGTCATGGTTAGCAGTGGATGAGGCTGTCATCGGGCTGTGGGTGTGTGGGTGAGAGGAGAGGGGCCAGCAGTAGCTTCCTCAGTAGGCAAAGCATGAGAAGAGCCTTGCAGCCGGCAGAGCGCTACAATGTTAGAATTGGTTCGGGGATATTTTCAACTCAACAGCACCACCTAGAGGAAATTAGTCACATTCTACAGCAGATGGCTGCTCGGGACTGGCATCTGATGGAGATGAAATGTGATAACAAAATGTACCCTAATGATCCGACAGAGGGCTAATATCCAAGATATACAAAGAACTCAAGAAGATAAACTCCAGAGAGGCAAGTAACCCTATTAAAAAATGGGGTACAGAGCTCCACAAAGAGTTCTCACCTGAAGAATATCTAATGGCTGAGAAGCACCTAAAGAGATGTTCATCATCCTTAGTCATTAGGGAAATGCAAATCAAAACAACCCTGAGATTCCATCTCACACCAGTCAGGATGGCTAAGATCAAAAACACAGGAGACAGCAGTTGTTGGCGAGGATGTGGAGAAAGAGGAACACTCCTCCACTGCTGGTGGAATTGCAGGCTGGTACAACCACTCTGGAAAGCAGTCTGGCGGCTCCTCAGAAAACTGGGCATGACACTTCCGGAGGATCCGGCTATACCACTCCTGGGCATATACCCAGAGACTTTACCTGCATGCAATAAGGACACATGCTCCACTATATTCATAGCAGCCTTATTTATAATAGCCAGAAGCTGGAAAGAACCCAGATGTCCCTCAACAGAGGAATGGATTCAGAAGATGTGGTATATTTACACAATGGAATACTACTCTGCAATTAAAAACAATGAATTCACGAAATTCCTAGGCAAATGGTCAGAACTTGAAAATATCATCCTTAGTGAGGTAACCCAATCACAAAAGATCACACATGGTATGAAGTCACTGATAAGGGGATATTGACCCAGAATCTCAGAATACCCTAGACACAATCAGCATATCAATAGATTTCTAAAAAGATGGAAGGAGAGACCCCTGGTCCTGGAAAGACTGGATGTAGGGGAACGCCAGGACAGAGTAATGAGAGGGGGTTGAACGGAGAAAAGAGGGAGGGAAGGGGGCTTATGGGACTTTCGGGGAGGGAGGAAACGGGAAAGGGGAAGTGATTTGGAATGTAAATTAAAAAAATAAAATTAAATTAAATTAAAAAAAAATGTACCCTAATGGAATCCAAATATGTTTCAAGAGGCGCTGCCTTCCTGTGAAGCTTAGGAAAACTGCAAAATGGCTACTAAAACTCCTGTCTGAATCTGCTAGCAAGTTACGGCTACAATACAAATTTTGGTGCAGTTCTAAAACAAAAGGCCCGTCAAGATATCTGGGGGAGATGGAAGTTGGGATGCCTGATACAAAGTACTGAAGAAATAATTTTCTAGGGAGCTAGAGAGATGGCTCAGTGGGTAAAAGCACCCACTGTTCTTCCAGAGGACCCGGGTTTGATTTCCAGCACCCACATGGTGGCTCACAACCATTTGTAACTCCAGTTCCGAGGGATCTGAAACTCTCCTCTGGCTTTCACAGACACCAGGCATGCAAGTGGTACATAGACATGTGTTAAATTATTGTTTTTAATATACATGTAAATAGTCAATTAATCTGGCAGCTGTATTTCTTTACTTTTACTAGTTTTCCAATAACCACACAGAGAAACTGAGATTTAATAAAAGTTCCTTAAGCCAAATATTAAGCAATTACTACTCCATTCTAAACCTCCAAGGCAGTAGGGCTTCCTCCCAGACAATATTCTCATGTTGCTTTCTTTTTTTTTTTTTTAAAGCATTCTTGATCCAGCTCTCTTCTCTTGATGATCTTCCTCATGGTTCCCTCCACTTCCTGTCTCATTCTCTACCCCTCCTAGAATCACAAGTTTTACCATATTTTCATTGGCTGTTTTAAAATTATATATACAGTGTTCTGCCTGCTTGGATGCCTGAACATAAGAAGAGGAGGCCACCAGATCTCATCATAAATGGTTGTGAGCTTCCACGTGGTTGCTGGGAATTGAACTTAGGACCTCTGGAGGAGCAACCCCATGCTCTTAACCTCTAAGCCATTTCTCAAGTCCCCTGACTCATTGACTTTTATTGTCAAGACAGAGAATAAATGAGGAACACTGCTTATACAGACTTGAGATAGGAGCTTCTAAGAATAAACATAAAGCCATGTCTGGATTGAAACAAGATATGAGGGCAGAGATCAGCATTTGAATAACAAGGAGAGCCTTTACACAGTACACACAAAAAAATGTGTGCATGCAAAACACCCATCCACATAAAAATACTTGTTAAAGAAAAGGAAAATGATCTAGAGCTATCTCTCCAAGTAGTTCTGTAAATGGTTGATAAGTATGTGGAAAGATGGTCAAGGTCTTTGGACACCAGGAAGATTAAAATCAAAGTGTGAAGCCAGATGTGTCTCTGTAGGAGCTGAAGGCAGGCGACTGGTTGTCAGCGTCATGATGAATCTGAGGCCAACATGAACTAGGTAGATCTTACCTCTAAATAAATAAGCAAAATGCAGTCCCTCTTCACACTCAATATCGTAGTCATGATACTAACAGAAAGTGGAGAAACTTAAATCCCCATCCTGGGGGACACAGAGAGTAGTATAATTACTGGGGAGGACCGTTTGCCTTTGGCTTGGCAAGTCTACTCTGAGATACAAACTTGACAGTATTAGAAACAGGACCTCAAGCAAACACTTAGACTAGGGTTCATAGCAGCCCAGAGGTAGAAACAACCCAGACACTGCATCAGCAGGTGGATGAATCAACAGATGCAACCTATTGTTGTAGGGGTGGAGACTGGATCCTTGGAGACCTCCAGCGTAGCTCCAAGTTCACTGAGAGACCCAGCCTCAAAGGAAGAAGACAGATGATAAGGCCAGACACCTGATATACTTCTCTGATCTTCACACTTGTATATGCACACATGCTTTTTAAAAGGTTTTTGAAAGGATGGAGGGATGGCTCTGTTGGTAAAATGTGTTGCGAGAAATATTAGTAAGAACGTCCGCCAACTCTCCTGTCCCTCCAGGCCACGGTCCTGCTCTGTTATCAGCACTGGAGGTTACAACATTATTGTCCTGTCAGGGTCCTGCGAGATCCTCTCACTTCCATGCAAGTCCCACACACACCACTGGCCACCAGCTCTTTGCTATTTGAGGACCCACATTCCAGTAACCAAGTAAATCAAAACTCTTAAGGCTTAATTAACCAATCAGATTTATGTAACAATATAAACATAATAACAAGATGCCAATACAGTAAAAGCCTTGTCCCAATATTTCTTTTTTTTATTGAATATATTCTTCATTTACATTTCAAATGTTATACCCCTTCCCAGTTTCCCTCCTCCCTGAAAACCCCCAACCATCCTCCCACCCCCTGCCTCCAATAATATGCTCCTCCACCCAACCCACTCCCATGACCCCCACTAGATTTCCCCACACTGGGGCCTCTATTGAGCCTTCACAGGATCAAGGACCTCTCCTCCCACTGATGCCCGACGAGGCATTCCTCTGCCAACATTTTGGATGAAACCACGTGTACCCATTGGTTGATGGCTTAGTCCCTGGGAGCCCTGGGTTGTCTGGTTGACCAACATTGTCGTTCTTCCCATGGGGCTGCAAACACCCCACCCCCAGCTCCTCCAGTCTGCCCTCCAACTCCTCTATTGTGAACCCTGTGCTCAGTCCAATGATTGGCTGCTAGTATTCACCTCTGTATCTGTAAGGCTCTAGCAGGGCCCCTCCAAAAGACAACCATAAATGGCTGCTTTTGGGACGCACTTCTTGTCATCCATAGTAGTTTCAGGGTTTGGTGACTGTTTATATGATGAATCCTCAGGTAGGACAGTCTTTGGGTGGCCTTTCTTCAGTCTCTGCTCCACACTTTGTCTCCATAGTTGTTCCTGTGATGATTTTGTTCCCTTTCTCAGAGGAACCAAATCACCCCCACTTTGGTCTACCTTCTTCTTGAGCTTCCTGTGGTCTGTGAATTGTAACTTGTTTATATTGAGCTTTTGGGCTAACAGCCACTTATCAGTGAGTGCATACTATGTGTGTTCTTTTGTGACTGGGTTACTTCACTCAGGATGACACTTTCTAGTCCCATCCATTTGCCTAAGAATTTCATGAATTCATTGTTTTTAATAACTGAATAGTAATCCATTGTGTATATATACCACAATTTCTGTATCCATTCCTCTGTTGAAGGACATCTGAGTTCTTTCCAGCTTCTGGCTATTATAAATAAGGCTGCTATGAACATAGTGGAGCATGTGTCTTTATTGCATGTTGGAGCATTTTCTGGGTATATGCCCAGGAGTGGTATAACTGGATCCTCAGGTAGTACTATGTCCAATTTTCTGAGGAACCACCATACTGATTTCCAGAGCAGTTTTACTAGCTTGCAATCCCACCAGCAATGGAGAAGTGTTCCTCTTTCCCCACATCCTCTCCAGCATCTGCTGTCCCTTGAGTTTTTCATCTTAGCCATTCTGACCGGTGTGAGGTAGAATCTCAGTGTTGTTTTGATTTGCATTTCCCTAATGACTAAGGATGCTGAACATTTCTTTAGGTGCTTCAGAGTCATTCAAGTTTCCTCAGTTGAAAATTCCCTGTTTAGCTCTGTACCCCATTTTTAATAGGGTTATTTGACACTCTGGAGTCTAACTTCTTGAGTTCCTTGTATACATTGGATATTAGCCCTCTATCGGATGTAGGATTGGTAAAGATCTTTTCCCAATCTGTTGGTTGCTGCTTTGTCCTATTAACAGTGTCCTTTACCTTACAGAAGCTTTACAGTTTTATGAGGTCCCATTTGTTGATTCTTGTTCTTAGAGCATAAGCCATTGGTGTTCTATTCAGGAAAATTTCCCCTGTGCCCATGTGTTCAAGGTTCTTCCTCACTTTCTCCTCTATAAGCTTCAGTGTGTCTGGTTTTATGTGGAGGTCCTTGATCCACTTGGACTTGGGATTTGTGCAAAGAGATAAGAATGGGTCAATTTGCATTTTTCTGCATGCTGACCTCCAGTTTATGCAGCACCATTTGTTAAAAAAAAAACTATCTTTTTTCCATTGGATGTTTTTAGCTCCGTTGTCAAATATCAAGTGACCATAGGTGTGTGGGTTCATATCTGGGTCTTCAATTCTATTCCATTGATCTTCCTGCCTGTCTCCATACCAATACCATTCAGTTTTTATCACTATTGCTCTGTAGTAGAGCTTGAGGTCAGGGATGGTGATTCCCCCAGTAGATCTTTTGTTTTGGAGAATAGTTTTTACTATCCTGGGTTTTTTGCTATTCCAAATGAATTTGCAGATTGCTCTTTCTAGCCCTATGAAGAATTGATTCGGAATTTTGATGGGGATTGCATTGAATCGGTAGATTGCTTTTGGCAAGATGACCATTTTTACTATATTAATCCTTCCAATCCATGAGCATGGGAGATCCTTCCATCTTCTGAGATTGTCTATGATTTCTTTCTTCAGAGGCTTGAAGTTCTTGTCATACAGATCTTTCACTTGCTTGGTTAGAGTCACACCAAGGTATGTAATATTATTTGTGACTATTGTAAAGGGTGTCATTTCCCTAATTTCTTTCTCAGCTTGTTTATCCTTTGAGTAGAGGAAGGCTACTGATGTATTTGAGTTAATTTTATATCCAGCCACTTTGCTGAAGTTGCTTATCAGCTTTAAGAGTTCTCTGGTGGAATTTTTGGGGTCGCTTAAGTATACAATCATATCATCTGCGAATAGTGATACTTTGACTTCTTCCCTTCCAATTTGTATACCTTTGACGTCCTTTTGTGGTCTAATTGCTCTGGCTAGGACTTCAAGTACTATATTGAATAGATAGGGAGAGAGTGGGCAGCCTTGTCTGGTCCCCGATTTTAGGGGGATTGCTTGAAGTTTCTCTCCATTTAGTTTGATGTTGGCTACCAGTTTACAGTATATTGCTTTCACTATGATTAGGTATGGGCCCTGAATTTCTGATCTTTCCACGACTTTTATCATGAAGGGATGCTGAATTTTGTCAAAAGCTTTTTCAGCATCTAATGAAATGACCATGTGGGTTTTTTTTCTTTGAGTTTGTTAATGTAGTGGATTACACTGATGGATTTCCATATATTGAACCATCCCTGCATCCCTGGGATGAAGCCTACTTGATCATGGTGAATTATTGTTTTGATGCATTCTTGGATTCGGTTGGCCAGAATGTTGTTGAGAATTTTTGCATCAATGTTTGTAAGGGAAATTGGTCTGAAGTTCTCTTTCCTTGTTTGGCCTTTGTTTGGTTTAGGTATAAGTGTAATTGTGGCTTCATAGAATGAATTGGGTAGTATTCCTTGAGTTTCTATTTTGTGGAATAGTTTGAAGAGTATTGGTATTAGCTCTTCTTTGAAGATCTGATAGAATTCCCCACTAAACCCATCTGGTCCTGGGCTTTTGTTTTGTTGGGAGACTATTAACAACTGCTTCTATTTCCTCAGGACTTATGGGACTATTTAGATGGTTTATCTGATCCTGTTTAAACATTGGCACCTGGTATGTATCTAGAAAATTGTCCATTTCGTCCAGATTTTCCAATTTTGTTGAGTATAAGCTCTTGTAGTAGGATCTGATTATTTTTTTGAATTTCCACAGTTTCTGTTGTTATGTCTCCCTTTTTATTTCTGATTTTATTAATTTGGGTAGTGCCTCTGTGCCCTTTGGTTAGTCTGGCTAATGGCTTTTCTATCTTGTTGATTTTCTCAAAGGAACAACTCCTGGTTTTGTTGATTCTTTGTATGGTTCTTTTAGTTTCTATTTGGTTGATTTCAGCCCTGAGTTTAATTATTTCCTGCTTTCTACTCCTCTTGGGTGCATTTGCTTCTTCTTGTTCTAGAGCTTTCAGGTGTGCTTTCAAGCTGCTAGTGTAAGCTCTCTCCAGTTTCTTTTTGGGGGCAGTTAGAGCTATGAGTTTTCCTCGTAGCACTGCTTTCATTGTGTCTCATAAGTTTTGGTATGATGTGTCCTCATTTTCATTAAATTCTAAGAAGTCTTTAATTTCTTTATTTCCTCCTTGACCAAGCTATCATTGAGTAGAGCATTGTTCAACGACCATGTGCATGTGTTTTTTCTGTTGTTTTTGTTTGAACTTAAGACCAGCCTTAGGCCATGGTGATCTGATAGGGTGCATGGAATTATTTCAATATTCCTGTATCTGTTGAAGCCTGTTTTGTGACTAATTATATGATCAACTTTGGAGAAGGTACTATGAGGTATTCTTTCACTTGAGGATGGAATGTTCTATAAATATCTGTTAGATCCATTTGGTCCATAACTTTAGTTAGTTTCTCTGTGTCTCTGCTTAGTTTCTGTTTCCATGATTTGTCCATTGTTGAGAGTGGGATGTTGAAGTCTCCCATTATAATTGTGTGGGGTGCAATGTGTGCTTTGACCTTTAGTAAAGTTTCCTTTATGAATGTGGGTGCCCTTGAATTTGGAGCATAGATATTCAGAATTGAGAGTTCATCTTGGAAGACTTTTCCTTTGATAAGTATGAAGTGTCCCGCCTTATCTTTTTTGACAACGTTTGGTTGAAAGTTGATTTTAATCCAATATAAGTATGGCCACTCCAGCTTGTTTCTTGGGACCATTTGCTTGGAAAATTGTTTTCCAACCTTTGACTCTGAGGTAGTAAGTGTCTTTGTCACTGAGGTGGGTTTCTTGTATGCAGCAAAATATTGGGTCCTGTTTACATATCCAGTCTGTTACTCTTTGTCTTTTTATTGGAGAATTGAGACCATTGATGTTAAGAGATATTAAGGAAAGGTGACTGTTGCTTCCTGTTATTTTCATTGTTACAGGTGAAATTCTGTTTGTGTGCTTGGGTTTGTTAAAAGAAGATTACTTTATTGCTTTTTCTACGGTGTAGTTTCCCACCTAGTGTTGGTATTTTCCACCCATTATTCTTTGTAGAGCTGGATTTGTGGAAAGATATTGTGTAAATTTGGTTCTGTCATGGAGTACCTTGGTTTCTCCATCTATGGTAATTGAGAGTTTTGCTGGGTATAGTAACCTGGGTTGGCATTTGTGTTCCCTTAGGGTCTGTATAACATCTGCCCATGATCTTTTATAGTCTCTGGCGAGAAGTCTGGTGTAATTCTGATAGGTCTGCCTTTATATGTTACTTGACCTTTTTCCCTTACTGCTTTTAAAATTCTTTCTTTGTTTAGTACATTTGTGTTTTAATTATTATGTGACAGGAAGAATTTCTTTTCTGGGTCAAACTATTTGGAGTTCTGTAGATCTCTTGTATGTTCATGGGCATCTCTTTCTTTAGGTTAGGGAAGTTTTCTTCTATAATTTTGTTGAAGACATTTACTGGCCCTTTAAGTTGGAAATATTCACTCTCTTCTATACCTATAATCCTTAGGTTTGGTTCTTCTCATTTTGTCCTGGATTTCCTGGATGTTTTGGGTTACAAGATTTTTGCATTTTGCATTTTCTTTGACTGTTGAGTCAATGTTTTCTGTGGTATCTTCACCTGAGATTTTTTCTTCTATCTCTTGTATTCTGTTGTTGATGCTTTCATCTATGACTCCTGAATTCTTTCCAAGGTTTTCTATCTCCAGAGATGTCTCACTTTGTGATTTCTTTGTTGTTTCTACTTCCATTTTTAGATCCTGGATGGTTTTGTTCAGTTCCTTGACTTGTTTGTTTGTGTTTTCCTGAAATTCTTTAAGGGATTTTTGTGTTTCCTCTTTAAGAGTTTCTACTTGTTGACCCATGTTCTCTTGTGTTTCTTTTTTTTTTTTTTGGTTTTTCGAGACAGGGTTTCTCTGTGTAGCCCTGGCTGTCCTGGAACTCACTTTGTAGACCAGGCTGGCCTTGAACTCAGAAATCCTCCTGCCTCTGCCTCCCAAGTGCTGGGATTAAAGGTGTGCGCCACCACCGCCCTCTCTTGTGTTTTTTTAAGGGGATTTTTGTGTTTCCTCTTTAAGGGCTTCTACCTTTTGGCCCATGTTCTCTTGTATTTCTTTAAGGGAGTTATTTATGTCCTTCTTGAAGTCCTCTATCAGCATCATGAGATGTGATTTTAAATCCAGCTCTTGCTTTTCAGGTGTGTTAGGGTATCCAGGATTTGCTCTTGTGGGAGAACTGGGTTCTGATGGTGCCATGTTGCCTTGGTTTCTGTTGGTAATGATCTTGCGTTTGCCTTTTGCCATCTAGTTTTCTCTGGTGTTAGCTGGTCTTGCGTTCTCTGATTTTGGTTTGTCTGTCCTATAAGCCTGTGTATATGTACTCCTGGGATTCCCGTTCTCTCTGTACACACAGGTATGTAGGCTCTCCTGGGAGACCAGCTCTCCTGTGCTCCCAGGCCTCTCTGCACTCCAAATGACCTAAGTGCAGCTAGCTCTCTAGGAAGTATCAGGAGATGGTGTCTTCCTTGTGGCAGACCTGGCAAGATTCTGCCACAGGAGAAAGAGCAAATGCCCTGAGTGCAGCTTGTTCTTTAGGAAGTATCAGGAGATGGTGTCTTCACTGTGGAAGACCTGGCAAGATTCTACCACATCAGAAAGGGCAAATGCCCTGAGTGGCTGGTTCTCTAGGAAGTACCAGGAAATGGAATCTTCATTGCAGCAGACCTGGCAAAGTTCAACTGCCCTGAGGGGCTGGTTCTCTTGGAAGTATAAGGAGATTGAATCTTCACTGCAGCAGAGCTGGCAAGGTTCTGCCCCAGCAGGAAGAGCAGGCCGTGGTGGAAGGGGGAGAAGGCTCTTAGAAGGGGTTGCTATTCGGAAGGGCAAGGCTTTTCATGGTTGCTGGGTAGTGAGTCCTGCTGGACCCCAGGCAGCAGCTCTGGGCTTCCAGAGGTGGGAGGGAGGTTCTAACTGCCCTGAGTGGCTGGTTCTCTAGGAAGTATCAGAAGATGGAATCTTCACTGCAGCAGAGCTGGCAAGGTTCTGCCCCAGCAGGAAGGGTAGGCTGCGGTGGGAGGGGAAGAAGGCTCAGAAGAAGGGTGTTCTAATATTTCTAATCTTTTAAAAGCACCAGAAAAAACATCTGAAGCCATCTCTCCAACCTCCTAAGATTTCCCCTCTTCACGTGCCCCGTGCCCTCCTCTACCACTCCTAGCTCTGCCTCCTATTTTTCCATCCAATCACAGACCCTCTCTGTACTGATGAAATTGCACAGGAAAATTCCTGCAACAAAAATGCTTTCTACATAAGAAAGAGGAGCTGAATTTCTTTCTTAGAACTCACATAAAGGCTGGTTATGATAACACACACCAAACCTCCCACTATTGGGTTAGTGGACACAGGGAGATCCCTAGGACTTGCTGGGCCTTGTTACTTAGCTAGTTCAGCTATAACAGTAGATTCTAGGATCAACAAAAGACACTGTCCCAAAAGATAAGATGCAGAGCTATAACAGAAGATATGTGATGAGGACCAAGATTTTTTTAAAGATTTATTTATTATTATATGTAAGTACACTGTAGCTGTCTTTAGACATACCAGAAGAGCGTGTCAGATCTCATTACAGATGGTTTTATGAGCCACCATGTGGTTGCTGGGATTTGAATTCAGGACCTTCAGGAGAGCAGTCAGTGTTCTTATCTGCTGAACCATCTCTCCAGTCCAAGCAAGACTTTTAAAATGGAAGAATCTTCTCATATGCATATATAGTATATTCCATAATTGTAATGTGAAATAAAACATTTTGTCTTTCTGTTGCTGTGTGGGATAAAACACCATGATGATATGTTATGGAAGAAAGAGTATATGTTGGCTTATGGTTTGAGGGTTAGAATCTATAATGGCAGCACAGAGGGGAAAGATATGGAAGCAGGAACAGAAAGCTGAGCACTTACACCTTGAGAGAGAGAAATGGAAGAGGTGCAAGTCTTTGAACTCTCAAAGCCTACTCCTAGTGACACACTTCCTCTAACAGGGCTATACCCCCTAAACCACCTACTGGCAACTATGTGTTCAAATATCTGAGCCTGTGGAGGGTGTTTTCATTCAAATCACTATACACTTTTAAGCCAAAAGGGGTCACTTGAGTTCATATTTTCATGTGCAAATCACAAATGCTTCCCAATTGCAACTCAACCTAACCCACACATTTGTCAATGAGACATCACAGCTCTGCTTTGTGCTTTGCCCTTCTGGAAGAGCAGGGTTCACAGTCATAGATAACACTGCCTTTCCTTCAATGGTCTTGTGAACGTATATTTCCTTTGTCCCCAGAAGAATCCAGATGAAATCTTTAGGACACAGGAAGTAAGTGGAGAGCCCCCCATGAGAATGGGAAAGAATGTTACAATCAGTGGGTCTCTGTGGTAACCAATCCATTATCAGTCAAGATGACTGTGATGGTTGGCTATTGATTTGATCAGATTAAGAAATGATGAGAAGGGATTGACTCCCAGCTTTGGAGGTCAGGCTGACGCCATCTTTCTGGTGACCAGGTGACCAAGTGGCAGACACAGCCAAGAGGCAGGGACCAAGAACTGCAGAACAGCTGGGTCTATCCAGGCTCCTCCTGCACCCGGGGGCTGGGCATCTCCAAGGTCCTCTGTGCACCAATCCTGCCAGGGGAGTTCCATTCTCCAGGCAGTGAGTGAGTTGACTCCCAGCTCTACAGGTCAGGCCACCCCTATCTTCTCTCTGGTGACCGAGCAGCAGGTACAGCCAGGAGGCAGGGAACAAGAGCTGCAGAACAACTGGGTCCATCCAGGCTCCACCTACACCCAGGAGCTGGGCAGTGCTACAGCACTCTGTGCCAGAAAAGAGCCAGTCACCCAGGGGTGCTGAGACAGGCTTGCAGGCCCACAGGAGGGACAAGCACCCGCCAGAGACAGCAGGACCAACTAACACTAGAGATAACCAGATGGCAAAAGGCAAACGTAGGAATATTACCAACAGAAATCAAGGCAACATGGCACCATCTGAACCCAATTCTCCCACAACAGCAAGTCTTGGATACCCCAACATACCCAAAAAGCAAGATTTGGATTTAAAATCACAGCTCATGATGCTGATAGAGGGCTTCAAGAAGGACATAAATAACTCACTTAAAGAAATACAGGAGAACACAGGTAAACAGGGAGAAGCCCTTAAAGAACTACAGGAACGCACAACAAAACAGGTGAAGGAATTGAACAAAACCATCCAGGATCTAAAAGTGGAGGTAGAAACAATAAAGAAATCACAAAGGGAAACAACTCTGGACCTAGAAAACCTAGGAAAGAAGTCAGGAGTTATGGATACAAGTATCTTCAACAGAATAAGAGATAGAAGAGAGAATCTCAGATGCAGAGGATAACATAGAAAGCATTGAAACAACAGTCAAAGAAGATGCAAAATGCAATAAGCTCCTAACCCAGAATATCCAGAAAATCCAGGACACAATGAGAAGAACCAAACCTAAGGATTATAGGTATAGAAGAGAGTGAATATTTCCAACTTAAAGGGCCAGTAAATGTCTTCAACAAAATTATAGAAGAAAACTTCCCTAACCTAAAGAAAGAGATGCCCATGAACATACAAGAAATCTACAGAACTCCAAATAGTTTGGCCCAGAAAAGAAATTCTTCCTGTCACATAATAATTAAAACACAAATGTACTAAACAAAGAAAGAATTTTAAAAGCAGTAAGGGAAAAAGGTCAAGTAACGTATAAAGGCAGACCTATCAGAATTACACCAGACTTCTCGCCAGAGACTATAAAAGATCATGGGCAGATGTTATACAGACCCTAAGGGAACACAAATGCCAACCCAGGTTACTATACCCAGCAAAACTTTCAATTACCATAGATGGAGAAACCAAGGTATTCCATGACAAAAACAAATTTATACAATATCTTTCCAAAAATCCAGCCCTCCAAAGGATAATGAATGGAAAATACCAACAAAAGGAGGGAAACTACACCCTAGAAAAAAAGCAAGAAATTAATGGTCTTTTAACAAAACAAAAAGAGAGACACAAACGTAACTCCACCTCTAATAACAAAAGTAACAGGAAGCAACAATCACTTCTCCTTGATATCTCTTAATATCAATGGACTCAATTCTCCAATAAAAAGACATAGACTAACAGACAGGATACCTAAGCAGAACCCAAAATTTGCTGCATACAGGAAACTCACCTCAGGCACAAAGACAGACACTACCTCAGAGAAAAAGGCTGGAAAACAATTATCCAAGCAAATGGCCCCAAGAAACAACCTGGTGTAGCCATTCTAATATCAAATAAAATTGACTTTCAACCTAAAGTAATCAAAAAAGACAAGGAAGGACACTTCATATTCATCAAAGGGAAAAAATCTACCAAGATGAACTCTCAATTCTGAACATATATGCTCCAAATACAAGGGCACCCACATTCATAAAAGAAACTTTACTAAAGGTCAAAGCACACATTGCACCCCACACAATAATAGTGGGAGACTTCAACAGCCCACACTCATCATTGGACAGATCAGGGAAACACAAAATAAACAGAGAAACAGTGAAACTAACAGAAGTTATGAACCAAATGGATTTGACAGATATCTATAGAACATTTTATCCTAAAACAAAAGAATACACCTTTTTCTCAGCACCTCACGGTACCTTCTCCGAAATTGACCATATACTTAGTCACAAAACAGACCTCAGCAGATATAAGAAGATTGAAATAATTCCATGCACCCTATCAGTTCACCACTGGCTAAGGCTGGTCTTCAATAACAACAAAAACAACAGAAAGCCCACATACACATGGAAACTGAACAAAATTCTACTCAATGGTAACTTGGTCAAGGAAGAAATAAAAACAGAAATTAAAGACTTTTTAGAATTTAATGAAAATGAAGGCTGTTTCTTGGCTGTCACAGTATAAACCATTCTGCTCAATCACACCCTTCCCCCATGCTGGGCTGACACCTTTGAAGCCACGAGCTAAATTTCTCCTACAGTACCTTATGTCACAGATTTAGTCACAACAACGTAGAGATGGACACAATGGCTTCAATAATAGGATGGAAAGAGGAAGCGCTCATAGTTTTAAAACTACCAGAAATTTCATCTCGGGATCTGACATCACCATACCGGTTCAGTTGGTGAAGCATAGACTTTGCTAACAGAAAGACACGAGTTTGATTCATTAGAATCATCATTTGAAAAAGCTAGATGCGATGGGGCATGCCTCCATGTGAGCGCAACAGGCTGTCAAGGTCCCCATTGCTAGGAGGCCATTGAAGGGGACACCAGAGAAGCTGGGTGGTTCGGAAGGTCTGCCTGTTTCAGTCGGAGTCGTGTATTGTGATGATCCTGCTTGCTTTGTTGTCTTCTCAGGAGCGCTTTGGTTATTTTGAGAGTTTTTTGTTTTTGTTTTTGTTTATTGTTTTTATTTGTTTGTTTGTTTGGTTTATATGAATTCTAGGGGTCCCCCCCAACTGCTATGAAGAAAGACATGGGAATTTTGTTTTGTTTTTGTTTTGTTTTTTAACATAAGGCCTCATGTAGTCCAGCCCCGTCTGACTGTTACTATTGGTGGGTTTTTGTTTATTTGCTGTCTGTTTTAAGTTTCAGATTTAAAACAAAAAACAACAAAAAAACATACAGTAACTGTGTTATTTTCTAGTGTATCTGGTGTCGGAGTTCTAATTGCTCAAATTCATCCTTCTTAATGGGGTATTAATTTTTAAATGATTTTATTTCTTATTGTTCCTGGGTGCTTACAGACAAACATGAAGCGGCTTGGGGAGTCACCAAAGAAAAGGCTCTCCAGGAATAATTGGACTAACTCATGCTTAAATTTAACTCTCCAAGGTGAGAGGGAAGTTGACTTTTCAGTTCCTTAAAGTAAGCCTCAAAGTGATATCACCACTGTTGCCTGCGGTACAGGTTTTACACACTAAGTACATCTTTCACACATACACCCCTTCCCGGGCTGGGATGGAGTAAGGAGACCTCACAATGATTTTTGCCTTTTCTCTCTCCAAAAATTGTTTTGTGGCGCAAAACACTGAATGGAACCAACGCTCTTGGAAGGCGTTTGTGAATTTGACAGGAAACGGGAGGAGTCCAAAAACTGTCCAGCGTCAACATGGCGACGTTGGATTCGTATGCTCTGAACTTAGGCAGGTAACTATGGTGAAAGTTAAATAGAGACATACCCCTTATCGTGCGCGGCAAACCAAATGGACTGAGTAGAAAGACCAGAATAATCCGGAGAATAGAGTGCGGGAACACCGTGACCACAAGAACAGAGCGTCCCTAGAAAGACCATAGACTGAACAATGCCAGTAATTAAACACAATTCAGTCCGTGAGTCAATCAATAAAGGGCACTGGCAATTTCCAGCCAATTTCTGATAGCTACACAGCAATGCTCCTGGAGGGAGAATCGGATTAAATGAGACCGTTTGCCTAGAAGAGTTCCTTCCTGAACTTCACTCCGTGTTGGGAGCACTAAACCGATTCTAGCCAGACGCGTTACCCATAATCTGACTGGTGACATAGGAGATCCACCGCCAGACACAGGTGCGGCCATCCCTCGCTATCAGGGAGATTGTTAACATATCAGGGAGATTGCAAATAATGAAATAATGGACGCCTTATACCAAATAGCATAGCGTCTGAAACGAACCTATACAAATCTTCTTGCATATTTAAAATCATCTGAGAATTAGTACATCAACTAACGCAATTAAATGCCATATAAACTGTTGTTCTATTAGGGAAGTCTGTAGATGGTCGGCTCATCACAATTTCTTTTTTAAAGTATATTTTCGGGGACTCGGCGATTAAAAGCACTTGTAGTTCTTCCGAAGGTCCTGGGTTCGCTTCTCAGGTCACTATCATCCAAAACTCAGGTCCCTGGAGATCCGATGTCCTATATTTGACAAGGCATGCATTTAGTACGTGTAGCGGCAAAACATTCATACATAAAAATCAAAAAGTAAATTTAAAAAAAAATTCCCCTTTTCCCCCATGGTGGTTGAATTCCTCAAAAATAGAACCTGCAATGCGTTAAGCTAGGTGCAGAGCTGGGAACCAAGGGAGACTGACTTCTGCAGCAGCGCATCCCTACCCGAAGGCGTGCAGTTCTGTCTCCTGAGCCCGGAGACCGCGCCCCGCCCAGTATCTTCGAACCGGAAGTGTTATCTTCCCTGACTAAAAATGGCGGCCGCTGAGTCACTCGCCCACCTCGTATAGCCAATGGATTCCCGACGTTCCGCTGACTCACATCCGCGACCGCAGCTCTAGGTGATCTGATGCAACGCCTCAGTCAAGGAAGCCTTCAGTGCACGTTGGGGTGAGCAGGCGGTGGTGGTGCAGTGTCGATGTCCTCAGAGGTGGTCAGGGGGACTGCGGCGATGGTACTAGGTGAGTAAGGTTTGGCGTGTAGCACGGCACAGAAATGTTCCTGCCGAATTCCAGAACTTCTATTAGTGCTTGGGGCGGCTTGGGCGCGCACTCCTAAACATTCGAGGGCCCTGGTCCCTCGCCCCAGACCCTCAGACCTGGGCACCCTACTCGGTGGCCCGGGTCTGGTTCTGCTCCAGCCCTGTGGGTCCCTCGGCCACAGCCTCCCTAGCCCAACCCCACCGCGAAAGTCTCGTGATTACGCTGAGACTAGGGCGCTGCAAGGGTCTGGGACCCTGTGAAGCCCCAGATGTGCTGTTCTTAAGTCGTTTTACTGGGAATGATATAAGGCTTTTAATTAATTTTCACACAACCTCATTTTTTTTCCCCGTGAGATCTGCAGCGGTGAAAATAAAAAGATTTTAAGAGACTCGAGGCAGTGTCACAGTTGTGAGGCCCTCTGCGGCTTGACCCCAGAGTTTGGATTTGTTTCGAAAAGCACAGAGAACTGGCATTTTCATTTGCTCACCGTGCAGTGTTACTGGGATGCCTGATTCACGTCTTGTCCTGTTTTATTCTCAGTACAGCTTGTACGATGTACATCGTCTTCCTGATTTTGTAGATGAAGTAAGCTCAGGAAGATTAAATAAATTCTCCCCGGTCGCACCGACTTTTAAGATTCAGCATCTAATAAAGTTAGGATGAATTTTAAGACTCTGCCTTTATCGATGTGCAGCCAAGTAGGGAGAATTGCAGATAGGTTAAAATAATGGAAACAATCATATAGGAAAGTCAGATTTGCAATTCATTGTGTTAGGGGCATGGAATAGTCTTAAACAAGGAGATTGGAAAAATAATATGTTGACTTCCTTTGGACTGGTTTTTCAAATTAGATGATTTTTCTTTTTACAAAGGTAGAAAATTGATAAAGCAGTTGCATTGTTAAGTGAGCATTACTGATGAGGGATGAGTAACTTTTTTTTTTTTTTAAAAACAGCAGAGCTCTATGTCTCTGACCGAGAAGGAAATGACGCAACAGGGGATGGAACCAAGGAGAAACCATTTAAAACGGGCCTAAAGGTAATCTCATTAGGATAACTGCTCTGCATTTTAGCAATGAATGTTGACATTGAATGGCCTGTCAAGAATTTTATTTCATTCTTTCTTTGAAAAGAAAATACTGCATTTGTTCGTGGGGTGGAGTGGGGAGGCAGTATTTGCATGTCTTTGCCATAGGTATGAAAGTCAGGGGACAACTTTGTTCTGTTGTTCCACCATGTGAATGCCGAGCTCCAAACTCAGGCCATCTTGCTTCAAGGTGGTCTTCTTTACCCCTCAGCCATCTCCCCAACCCAATAATTTTATTTTGGATACTAGATTTTGAAAAGAATCCCGTGTGTGTGTGTGTGTGGTATGTATGTATGTGTGTGTGTGGTGTGTGTGTGTGGTGTGTATGTATGTGTGTGTGTGGTGTGTGTGTGTGGTGTGTATGTATGTATGTGTGTGGTGTGTATGTGTGTGTGCGTGTGTATGTATCAGTTTTTTCCTTTACTACAAGGTGTTCATCTCTGTGGCACCAAAACCTTCTCAGGATTGTGTTTTGTGAAAAATAAGTTTTCTGAGTACCCAGCGGTGTTGAAGATAATGCATATCTCTGTGCTCTCTCTGCAGAGGTGGGATGTTATTTCTAAGTCACAGATGTTATTTCTCTGTCAGATTGTTTTTTTTCAGTTCTTGTAACAGTAGGAGTCCCCTCTGAATCACACTGACCCCATCCCCCTGGTGAGTCTGAAGAGGTCTTTTGATGACTTTATCATAGTACAGACCTTGAGACCCAAAGACTTGACATACCAGCAGCCTATCAGTGGGCCAGTTTCTTAAAGCAAACTCATGAATCTGAATGCCTGAGACAAAAACGCCACTTCATTAATGTACTGTTATTTCGGGGACCTAGGGACATCATACAAGGTTAGCTCATTCTAAGTAGAATGTCCCAGGAATCCTTCAATTCAGAATTAATTGCATCGGGTTAAGGCATCCCCACTATAGTGTGTGTTGACCTGAAATGCTGGAGTCCTCTGGCTAAGGTTACTCCACAAGGGGGATGGTTAAAGAGCAAGACCTACACACTCCTTTCTTTGTGCATCCATATTTGGCCAATCCTTGCTTTTTTAGATGCTCAACAGTATCAGTCATCAAATCCTCCTAATCTTGAAGTGTTTTATACTAAGGTCAGGCCATGTGGTCGTGTTTTAACTCTTTGGAGGGAAGTCTTTCTCAATTGGTATATCTCCTGTGACTTTCCAAAACCAATGGTGACCCTCAGAAGAGGAATGTTGTCGTTTGAAGGTGTGCCCTTCAGTTGTGAGGAATGGTAGTTAGGCTATTCCCATCTCTGACGTTAAAGATGAATATCAGTGTACAGTTCGAGGAAGGAAATGGATTCCAGGGCCAGTCACACTGATCCTCCGCACTGGTCATTTGATGGGGCTGGAGTTGGACGTGCAGTCCACCATTGACTGAAGTGTACTTACACGTGCAAGACTATGATCCCATGATAACTTACCGTTAAGAATTCGCTTGGTGTTGTTAGAAGGTTCACATTCCTGCTCTACGGCAGGTAACAAAGTAGACTAAGTCACACTAGAAGGTCAGGGTTTCTGTTGCCTTGGGTTTTGGAACAGTGAAGGAAAAAAGGGTCAGGAATAGTAGAAGTGGGGGATGGGAAGATCCAGAATGTGAGGGAGGAGGATGCAGTCAGTGGGGGCTGTGTGTGTCTTCTGTGGGAATGGGTGAAGATTTTTCAGGAATTTGGGCAGTTCTCCCTTTTTATGACTGCTTCGTGTGTGTGTGTGTGTGTGTGTGTGTGTGTGTGTGTGGTCATTTTATATGCAGAGGAGGATTCTTAGCTAATCTTAATTTTGTTAATGTTTCCTCTGCTGTTTAAACCCCCTGGTTTTGTAACTTTATGGCCTCTGGCCTTTAACTGAGGAATGAAACCAGACAGGTCAGTACGAATGGCTCATGGAACATGAAGCACACTCAATAGCCCTAGAAGGGCTCAAACAGGCCAAGACTGGATGGTAGGATCTCAAAGGTCAGGCTTTTAAACTTCAGATTTTATTGCCAGAGAGAATAAGGTACTTTTCCTGTTTGATGTAATAACTCTAGAGAAATTTTCAGACAGGGCGTGAAGGTTACTAAGATACTCATCTTTGTCTTTGACCCGTAATTCCAACACTTGGAAGGTAAAGAGAGGTAGGAGGATCAGGAGTTCAAGGTCATCCTTAGCTACACAGCAAGGTCAAGACTGGTTTGAGCTAGAGACCCTATTTTAAAAATTGGCCTTTTGGGGCCAGTGAGATGGCTCAGTGGGTAAAGGTGATTGCTACCAATCTTGACAATCTGTGTTCAGAGCTATGTGGTGGGAAGAGAAAGTTGATTTTCCTAGTTGTCCTATGACCACACACATTTCACTCAATAAAAGCATAACATTTTAAAATTTTTTTATATCCACTAACTTAAATCACACAAAGTATAAGCTACTAAATGATATATAATACAGTAATGCCTGATATACCAATGTCTTAGTTAGGGTTTTACTGCTGTGAACACACACCATGACCAAGGCAACTCTTATAAGGACAACATTTAATTGGGGCTGGCTTACGGGTTCAGAGGTTCAGTCCATTATCAACGCAGTAGCATGGCAGCATCCAGGCAGGCATGGTGGGGGAGGAGCTGAGAGTTCTACATCTTCATCTGAAGGCTGCTAGCTGTACTCACTTCCAAGTAGCTAGCATGAGGGTCTCAAAGCCCACACCCACAGTGACACACCTACTCCAACAAGGCTACACCTTCTAATAGTGCCACTCCCTGGGCCAAGCTTATTCAAACTATGACAACCAATATTGATGGAAAAAATAGTCTTGTGAGAATTTTTCAAATTAAATGGAGATTAGCCATCTGTGTAACTTGGCTTTTACTTTGTTGAAAGAATTTCAGAACTGCCTATCTTAGGTCCCGCCTTTGGTATTTCACAAGTCTCTAACTTTTCAGATAGTGTTTGCAAAGTGTTTTTGCTTTCTGCTGCCTCTCTCCTGATGTTGGCATAGCTGTGCTGGTCCCTGTGACCATTTGACTGTCTTCTCTGACGGATGGAGGTAGGGGCTGCTTACTGTGTGGCTGACCTGGTTGGGATTTTCAGTAGCGTGACCTGGGATGTTCCTAGAGCAGACGCCTGTGGGCTCAGTGAGTCATCCTGCTGACATGGTTTTTACCTCTCGGCTCCTGATGTTCTAGGCTCTTGGTAATGTTCAGATTCATAATGCAGGTGTGATTTTGGTTACTAAGCTTTGCACAATATTGGAATGTTTTCTCTCTCCTCCTCCCCAAGGCCTTGATGACAGTTGGAAAAGAGCCGTTTCCCACTATTTATGTGGATTCACAAAAGGAAAATGAGGTAGGGGGCATCAAAACCTTCTCGAGATTGTGTTTTGTGAAAAATAAGTTTTCTCAGCACCTAGCCCTGTTGAAGGTAATGCATATCTCTGCTCTCTCTGCAGAGGTGGGATGTTATTTCTAAGTCACAGATGAAGAACATTAAAAAGATGTGGCACAGAGAACAGATGAAAAATGATTCTCGGGAGAAGAAAGAGGTGACTAATGAATTTACCACTGCACATTTTTATAGTTACAACACCCAGAATTAAATTTACCAATTGCGATATTTTTAAAATTAGGCGGAAGATAACCTACGAAGAGAAAAGAACCTGGAGGAAGCAAAGAAAATTATCATTAAAAATGACCCGAGCCTGCCAGAGCCGGCGTGTGTGAGTCTGTCCTCTCTGGTGGGGTGGACGTGGCTGGCTCTGCAGGGCACACATCCATTGCTTTACTCTTCTGTCTTCCTTATTAGGAGGGGTAGGCAGGCAGTGTTCTGAGTGCTGAGAGTTGACTTTTAGAGGCTCAGTTTGGTCCTAAAGTTTAGAAATTACGTGATGAGTAGTAGATTCTGCTCCGACAGACCAGCAGTAGATGTTGACTACCATCTGGCTGTGCTGGATAGTTGGAGGCAAATGATTTTGCCTTCTCTAGAGTCAGTTTTTTCACCCAAAAGTCAAAAGGTAGATTTTTCACAAGTTTTGCAAATACTTGAGAAGCATTTACGGTTCTTCGAAAGGAGGTTTGCTCTTGTGTTTTTTCTGGAACCCAGACAGACTGCTGACCCAGCAGTAAGTGTGGCTAAGCCTCAGTAATGTTCTTGCTGAAGTGTCTGTGAGCGTTAGCTACTTCCCTGCGTCACCCAGTTCCTCTTCGCAGCATTTTCCTTTCTGTTTAGGTTTCTGGTATCTGGGTGTTTAGACCTGTGAGGCTGGGATGGTTGCTAGTGTGGGTGATGGGCACATTTCTTGCGACAACCTGAATTCACTTATTAACTGATTTTTCTCTAACAGTATCTGAAACAGTTTTAGGTATCTCTCGTTGCCAATTTTGCATTAATGGTAAAGGACATTTTCTTTTCTCTCTCTTATTTTTTTAAATCCATCATAGTAAGGTGTTTGATTCTGAACTGCCCCCAGTTTTATTTGTAATTTTTTTTTTTTTTTTTTTTTACTGATTTTTGTGGTGGGTGGGGGTTTTCTTGTTTGGTTTGTGTTTTTGTTGTTATTGATTGTTTGATTGTTGTTTGAAACAAATGTCCCTGACTGGCCTAGATTTCATCAAATTCCTACCTGGCTTTGCCTTACAAGTACTGGCACTAAGTATGTCTGCCATATACCCAGGTGTCATCATTTCTGACATTTGACTATGGAATATTGGTGAAAATGTTGGTCTGTAATAATGACATGTTTCAAGTAGTTTTCATTTCAACTTGACAGGTAAAGATCAGTGCATTAGAAGGATACAGAGGCCAGAGAGTGAAGGTGTTTGGCTGGGTCCACAGGCTACGCAGGCAAGGTGAGTGGGTAGGTTTTCTTTCCCTCTTTGCAGTCTTAAATAGTCCTGGTTTTAGGTGAAGAAGAGCATAGAAACATTCCTTCGGGTTTGTTTGCGTTCTTGGTGTACTGTCTTTTTAAAGGGTGTGATAATTTATAGCCTACATTTGCTCCTATGCCACATGACTCTGAAAGTTTGAGACTTAGACATTACTTTACCTGTTAGAAATCACAGTGGTCAGAAGGTATATAATGAGTTCACCATCCTCAAACCGAATCTTAATTATTTAATGAGAGTCAGGGGTATGTGGTTTTTTTTTTTTTTTTGGTTTTTTGAGACAGGGTTTCTCTGTGTAGCCTTGGCTGTCCTGGAACTCACTTTGTAGACCAGGCTGGCCTCGAACTCAGAAATCCTCCTGCCTCTGCCTCCCAAGTGCTGGGATTAAAGGCGTGCGCCACCACCGCCCGGCTTGTCAGGGGTATGTGTGATAAGGACAGATCCTCATCTAGAATATGAGCACAGGGTTTTTCGTGTGCTTATTTTTTATTTTATTTTTTACGTTAGCATCCTAGTTGGTCCCCTGCCCTCCCATGTATGGTGTGTGAGAATGCATGTTTAATGTATGTGGTCAGATATGTGGAGGCATATGCACGTCGAGGCCTAAGACTGATGTCTGAAATTATCCAGGATTTATCTTCCACAGTATCTGTTTGAGGCAGGGTCTCTCGAACCCGGAGCTCCTTGGTCTGGCTAACCAGCCTGCTCTGGATCGTTCCCATCTCCTCTAAGGCTGGAATTAAAGGGGCCACCGCGCCTACCTGGCCTGCTGTTTGCATGTGTTCTGGGGATCTGAAATCTCCTCATGCCTGCATGGCAAGCACTTTAACCACAAGCTATCTCCCCGTCCCCGACACCTTAGTTTCGATTTTTATAATTACCTTCACCCTGACATTTTTTCCTCCTTTCTATTAGTTTATTATTTTACTATAAGTGATTACCAAATCTTTCATAAAAACAAGTGGGGTATAAGTGAGTGTGTACCTTCCCTTCTTGGTGCCCCTCCTGAGCGCTCAGCACTATTCTTTACATTGTGGGGGATTCAGAAGTAAATATGACAGTGCCTCAGTTCAGGACTGACTGCCTGTCCCATGAGCGTGTGGATGGCAAGGACGGTATATGACTAGAACATACAGTACATAAACAATAGTCTTGGGGCCACCTCAGATGGAGAGGTTTGAACTTCCAATGCTCAACTTTGGAGCTGCCTATGTAGGGTGGGTTATGAAGTGCTCTGGAGTCCCTTGAGACTGGCTGAATTTTGTTTCTCATTTCTAGGAAAGAATTTGATGTTTTTGGTGTTGCGAGATGGTACGGGTTATCTTCAGTGTGTCTTGTCAGATGACTTGGTAGGTATTTTATCTTAAATATGTCAGAAAGATTGTATTTAATTGGGCCCATAATTGTAAATGTTGAGAATTTTAGGATCTATGTACATATTTTAAATTTTTACTGTGTTAACTGGATACCTGTATCAAAACCATTGTATATCACAAATGTAAAAAGTTTTGATTATAACTTAGGAAAGCTAGAGAGAAAACTTTTGTTATGAAAATTTTCTGAAACATAGAATCTTAGAACGGTAGAGAGTCCGTTATGGTGGATCCTCGTTGGTTTCCCTGATGTCATATTCACAGCATGTCATATTCCTTGCCGTTATTGTTCCTTCTGCTCCCCAGTTTCTTTGTGGGAGGAAAGCCCAGAAACATTATTTGTGGAGTGTCACGCTACGAGATTGGTTAATCCTGCCTTGTGTCACTCAGGGTGGTTCTGCTTGCACTGCCTTTACAAATGGACGTCGTATCTGATAGTGTTGGATTTTTATTTCCTTCATACGACTACAGTGTGCAAACCTCTGTTCTTCTGGTTATGTCAGGAGGCACGTGATGCCCACCCGTGTTTCTGTGATTAGTAGCTATGAGTGTGAGCAGCCTTATCCCAGTCCTGTCAAGTTGCTCTTCTCTTTTTCTTGTAATGACTTTAGCATGTACGGTCATCATAGTGTAGAGAAGCTCTGTCCGTTTAAGTCAGAGATGGACTGTGGGGATCTGTAATGGGGCTAGTGTTCTTTATCTTCTGTGTTCATGTAAAGGGGACAAATATGTTTTTATACGGCCATATGTTTCGAATGATAGCACCACAGTCCAACAAGTACATTAGGAAGCTACCTCATTGAGCAAATATTAGAGTGTACTTAGCTATCATATTGGTAGGTCATATAAACACGCTCCTTGGGCTGGAGAGATGGCTCAGTGGTTAAGAGCACTGACTGCTCTCCCAAAGGTCCTGAGTTCAAATCCCAGCAACCACATGATGGCTCATAACCATCTGCACAGCTACAGTGTACTCATATACACAAAATAAATAAATAAATCTTAAAAAAACAAAAACAAAAACACGCTCCTTTGCTAATAGAAATATTCTGTGGTGCATGGCTACACTGATATTTCTACCTTCTCCAAAAATAAATAGCTCACTAGCTAGTGCTCATTCATTCTCTCTCTTTCTCTCTCTCTCTCTCTCTTTCTCTCTCTCTCTCTCTCTCTCTCTCTCTCTCTCTCTCTCTCTCTCTCTCATTTTAGAAATCAGTGGTGGGCCAGGGGTGTTAGCACAGCCTATAATCAATCCCAGCACTTTCTTTTTTCTTTTAGAGGCAGGAATGTCAGAAGTTCAAGGTCAGTCAGAAGGTTAGCAGGGCTATATGAGACCCTAACTCCAATAGAAAACCAAACCAAGATTGTTTGTAAATAATTTTTTACCTTCATTAGAATATTTTAAGTCAACATCAGTAGGCTAATATGACCTTTGACCTTTTTACAGTGTCAGTGTTACAATGGAGTAGTCCTGTCCACTGAGAGTAGTGTGGCAGTGTACGGAACCCTGAACCTAACTCCAAAGGGCAAACAGGTAAGTGAGTGAACTCATGGAGTAAAGTCATAGGTGTTCAATAGTTTGTTCCCCAGTGTCTGTAGTGGTACATTTGATGTTGTCATATAAATACACAAGTGTAAATCAAATACTATAAAGTCAATATACTATGTCCAGTAAAATATGTACACTGTATGTTTTTATCTTAGTCTGCCTTTAGCAGCTATAACAGGATCTCATGGACTAGGAAGTTCATGACAAAAAGACATTTTTCTTGCAGTTCTGGAGGTTGGGAAGTTCAAGATAGAGAGGCTACTTTTAGTGATGGCTTTCTTGCTGTGACATTCCATGAGACAACTAACTGCATCCAAATGAAAGAATGCATTTGGTAGATTTGAATGTGGCTCACCTGGCTTCTGTGACAAACCCAATTGCATGATTGCTTACAGCTAACACACTGTCTTACTTAGGGTTTCATTGCTGAGGAGAGACCATGACCAAGGCAACTCTTATAAAGGAACATATTTACTTGGGGCTGGCTTACAGCTTCAGAGGTTTAGTCCATTATCATCGTGGCAGGAAGCACGGCAGCATGCAGGCAGACTTGGTTGGTGCTGGAGGAGCTGAGAGTTCTACACCTTGATCTACAGGCAGCAGAAAGAGACTGGATTCCATAGGCAGCCATTCCACACTGAGTAGAACCTGAGTATAGAGACCTCAAAGCCCACCCCACAGTGACCCACAAGGCCACACCTCCTTACCGTGCCACTGCTCAGGAGTAAGGATTCAGATACACGAGTCTATGGGGGCCAAACCTATTTAAACTGAGAACTTTAGAAAACATTAATCTATACAGAAAGTTTTTGAAAAGAAATTGGTAGTTTCTTAAGAAAGGAAGAGGTCGGGGATCGATAATTGGAATATATTTTGGCTTTAGCCTATTCTAATAACATTTATTTGTTGCTAATTACAGTTCAAATAGCTACTGTGGTTGTAACTGTTGCCTAGGGGAAAAAACCCTACAAGTGTAGCTTATTAGCCACAAGAGGGAGCAAATACTCCTAGTATCAGCATTCATGTAAAAGCCTGTCCTGTAATAAAAATGAGTGTGTTCACTGAGCTTTCTTGAAGTACTGTGATTACAAATGGAGTGGTTGTCATGGTGTTACTTGCTGTCCCACTGGCAACAAGATAATTACATGCTCTGTGAGTGAGAGGCTTTTAGAATAAATTACTTTCCATAGAGTCAATAGAGGAAATTCTGATTATCTTTTTCTAAATAGATAACTGCTTTTAGAAAATTTTTTTCCATTTAAATGTAAGACTTTATTTTTTATTACTTCAGTTATGTATATGTGTGTTGGTGTGTGCTATGTGCACACAAGTACAGATGCCCTCAGAAACCAGAGGCAGCAGAGGCCGTGGAGCCGGTTTTGAAGGTAGTTGTGAGCCACCCTGTGGGTGCTGGAAACTGAACTCAGGTCCTTTGGACGGGTAGTATGCACGCTTAACTGCTGAACTAGCTTTTAAGCTCCATATTTAAGTTTTAAATATAGAGAAGTACGTTAACTAACTCTTTAGACAAATGCTAGAAAAATAAACCATCATGCTAATAGTTGTTAGTTACTCTAGATCATGGAATTAGAGTTGATGTAATTCATAGTATATTCCTTTGTCTTGGGGTTTTCACTACTGTGAAGAGACACCATGACCAAGGCAACCTTTATAAAGGACAACATTTATTTGGGGCTGGCTTACAGTTTTAAAAGTTCAGTTCATTATCGTGATGGGAAGCAGCAGCCTACAGGCAGACATGATGCTAGAGAAGCTGAGAGTTCTACATCTTGATTTGCAAGGAGCAGAAGAAGACTCTCTTCCACGGGCACTAGGTGGAGTTGAGCATAGGGTCTCAGAGCCCACCCCTACAGGGACACATCTCCAACAAGGCCACACCTCCTACTAGTGCCACTTCCCATAGGACAAACACAGCTTTTTTTTTTTTTAAGAATTATTTATTTTATTTTATGTGTAGGAATATACTGTAACTGCCTTCAGAAGAGGATATCAGATCCCATTATAGATGGTTGTGAGCCACCATGTGGTTGCTGGGAATTGAACTCAGGACCTCTGGAAGAGCAGTCAGTGCTCTTAACCACTGAACTATCTCTCCAGCCCCTACCACAGCCTTTTTAATTTACAAAATGCATGTGTATGTTTACATGGAAAGAAGTATTAAATGTAAAATTATAGCACTGAGTTATTGGTTCTTTAATTCTGGAGACTAAAGCTATTAACAATGTTCTTAAAATAACACCTTTCTGAAAACTTGGCTCTAACATCTTGAGTGCTGTTAATTTTTAGTGTCTATCTCACTCTCTCTGCTTTTCTCTTCTGTCTTTTACACATGTAGGCTCCAGGAGGCCATGAGCTGAGCTGTGACTTCTGGGAACTGGTCGGGCTTGCCCCAGCTGGAGGGGCTGATAACTTGATCAATGAGGAGTCCGATGTGGACGTCCAGCTCAACAACCGGCACATGATGATCCGGGGAGAGAACATGTCCAAAATCCTGAAAGCGCGGTCCATGATCACCAGGTGTTTTAGGGACCACTTCTTCGACAGGGGGTACTGTGAGGTAAGTGCCTGTTACACGTCACCTTTTGCAAGTGATACCCTGTGCCGTTTGGAAGTAATGGCCACAGCAGACTTGTTTGCTCCTTCTCACCTTAACAGGTTACCACTCCAACACTGGTGCAGACGCAGGTGGAAGGTGGGGCCACACTCTTCAAGCTTGACTATTTCGGGGAAGAAGCATTTCTGACCCAGTCCTCACAGCTGTACCTGGAGACCTGCCTTCCAGCCCTGGGAGATGTTTTTTGTATAGCCCAGTCCTACAGGGCCGAACAGTCCAGGACACGAAGGCACCTGGCTGAGTATGTGATTGTCTTACCTAAGCGCCTCCTTGGGCTGAGGGTAAAGAGGTCAGCTGGTAGAGTGCCTGCTTAGCATGTACAGAGCTAAGTTCCTAGCATCATATAGAAGTGGGCCTGGTGGCACATGCTGGTAATCTCACTTGGGAGGTAGAGGCAGGAGGATTAGTCGTTCCAGGTCAGGCAGGACTATAAGACCCTGCCAAAGCAGAAAGAAAAGGCAGTTGGTTCCTCAGGCCACAGCCAAAATCTATTCTCTGATTTTCCTGTGAGCTTTCAGTGAGGCTTGTGAGATACCCACAACTCACTCTGCACAGTTCCCCAAGGTTCACACCTTTGCTTGAGAGGAACGTCTGTGTAAAGTAGGAGCAGTGCTCAGCTGTGTCTGTTCTTCAGGTTCACGCACGTGGAAGCTGAGTGTCCTTTCCTAACCTTCGAGGATCTCCTGAACCGTTTAGAGGACCTAGTGTGTGATGTGGTGGACAGAGTCCTGAAGTCACCAGTGGCCAACATAGTGCATGACCTCAACCCGGTAGGTGTAGTGTTGTCTCCGGATGAAAGGATTCCCGTCTTCATGGAAGACAGAACCACTCTGTTCTTGTAGGTTTGGTGAACCGAAATAAGTAAAGAATGTTTTGAAAATTTAATACTGGTAAATTGCCAATGACTGTATTTAAGTTTATAGAAGAGGTAGTTCATAAGTGTTTCTTCATCTAAAATACTCTTCCTAATAATGATCTGCAGAACTGTTTTCTATGTTACAGAGTTTATTGTTACTGTGTGTAATGGTGCAGGTGGAAGGCAGAGACAAGGTTGTGGAGTTGGTTCTCCTTCCACCTTTCTTCCCCCACTCCCACCCCTGGTCCGAGGATCAGGCCCTGAGTACCAGGCTTTCATGGCAAGGACTTTACCTGCTGAGCCGTCTCTCCAGGGTCCACTCCCCTCCCCTGCTTATATTTTATATATACATAGGTGTGTGTATGTGCGTGCTTGTGCCTGTGTGTGCGTGCATGCGTGTGTGTGTGTGTGTGTGTGTGTGTATGTGTGTGTACATCATGTGCATGCAGTGTCTCTGGAAGCCAGAAGAAGGTGCTGGATCCCCTGGAGCCAGAGTTACAGCTGGTTATAAGCTGCCATGTTAGGGATGGCAATTGATCCTGGGACCTCTGGAAGAGCAGCCCACACTCAACCACTGAGCCATCTCTCCAGCCCCCTCCCCCTTCCGTTTCTTCACAGGCATTTTAAGGCTGGATGCTTTCTTTGTATACAGTTTTGCTCTTTTCTTTTTACTCTAGAACTTTAAACCTCCCAAACGACCTTTCCGCCGGATGAACTATTCAGATGCTATTGAGTGGCTGAAGGAACACGATGTAAAGAAAGAAGACGGGACGTTGTACGAATTTGGAGATGTACGTGTCCCTTTCTCATTGCTTCAGAGGGGCTTGTGTGCTTCAGCAGGTTGCTGGTTGTGGCTCCTTCTTGATGCTGGATGCCTCTGCTTCCCCTCAAGTCAGTGATGGTAGCAGAAACTACTTCAGATTATCTGGATTCACGATAGAGTACACTTTTGAACAGTGTCTTTTTTGTGGAGTTTCAGAATAGTTGAGATCCTTCTTTCACACAGCATCTTTTTCTCTTACCGATCATAATCAGTCCTTGGCTAACTCATTCTCAAGCCTCCAGGGCTCTGACCCCAACAATCAAGTACTCAAATGTCTATTTGACCATTCCAGCTTCACTGTTGGCATATGTGTTTACAGATGAGCCGTGAGTAGCTGCTGTTCACAGAGCTTGGCTTTGGCTTCAGAAGTGATTTATGTTGAGAACAAATGATGTCTCAGGTCTCCACACGTCGCCCTTCCTGTCTTGTAAATTCAGTTTATGATGTATAGCGTAATTCTGAACTGAAGTTTTAAAGTACTTAGTGTGATTGAGTGAAATGGTCCCCAGCTATAGAGCCCAAATATGTCAGTGCCCTAGGTGGGTTTCTCTCTCAGCCTGCTATGTAACTGAAGGCTAGTGACCCAACTGTCCTCATGTCTACCATGAAGTGACACCCTCTCCTACCAGATGAGGGCTGGTGGTGCACAGGAAGCTCTCAGTGCACGAGGGTGTGTATTGTGCATTTCTCCCTCCCGTAGCACGAGGCTCTAGAGCAAGCGAACAGTCTGCAGACTTTCCCAGGCGTGGGAGACAGATAAAACCTAAGAGGTCAGAGTGTTCCCCATTGCATCCTCTTCTCTCCAAACCTTCAGGGAGCAGAGCCAGTGCCTGCCCAGTTCCGTTTCAGCTCTTACACTGTCAGTGAGCCCTGACTGGTTCTCGGTCAGCTTACTGGCACAGGAGTTTGAAGTTCTGATTTGAATACAATTTCCAGAGGGATGTTTTGAGAGAGAATAATTTAGCTTGGTTTGTCATCTAATGTTTCCTGGCTATTGTTGCAGATGTGATAACACAAACTTGATGTTGGTTATTTACTTTATGACTGTTTCTACCATTGAGTTCTACCATTGAGTAAGTGATTTACTTTGACAGGAAAGGAGTGCAGGTAACAGTTTAAAGATGAATGTCATCAGTACTCTACAGTTGAGTCATATTTCAGAGCATACACTGATTGCCTTTTGCTTGAGAGCTTGAATGTGACCACTGACCAAGAGTCAGAGCAGTATCTTAGAGGTGTCTGGGCAGTGGGGTCATTCCATAGCAGCACTCAGTACACTGCATGGGTTGTGCTAAGAGCTGATCTTGCTATAGCTCACTTGATAGCCACAAATGGGTTTTATTTCTTTTTTAATTAGATTGCTCCTATCTACATGTGCACAGGTTATAGGTCTATATGCATTCTCCAGTATATTGTAGGAACTGACTGGGGGGAAAAGATGCTTTCTTTTTGCAGTTTTAAATGTTAATGAAATCTGGTTTAACCTCAGGATATTCCCGAAGCGCCTGAGAGACTGATGACAGACACCATTAACGAACCAATCCTGCTGTGTCGATTTCCTGTGGAGATCAAGTCCTTCTATATGCAGCGCTGTCCTGAGGATCCTCGACTTACTGAATCTGTCAGTTTGTGATTCCATGAGTATCAGAAAATTTGCTTTTTAAGGGTCTGGGAACTGTCATTTGGGATAAGATATAGCTTATGGCCAAGTATTTCATAAATCTAGAATGACAGTAAAGTAAAAATCCCTCCCTGGTAACAGTTGACATGTTCTGTTGAAGAACTTGAGTACTACTTGAATTTTGCATAGTCACAGGGCTTCCTTTCAACTTAGCAGCTTGATGTGTAATTTCCCTAAAGCCTCAAAATCGTGTCTGGTAGAGTGGTGGTAATTGTGGGTGTTTTGATTTGCTGTTTTAAGGTGGACGTGTTGATGCCCAATGTCGGTGAGATTGTGGGAGGCTCAATGCGCTCCTGGGACTGTGAGGAGATTCTAGAAGGCTATAAGAGGGAAGGGATTGACCCTGCTCCGTATTACTGGTATACAGATCAGGTAAAAGCAATTGTTTACTTTTAAGTTTTTTTCCAACTGTAATACGTTTTGCATACATTGTTTAGGAGGCCAGAATCCTAGGTATTCAGATGAGCTGTGTCTGTTTCATGTAGCATTGGAATATTGCCATTTTTGTCTTTAGCCGAGTTACAGGTCAGTTTCGTTTGTAAAGCACTTTATCTGTTATAGTTTGTTTGATTTTGTTTTGATGTGAATGGGTATTTGGCCTGCATTTTTGTTTCACATGCAATGCCCCCAGAGGCCAGAAGAGGGCTTAAGATCTCCTGGAACCATCCCTACAGATGGTATTTAGCTACCATGTGGATGTTGGGATTTGAACAAGGCCTTCTGGAAAAACAGCCAATGCTCTTAACTGCTGAGCTACCTTGCTAGCCCTTGCTTGCAGTTTAAAAAAATAATAAATTATTATATCCAGCCAGCATCTAATACTGTTCCTCACTTTCCTCTGAAAAATCAAGGCAATTACTTTGAAAGGTGAAATCTCTTCCTTTCAGATGGTTCACCAAACTATTTCTCTTTGCATATTTATGAAGGCATATGGATTGGGTTGAATTATTACTACAATGAGCTAACTGTTATATTGTGGATGTTAGCTGATCGTAGTAATAATTTTATTGTGATTAGATATAGTTTTAAAATAAGCGTTCTTTCTCTTATTTATTTAACAGAGAAAATATGGTACATGTCCTCATGGAGGGTATGGCTTGGGCTTAGAACGATTTCTAAGCTGGATTCTGAACAGGTATCACATCCGAGATGTGTGCTTGTACCCTCGATTTCTCCAGCGCTGCAGGCCATAACCACTTGGCCCTGAAGCACGAAGGAAATGAAAAGTTAAGACTGCCTCTACAAAAGAACAAACGCCCAAATTGTCCCTTGACTTCCTGTTGGGGGTGGTAGCTTTTTCCTGTCTTTATGTTCTTTCTTCCTGTTATCATAAAAAGCAGTAGGTATTACTTGAACATCAAGTGGCATTGATGCTCCTTTAATAAAGATAGTTATTACAAAATTTTAAGGAAATATATGTCATGTCACTCTTTAGTTATAGAGATACTTTATTACTGTAGGTTGCAATCATTGTGTTAAATAAATCATATGTGATTATACAGTTTTTAATTATGGTCTGACATCCCAGTAACTCCATCTTTTTGTCCTTTTAAGTGTCACTGGAATTCTCTAATTTATTATGTACATCTGCTACAGCAAGCGTCTAAAAGAGAAATCGGCTATTTGACATAAAAGATACTGGAGTCGAATACATAGCCCTTACATTCACTGTTAGTCTTTTCTAAATTCATACAGTGTTTATAATTCTGAGGGGTGTGAGTTGACAGGGAAAAATTAATGAAAAGGAATTGGATTAGAATTTGCAATGAACATGATTTGGATGGTGGGTTATTCAAATGATTCCAACCCTCTTAGCCATTAGTTTAAGAATGGGGCAGATGGGGCTTCCCTCTTTGATGTAATTCCTGAGTAACAAAAAGTAAATCTCTTTCCAAAGACTTTGCGCCTGGAATCTTAGCCACCATAGTTAGCTAAGTCCCCCCTGCCTCATCCTTGGGTACCGCCTGCGCTGCCTTGCAGACTCGGCAGGTTTAGCAATGGCTTCGGTGCACAATAGCTCTCTCCCCAAATGCATGCTGTGTGTTCTAATGGGCTGTGTTCCCACTATCCAATAAATGAACTTTTGTTAAAAAACAAAACAAAACATTTTGCTGACTTATTTTCTCAATGTTGACCATCTCTGACTCACATTTCAAATCTTAGGCATTTTTATGTTATGATTATTAGATTCTGAAGTTGGTATTATTAGAGTTTCATGATAGTGACAGAATGAGTTTTTAAAATTTGATGGATGTTTGGGTCCTAGTTACAGTTTTTTGTACTTTTTGGTTGTTAGTTTTAAATACATTAAATTCTCTACTGTTTTCAAGTCAGTAAATGACTAATGGAAATGGGCCATTGTGACCTAGTATCTGGACAAAGGTTAGTAAGTTGTGTCCAGTCTATTTAACAATAGGCTTCTCCAGAAGGGTCTAGGTTAGACTCAGTTACCTTGAATTCTCTATAAATTGTTTAAATAGGTTGATAAATAGGTTGATAGTTAAAATATGAAGAGAGCCAGGATTGGGTAAGAAAAGAGATCAGACTATGGGACCAAGGACTTATGAGTGACCAGAGGCCCCGTCCATGCGTGCTTTGTCTCACTGTGATTCTTGCTCTGCTCTCGGGATCACAAATGCCAGCCTTACCCCTTTCAAGCAACAGCTTGCAGACACCCAGATCGCAGTTCCTGCTCTCCTCACTGGGTCCTCATCTCCTAGCTCTTTCCTCTCAGAGCCTGTTGGTGGTCCCACCAAAAACCCTTCACTTGGCCTTCTGCAGCAGACCTGCTCAGAGAAATGAGAAGCTAAACTTCTAGGAATTCAAATTGCAAATGCTGTCCAACCTAGGATTGGCATGGCCCCCTCTGGCCCAGAGGTCATTTCTCCATATTTGAACACAAGTCAAGATGAAGAAAGTACAAAGGGGAGAGATATACCGTCAGTCGCTGTTGGGAAAGACAGATCGGCAAGCAGTGAGGACACATACAAATGTCTGAGCTATAGAAAGGGTGGATGTGACGTTTAAGTGGGGTCTTGGGAATCTGAGAGGCAATATCCTTGAACTTTGTTGAATTTCCTTGGGGCATACAAGTTCAGTTCTAAGTAATTCATAGTTTCTCTAGCTGTGATCAGCTGCTCTAATAAACTCAAGACACTGACAGTGATCTCTACAAGGGCTCTCTGGGCACTGACTCTGGTAAAAAAAAAAAAAGTTCTTTTGAGTTGTATTCGGAAGAATGGAACTACCTTCACTGTAGGAACAAGGCCCACCTGGTTTCAGATACCAGCCCTGCCCCAGGCTAACCAGCCTCAGGTACCCTCTGCCAATGTGTTTTCCTCACCTATAGAATTGGTGAATGCTGTCAGTGATCAACAGGGTCTAAACACTGTTTGGAAAGCCCTTTTTTAAAAGTCAGTATTTACTTTTTTCCTTGTGGTTACATGTGGGTTGAGCCAAGAACTTGGCAAACTTTCTTTACAACTGCCGTTAGGAACACACATCTGTTGACTTGGGAAGGAAACTGACTCATTGGGTAAGCCAGCAAACCCATGAGTCCTGAAGACTGCCTCTAGGCAGTGTGGCTCCAGCTCCGTTTATCTTTAGGCAAGGATGAAGTTCAGGCTTGGGTGAGGTCGGAATGCTGAATGCTGTGTCTCTCCAGGAGTCAGAATGGGATGTTGGATCTTGTGCAGTCACAGGCCCTCATACCTGGTAAGTCTGGAGAACATCTTTGTTACCTTTGCTTTGGAGCCAAGGTTTTAGAATGGGGGACGGTTGTGGAGTAAATAGACCTTGGACTGTTAGTTTTGGACAGCCTTTAAATGATTGCCAAGGGCCTCACGCTCATGGAGATGGGGGTTTTCTAGGAGAGGAGCTCAGAGGAAGCCTTACACAAGACAGGTCTCCCCTTTCTCTTCTTGTGTTCCCTGCCTGTCCCAATGTCTCTTCCTTCTGCCTCAGCCTCATAAGTGCTACCATGCCAATTGTTCCTCTTGTAAATTCTAATACGACTTTGGTGAGCGTTCCTTCGCCCTCTGATCCTGACTGAAGTCAGTTCAACCTCTGCTCACCCCTTTGTCTCCCACTGTAAATATATTCATTGGACAAATTGAATGCTTTCTATCTTAGCTGAATGTGAAAGGAACAGCTCCTGGAATCAGAATCGGAGGGAGGAGGTAGAGATAATATCAAAGCCAGAGCTGTTAGGTTAGTGTTGTAGTTAGGGTTTTACTGCTGCGAACAGACACCATGACCAAGGCAACTCTTGTAAAGACAACATTTAATTGGCGCTGGCTTACAGATTCAGAGGTTCAGTCCATAATCATCAAGGTGGAGGCATGGCAGCATCCAGGCAGGCATGGTGCAGGAGGAGATGAGAGTTCTACATCTTTGTCTAGAGGCTGCTAGAAGACTGGCTTCCAGGCAGCTAGGATGAGAGTCTTAAGTCCACGGCCACAGTGATACACTCAATCCAACAAGGCCACATCTCCTAATAATGCCACTCCCTGGGTCAAGCATATACACACCATCACAGTTAGAGTTGGGGCTCCGTGAGAGTTGAGCCCAGCCAAGGTGTCGAGGGACTTTAGGCAGAGCCTTCCTACAGAACAGTGGTGCGCATAAGTGCTGCTCTGGGTGTTCACAGGTGAACATAGCTTCCAGGATGTCCACATGATAGGGAATGTCCAGGATGAGTTCTTCCATACAAACTTCAGGGGGCATGTCTTGACACCTTAACGTAAGGTTTCTAAATTTCAGAGTCAGAAAAGTAGTAAACTGTTGAGACCTTGTCTTGGTAACACTGGGAAACTATTACAGGCTCCAAAAGGGTCCCCACCTTTTCAGGTCCCTTCCTCCCGCAACCTCCGGAAGCCCCGCTCAGGTTTCACATTTGCAGAGTTCACATCTGACTTCTCTACAGAAACTAGCAGTTCCGGCCCCTCTGCATTCTTCTGCCTGTGCTTTCCTCCCTGGCCCCTAGCCACAGCAGACATTACCTGTGTATCTTTGTCTTTGTCACAGACAGCTGCCTAAGTGACCCTCGAGAATGTTAGTTCCACATGGGTATGGATTATTGTCCAGTGCTGTACACTAGGTGACTGACAGCGGCTCTGCCTTCATATTTGTCCCCTAAGCGAATGATCTCCTTGTGAGGATAAGTTCCTTTAGGACTTTTCCACACTTTGTCCTCCCCCACCCCCACCCCCAGTCACCTGGGGCAGCGCTTTTCTCACTGTGGACACACGCAGTGAGTGTGAGCACTGTCTCCAAACTCCTTGTGGTTAAAAAGACGGTTTCGCCAAAGCATGCAGTGTTTGGGTCTGAATCTGATGGCTCAGGTCTTAATTGTGAGGACAAAGGCTCAGATTTCCCCGAGTGATTATTCTAAGCTCGCCATTTGTCACATGGAGCCACTGTTTCTCTTACATGGAATCCCTTCCCCCCAGTCCCCTTTCTGATTAAGGAGCCAAAGTCGAGTGATCTAAATTTAGTTCGTGTAGCTCAGAGGTGCCAATCACTGCAAATAATGCATTAGGGGAGTCTCCCCTTCCCTGGAGCACTGAGCTGAAACCAACAAATTCATTTTATTTAGAACTCCAGGCTGAACTCCAGAGTGTTGTCTGTGACAGGCAAGTGCTTTAGTCACTAATTAAGTCGCCCAGGCTCAGACAAATCTTCTCCCTGGTGGCAATGCTGCTTATCTTGGTCAACACAAAGGCTGTGTCTTTCAACCTTGTGTTTGCTAATGGAATTGATATAGAATTTTGTTTAAAAAGTGTAAGCTGAGGGGGGGGGGGAGGACGCTTATACATACATACATATGTAAATCTCATATTTATTTAGCCTTTTAAGGACTTTAAAACTTTCTGTAACCCAGCATCCAGAACTCACAACTTCTGGACTAAGAACACATTTTATTTGTTTGTTCCTGAGACAGAATCTCTCTGTGAAGCCCTGGCCATCCTGGAACTTACTGTGTAGATCAGGCTGGCCTCAAACTCAGAGAGATCTGCCTGCCTCTGCCTCAGTGCTAGGATTAAAGGCGTGGGCCACTATGCCCAGCAGGAACTGTATGTTTTGAAGCCAAGTATGGTGGAAAATGCCTAGAATCCCAGAGCTTAAGTGGTGGAGGCAAGAATACTAGTGAGTTCAGGATTATTTTATCTACATAGTAAGTTCAAGGCCAACCTGGGCTGCAGGCATCCCTGTCTCAAGAAAATAAAGCAGCAAAATACACCCATGTTTTTTATCAGCTTTAAATAAAATTTATATGAAGTACATTTTACCTGCTTTTATTTCATAAGAATAAAAAAAAAACATTCAGTGGGAAGCTGTTGGATTTGATTGTAAGCGCAACCTCAAATAGTATCATTTTTGTTATCAGAGTCAAAAATTAGCAAAGAGGGCTTAGGCTGGTGACTTGGGGCGGTAATTCTAGCTATGGGGGATGTTGAGGCAGGAGGGTGATAGGTTAAAGGGATGTCTAAACACAAATTAGAAAAACAACTCAAAATCACAACATTTTCCTTTGCTTATTTTCTGTTTTGAGAGAGAGAGAGAGAGAGAGAGTGTTCATACTCATGAGTGCTGTGGTGTGTGTGTGTTCACACTCGTGAGTGTTGTGGGGTGGGTGTGTGTTCACACTCATTAGTGCTGTGGTGTGTGTGTTCACACTCATGAGTGCTGTGGTGTGTGTGTGACAGACAGAGGACAGCTTCCTAAGTCAGTACTGTCCTTCCATCATGGACTCCAGGGACTGGAGATGGCTAGGCTTGTGCAGCAAGCCTATCCCCTGTGGAGCTAGCTTCTCAGCACCCAGGAATCCGCTCACTGTATGAACATCCAGAAGCTTGACACTCAGACTTCCGAGGGAGCTTTTCAAAGTCAGTAAGAGAAAAGAAATGCCCATTAATTTTTTTAAAGAATTGGATTAATGGTCAGTTCTTTTTTTGTTTGTTTTCTGATCACCTGTAAATTTAAACTGTCTCAGCTGCAGATTTTGTGAGAATTGGCCACATTTTGCCTTGTCACTAATCATTAGCACTTCCCTGGGAGAGGCCAAGAAACTCCTGTTATCTGTGTTTAGCAGAAGTACCCAGCACCCAGAATGGCAGAGTGATTCCTTCAGGGCCTCCCAGAAGCCACAGACAAGACACCTTAGACTGGTGACCTCATCGCTGCGGCATGCAGCACAGTGTTTCTAGGCGTGCTGTGGAGCCTCTGTAGCCCATTTCTAAATGAACTTTAGAATAGTTCCAGCCTTACATGGGCAGCCCTGTCTGTAAGGTTATCTTGTAATGGGTATTCTGGTGTTAACCGTGGGATGGGCAAAGGATTGACTGGGGCATTTTATAAGACTCCTGGGTTCTCCTCATTCTGTTGCCCTTTTGTCCAGATGTCTGTCCCTGAACAGGCATTTCCCCTCATCTCCACCTATCTCAAGAGAAAGGCAGCAGCCCCCTCAGGAAGCCAGGCTCTGCTTTCTCTCTGCCTGTATCTCTTTTTAGGGAAAATCTCAATACCATTTTGATTTTGAGAGTCAAGAATTGGTAACAACTTGACCTGGTGGCTCAGTATTGCAATCCCAGCTATTGGGGAGGCTGAGGCAGGAGGATGGCAAATTCGGCACCTTACAAACCCCTGCCTCAAAATGAAATGTAAAAAGAGGCCTGCTGGGGTTGAGGCAGTGACTGACCACTTGCCTAGCCTGTCTGAGGGGCTGGCTCAGTCCTCAATAGGAGGTAATTTGACACTTCTCAGGGAACAGCATTCTTGAGTTTGAAAATCCTGGCGTTACATACATTAGAGTTTACATTGGTCTTATAAACACAATAAACCAGTAAAAAGCCAAAAGCTCAGATTTTAGCCACAGAAAGCTCAGGTTGATCTGGACTCCATCTTTTCTCAGCTAACCTGCCTGCCTGCCTTCCTTCTTCCTTCCCTCTGTCCCTCCCTCCCATCCTTTCCCCAAGCCCCCATGAGGACTTCTATCAGTCTTACCCTATGGTTCTCTCTTCCTAGAGCACTCTAAGTCTTTCAAAATACTGTTCTTCTGTTCTGCTAAGTCTTTCCACAGCCTTTTTAAAAGATATTTTTTCATTTATTTATTCGCTTTACATCCCAATATCAGCCCCTCCATCCCAGTACTCCCCTCTCACAGCTTCTCACTTCACCCCCCTTCCCCCCTCCTCTGTGAAGGGGGAGCCACTCCCCCTGGTATCACCCCCACCACACACACACACACACACACACACACACACACACACACACACACAGAGAGAGATTAGTTACTGCAGGACTAGGCACATACTCTCTCACTGAGGCCAGACAAGGCAGACCAGTTAGGAGAACAGGATTCACAGGGGGCAACAAATTCAGGGGCGGTTCCTCGCTCCTGTTGTTTGGGGGACCCACATGAAGACCAAGCGGCACGTTTGCTACATATGGGGGCCAGGCTATGTCCAGTCCATGCTTGCTCTTTGGTTGGTGGTTCAGTCTCTGAGAGGCCCCAATGGTCCAGGTTAGTTGACTCTGTTGGTCTTCCTGTGGAGTCCCTACCCTCTTCGGGACACTCAAATCCTTCTCCCACCTCTTCCACAAGACTCCCTGAGCTCTATCTAATGTTTGGCTGTGGGTCTCTGCATCTGTTTCGGTCATTGTTGGATGGAGTCTCTCAGAGGACAGTTATGCTAGGACCCTTCTGCAAGTATAACAGTATCATTAATAGTGTCAGGGATTGGTTCTTGCCCATGAGATGGGTCTCAATTTGGGCCACACATTTGCCATTCCCTCTTCTCTGCTCTATGGGTGACTCTAGCTGAGACTCGTAGCAGTGGGGATGTGGGGGTATATGGATCTGGAAGTGGTCACTTTCTGCAGCCAGTCAGGATTCCCAGTGGAGGGATAAGGACAGCAACCCACGCACAAAACCTTCAACCTAAAAATGTGTTGCCTACAAGATGTGCAGGCACAGCCCTTTCTCAATCCTGTCTGCATCGGGTTTCGGGACCACCCTTCCTAACACCAGCGATATTACTCTGGCTTCTTTGTGTCAAACTGCTACAGAAAAAGGGGTGCTGCCAAAGAACTAAGAATGGAGCTACACACACACACACACACACACACACACACACACACCACGCACGTGCGCACACCAAAAACAAACAAAACCCCCACCCTCTTTCTCTCTGGAGACCGGGAGAAAGGTTCTGCAAAAAGCAGCCAAACTGGAGAAAGGAGGCAAAAACATGGGCACGTCTAAAGACAGTTATGGAAACGTCTAGAAAGTCTTTTGCTGAGTCGTCTCTGTCGTTCCAGTTTCGACCAGGTTGGCAGAAGCGACCGGAAGGTTCTCCGGTGCCGCAGACCTAGCGAGATTCAGGTGCACTGACCCGTGGTGGCAGGGGCGGGTCTCCAAGCCACTGGCCTTATCTCTACCTGTTACGAAGGCTTCTAGCTGCCCCGGCCTACGAGCCCCGCCCTCCCGGCCACGCCTCCGAGGGCGGACCTCCTGCTGTCCCCGCCCCTGCCGGCGAACGCGCCGGGCGCCGTGATAAGGCGCTGTGGCGCGGGTGCGGATCGCTGCCAGGTCGGCGTTCCCGGGCCTTTGCTGCAGCGCCGCCGCAGAGAATCCCTGGCCGTCCCGGAAATGCTTTCGGCCAGCGCCAACATGGCTGCGGCCCTGCGGGCTGCGGGCGCTCTGCTCCGCGAGCCGCGTAAGTTGGGTTGCGTCTGCGTTCGCGAACGTGTGGAGCGTCCGGGAGGCCGCGGGTTCAAGTCACATGGGCCAGCTGGGGGGCTCGAGCAGTAGCTGATTTAGTAATCACTGGAAGGTCTCTGGAGGACCTACCACCTGAACCGTAACGTAGGCGTCCTTGTCACTATCACTGTTGCCATCTGCCTTGCAGTTCGCTCTCTGCTGATGGCTATCACGGTGCCTACTGCTCCTCTGCCCAAGCCAATGCCACGACTTCTGGGTAGCAGGACCCACCGCGAGGAGGCCTAGAGTTGGTTTGTTTTTGTTTTTGTGGGATATCTGGAGAACAAATGACACCTCCAGTGTTGCTGGTACAGTTCGTGAATGTAGGGTGTGACCACTTGATGAGCTGGGACCCTGGGTGGTGGAACCACACTTACTTGGGACAGAATCGAGCAAGGACACTTTGAGCCAGAGTCCCAACTTATTTGCTGTGAAGATTGGGATGCAGGTGAAGTACGGAGCATAGAGTCCCTCAGTTACTGATGTAAAAGACTGCCACAAAACCATGAGCCCTCTTATTAAGAATTTGAATGGTGATTAGACCTGACCTATTTCAAAGGGGTTTCCTAATACGTCAATTTAGCCCCTCCTTCGTGTGGAGAACTCTGAACATCCACACATTATTGCTGGTGCCTTTGTTACAAGACTAATACCGTACAGTAATGAAGATCAGCTCCCTAAGGACACTGGGAAACAAACGGTATTATCTTTCAGATAGGGACAGTGCCAGTCAAGGAAGTACTAAATTAATCTTTTCTTTCACCATCCTTTCCGGTGACAAATAAAGTCCAACAGATTGGAGGTCATGAAACAGTATGAGAAGTGAAATTATTTTCTGTGTAAGTCAGAAGTAGCTAAGTGAAAGGATTTCAAAACGCCACAGTATGTCTCAATTCCAACTGTATTACAGGCCCCATGTGCTTTTAAAAAATATTTTTATTTGTTGAGAATGTCATATATGCATACAATGTATTTTGGTCATAGTCACCTCCAGTTCTTTCTCCTACCTTCAAGATTCATGCCCACTCCCCATCCCTCCCACTGTCCAGCTCCCCCCCCCTTCTTCCTTCCTCCCTCCCCACCCCTTCTTTTAACTGGTAAATCCAGTTTATGCTATCTATACACCCATGGGAGCGGAGCCACCCACTAGAGCATAGTCAATTTATTTCGAGCCACACATTTAAAAAGAGCCTGACTCCCCCTTCTCCAGAGGCCATCAGTTGACATTAGCTCCTTAGGCAGGGTCATCACGATGGAACGTTAACTGGCTTGATCTTGTGCAAGTCTTGTGCAGTGGCCACAGCTGCAGTGAGATCATGGTACAGCTGTCCTGTCCTAGTCCAGTGGACTCTGCTTTGCCCTGGCCCTCCGTGGTCTTTCTACTCCCTCTCCTGCTGAGCTTTTTGTGGGCAGCAGGTATGATATGGCCATTGGCGGAAGAACACATCGTTCTTTGCACTTTAGCTAGCTATGATTTTTCTGTGCTAACTGCTCACACTCCAGGGAGCACCTTAAAAAGTTACCACCTTATCGCAGTTTTATCATTTTGGTTGACAGGAAAAGATTAATATTAGCTAAGAGAAAATTTGAGTAATTTGCAACTGAATTCTGGAAGCAAAACTGGAAAAAAACCAGTTTATCTTCTATATTTTTTATCATTTAGAATTAATAAGATGTTTCCTCCAGTGGTTATAACATGCATGTGTACGCGCACATACACACACACACACACACACACACAAAGTTCTATATTTCCTTAATCAAGAACCATAGATCTGTAGATCTGTGCACATTTTTAAAACTATCTTTCAGGTATGTGATCAATTTATTTTACTTTGTATATTTTGAAATATACAAAATTGTAGTCTTACGTATTGGATGGTTTTATTATGGTCATTTCCATCTACTTAAAATTTATTTTTAACTATGTGTCCATGTGTAAGTATGTGCATATGACTACTGAGTAATACCAGAGGGGTCAGATCCCCATAGAGCTGGAGTACAGATCTTTGTGGGCTATGCCATGTGAATGCTAGGAACCAAAACTGGGTCCTATGCCAGAGCATCAAGTGCTGTCAACCACTGAACCAGCTCTCCATCTTTGATTTTTTTTATGCTTAAGCTACATATACTTATCCATAATGTCTTCTGATCATTTACGCAGTATATGTAAAAGCAGACTGTCATCAGTGTGATACATGGAGATTTTTTTTCATGATATGCTCAAAGCAAAATTTCTATTATTTTTGAAGATTTGTTTTAAATTGTGTGTGTGACACTGTGTATGTGTGGCGGTTTGTGCATGTGAGTGCAGCTACCCCAGGCATGGGATCTGGTACTGGGGTAAGTGTTTGCAAGCTGCCAGATATGGACGCTGGGAGTTCCTCTGCGAGAGCAGCAGGTACTCTTAACCCCTGAGCTCTCCAGTCTGGATATATTTTAATTTTTATTTAATTATTTATTTTTAAAGATTTATTTGTTAATTTTATGTATGTTAATACTCTGTTGCTCTCTTCAGACACCAGAAGAGGGCATCAGATCTCATTACAGATGGTTGTGAGCCACCATGTGGTTGCTGGGGATTGAACTCAGGAACTCTGGAAGAACAGTCAGTGTTCTTAACTGCTGAACCATCTCTCTAGCCCATATTTTAATTTTTAAATGGTTCAGAAATCACATTGGTTTTGAAAGTTCTCCTAACATGGATTTACAGTACAGTATTGGGTGAGGGACAGTGACAAACCTTTTCCTGTCCGTTGTTACAATCCTTTGGAACAACAAAATCAGAATAACTGGTCAAATCTGGGGAGTAAGCTCCCTTACCCCCGCAGGACTGCTTCTGAGATAGCGTAGGATCTTATTTCATTTTACTGAGTATATGTACTTTGTACCGTTCGTATGGGCTTTTCTGTGACATTTTTATACAAGCATATGACACTTTGAGCCTACTCACCGCTTCTGTTATCTCCTCTGACCACCTGCTGCTTGTACCCTTTGCATATCTGTAATAGCCCAGTAGTTGGAGAGGGATGTTTTAGAGATGTGTTTAGAGGGGTATGGTAATCATAAGTCTCAGGAGGAAGGATCCCTTATCAGTACCCAAATTTGGTCAGTCGTAGACAAGAAGTTTGTAAACAAGGGCATGGTAATAGTTAGGAACCTTGGAAATTGTACTAGGAAACCCTAATGTACTAGCTGGGGAAGAATCTGGCCCCTCCCCCCCCACCCCGCTCCTTTTGTTAGGTTCACAGAAAAAAATTTATTCATGACCATCAGAATTCAGTTATTATGTCTCAAAGAATCTGATGGAATCTCATTCGTATAGGGACTTAGAGACATTGTGCATGATTGAAACCTGGTTAGATTGCATCATGTAGTTCATATTTAAACGTCTAAAACAAGGGTATGTATGATGTTTGAGACTTCATGTGAGTGGAACTGAACTTACATCCTACTTCCCACTCTGCCTTCCCTGGCATAAACTCATTTAGTGGGCTCTGTTGGGAGTGTGCATGAGGTAGTTTTATTTATTGGTTTTGAGGCAGAGTCTGGCTCAAACCCTGGCTGGTCTCAAATTAAAGATCCCCCTGCCTCAGCTTGCTGATGCTGTGGTCACAGGCATGTACCACCACGTAAACATGTATGTCATAGGCATGTACCATCATGTGAACATGTCCATCCCAAGCATGTTCCACCATGTGAACATTTGCAATCTGGATATACAGAAATCTAGTCGAGCTGGAGATACCAGTTTCCCCTGTTTTGTTCCATTTGGGTGATTCAGAGAAGTTGGATGGAGCAGGTGTGGTTGCTCTTCTCTAGAAGCTTCCAAATAAAACTATTATGCCAGCCCCTGTCATGTGACAGATGTTACAGAGCACTCCTCTTGTTTGTTTGTTTTTGTTTTGTTTTGTTTTCCTTGAATCTTCAGTGTTTCCCCCAGCAAGGACTCATCTTGTTATGGAGTGGGAATTAAGGCTCTGTGGAATTGTCATCTGATCCAGACCACACTGCTATGAAGTAGAGATATGAACTTAGACCTATTTGATCCAGCCTGAACTTTTACCCTCTTCGGGGCTCTTAGAGGAGAGTAAAAGCAGAAGATGACTTATCCCAGACTAGTTTGTAACCTGGTGTTATGAGAGAAGAAAAGGAGGTTGCATGTATGTCGTGGGTTGCGGTAGCTACCACTATCCCTTATTATCTTCCTCAGCACTAATTTGTGGTTTCAGTTTAACTTTATAGTCTGTTTAAGGACCAGTGCCCAATGTCACAACTCAGCATGGCATGAGTACTCCTTGGTTCAGTTCTTTTCTTGACCTGTCCCTTAATCTTGTGGAGCCCAAGCCAAAAGCATAGAAAGGAGCATGTGTGTCTCACATAGAAGAGCAAGACCTGTCCTCAGTCTTAACCGGTAGACCTTTATAATTGTGGGTAAGCAGTCTTGAACTCTCCTAAACCCCTGCAGAGAAGAGGCCTTGAGAATGTTGACCTGTGAGCTTTCTTGCCTCTCTTCCTATTACCAACTCTTTCCGACCACCCCTTGGCTACCGGAATGGCACAAACTGCTTATATGGATGGTAACATCTGCCCTCCAGAGGATAGATGTGAGGAAGAAGCCTGTAGAGACTGGAATTGGTGGAGGCACCTAGGGGAGAGGGAATCCTTGAGCTTTGGGTCTGGGGAGCCTGGTCTGTCATGTAGAATTCCCATTGGGCTCTGGGAACTCTACACCTCATGGTGCATTCATTGAGAAGAGAGTGTTCCCCCTTGTCATTGTCAGAGCACAGGGCAGTTCTGAGTTTCCTGTTGTCGCGGACGCTTTACTCAGAAGGCTTGAAGACAGAAATGGGATCCACACTTAGTTGGGAACTGGCTTAGTTTCTACTCTAAATGACCTTCCCCACAATGTCCCTTACCTCTCTTCAGAGCTGTATCCCACAGTTGGAAATATTCTGAGTGTACAGAGGTTCTAGGGATGAGATTTGAGCAAAATTTGCAGCCAGGGCATGGTGAAAAGGTGTGGCTAGCTTCTAAAAAGATCAAGCAAACCTGGAGAAGGGAACTTATACCCCAGCCCACTGGAGAAAGAGGCCTTCAGTGTGTTTACCTGCCTGTGAAGATGCTGGGAAAATCACCTCTATCATAGCACCATTTTAAAATTTAAAGCCAGGAATTAGACCCTGAGGGCCTCTTGAAAAGAAATTACTTTCCAACTAGGTTTCACGCTAGCGCTTTAATTTTGTCACAGTGGTGCATGGCAGCTCGAGGGCCGGCCAGCCATGGAGGTGCCAGTCGGGTGCTGCGGTGGCAGCCACTACGGAGAAAGTGCATCATGCCAAAGCTTCGAAACCCCAAGTTCAACCAGAAAGGAGGTAACTTTTGTCTCAAATAAGGTTTTCTTTGTTTTTCTTTTCTATTGTGACAAACATGAGTGGGTTTGAGCAACCTACGGGGAGAGGTACTTAGAAAAATCTAATATATTTATTAGCAATGGTATGGTATTTTCTTGATTTCCTTTTAACATCTGTTAAATAATAGGTTTTAAGGACTAACAAAGGACATACAGTTAAATATAGTCTTCAGTCATGTAAGAATCTGGCCTTGGTATATGTCAGTATATCAAATCAATTATGTGTATAGCAGAACTTTCTGTATGAACTGAACATATTTATCCTTATAAAACAAATGCTTTATATAGGATCAAAAGTTGTTAGCCTACCAAGAACTTCTCCAGGAGAGTCTACCATTACTACTTTTAGCTTTTCACATAATGAACATAATTGCCAATGACATGCTATGGCTTATAGTTTATTAAGGAAGTAGAGTGTACTTCATTCATTCTTGGTATTTTTGGGTGAAGGCAGTAACCATGGTGTGTGTTTTCTTCAGCAGCAGAAGCCACAGATTCCCAGAGGGCCTCTCCTCTGTGATCTAGAACAAATTTGATACAGGGGAAATTGTTCAGATCTAAGAAGGAATTAGCTGAGTCATAGTGACATCATTATCTTCCTGCCAAACAAGACGTCACTCTAGAGTTGTACAGAGTATTGGTTACTTTTCTATTGCTGTGATAAACCACAACTTATAGAAGAGTTTATTTGGGCTTCTAGTTCTGAGGGTTTCAAAGGCATAGCAGTTGGAACAGCATCAGAGAGCTCCCCTCTTGAACCATAGCAGGAAGTAGGGAGAGCAAACTGGGAATGGTGTGAGTCTTTGAAACCTGGAAACCCAACCTCAGTGCCGTACTTCCTCCAGTAAGGCCAGACCTCCTCAACATGTCCAAACAGTACGACCAGTTAGGGACCAAGTATTCAGATGCCCCAGGTTATGGAGGACATTCTCATTCAAGCCACCCTGAGCAGCCATGTAAATGGAATGTTTTCATTTTGTGATGGTTATTTTTCATTGTGTTATGGACTCATTGATTGAAGGCTACAAAAGTGAGGTTGATTTAGGATATAGAATTAGGGATAGGTGTCAAATCCCTTCCCCTCAAGTCTGTCTTCCTAGAATATGGAGTTAGAGGGTAAGGTAGGAAACATAAGCATCTTGGGCTGGTGGCATGCCTAGCAGGACACTGATCCTCTGTCCCTATGATTCCCTTAAGACTTAAGAAAAGTATTAGTGTGAGCTGAAGAACTGGTTTGATTAGGAACCTAGAAGAAAAATTATTTCATTGTTATATTTTGTAGTGACAAAAGTCAATAAAAAAGGGGCCTTATATTAATTGATAAAATTAAATAAAATTAGGTTCTACTAAGAGACTTTATATAATTTTTAAAAAAAAATAGAAAACTCAGGTGGAAAGAAAGGATGTAAAAGTCATCGCAGTCTTACCATCTATATACATCCTTACTGACACATAAACCATACTATACGTATTATTTTACAGTTTTTTATCTACTGTCATCACGGATCTACACATACTTTCTATGTTGTTTTTTTCTTGTTGCTGTGACAAAATACCTTACAAAGTCAACATAAAGAAGGTTTCAGTCTTGCTCACAGTTCACGGGTACAGTCCGTCATGGTGGCAGAGTGTGAGGTGGCTGGTCACAGTTTACATGTGCACACAGGAAGCAGAGGAGATGTGTGCTGGCACTCAGCTCACTTTCTCCTGTTCATTCATTCCCAGATGTGTGGAATGGCGCTGCCCATGGTTAAGGTAGATCTTCCCACCCCACTTAACTCAGTCTAAGCGTCCCCTTACAGGCACACAAAGGCATGTCTCCTGGGTGGTTCTATACACTATCATGTTGACAGTCTTAACTATCTCGAGTAGTTTGGGAGTATTTTCAGTAAGTCAGAATTTATTTAGGTAAGCGCACATTCCAGGCATTGGTTAAATCTAGTTTTGAATATTTGAGATACTAAAGTAAGGAGTGTGCTTGGGGACCATTCTGATGCCAAGGGTTTGGAAGACCCTGTGCTGTTTAGTGCTTGGCTTGAGCTAAACTACAATGCTAGCTAGACCAGGTGCTGCACTAGTCCATGGACTTTCAGGAGGAAAGTGGTTATTTATTTATTAGATTTTAGAGGTCACACCGTCTCCTCTGTTGCTCTTTACCTTTGCTGGGGCAATGTCAAGGCTGCCATAAGTAAAAACAAATCCACGAGTGGCGCTTTGTGCTATCTCTGTGAGCTCTCTCTGTCTCTCTGTGGGGGTGGGAGATGGGGAGCTGTGCACGGGCACACGTGTTAAGTTTGGTGTGGATTCGTTTGTTTCCTGTTGTTTCTATTCTAGAAATAGCACAGATCCTTGGGTCACTGGTCTATTGTAGGTTTAGTGCTGAGGCTTTATTGTTCTTCATCAGTGCTGTCTAGATACCATAGAGCAAAATGGCTGATTACTAACTGATGAGCTTTGGTACCTATTATGATCATTTCATGGTACAAAGGAAACGTTCTGTACTTCCAAAGTCCCAGACTAGAACAAAAGCAAAGTACCTAAACTTCTCGGAGTAAGTTTTAAAATACGTGTCTTCGCTTCGCTGTGCATACTTTTATGTCCAAACAAAGAGAGCCATGGCCAGGCAGATCTTGGACTCAGGTGTGGTCTGTCTGGAGGGAAAAGAGACAGAGAGCCTTGATTAAATAAAGCTTTGCACTTCATACTCCAAAACAGAGCGGAGTCAGGCTAATGCACCATTCACCATGCACAACACAGTTTTGGATTAAGTGTTCCGTGTGTTGGGGCGTCTTCAAATCATATGCGACTCTTTCATGTTTAAAATCAACACGGGTTTGCAAAACGTGAGCAGGACAGAGTAACATCCGCTTTAAAGCCACTCTTGCTCTGAGCTCAGGTGTTACGAATGGAAAGCCCGGTTCTAATTCCCGTTTGCACTTTGATACCCTCTGTGGCTTAGGTAAGTCTTTTAGCCTGGGCTTTCTTAACCAGTAATCTGTTAACTGGCAGCAATCCATCGGAAAAGGCACTTAATTTATTAGGAGTCACAGATTTCGAGGGTGAAAAGACAAGAACTCAGGGGAAAGATGGGTGGTCTCAGTGGGAAGATTAGGGGAGACTGTAGGCTCATCAGGTGATGATGCATCTGGCATGTTTAGGAGCACGAAAACTCAACAGCCCTGTCTAGTTGTAGCATTGTTGTGTGAAAAAAAGTTTTGTAGGGGCTAGGGAGATGGTTCTGGGTTAAGGGTCTGCTGATCGGTATGGGTTGAAGTCCCTACACCCACATAAAATCTGGGCACAGCTTTGCGTGTCCTAATCCCAAGCGTGAGGAGTTGGGCAGGGGCAGGAAGATCCTAGGTGTTCACCCTTCAGCCAGTTTAGCTGCATTGGTCGCTCCAGGTCAGTGAGAAAAGTAAAGTAGAGAACAATGAAAGAAGACAGCAGACATTAAGCCTCTGGCCTCTGTGTGTGCACTGATAACACGAGTGCCCCCCATACATGTGCACATGCACAGGTGCCACATATCCACACACAGAGTTTTGTAACATCAAGTATAATTGCTTAGTATAATCCTCAGTGAAAAGAGGATTCTCTAAGGTCTGGAGGCAGTTTTGCTTGTCACAGCTCTGAGGTAAGGAAGTATCCTGGTTTGGTTTCTATTGCTATAACAAAATAACAGCCAAAACCCACTTGGGCAGGAAAGGGTTTCTTTGGTTTGCAGGCTACAGACTGGCGCTGAGGGCAGCCAGGCAGGAACTGAAGCAGAGACCACAGAGGAATGATGATTACTGGCCTCCTTCCCATTGTTTGCTCACCGTGCTTATATAACCTGGGACCACCTGCCCAGTGGTCACACTACCGCACATCAATTCAAGATGATGTCTGACTCACATGCGCACAGACCGTTGCGAGGGAGGCAGTTTTTCTATTGATGTTTCCTCTTCCTGAGTGACTCTGGTTTTTTTTCAAGTTGACAAAAACTAACCCAAACAGGTTAGCACCTAAGTGTACTCTTACATGGTCTGTAATATTGCCAGCCAGAATGTCACAGGCTAGGGATCTTACTAAACACCCGTAGGAGAGTTCTCTACAGTGAAGGGAAGGGGAGCAGGACCTGTTTTCCTTAGGAATAATTTCCTATATGACCGAAGAGGCCGGAGCAGATGACAGGACAAGCGATAGACTCATCGAGGTGTAACAGAACTCATTCTGTGGTAGATTGCGTTGAGTATGTGCTTTACCCATTGAGTTCGCCAAATAATGTTGAAGGTAAGATGTTGGACTTTAATTTTAGCGTATAAGACAACCTTAACCTTTGGAAGCCAGACCTGTGTACTTACGAAGCACCAGCACTTACAGGTCTTTTGGTCTCTGAACAATTTTTGATTTCTAAAACCCTCTGTCTTTAAAGAATTGGCTCCTTGTTCAAGACTGACAGGAAAATAGAGAAATTGAGGCCGGTTGATGCCAACATAGGGCTGGGCCTAGAGACAAGGGTCAGAGTTTGAGGTGGGTCAGTGAAGAAGTGGAGGCCCTCTGTGTCTCTGATGGCAGCACAGGGCCTGTGGGTTCTTATCAGCTGAAGTAATTTCTGCCCCGAAGCAAATGAAAGTGTAGCAATGAACTGTTTTATCTTGTGTAGGAAGCCAAAAACCGGCATATTAATGTTAAACATGGGAGGCCCCGAAACCCTTGGAGAAGTTCAAGACTTCCTTCAGAGGCTCTTCCTGGACCGAGACCTCATGACACTTCCCATTCAAAAGTAAGATATGCTGTATGGAATGCCGCGTGTCGGGTGCATTTGTCACCTATGCAGCTCTGGCTGTGGTCACAGCAACACTTTTATCTTCTCTAAGGAAGCAGAAGTATGCAGAGGCCTGCCGCCGCCGGAGAGGAGAGCCAGTTAGCAAGCACTCTCCTTGGGCCCTCTCCTCCCAGGCCCTGGGGTCACAGTTGTCTAAGCTCAGCTAAAATAACTTTAAAGTGTTACAGATTTGTAAAGATGTGTTTATGCTTGGCCCTAGACCACTCATTAGCATTGAAGAAGCAATGGTTATCACTTCCTGTACTTGAGGGTAGATCATGGCTTCTTTCTCCTCCTTTCCATTCTTCCTTCCTTGCTTCCTTTTCTGTCATTTCCTTTCAAAAGAAGTTTTGCAATAAAGAAATTAATTCTTGTATATTCCTATAACTATGCAAATAATATATTTACACTAAAAAGCAAATGTCCCTTTCACCTGGAGTTCCAGCACCAGTTAACCAAATGTTATTCCTGTTCTATTTGAAATAATGTGTGCGTATCTGAGTGTGTATATTCCTGTCAGTATTCTTCCCACTTCATTTTACAAACATGAGTACTTTCCTACCTTATTTGTCACTTTTGTGATTTTTTTTTTCATAACAGTGTTTTGTTTCATAACAGATTATATAGATCTGTCAAATTTTCTCGTGACTGTTTTGATTATATCTTTATTTGACTTGCACCTCATTGGTAGACAGTTGTCAACAATGTGGCTGTAGACCCTGTGTTGTATACCTCACTGTCCACATATGCAGCCATATTGGAGTAGCATTCATATGGAGACGGCTCAGAGTTTAGTTCTTGGAACCCACATCCTTTGTTTGTTTGTTTGTTTGTTTGTTTGTTTGTTTGCAGCTGTAATCCCAGCACTGGGGAGTAACTGCTGTAAGCAGCCTGACCTGCCAGCTTCACTTGCTTAAGGAGTTCCAGGCCAGTGAGAAGCCCTGTCTTTTTTTCTTTAAGGTGGTTGTGCAGAGAAAGATGCTCAAGGTCTTTTTCTGGGCTATATAGACACACAAGTAAGCACACACCCACACCACACCTCTGCACCCGTACCCGAATACACATGTGCCTTTCTACACACAGAGACATACTTTGTTTTTGTTTTTGTTATTTTGGTTTTTTGGTTTTTTTGGTTTTGTTTTGTTTTTGGAGACAAAAGTTTCTCCGTGTAACCTTGGCAGTCCTAGAACTCCCTCTGTAGACCAGACTGGCTTGGAATTTCCAGAGAGCCACCTGCCTCTGCCTTCTGAGTGCTGGGATTAAATGTGTGTACCACCACAGCCCAGCCGTATTAAGAGCAGTGTCTGAGACTGAGAGTGCAGCCTTGGTAAAGAATAGGTTCTTCTGAAAGTGATTTCTGCTTCAGTTCATAGGTTTGTTTGTTTGTTGGCTTGTTAGTCATGTCACAGGAATCTCCTCCCTTTGTCCTAATTCTCCTGTCATAGAAATTATTAACTCGGTTGCCAGAAACAATGTGAGTCATCCACTTTGCTGACTGTTTGCTGATGTGCCAGAATGCTCCTGATGCTAGGAGGCTGACTTGGTGTCCAGGAAGGCAGAGTGTGTGGCCATCACACCTTTGCAGAGTCCTTCCAAATCATCCCAGCCGTAGCGTTACAGTTACCTCTGCCCTGGTTCAGTAGAGCAAATGGCAAGTTACACAGTGTTCTGAAGGCACTCTGAGTGTTAGGAAGGTACTGTCTTTGATCCGATTATAGATAAACTTGCCTTGGCCTTAGCACAGAGTGTGCTTGTATGTTCTTGTGTGTTCATATAAAGAAATACATTGCTTTGTACAATAGTGACTTTTTTTTGTTTTGTTTTTAGATTTTAAGTTTGGTGGTGGTGGTGCTTTTAATCCCAGTAGGAGGATCTCTGTGAGTTTGAGACCAGCATGGTCTGCAGTTCGAGTTCCAGGACTGCCAAAGCTACACAGAGAAACCAACCCTGTCTCAAAAAAAAAAAAACGAAAAAAACCACTTTTTATTGTAAATTGTGTGTGTGCGTGCGTGCATGTGTGGATCCAGGAGCCGAGGAATCTAGAGGAGGGTGTCAGATCCCTTGGAACGGAAGATGCAGGCGGCTGTGAGCTGCCTCGCGGGCTGGGAATGGGGCTGGAGTCTTCAACTTGAGCACCACATGCCCTTAACTGCTAAGCCGTCTTTGCAGTCCCAAAGCGAGGTTTTTTTGATATTTTAATTTCCGAGGCCTCTGTTTGATACAGTGCTTTCTAATCTCAACTCCAGTTCTGTCACTGTTGAGAGATGGGTTTGTAATGTATAATCGCAGTGGTAGTTGTTTTAGAAAATAAAAGCTACTTATTTTCTAGAGAAATTTCTTAACGTTGCACTCAGTATTTAGAGATGCATCAGAAAGTCTTGGTTGAAACTTAAGCATTATGTTGCTCCGCCAAAATCTGTTTCATAACACCAAAGGATAAATTTCTTTTTGCATTTTATTTATTTATTTAGTTAGTTAGTTAGCTAGTTAGTTAGTTAGTTAGTTAGTTTGCGTGTGTACATATCATGGAGGGAGTCACATGGTACAAGGAGAGAGCCACCTCAGCTCATGCAAATTGTCCTCTGTCCACCACATTTATACCAGAGCATATGTACACACACACACACACACACACACACACACACACTAGTAAGTGTAACAAAAAATGCTTCTAAAAGAGCCCTGTGTGAGTTAGGCTTGGTGAAGCAACAGGAAGTAGACCCCAGGGCCAGCCTGAGCAGCATTGTAGTTCAATGACTGTTCAAGGAACATGGTGAGATTGTCTCAAAATTAAAAACAAATGGGGCCAGTCCTGGGGCTTCAGCTCAGTGGCAGAGTCCTTGCCTAGCACTAGGAGGGCCCAGATTTACAGAACCAAACTCCACCAACAAAACAATGTAAGCTTCCTGTGCTTCTCCCCTGATTCTTGTTAGGTGCAGATTCAGCATGTAGGATGGTAGCTAGCAGCATCCCAGGCAGGGGTGTGAGGTTTCCAGAGTATGCAGGATAGAGCACTTGTGGAGTGCAGAGGTGAGCTCTCAGGTCCGTGCTGAACTGTCAGGGCCTTGTGGCCACATTCCTAACCGCTGGTCTTGTTTGGCTCTCCTTAAGAAGTTTTACTCATCTCTTCTTTAGTGAGTAGAAAACAAATCTGGAATTTCGAAGGTGGAATAAAATCCACTCACTTATGTGTCCAATGATTTAGTAAGCTGGCACCATTCATCGCTAAACGCCGAACCCCCAAAATTCAAGAGCAGTATCGCAGGATCGGAGGTGGATCCCCCATCAAGATGTGGACTTCCAAGCAAGGAGAAGGCATGGTGAAGCTGCTGGACGAGTTGTCCCCTGACACAGGTGTGCCCTTCTCATGAACGCAGTGCTAGGCTTGTTATGGTAGAATTCAGAGTGTGTGTGTGTGTGTGTGTGTGTGTGTGTGTGTGTGTGTGTGTGTATGTAAGAGAGGGAGAGAATGAGTGTGTGTGTGCACTCCTGTAATCCCAGCACTCAGTGGTAAAGGCAAGAAGTCTCTCTGCACTAGCAGAGAGAGAGACAGACAGACAGAGACAGACAGAGAGAGACACAGACAGAGAGAGAAAGAATGTGTGTAAGAGAGGGAGAGAGAATGTGTGAGAGTGTGTGTGTGTGTGTGTGTGTGTGTGTGTGTAAGAGGGAGAGAGAATGTATGAATGTGAGTGTGTGTGTGTGTAAGAGAGGGAAAGAGAATATGTGAGTGTGTATATGTGTATAAGAGAGGGAGAATGTGTGAATGTGAGAGAGAATGTGTATGTATGTGTGTGTGTGTGTGTGTGAGAGAGAGAGAGAGAGAGAGAGAGACAGACAGAGAGACAGACAGACAGAGACGTTCAGAGACAGAGAGACAGACAGAGAGAGAATATGTGTAAGAGAGGGAGAGAGAATGTGTGAGTGTGTGTAAGAGGGAGAGAGAATGTATGAATGTGAGTGTGTGTGTGTTAGAGAGAGTGTGTGTATAAGAGAGGGAGAGAGAATGTGTGAGTGTGTGTATGTGTATAAGAGAGAGAGAATGTATGAATGTGAGAGAATGTGTGTGTATGAGAGAGAGAGAGAGAGAGAATGAGTGAGTGTGAGAGTATGTGTGTGTGACTGTTGGGTATGCATTGCATGTTTGCAACAGTGGGAGCACGTGTGTGGAGTGCATATTTGTGTGGATGGGTGCCTGTGCAGGCCTAGAGTTAATGTTTGATGTCTTCCTCCATTGTCTTCCACTTCACTGAGGCTAGGTCTTTCAGCTTAACTCAGAGCTCACCATCTAGTCAGTCTAAGCTAGTCAGCTTGCCGTGGAATCTTTTACCTTCGCCTTCTATGTGCTGGCATTACAGGTGGCCACCTTACCTGCCCAGCTTTTATGTGTTACTGGATCTGAATTTGAGTCTTCATGTATATACTGCAAGTTCTTTAGCCACTGATCCATGTTCTTGGTTCTGGTACTAGCAACTATTGATTTGTGAGTTTCTATTAATACATAATTCATGGTCACCTGATTGAGTTCTCAAGGCATATCCTCTGACTGTAAAACTTTCAAAAACTTTTAAAAACTTTTACTTCCAGTGTTACAAGTAAACAAACTGAAAAGTCAGAAAGTGTTTCAAAAGGAAGTTCAAAGTTAAGTTAAACTAGATTGTAAAGAAGAAGCAATATTCCGTGCACAGAGGCTAAGACTGTTGCTGTGGCCTTTTCTAGTTGGATGGTAATTAGATGAGCATTTAGAGGAGTAGCTAGCTGGAGTCACTGGGCAGCCCTCAGTCAAGCTTTCAGCCAACAGCCAACCAACAGATAAGGTAACGAGTTGCTGCATTGGCCTGGCTCTAACCACACACATCTGGTAACCTGTGATAACCTCGACGTAGACTGAGCCATTAAATGCAAGAGTGAGCTACAGATGCTACATTTATTCCCATCCAAGGCACACTTGATTATAGGACACAGTTCCATATCATATTAAAACATGAGCCACTATGAGTGTCCTGGTTTGCTGTCTGTCATTGTGATAACTGTACTGACCCAAAGCAACTTGGGGGAAAAAAGTTCATTTCATTTTACATTTCTGTGTAACAATCTATCACTGAGGGAAGCTAAGGAAAAATTTCAGGCAGGAACTAAAGCAGAGACCATGGAGGAGCACTGCTTCCTTGCTGGTTCCTCATGGCTAGCTCAGCTTGCTTTCTTATACCATCCAGGACCTCCTACCCAGGCGTGGCACTGCCAATAGTGAGCTTGCCACCCCCCCACCCCCCATGTGTATCACCAGTCAAGAAGATGCACTACAGACATTCTCACAAACCAGTCTGATGCAGCAGTTCCTCAAGTGATGGTCGCTCTTCCCAGGTGACTCTAGTTTGTGTCAACCTGACAAAGCCAACTAGCATAATAATGAGAAATGTAAAACTGAAGAAGGTTCCAGGTAGGGCGCATGCTGGCTGTAAATGCATTCTACAGCTTCAGATCAGGACATGAACTGATGACCCTGGGACCCTTAGAGAGGGCAGCCTGTTAGGCAGGACTCTCTGAAAAAGTATCACTGAACATCAGCTTGAAACGTTTTCAGCGACAACACCCGTCCCATTGCACCAAGGCACCCAGTTTTCTCCTCTCTCGGCAGATCACACTTAGAAAATTGTTCAGCTGCACTTCTGACTGTCAGGTTTGCATCGTGTGATTTCTGTGGCTCAGGCCTTTCATGCACAGATCCTCCATCCAGACCACAATGCATCTCTTTAAATATGGCAGAAATCCTTAGCTGTCTCTACCCACCCCTACTTGGTAGAGAACAAACTCTGATTGTTGCCAGTTTATCATGGTTGTGAATTTGATGTGCAATTTATTTAATGGGAAGAAGAGTTAGAAAGGTACCAGCCCTTTGGTTTATTTGTTATTACAGCATCCATTCCCATGGAGAGCCCTTTCAGAAACCAGATTTGAGAAATAAAAGCCAGGAGTGCTGGCCCACACCTTTAATCCCAGCACTTGGGAGCAAAGGAAGGCAATCTCTGTGAGTTCAAGACCAGCCTGGTCTACTTAGTGAATTCCAGGACCACCAGGACTACATAGAGACCTTGTCTCAAAACAAACAAACCAAAACAACGAAGAACAACAAAACAGACCGGAATGCCTCCTTCTCGCCTTTTCACCTTTTTTCTCTAACCACTGTGAGGAAGCTGTTGAATGTCTAGGCTTCAGGCTCCCAGGTTGGCTGAACAGAGTTCCCGGGGCACCTTCCTACCTTCTATCAAAAGTGGGTTCCCACTTACTATCTGGTCATTTTATTATAAAGGCATATAATGCAAGGCCAGGAATTTACATGTGGGCAGGTTCTGACATTAATTCCCCTCTGCTTGCATCAAAGGATCATAGTATTCATTTTGTACTTGAAGTTGCTGGGAAGGTGATTTTTTAATCTAGTGATTGACCATTCTGTCCTCTAGAGATTTAGTTATAAAATATCCAGGACTCACTACAACTTTGGGGCTAAGCTCAGTAACTTGCCTGACAAGTCATTAAATCACTCAGTGTGGCATAAAATTGTCTTTTCTCCTCCGTTTGGTCCTTCATTTGCTTGTATATTTACCTGCGCTTCTACCTATTGATTCCTGTACCTATATGTCCTCCATCCATCCATCCATCCACCCATCCATCCATCCATCCATCCACCCATCCACCCATCCTCCAGGTCTGTGTGCACTGAGCATGTGGCAGCTACAGACAGGAAGAGGATGAGCACATTGCATCTATGGAGCCAGCTTGCCTGAGCACATTCACACAGGCAGCAGGGTCACCTCCCTTGGGAGCTACCTTTTGTTTCTCTGGACCTTGGAAGCTCTCCTTGCGTTCCTAGCCCTTAGTGGGTCTTGGTACTCATGACCCTTTGGCAAGTCACTATCCCCTTGGGTGACAATACTTCTGGGGAGGCATGAACAAACATCTTCTCCCCCAGATAGGATACAGATGATAGATCAAAATAAGGCTAAGCTGGTGGACCAATGAGTTTTATTGAGCTGATTTACAGGAATACGGTAAGAGTTACAGGAACAGTATTGCCTCAGACACAGCTGCATCCCCAAAGCCCACCACAGCATGGGTGACAGCTCACAAAAGTCGGGAACCTGGAGCCCACTGCACAGCCAGCGGGCATCTCCACAGGCTGGACAGCATCCTTTGCAGTTGACCTGAGCCTCTTCCAGGCGGCACGGCTGCTCTTTGCTTCTTGTCTGCTGCCTGCTTCCTCCAGGCGGCAGGGCTTAACTGAGAGAGGTGCTCAGAAGTCATTTTTGTTTTCTCTCTTTTTTTTCCTGAGTTGGGTTCTCATTCTTTACTCAGTACTGGCCCTGAATGTACTCTGGATCTCACTGACTTCAGACTCAGTTGCCCTGCCTGAGGCACTTGTGTGCTGTGATCAGAGTCCTGTTCTACAAAGCCCCACCAACCCTTGTTTGTTTGCTTGGTTTTGTTTTGAGACATGTTCTAGCAATGTAACTCAGGCTGGCCTTGAACTTTCCTTGTGGCCCCGTTGGTCTTAACTTGACCTTCTGTTCTTGTTTCCTGAGTGTTGGAAGTTACAGGCATATGCCACTCTGCTCAACGAAGACAGCACATGCCAAGAATGAGTACTAAAATTTAAAAAACGAAATGAAATCTCACTGTGTAGCCCCAGCTGGCCTCAAACTCAAAGAGATCCTCCTCCTGAGGCTGGGATTAAAGGCTGTGCCACCACAACCAGCTAGGTACTAGTTTGGGGGTTCTTTTCTCCTCTCTTCAGTCTCTTTATGCCTGATGAGAATAGAGAATTAAGAACAATAGCTTGCATTTTAAAGATGATCATATTAACATGAGGCAGGTATGGACTACCAATCTCAGAGAATAACCAAGTGTCCCTGTGCCTGCTAAATGATGGACAAGATGACGGGAATATCCTAACTTGCTACCATATCAGCATTGTAGAAAATTAGGTTAGTCGTTTATTGTCCTGGCCATTACACCGTGTTTGGTGACTCTGAGGAATCTATATAAAGATTAATCCCTTTTCCTTTCCGCTTGTGCTTCCTAATAGCACCTCACAAATACTATATTGGATTCCGATACGTCCATCCCTTGACAGAAGAGGCAATTGAAGAGATGGAGAGAGATGGTCTAGAAAGGGCCATTGCTTTCACACAGTATCCACAGTATAGCTGCTCCACCACAGGTAAGGACGTCTCCAAGGTGGCTGTACCCCTGGCAGAGTTAGTCCAGGAGTCTGAGTGCTGATGGGACTTGCAGTTTGAATGCAAATCTGGCCTGTCTTCTTTACACTAAGAGGCCAGGCCAGTTGCTTTGAAACTGTGTGCTTCATACGCTTTGGAATTATCAGCCAGTCATCTGAGAATTACAAATGGTGGGTGGTGACCGTGCTTGGTTACAACTTTAATACAGTTAGTTAACAGATAACTTTCTAGGTTTGAATCATAAACTTATTTTTATGTCTACCCTGAAATTTTTATTAAGGGAGTAAAGGGAATGGTTGTTTTTATTTTGAAAACAAAAGTGTTTGTGTGATATGGAAAATACTGCTATTTTTATTTTTGTGTTTGTTTTTCCTTCAGTCATGGGTCAGTTACTGGTTAACTTAAAAATCTCATCCTAGCCAGGCATGGTGGCTGACACCTCTAATCCCAGGCGGATGGCAGGCTGGTCTCTGTGAGTTTGAGGCCAGCCTGATCAACATAGTAAGTTTTAGGACAGCCAAGGCTACATAGGAAGACCCCATCTCAAAAACAAATAAACCCATCAACAAACAAAAACAGCCACAACAGCAAAACCAAGGTGAGGCCTTGAATTAACATTCTGCAGACTTTTCTGTTCTTGGTTTTGTAATGCATTACTCCTTGCTGTCCTGTGTACATTTGACTGAAGATAGAAAAGAAACCTGGGGAACTATATTCATGTTTGGGTTTTGTTGCTTTTTTGAGCCAGGGTCTCACTATGTAGACTATGCTGGCCTCGAACCCACAGAGATCTCCCTACCTCTGCCTTCTGAGTGCTGAGATCAAAGACATGTGTCACCACTCCTGGTTACTCTTAATTATAGGTAAAGCTTCTGTTATTATGCACAAATATAAGTGCATTTTCTCAAGGATTTAGATCAGTGCATTTGTATTCCCAGTTTCTTTGACTATTAATGTTATTATATCTATAAGGAGAAGTAAAAATCTACAGAGGAAACATTCCAGGTGTTGTATGCCTTAAATACTGAGGCATACAAATGTGTGTGTGTTGGGAGAGAGAGGAGAGGAGAGGAGAGGGACAGGGACAGACGGACGGACGGACGGATGGACGGACGGACATTGTTAAAATGCCCAATCTTTCACATGTATCCGAAAGTTTGAGTTGTGATTATTAATTGTGATTATTTTGGGAATCTACGATTTTAAAATAACTGGTAATTTATTATTGAAGAATGGGTCTGATCTTAGTATTTTCAAGCTATATTTTTATCTTGCTTTACAAGATGTCCCTTAGCATACAGATGTCTGCTCTCAAAAGTATGTAAGTTAAAAGCAGTTATCTGTGCGACCACAGACCCACACTTTAGCTCGCAGTGGCTCTTCCTGTGTGGTCAGCCCAGGGCTCACTGCTCCCTCCAGGGCATCTCATGTGCAAGTCCAAGCTTCTGGACCTTTCAGGAACCACATTTCTCCTTTGCCACTTTGCCTTTTAAACGGGCTCCGTGTGTTTCTCATAGTGCCTTCCTCATTTACATCCCCTCCTTACCACTTCTGTAGTATGTGGACTGTTGTCCACTGACATGGCGGAGCTAACGTGGCTCCCAGAAGCCCTTCTGTCCCTCTGAAAACCACGCCCATGTGTGCACTGAGATCTGCTATGTGAAGGTGATGGAATGCTTTGATTTCTATTGGGGCTTATTTTTGACCCCCAAGCTTGGATTCTCTTATTCCACTCATTGAAATTGAACCCATTGATTTTTTTTTTATATATACAAGTTGAATATTAGCCTGACCAAACAGTTTGAGCTAAACTATATCTGTGTCCCAAGTAAGCTTTTTAAATTGGCAGCTTAACTGTTAACTATGGCAAGAAACCCAGGGAACTGGTGATGGGCAGCACAGACATGTTGGAACTTGATCTTGCAGTACTAAGAGGGCCCTGTGAGGACTGGGCTCATAGGCCTTACGGTGTGACCCCAGTGCCAGCTTCCCTGGGCCAGGGAAAGGCTGCAGCTTTATTCTGCCAACCACGTCTGGACTTTGGGTTGTCATCTTCACCTTTCATTTAGGAGCACAACTTTTGTTAGGTTACTTGTTAGAGTGTACTGTCTGCTTACTTTATTCCAGGGAATGATGCATTTTGTAAAAGTTGATTAAATACGGGGCCTTTAGACCCGTCAATAGGCTGCTTGCCCTACGATGACATCTTTAGAAAGCGTGGTTCTAAAGCTTTCATTTGAACATGAGAATAATTAACTTGTAATATTCAGTGAAAATATCCAAAATGCTCCAGATATAGAATTATGCATATTCTAACACAGACACTTGGTGAAATAAAACAGCTGTAAGGAGAATGCCAGAAACTGGCTCTAGAATAAAACAGTGCAGTGTCAGCATGCTGGGATAACAGCCCACTTGTGTCTGTCTTCCTCACCCCCTATACTGTGTGTAATGAGGCCGCTTTTCTTCACATGCTCTCAGTTGTAAGGCTTGGTCCTTGCAAGTTCACAATAGCTTATACTGCATAACTCACAGCCCTCGCATTTCTCAGTAATCTTCGAAGGTCTGTTGAAATTGATTGCTCTTTAGTGATCTTCATTTGCAGGGTTGTTAAATCTATATGCATTTTAGAGTACTGAAAAGATTGTAATTAGACTGGGTTTCTGTATAGACGCAGCTGCCCACTTTGAACTCACAATTACTGCCTTTACTAGTCCACGTTGTGTTTTCCCCACAATCAAGTGCATCTACTAAATGGCTCCCTTGTATTTTAGGCAGCAGCTTAAATGCCATTTACAGATACTATAACGAGGTGGGGCGGAAGCCCACCATGAAGTGGAGCACGATCGACAGGTGGCCCACGCACCCCCTCCTCATCCAGGTGTGTATGCCACGACAGCCTCTGTTTGCCCACAGCCGAGAGGACCGGACCGCTCAGCTGAGCCTGTGCTCTCCTGCTCAAACTGCATGCTGGGAGTTAAAGCTACGCCCTTTGACTTTTCACTTATCATGAAAAATGACAATAAGTTTAAAGGTTAAAGTGATAAGACCCTTTCCTTTCTTCAGATTATACTGTAGTACCACAGTTAGATTTTGAGTTTTGTATTTTTCAATGACCAGAAGAACATTAAGGATTATATCAATTTCTGCTAACTTATATGTCTAGATTGAATGATCAACAAATTACTTAAATCCTATATTTTTAAAATCCTTCAGAAACATCAAAGGATTAAAACAAGTGAAGATAGTATATTGGTACATGTTTGGAGACATGGAAGTAAACAGCATTCTAGTGGAAAAGTTTTATACATCAAAAGACAATTTTCATTTCTCCTGCACACTCACCTTTGTAATTATTCTGTTAGTGGGTACTTTATTTTAGAAGAATCAGTTAAAATTACAATTCTAAAACCATTAGCTTTGAATTGGTGTTACCTTATTTAAAAAAAAAAAACAAAAAAAAATGAGAGTGAAGTTGGTTTTAAAAACAAGTTCCGATTAATTCAGATAAGGTTTTGAGTCTGTAGAAGCTTTTGTTTTTGAGTTATTTTAGGTCGAGATATATGAAGTGGTTTGGATTTATGTTGTATTTTATGTACTTTGTTCATTCTGTGATCTTTGGCAAATACCTGCAAAGATTGGCAGCACTTAAATTCTGTGACCACTAGATGGCAGTAGATGGCATTACAATCAGGCTGGCTTCCTCAGAGTGGTGGCCTGTGGGCAGGGAAAGGGTTAACACTTGTGTAGGAGTAACAGAAGTCCCCTAGGGATGGGTGTCCTGTGGGCTGCACGAGCGAGTGTGTCCAGCGTTCATCGGTCTCCTGGGTCCAGCCAGGGGTAGCTGGAGCCTAGGGCCCGGGTGCTGCTATTGAAGCTGTGACTGGGAAGGAGGGGTATTGCAGGTCTGAGCTGACATGTGGCACAGGATGGGATCTGCACAGCATCTGCCTGCCCTGATCGCGGGAGTAATTAGATTTGCATTAAAATTCAGCCCTTTGAAAGGGGGGAAGCAGAAAGATGGAAAGGTCTCTTAACCGAGGAAGTCTCTGTTCATAAAATGAAAGGGAATTTTAGAGGCATTTATCTGCCCTCCTGGCTGGTGTGATTGAAGGCTCTGAGAGGCCTTGCTGCTTTCATTTTGCACAGGGGCTGTGCACAGAAAATCCTGCAGATGGGTCTTAGGTGATTTAAGTAGCACTTCTGTTTGCCCATGCCGCTTGAGTTTTGAAGATGGCTTAGTGACTCTCACAAGCCCTGAGGAATTGTGTTCTTACTTACAATTTTACAAGCTGAGGAAAGGAAAGGAAAAGAAAGGAAAGGAAGGGGCAATCCCTTAAAACTCTTACATAGAGTCAACTACAAAAAAGGGGCCTTAAATCTCATATTCCTGTATTTTATCAGTACTAGCTACTCAAAATAGTCATATTACCACCCTTTCTCTAATACTGCTATTTATCTAGCTTTTGGAGTAGTTGCAGTAAATGTCTATTCCAGGTGTCCACATAAACTTTACAGTGACTTCTTTCTGTAGGCTGTCCTCTAAAAATATTACTTTCTGAGCAGTCTGGCTTCTTAAACATAATGAACACTATAAAAGTATAACATGTGTTTGTATCAAATATTATCACATAACATGGAGATGAGGAGGAAGGTAGAGGAAGAGAATGCCAGATGCCTCCTCTAAGTTCCATTTTCTTCTTTAGGTCATTTACTTACCCAAACTTGTGAGTTCTAGAATGATAGATATTTTAGTATTTTTGGGGACTAGTTTGGAGCTTAACAGTATTGATTGAACACTGATATGTATAAAAACAGCATCAACTACAAGCTTGTATGATTCTGTTCTTTAATTTTATTTGGAAATTATGACATGCAAATAGCTACAAGAGCTACAAGTTAAATGGATAATGTGTCTGGAGAGCTGGCTCATTGGTTAAGAGCATATACCACTATTCCTGTTGCAGCAATGCACGCGCGTGCGCACACACACACACACACACACACACACACACACACACACACGTAATTAAAAATAAAGCTGCAGAGCTGGCTCAGTGGTTCAAAGCACTGGCTACTCCTGCAGGGCACTCGCAGTTTGGTTTCTAGCGCCCAAATAGCAGTTCACAACCATTAGTAGCTCTAGTCTTAGGGGATCTGATGGGCTCTGGCTTCTGTGTGCACCAAGTAAACACGTGATGTACGGACATACATGCAGACAAAACACACCCCCCCCACACACACACACATAAAATAAATAAAATCTTTAAAAATGGTGCAGTGAGCTGCCATCTATTCTTTACCTGTATTCATGTGTTATTTGTCTCACTTGACCTATCATTTACATGTTCTCTGTATGTGTATATATGTGTATGTCTGGAGACATATATTTTGAACTACTTGAGAACACACACACAACCTTAAGATCAGGGGTGCTCTCTTCACATAACTACAACACAGAATTCCTCAGAAGTTTATTTAACACTGATATCAACTTGCCTGATTCCCAGCCACATTCCAGTTTTATCAGTTTCTGTCCTTTGCCATGTTTTCCTTCTACGCCCAACAAGGAATGATTCAAGTGTGAGATGAAAGAAAGTCTCTTCAGATCTGGTGTTTCAGCACCTACCCGTGCAAATCAGCAAGCGTCAGCTAGAAGCGAGGGAGCTGGTCTGGTGGGCAGAGGTTGGGAGGCAGCAGGACCTAGATTCTAGTCCACATTCACCCATATGGCCAGCTAGCCCTCACATCAACCACAGCCTTCCCCCTGTGTGTTTAATGGGGACTGCACAGCTAATCATCTGTCATTAGGAAGCTTGTGAGGAGGAGTGCTTTGGTACAGATCCTGGACTCGTAAGAAAGATGTCATAAAAATAGAAGAGTATTTTCTTATTTCTCTCCTATTTCTGGCTAATGTATTTTAATGTGATAGGCCTGAAAGCCAAAGTAAGGGAGATTTAGAAAGACCCTGTAAGCTGTTTTCCTGCTAACAGAGCAAATGTGAGGTCTTAAAACAACCTCTCCTTCCCATCTGTGTTTCCTTTCCATCTGGAAGTGTGCCCTGCTCTTCCCGAGGGGAAGCAGCTCCTCCGTGTTCATTTGCAGAGAGCCATTAGTGAGCTTTAGAAGTTTCCCATCAAATTCCCTAGGCCCCTGAAACCATCGCGAGCCATTTCAAAGCAGAACCAAAGCAAAGAGACTGTGATGTTTGCATTTTTTAAAAAAGAGATGGGGTTCCAGATTTTGAAGATTGTGCTAAGGTTTTTGGTGCAGTTCTCATTTCTCAGATCCTTCGCCTGTTCTTTGTTCTCTTCTCACCACCCTCTTCCCCATTCCTGGGGTTCCCACAGTGCTTTGCAGACCACATTCTGAAAGAGCTGAACCATTTTCCAGAGGAGAAGAGAAGCGAGGTGGTCATTCTGTTTTCTGCCCACTCCCTGCCGATGTCTGTAAGTAAGATCATTTTGTTAGTGGTAGAGGGCCCGGTTGTTTGAGTTTCTGAATGTGTAAGATGCATCTGGCTCCATTCTGCGCTCAGCTCAGTGCAAGCATGGATTCTAAACTCCCAGCCTTAGCTTGCTCATAGACTCACTTTCTAAAACCTCCCAGCAATTAATTCAATGCACAGTATCACAAATAGATCTCTTATTAATAGCCTTCTTTAAAACGATAACTGGAAGATTCATTCAGATATTAGAGTTTCTAACAAATGCATCAGCTAAAAGAAGCGTGCTTTTGCCTGCTGTATGGAAGGAATACAGTGTGCAGTTTCACTGTACTGAACTGTGCAGCTAGCTTTGCTCACACTAAGCCCTAACTCTGTCTTCAAGACTAGCAGAAGCTTGTGCCTTCTAGGAAACCTGTATGGTTTCTAATTTGCTAAAACTAAGGACCAGAGCTTGGCCAGAGAATGTACAGCATACAGTGTGTGATCCTTAGTTCATTGTGTTAAACCAACTTGTCCATAAAATGTCACATCCTTCATGCGGGTCCCCCAACAACTAGAGCAGGGGGGCTGTCTCTGAGCCTGCTGCCTGTCCGTGGATCCCAGGCCCCTAAATGGACACCCTTGTCTGGCCTCAGTGGGAGAGGATGTGCCTAGCATCGAAGTGAGTTGATGTGCGGGGTTGTGTGTGTGTGTGTGTGTGTGTGTGTGTTAGTTGGGGTTGTATGTGACACCCAGAGGGGACTTCCCCTCCTCCAAAGAGAAGGGGAAGGTGAAATGGGAGGAGGACTTGTGTGAGGGGGTCCTGAGAGGAGAGAAAGGACTAACTTGGGGTTGTTAAGTGAATAAATAATTAAGTTTTAAAAAAAGAAATTGAAAGTTCAAGCCACACATGTGGGGAAATATTCAGTCATATAAATCTGACAAAAGTTTGTATCCAGAATACATTGTTAAAATTACTTCTACATGTAAATTACAAATAAACAATGAACAAATCAGTGAGAACATGAAAAAAATATCACCTCCTGAGTCGCAATGGTTACATTTCAGGAAACATGGAAATATCGGACTTGTGCGCTGTATGATATTTGAAAGGTCTTGGGCACAGTCCCCAGTTCCACCTACTCTGAACTAGCATCCTGTCCTGAGAACGCTGTTTTCCTAGCTACAAAGGTGGAAGATGACATTTTCTTAGATGTGATCGCTCTGAAAAACATGATTAATGGGACCAGCCAGCCTCAGGTGGAGGGTGCCACCCCTTGGTGGTCACCAGAGTCAAGCCCTGGGCAGCTCACCTGAAGATGCAGTTACTACATTAGTAGTAGATAGCTTTAGGGAGAGAGTCCTCCCATTGGGAGCCTGCCTGTTTTGTTTCAGTGGGATCATGTCTCCTTTCTGGTGTCATGCAAATCCTTTCCGGGGGTCCGTTCTGTATTTCTCTCATCCCTTCTACAATTATTCTTCTAATGATCATTTGCCCACTAGTAATGTCATCAAATATTGTCTTAGTATTTCATTTCACCAATGCAGTATTTATTGGAGGCCTACTGTACACATCAGATGTGAAGATGAAGTAGACAGACGAAGCCTTTATTCCTGTATAATTACAGGAAACGATCATGAAAGTCTGGAGCTGAGGAACTTCTATACCAGTCCTCAGATCCAATTGTCATTAGTTCGAAGGAGAGCAAGGGAGGGGTCTAGCCCACACTCATCTTGTCCCTGTATAGCCAGTGGTGCTTGACATCCTCACAGTGTTGGTGACTGCATATTATTTTGTCTCTACTGAAGGTTGTCAACAGAGGTGACCCCTATCCCCAAGAGGTAGGAGCCACTGTGCACAAAGTCATGGAAGAGCTGGGTTATCCCAACCCCTACCGACTGGTTTGGCAGTCCAAGGTAGGTAACTTGCATATATTTTCAGACCAGCATCTCTGGAGAAAATCTGTTTGATCCCTTATCTATAAATGGGTAT